>CM053610.1:28228641-28266876 GCA_028646535.1 Procyon lotor
CCTCTTGCGGGGAGAAGCTCTCACTGGTCAAAGGCAATTCTGCGTAAAGGGGATCCAGGTAGGGCACTTACCACAGCCACCACACTCCAGTCCCCAGGAGAAAATGATACATCTAAAATATTTAAGTATTGAGGGGCGCCTGGGTGGCTCAGTGGGTTAAAGCCTCTGCCTTCGGCTCAGGTCATGATCTCAGGGTCCTGGGATAGAGCCCCACATCGGGCTCTCTGCTCAGCAGGGAGCCTGCTTCCCCCTTTTTCTCTCTGCCTACTTGTGATCTCTCTATCTCTCTCTGTCAAATAAATAAATAAAATCTTTAAAAAAAATATTTAAGTATTGAACCGAGCAAAGGAGTTTCCTCAGACTGAGAATGATTGAGGATATGGAGATCCTGGGAGGTTTTTAAGTAGGCAGAACTGAACACAAGTGACAAAAAATGAAATACAGAGAAAGCAAGGTTCATAACAGCCCAACAAAATGGAGCTGGAGAGTATTACGCTAAGCAAAATAAGTCAGTCAGAGAAAGACAAATACCATATGATTTCACTCATTTGTGGAATTTAAGAAACAATACAAATGAGCCAAAAAAAAAAAAAGAGAGAGAGAGAGACAGAGACAGAGACAGAGAAAGACAAACAAAAAACCAACTCCCAGAGATCTGATGGTTATTGGAGGGGAGTGGGAGCGGAGATGGGTTAAACAGGTGAGGGGGTTAGGAGGGCCCTTGCAATGAGCACCAGGTGTTGCATGTAAGTGACGAATCGCTAAATTCTACTCCTGAAGCTAGTATTACACCATATGTTAACGGGAGTTTAAATAAAAACTTGGAAAAACAGAACAACGACCACAAAAACAGTCCAGGGGAATATCCACGGGTAGGGGAATACTAGTCAGAGAAAGACGCCTTTCTCTAATGCAAGAAAAAGAATATGAGAGGTTATCACACTTGGCAGTGACGAAGATTCAATCTGAAATTGAAAGAAAATAGGACCAATGGTGCTTAGCACAAAGTAGGTTTTTAAAAGTAGGCACTTTTGAAGATTTGCTCAACATTTAATCATAATAATGAAGAAACGAATGGATAAAACTCTTTACAGGTTAATAATCATCATTAGCAATAACCATTTCCTTTCCATTCTGTTTACATCATTCAGTTCCCATTTTTTCAATTAAAATGTACCAGAGAAAGGAATGTTTTCAAAGATGAAAAGGGAGCTATACGGTCATCCAAAATGTTCATGGATAATAAACAAATTAGTCAACTAATACCATGTGCCTTGCTGCTTATTTTGCCAGTCACAAGGCTATTGGGTGACAACTTGTTAAGAGCAATTTTTATTTTCCAACTCTGTAATACTTCCTTGCAGCATCGCTATAATTGTAAATCAGTAAAGCAAGACAATGAAACAACTGCTTTAGGCAATATATGAATTATTGAATTCAAAGCAATATACGTTTTTTGTGAATATATAAAATACCACATATGATAATTTTTTTAATTTTATAAATTATTTTGAAATAAACCATAATTACTGTGCTCCTCCCCCAAATAAGAGTATCCAATAGGATCCTTATTCCTCAGAACGGTGTGCACGTCACTGATGTCATTTTTTAACAAACATGAAAGAAAATCAGATGGTTTCCATTTCAGCTTTGCTGGAAAACATGGTTGGGAAAGAGAGGTTGAGGGAGAAAAAAAAATTGTTGTGAATTCTTACATTTCGGTTCAGTACAAAAACTCCTTTCAAAAGCAACAAATAAAAGTTCTTGGGAGAATATGGAAAGGGTAGGTCAGTATGTGCACGGACATATAAATGTGTACATATATATGAAACAGTCTTATTTGATATAAAGTCACCCTCACCATGATGAATCATTTCCCAGAGGGCAAAAGAAATTGTGTCAATCAACTCTCATAATTTTGTTCGCAGTTTTGCATATTGGGTGATGTTCAAAATGTTTGTATGTTTTTATATTTTATATGTTGCAGACATATTTACTTTCAGGTGCTGAATTTTAGGTATGACATATATAGCTGATATTCTCACAATAAATTAAGAGAAGGATGGATCCAAATGGCTGTTGGCCAGTGTCTCGGGGGCTCTAACATTTTACTGCTTTAGAATGCATAAAGTGAGAGGAAAACAAATATATCTTCCTGAAACAACTAAGCCACATCCTAAGGGGCACACCAAAAGGGTAATTTTTTTTTTTCTACAGGAGGGGAAGAGGGACATCCTTCTATTTCACTTTACAAAGTAAGAAGGTTGCCTTTTGCTTGGTACCATATCGCATTAATGTGAAGCTTGGTTTTTCCTCCACACTTGAACTCCTCCGACAAATCTTACCTGCTCTGGTATGCTAATGAGATGCATCGCCTAAGCACCCTGGCTTCAAGCACCCCAGCCACAGGCCAGCACTTAGTACCTGCTGGAAGGAAACAGCAGAGCACGGGGCTGAGCAGACCCACAGCGGCATTTGCTGCTTCTTCCTAGTTCCAGTTTGAATGACTGGGAGAGGCCGTAGCAGGCAGCCCTACACACGAGTGTGTCAGGAGAGACCTGTATGACCACACTTATGTTCCTAAACCAGTGCTGATCACCGCAATCCCACCCTTGTAAACATTCACTGGCTTCCATTTGCTTGCAGACTAGAAAGTCTAAACTCTTGAACAGCAGTCAATTTCTCACCCATAGGTTCTTCTTTTTTTTTTTTTTTAAAGATTTTATTTATTTATTTGTCAGAGAGAGAGAGAGAAAGAGAAGCAGACAGAGGCAGACAGAGAAGCAGGCTCCCTGCTGAGCAAGGAGCCTGATGTGGGACTCGATCCCAGGACCCTGGGATCATGACCTGAGCTGAAGGCAGCTGCTTAACCAACTGAGCCACCCAGGCGTCCCTCACCCATAGGTTCTTAACCTAACCCTGAAGGGCTGGAGCTTGCATGGCCAAAGTTATCATTTTATCATTATTAACCATTAATAGCAATGCGTTATTTCCTTAAATTTATGCATGGAGCCACAGACCACCATAGTAGTAATGGTATCTGTGATCCTTTCACTTGTGGGAATCATGGCTATTTTCATGTAAGAGTTTTTTCAACATTTTGGTAAGTGTAAGCTCAACATAATTGAAATTACTCCGAGAAGGGCCCACAGACCTCACCAGATTGACACCCTGTGGCATAAACAAAAGTTAAAACCTCATTCCAGTCCAGTTGCTACGGATTCTCTCTGCCTACTTCATGCTTCTGCTGTAACAAGATGCTTGTTCTTCTCCAAACATTCCCTGGTCTTTTCATGACCTCATGTCCTGGTGTCCTAGCTCCTAGCTTGAGATCTTCACCCTGCCAGAAGATGTGCCCTTGAACAGTAGGTTTGGGAAGAACAAGCTTGATGAAGCCTTCTCTTAAGTTACCAGAGTTTGAATCTTTCTCCCTCGGGCTTTGCTTATCTTCAGTCCTCAGCATTTTCTGAGTCTGTGTGTCTGTCTCTACTATTTACACCTATTCCCTAGATTTGCACTCAGATGCTTGCCTAACGGTCTGCTTCTGAGAACCCCCAAATGCTAAAGGAACAAAGGAAGGGCTATTTTCCCAGGGATGCCAGATTAAGAAAGCATTCTAAATAGGGCACAACGGTAGAGTAACACAGTGATGTGGCAGAACCCGCGTGCTCTCAGTGCCAGTTTCTGAGTATAACACAGTGCATTACTTTCCCAACTCCGCTGTTCCTTTTATTTATTTTTTATTATTTTTTGGTCACTGTTTCTCTGAAAATCAAGGTGGCAAATAAAATGTCAATATAACAAAGCATCTTCTCCTGTTATAAGCAAGCCTGGCTCCAGGCAAAATTGTGAGAGACAAAAGCCCGTCTCGGAAACCCTGACATCCCTGTCATCAGCCTTGCCCTTTCTCCCCGAAGGTTCCAGAAGCATGTCTCTCAAGCCCCCAGGGCTCTTCTGCCATCCCAGTACCCGGATGGAGGATAGTCCTCACAGCATGCAATTCAGGCCTGTCCTTCTAAGAGTTCAGAATTCTTTCTACTCTTTTTAAAACCCCGTCTGTGTGGTTTGTTCCGGCAGCCCTGCCTGGAGAGCATGGAGGATGGGTTTCAAGTCAAGCTTCACTCATCAACGTCATGACCGCTACTGAGCACTTGCGGAATACGTTGTAGGCAGCATGACCCAGGACGCAGAGGAAGAGTCCCTGCCATCAGAGAGTTCCCACAGGAGAGGGCCAACTGTACTTAAGTTGGTCACAACTATATTAGGAAGCACAGAGGGGTGCTGACCTAGTTTGGGTTCTCAGAAGCAGACCCTTAGACAAGAGTCTGAGCCCAAATCTTTTATTTGGGAGGTAATCTCAGGAGGCACAGAAAGCGTGTGTGAGGGAATGAAACAAATACACAAAAAGCCAGTAGAGGGTATGTTTTCAAGCAAGTTATCATGCCAGGAGCAACTGGGGTTCCATCCTGTTGAGGGTCCGTGGAGGTGTGGAGAGTGCACTCCAGAGTTGTCCTAGTTGAGAGGTAACTAAGTCATATATTTATTCACTTGTTTTAGGTATGTATGTATGTATTTTTTCTGAGAAAGAGAGCATGTGCACACGTGCATGAGTGGGGAAAGGGGTGGGCAGAGGGAGAGGGAGAACCTCAAGCACACTCCATGCCCAGTGCAGAGCCCGATAGGAGACTCGATCTCCTGACTCTCAGATCATGACCTGAGCTGAAATCAAGAGTTAGATGCTCCACCAACTGGGCCACCCAGAGGCTCTAGGAAGTCCTCTATTTATTATGCATCAATCCCCAATGTTTATTGGTTGGGAACTACAATGGGCACATTAACTCCCTGGCATTTCCAGCCTGTGATTTACGTTCTTTTTTAGAGGTGTCGACCATTTTCATCTCTACGCCTCTGTCTGGGTATTTTCTATCGACCTATGTTCTAGTTCATTAGTTCTACTTTCTATTTTATCTGTTACCTTAAATGTAAACACATTTGTCGAGTTGTTAATTTTAGTCATTCTTTCAGTCAGTCACACAATCTCCAGTTGCGTCGTCCGTTGCGTCGTCCAACAGATTTCAGTTTTTGGAAGGTGTTCTCCACCGGATTATCTCTTCTTGAACATATGTTATGACCACTGTGTTAAAGTCCCTATAAAACAGCCCCGATAACTGGGTGTTGTTTCTTTCGCCTATTTTGTTTCTTGTATTTTTTTTTTTAGTCATTTGATCCCATTCTTAGCATTTCTGGTAAATTTTTATTAAATGCTTGACAATGGATAAGAAAATGGCAATAATTTGAAGCTCTGGCAGACATTTTCTTCTTACACTGAAGTATTCCATTTTTTATGGCAGGCAGTTACGATAAGGAAGAAAAAGTGAATTCTGTCAGGCATCCAGCTTGTTCTAAGCTGCTTTCAGAGTACGTGCTTGATGGCTAGTCTGTAACTAGTGTGCCTCCTTCTGGGGCTGGAGTCCCCCTGTTTACTGGACCCCTCCCTCTTGCTACATCTCCAGAACCCTTATTTCATCAGTCAGGCCCCCAAGAAACTGCAACTGCTGAAAGCTCCTAGCTTTGCTTTCTGCTGGATTTCATCATTTTTCAGACCTGAGCCACTTATTACTTATTTTAAACGTTCTGAGAGAGAACTACAGGAAGGAGAAATCCAGGCACATTTTGTAATTACATTATTTGAACTTCATTCATATCCTATGATGGCACAGCATTACCCCTACGTTCCAGATGAAAAGGATTTTTTTTGAAGATTAGATTATTTGGGAGAAAGAGAGAGAGCAAGCACAAGCAGAGGGAGCAGAGGAAGAGGGAGAGGGAGAAGCAGGCTCCCCGCTGAGCAGAGAGCCTGATGTGGGGCTCAATCCCAGGACCCTGAGATCATGACCTGAGTACAAGGCAGAGGCTTAACTATCTGAGCCACCTAGGCGCCCCGTAACTCAGAGTTTTCTTAAAGACAATGCTCGTAGACCTTCCATCTCTCCTCAACTGCGGACAGACTACACAGTAATCCTGATGTTCTGCTGTCATATTGTTTCTCTTCACCATCATCTTTGGACACTCTTTTGTCTCCTTTCTGGGGGATGAAAAGGGTGAATGAAACACAGAGAAATGAAGTAACAGGACACAGTCACACAGGTGGTAAGTTAGCAGAGTGTAGAATCCACCCCATTCTTGGCTACCAAAGCCTTATGCTCGGAAATGTCGAACTGAAAATTTTTAAAAATTTCCAGGATCAAAGAAAGCTGATGGTGTTCAATTTTAATAACCAATATGAATACAGTCTTTTGCCTGACATACCAGCAGCACTTAGTAAATGACGTAAAAGAAGTCACATAGCATAACATAGAACTATTTCATAGCTTTTCGTCTGTTTATAGAATGTTATTACATGCATTTCTTTTAATGGTATGAAAGCAAATTGGAGCCAGGATGGCTGGGCCAATCAGTAGAATTCCTGGTCACTGACAGACTGTGATCAGAAAATCTCAAGCAAGTTTCTCTTATCGTAAGCATTTTTACCACTGACCTTTTCCTGTGGCTAGAAGAATTCTACTATTAAAATACACCTTTAAAAAAATTTTTTTCATCTCTGAAAAGGGTAGAGTACAAACTCTACCTAAAACAACTAACAAAGCTTGACAATTTATGAAATTATGTTCACAGGCACCAGAAAGCTACCAAGGCAGCCAGAACTTGAGAGACGAGGCTGTTGGGGAGAAGGGAAGCGTATGAGGTGACATTCTGAGTTGCATTTCCTCTCAAGGCATTTACTGATGCAGAAAAATGGCAGAACCAAAGCCTGAAAAGCCAGACACAAAGCAGTGGCCAAAAGGCTGAAGAAAATGGCAGATGCAGAAAAATGGCAGAACCAAAGCCTGAAAAGCCAGACACAAAGCAGTGGCCAGAAGGCTGAGACACCAAACCGAGGCTACAGTAGTCTTATTGGTCTGGGAAATGAAAACTTCAACGTTCGGGCGATAAACACTTGAGGACTCAAGATCCTGAATAAATGGGAAAGAGGAGGTGAGAGCCACAGTCTGTGCCATCTTGTGCTCTTGAGGTTATGTTCCTGCACAGATTGAAGAAGGGAAGTCTATTGCTACAGACCCCTTTAGCAGGAGGCAAAGAGGGGGTGACTGTCTTGAGAACATCTCGTCACCCAATGGAATGATAACATTCCGTACACGGAAGGATCCACGGATCAAAAACCCTAACTGTAAAAAAAAAAAAAAAACCCCTAACTGTGTTTAAATTCTAGGAGGGAGTTTTGTGGATTCTGTGAAACAGCTGCACGGTTCACATTTACTCTAATCCTTTCCAGATATCAGGGTACCAGGGTTTAAAACTTCAGGCTTAAGGAAACCGCAATCTCAGACCACTTGGGTACTAAGAGGCTGGCTGATACTCCTCTTGAGAGAGGGATTCGATCCCATGTTGTTCATTAGAAACCTCCAGAGGAGATTTCACAACCCTATAGAGGTATTCTGCTCAAACATTCACATATTCCCTCCCTCCCTCCCTCTCTCTCTCTCTCTCTCAAACTTCTGTTTAACCAAAAATATCTCATGCTGCAATTTAGGCTTCTGCCTGTGGTTCTGTTCTCAGCAGGGATGGAAAAATACACGTCTCACATCCCGAATAACTGCATTTTTGCATAGAGTGAGACCTCAATTGGCCATTCTCTTGGGAATCAAGTTCCTACAAACTAACTCATCCACGCTGAGGGTAATTTTTATTTCTCGGAAATCTTGGAAAGCAAGGCTGCCTATGTTTGCAGATGCAATGCAGTTTCTATAAATGCAGGACCAGTGAGGGTAAATAAGATTTTTACAAGAGACTGTGAAACTGGGGGATGGGGAGGGAGGTCCCTATCTCCACCCCCCACCCCCACCTTTTTTGATACACATGCTTTGGTCTGAGATATGAAGTTGTGATGGGAAGTTTCCTTTTTCTCCTGGGCATGCCTTTAGATTATATGTCCCAGCCATCCTTGCAGTCGGGTGCAGTCACGTGATTAAGTTCAGCTCAGTGAAATCTGATGATGATGCTTCCAGGCATGACCCATAAAACTCCCTGGAGGGATTCTCAGCTCTTTTTCCTCATACACTAGTTGAATAGAGAAAGGAGTGGAACCTCAAGAGAGAAACAGCCTGAGTCTCTGGAGGAGAGTATGGAAGGCTGCCAAGCGGGGCTTCGGACTCCAATATGAAGTGAAAGGGAAATACACTTTTATTGTACTAAGCCATTGGGAATTAGGACATTTTGTTACAGAAGTTAGCCAGTTATCACTCCAGAGAAGGCAGAGTCAGGATCTGGAGCTTATTGAGAGCGAAGGTACTCTCTGGAAATAGCCTAGGTTCAGACCCTGGGTCTGCCACTTGCACTAGTCATGTGATTCTGGGAAACTCCCTGAGGATTCTGGTTCCTGAATGAGTCTATGGAAGGCTGCTGGGCCAGAACTCCTGGGATGAGCAGGAAATGAAGCATAAACACCTTTCGCATTAAACCACGGAGTTTTGAACTGTTTATTACAGTGACTTACCTAAAATCCGACCATATCAGAAGATACTAGAGATATAAAAGTCATCAAGACATGGAAGTCTGCGAGCACGGGCAGTGTCCAAGGTTTGAAAACGTGCAGAAAGGAAGCTACTGATAATGTGCTAGTTTTCCTTTTCATGAATAATTTGGGCATATTAGTTTGTTGCAGGGGCCTGTTGACCCTCTTTTCCCTGCCCTTTTTCCCCCTCCCAGGGATGCTCTTACCACTTCCTGAATGGCCTCCGTTGCTTTCTATAAATAAATCTCTGTTCTCTACCCCCATCAAAAAACTAATGACCAAACTAATTAAACCCATTCATGCAAAGTGTTTCTTCAATCAGGCATTTGTATTTTTAATCCTCTTAGCTTGAAGTATAGAGCTCCCCGTGTTCCAATAAATAGGTGGAAGGTTTTCTTAAGACGAGTAGCTGGCTGGAGGGCAGTGCTGATGGCAGTGTGGGGCCTTTGGGGTGGGGGCGGAGCTGCCCCCCCATGGCAGATGCCCCTCACTCTTGGAGGGGTTGCTGTACAGAGGATCTACTCTGACTCCTTTCCTTCTTTTAAGAACCCCCTGCCAGCCCCAACCTCTCAGGGTCTTCAGCCCCACATTTAACCTCTCCTTCTTGAGCACAGCTTGGTCCTATTATTTCCAATCTCAATCCAACTCTGTCCTTATCTTCCCGTAATAATGGCCCCATGCTCCTGACATTTTTTTCCCTTTTTAAGGATACTGGATACCCTTAAGGAATTTTCTAGTTGGGTAAACTTTATGTTGCTTGAATTCTCACGGACTCACCTTACAATGGTATGGACTCAACTGTGACCTCTTCAGTTCTTATGTTTAAGTCCTAACCCCACACCCCGTGCCTCAGAGCAGGAACCTTCTTTGAATAAGGTTGTCACAGATATACTTAGTTAAAATGAGGTCACACTGGCATGAGCCAAATCCAATGCAACTGGCATCTTTCTAGAGAGGGAATACACACCCACACGCATGGAAACACCAGTGAAATGAAGGAAGAGACCCAAAAGCTATAGATTGCCAGCAAACCACCACAAACAAGGGGAAAGGCGTGGGACAGCTTTTTCACTCAAAGCGCTCAGAAGCTTTGCAGGGAGCCAACCCTGCCAACACCTTGAACTTGGATGCTTCTAGCCTCCAGAACTAAGAGCCAATAAAGTTCTGTTGTTTAAGCCAGCTAATCTGTGATACTTGTTTATAGCAGCCCTAGCAAACTGATTCAGAGGAGACGGCATCTGCGTAACTGGGGAGTTTGACAGATTTCAAGAGGTGACACATAGGGCGCTCATAGCACAGTGCCTGGCCCATCGAAAGTACTCAGTAAGGGTCAGCGGTTGATGCTACTTCTGCTACCACTTATTTTCTGATCCTTTCTTTCTTTTTTTCTTTTTTTCCTGATCCTTTCATCTGTCAATTGCATCATCTACGTTCTAAAGTGCAGCCCCACTCTGCCTGCATTATTTCTATCCCTGCCCTTGCAGTCTCTGATTTAAACGTCTATTATGCTGGAACCCATCTTCTTGATTAGCAAAGCATTGCTACACGCAATGAACAATATTAATTGATCCTTCAGACTTCTTTTCTTTGAGCTAAATGAGCCTTGATTTTTTTTTTCTTAATAGGTCTTAATGCTTTAATTTTTTAATCATCTCTACAGAGGCTAAGAAAGGCTCTCTGAGTTCTTTAGTAAAAGAATCTATAATCTGACCGTGGTACCAGCAGGAGCCAAAACACTAATGTGTTAAGGGGGAATACCATATGGGCAATTTATCTTCGGGTGCTCTGCCAAATCCAATTATTTGCCCTTCTCTGTGCCCTCGGAAGCTGACCCGTGCGGACTATGTGGCCCCAGATTCCCCTGGTGATGGATGTCCAGATGGCTTTGGCCACCGGGGCGGTGCGGGCAGATGACACGGGGGCGGGAGGAAGTGCAGGTTGGGGTGTTTCTTTCCTTCTCCCCTCCTCCTTTGGGTCTTTGTCCCTGGAAGTAGCTGCAGCCTTCCTGGGAAAACACTTGGACTCCCTGTGTCTTTAGGCGGGAGGACAGAAAAAGCTTCCTGCTGTTCTTAGTCCCTGGGGGCCTGACAGTCTTTTGTTTGCTTCTTCAAACCTATCTGCACCTCTGTGGGCATCCCTGGCACTGAAGTCTCTTCCTTTGAACCACCTGGAGTGGAGATTCTTACCTGCACCCTGACTGATGCATCTGTGAAGTGAGATCCTGAGGCAGATGCTGAGGCCGAGATTGAGTGCAGGTTAATGGGGGAAGTACACGGGACCACTTTTAGGGAAGTTACAAGGGAAGAGGAAGACAGTTAATTAAGACTGGACAGCTTCACTCAGGATGCAAGAGAGACTTTAGCCCTAGAGCTGTACAAACTGGTAGCTGGGAGCCAACGGGAAGGCTCGGAATACAGGGGTGGTGCTCGGGGACCAGCCATTGCATACAGCCAGTCTGCAGAGTGCAACGATTCTCATTGTAGGGACGCTTGTCATGTCATCCCTCTTGAATACTATCAAATGACACTCGATCATCTTCCATCTCACTTGTAAACTCCCTGTCCTCCCCAACCATGGTTCCCTGTGCTTTTCTGAAGCTTCTGAAGTTCATGGCGCCATGAACCCTGATTTCCTCCAATGCATACTAAAAATATCATTTTACATGATTCTCACAGTTGAAGAGCTACTCTGGATATTGGTTGGGTCAGGGATTCCCCTGGGTTCCGTGTTTTTCCAAAGCATAGAGCTAGATGTATAAATATAAGGTGATTAATTTCAAATGCCGTCAAGTCTGACTTCAGATATGGCCACGTGCATTTCTGGGTCACTAAGGTGGGTTCATGTATCCATTTATCACTCCTGCTATGTCCACTATGTGCCCGGCACACATATGCCACACACACACACGCACACACACACACACACACACGTATATACTGAATATACTGAAGCACATGGCAGTGTCTTTGTCCTCATGAGTAGTCCAGACAAATAGATAACTGGAGCAGAGTGTGACAAGTACTTGCATGAAGAAAAGACTGGGGGGGGGGGTGTTTGAGAAATAGGGGGATTATCTGTTCTAGAATTGAGGGTTGGATCAAAGAACTCTCTGGACTGAGATGGGGGGTAAATGGACCGAGGATGCTGTGGGTGCCAGGAGAGCAGGAACTGGGGTGAGGATGCCCTAAACATCGAAACAGACATGAAGGTGAGAGAGAGGCAGGTTGGTGCCCTTTGGGGAGGTGCAAGTAACCTAAAACTGGCTAGAACACAGCCATGGTGGAAACCAAGGGGAAGGGATGGGCGAACACACAGAGTGAGCAGACGGCAGACTCCGCTGCTTTTCTGTTTCCAAATTAGATTTCTTCTGAGAACAAGTGAAAGGTCTTGCTCAGATTCTTTTCTTCTTCCGTGGGCGCTGTGTGTCATTGAGGAGACGACAGAGAGTTCTCTGTGAACTTGACCAGCTTTTTCAAAGTGGAGTTGAGATTACTCAAGGCCTTAAAGAAACAGAGGAAGGCGCCTCTGTGTTCACGCGCCTGCTAATAAGCCTTGACCGAGGTTGTCTCCACTTTTGTAGGCTTCCCATCTGTCCTGGGAGGGCACTGAACTCTCCTGCAGGAGGCTTCTTCCCTGGTGCTGATGGCCCCTTCCTCTGGTCTCCCAGCAAAGTCAGGTACAGGCAGAGTCTTGGAAACATTGCCGATTCCCTCCAATGCACGGGGAGGTGGAAGCTCACAGAGCTTGCATACAAGATAGAAGTAAGGAGTGAGTTAGGGGCACTTAAATATTTCAACCTTAGATCTCCTTGCCTCCTTGCAAAACACCACCCAGCACCGGTGTTCCATGTGTTATCATATAAAAACAATTTTGCCTGGCCAAAATAAGCCCTCCATGAATTTTTAACTCATCATCTTTCTTAAGCTCTTCCTACAAAAGTGGTGATCGCCAAGTGATGAGAGTCTCCGGTGAACTCTAAAGTCCACGGGTGTCAGTGAAGATACAGCCCCAGCACTCGGAGGAGCGGTGACAACGTGGGTTCAGTCCCATTACTGCAGATGTGTCTTCTGAATCATTAGAAAACAGTCCCCTCACACTAACAATTGCCTTTACCTCAAAGTGATATTTCAAACTGTTCCCAAAGAACCATGAGCCTTTATCGCCTTTGTTTCTTATAATTAAGGTTTGCAGCTGAATATTTCTCTTCTCAGGTACTGCTTCCTTTGTCTCCTGAGTCAGGAGGTGGCACTGCTCTGTAAACACCCTCCCCTCGGCAGAAGATGTGGGAGGTTGTCTAACACGCCGTGCTCCTCAAACCCTGTTTCAGAGAGAGGGGACCAGAACGCAGGATGAATTCAGCAGTCCGTTGCTTCCTTTCATTTTGCGGCCAGCCTAATTATCTACTCAGCCAAATACCAATTACCTGTAATCAGTGTTACCGTGAAGTTCAATGGCAGATGGGCACTCAATTGATTTCACACAGGCTCTTAATTGTTTCTCCTTCTTTACCCCTCTTCTTCCTTTGTGTCTATATCTGGCAGTCGAACTCTCTTGGGTTCCCTAATCTCCCTTGCAACTTAACCAAACCAACAATTAGTCCTTTCCCCAGCCTTCACGCTTCATGTGTTTAATGACTTGGAACATAGCAATGAAACTTCTGATAAGCAAGAGACATCTTGCGAACTGGCTTGGAGAAAGCGATCTCTGGTAACTTGAATAAGATAAATGGATTACTGAGATTCTACGACATCATCCAAAATGACTTTGTGATCCCTTGTATCTCATAATTGTTATTGTGCGGTTTGAAGTACACTGGAATTTAAAGTGAGAATAATTTAAGAGCCCAATCCCTCTTAGGTAATCTCTGTGAATTCACAGGTAGACACATATATGTCTTTATAGTCCTGTATAATGATAACTAGAACACATCTGAGCTTCTAGGTCATTTCTATGGCTACATGATTCCTAAATTGGGGTGTGGGCAGTAAGAGCTTCCACGGATCTTCACATACAGATGCTCACAGGTGAAATTCCTCTCTGAGGACAAGATGTTCTATTCGAGGTCTTTGAAACAGCTCACTTGACACCACACTCTTAAAACTGCCCCCTTTGTCCCATAAATCAGTCAAAATATCATATAAATAAGTGAGCATTTATAAATGACTCACTTAGGTCAGTTGATAGAAAAGGTGTCGATGGTCTGCCCCTGGTCAGAAAGACAAAGGATAGTTGTGGTCATGGGGGGGTGGGGTTTGCAATCAAAATGGCAGCCAGAGTCCTGTGGACAGCAGGCTGACAATGGCAAATCTAAACAGAGCCCTCACCCGCCTAATGCTGGGAATATGTAGTCGCTGCTCAATACTGGGGAACGCTAATTCCCAAAGAGAAGTACCTTCTGACCACAACACTGGTATGGCATGTCATGTCATTTTTGAAAGGAAAGATAAGTTGCCCTTGGTTGGGTTCCCCCAGGAGGCAGACCCTAGTGCAGGGGTTTGAGTGCAAGTAGTTGAGCTGTGAGGTAGCCCCAAGAGGCAACGGTAGGGAAGGAAGGAAATGGTTCAGGGAAAGG
Source organism: Procyon lotor (assembly GCA_028646535.1). Lineage (NCBI taxonomy): Eukaryota > Metazoa > Chordata > Mammalia > Carnivora > Procyonidae > Procyon > Procyon lotor. Next base: position 28,242,786 of record CM053610.1, read on the forward strand.
AGGAACCAACACGAGCTCGGTTAATGAGCAAGTTACTGCTGTGGGCAACTGAATCTCAATCCTGCTGGGCACCTCTGGAAGACACCATAAAGAGGAATAGAGTCGTCTACCACCCCTGTCCCCTACAACCTGGCCAGAAGCTAGGAAGTTACAATTTTTACATATTAACTCTTGCCCACCGCTGACTGGACAAGATGGTTGAGAGATGTTCCCCAGGGGAATTGGTTCTTCCCCACTCTGGTCTGCAGCCCACGTGCAGGTTGGGCAGCCAGAGGAAGCCAAGAAGACAAGAGCATCTGTGCATCTTACAGCTGCCTCACAGAAACATATGCTCAGACATACCCGAAAAGAGATGCACTTAGAGAGGTTTCAAATGCATGGGGCCCTTGGGCAGAGTTACAATAAACAGGATAACATTTGTACCAAAGAATGGCCACACTTGGTTATTGAGAACGCTCAGATGTGGGTGGGAAAGGGTGAGGAAAGAGATAGTACAGAAGAATTGCTGTTTGGGGGAGTGAAAAATTATCTGAAAGACTTCAGGCAACTCTGGCACCCAAATCATAGATTGGAAAGAAAAGGACCTATGGTCACTTTCTCAACCTCCCATGCAATCTGTAGCATAGCGACTGAATGGCCTGAATTTGGTAGAGTTTAAATGGGAAAAAAATCACCTTATTTTTGTACAGTCACTCTAATTAGGTCCTTTTGCATGGTACTTGTCCTTTCTGTCCTTGCTCTGGACAAAAAAGATGTGAGAAAATGGGGCATCTTTGTGGCTCAGTTATGTGTCCTACTCTTGATTTGGGCTCAGGTCATGACCTCAGGGTTGTGAGATCGAGCCCCTTGTGGGGCTCCATGCTGAGTGTGCAGTCTACTTGAGATTCTCCTTCCTCTGCCCCTTCCCCATTGCTTGCCCCTTTGCACGCATCTGTGTGCCCTCATGCCCTCTCTCTCTCTGTTTCCCCCTCCCTCCCTCTAAAAAAAAAAGTCTAGGAATACAGTATAGATTTCTCAGAAATAAGGATCATCTAATTTTAATAATTAAAATTCACACAAATTAAGTCACAAATCTTATTCTACAACTTAATATAGGAAAAAGAAAAACAAAACCACACAGACATGGCCCTCTAATATTCTTTATATTCAAAGAATATTGTCCATTATTTCATTATGGAACAACACTTATTTCCTCTCAAGAGCATCTCATATTCAGTCTTCAATTTAAGATATTTTATTTCTTGTACACACTAATTTGGATCATTCATTTTGGCCTTTGATTTAAAAACAACAATTTGTTTTCAAAATCTGACAGATGTTCACAATTGTGCCCTACCTTGAAACACCTGCTAGTCCCTCCTCCATAATCTCCTAAAATGGCTAAGCCTACCTTACTAGCAGGACCAAATTTAAATACTTATGCAAAGAGGTCACTGAACCTGCTCAGGTACAGACATCACTCATTGTTCAAACTCTGATTATACACCCTCTCTTTCAGAGAATTAACATTTAGTAATTGCTCCTTCTAATATAGTTCTTGGGCATTTTTTAAAAATTTCATGTAAATTTCACACATACAAGGAATTTAAGCAAATGACCAGAGGGGAAAAAGAGAGAGAGGCAAACCAAGAAACAGACTCTTAACTATAGAGAACAAGCTGATGGTTACCAAAGGGGTGAGGGGGGATGTGTTAAAGTTGATGGGGATTAAGGAGGGCACTTGTGATGAGCACCAGGTGTTGCAAGTGCTGAGGCACTAAATTGTATACCTTAAACTAAAATTACACTGTACATTAACTGGAATTTAAATAAAAACTTTACAAAAATGAAAAACATAAATAAAAATTTCATATAAAATAGAAAGTCACAATAGGACCCGCTTCAACAGTATTGCTTCTAACTTGACGTTAATGTCAAGAAATACCAAAGCCACATTCATTGTGTGAAAGCAACATGGGAGTTAAAGATCATTGCTGCATTCATCTTAAGTTGCTTATCTGTATTACAGCTTCTATGCTAATATGCACATACACTCCTAGAATAGAATGTAGAAGTGTTAAGTATCCATCTTTGCTACTTATATGTGTAGGAATTTATCTAAGGGTCAACCATAATTTTATTTCAACTGGGAGTTAGGCTAGGTTTTAGTCCATGGATAAACTTCTATATGACTTAAATGAAGTTATTGGATGCTAAAAATTCCAACTCAAGTGATTTTTTGAAGTAGCAGATTCAACTTCATTCAACTACCTATTTTAGAGATGGGGAGCACACTGGGAATTGATCTTTACTCACTTTCACACATCCATGATGCCTTTTTATCTTGCTAGAAAATAGATATTTAACAAACTTTGGAAATGCACAATTATGGAATTTAGAAGATTTAGGAGTGGTAATGACAAAGTTGTAAACCTGGAAGGCTGGATGTTATCCTGGAAAGAGTGCAAGTTTCATATGGATCAATACCAGCTTGGGAGCCCTGTAACCCTCACAGGCAAGTCTTGGATTAGTTCTTCATTCCAACAAAACAAAACAAGGAAATATCTCCTCCCTTTCCTGTCCCACACAAAAACGCACAAAACAAAAAACCTGTCTCAAAGATTTCCTAGCGGAGCTAAATAAAATCAAGTATATAAAGGGACTACCACAGTAACAACGCTAGTTACTCCTAACTAGCAAATCATAGATCAATACTATAACATATTCCTCCTTTATTCTACATACCACACAATTTGAGTGAATTAACGTCTGGTCCCATGAATGATAAAGAAGTCATTGATGATGAGAGGATGTAATTGACTGTTTATGAAGGTAACTGGTATTCCTTTTTCAGAAAGGGGACAAAAAGCCTCATTTTTTATAAATCTGACATTATTCTTGATAACCTAAGAGCAGGATAAGCCCTTCATTTAGAGTGATGCTCTGAAGCACAGTATGCCAACAAGAAATTGACTTGACTTTTTAATTCCACCAAGTAAGGAGGTCAATGCAGAAATAAGTTTGATTAATTAGAGTGAGTTTCTCTTTCTCTTCATCTCTACCTCCATTCTTTCCTTCCCAGTGTCTTGCCTCTCCGTTTCCATCTTTCCCTCCTGTGTCTCTACCTTTCTCTCCCACACACGCCCCAATGTGTAACCTTAATAGAGCCAAAGAACAGTAATTACAGTCATTTCTAACTCAAAGAGGCATATAACACATTAAATTAGGGGAAACTTATCAGCAATGTAGCACTTCAAAGTAGCTGTGCATAGATACTATTAACAAAGCATATTGCACTGCAATCATAAACTCATACACTAAAACTAAAAATGCACTTGATCAAATGAGTTTTGAGCCATATCCCTTTAGTTCATTAGTACTTTATTAAAATATGCATTAAGACCAACTTCCTGTTGGTGAAGGATACATCAGTACACTTATGAAGGTGGTGTTGAACAAATTATATTTTCTAAAATAATGCCTCCATATAATTTATCATTTCAATCTAATACAAATTACTGGATGACAGCTGTATAAACGTATGCTGGTCATGAATCTTTGGAATCATACAGGATTTTTCAAATCCTATGAACTATGGAACCTGCTCGCTATTAAGGTCTTTATGTTTTTGGACAGGTTGAATCATGTAAGATCTCTATCAGCTATATATCTAATTGAATACGGAATGCACTACTTAAACTTTAAGCTTCCATAATTCATGGTGATTATATGTCTGATTTCCAATGATCTGTGTTTAGTGAGGAATTCAGGATAAATACAATGATTAGTTCCAAAATTCTTATTGTATTAAAGAATTTCAATAAATCAATTACAAGTTAGAGTTTAAGATGTCATATATAAACTATAACTCTGTATTTTGAAGAGGTAAGTTACTTTTGGAGGACTGTCACAGAATTGGACTTCTCTGTTAAGCATTCTATTGAAGTATAGCATACATAACAAAAACGAGCACAAATCATTCCTGCAATCACAGTGCAGATCAAGGAGAAAAGTGCCAGAAGGGTCCCTCGAGCAATGCCTGAGTCATCAGCTCTACCAAAGACAGACCTTATCATGACTTCTCCCACAAGAAATTGGTTCTGCTTGATTTTGAACTTAATATACATAGAATCACACAGCATGTATTCTCTTAGGTCAAGTGTCTTTGATTCAACAGTTTGTGAGATTAATTCGTGTTGTCGTATGCCGCATTCTTGCCCATTGTTGTGTGCTATTTCACTGAATGATTATACCAGAATTTCTAAGTTTGTGCTCATGTTGATGAATATTTGGGTGGTTTCCAGTTTGGGACTATCTGAAGTAGTGCTGCCATGAATGTTCTACTACTTGTCTTTTGGTGAACAGACATATGCTGCTGCTGCTGCTGGGTATATATGTAGTGGGCGAATTGCTGGGTCAAGGTTATGTGTCTATTTGGCTTTACTGGATAGTTCCTATCAGCATCCTAGAATGGTTATACAATTTACACTCCCACCAACAGCTTCTCAGTTGTTCATATCCTCATCCACACTTGTCAATCTTTTTCATTACAACTATTCGTTTTTCATTACAGTGTGTAGTGGAATCTTACTGTGGTTTCATTTTGTATTTCCATGATGATTAATGAATCTGAGTGTCTTTCACATACAATAACCATTTGGATTTTCTCCCTTCTGAAATATCTGTTCAAGTCCCTCGCTCATTTTCCCATTGGATTCTCTCCCTTTTTCTTACTCATCTGGTGGAATTCTTTATAAATTCTGGATAAAAGTCTTCTGTTGTATACAGGTGTTGAAATATTTCTTCACACTATGATTTTTCTCATTCTCTAATAATGCTTTTAATAAACATGTACTTAATTTTAAGTAGCCCAATTTAGATATCTTTTCATTGTAGTTCTTATTCTCTGTGCCCTGTTTTAAAAGTCTTTGCTTCCACCAAGGTCATAAACATATTCTCCTAAGCTTAGATTTACAATCCATTTGTAACTGATTTATGTGTATTACAAAGGTGGTCCAAATGGATTCAAAGGAGAGAAGTTCAGTCACATTTTAGCCTTTGCTTCTGAAGGATAGCCATTCTTAGCAATTCCAAGGAACCAAAGAAAATGAAGGAGAAACTGATCCAACAGCTATATATTAAGGTAGGGAGATGGCCAAGCGTCTGTTGAAGGAATCTCCTAAATATTATCTTACTGTTATTCAAAGACAACTCTTTTTCCTCTGCTAGTAATCAACCCTTAAATTCTCTTTTTTGAAGATTATTTATTTATTTAGAGAGCACCCAAGCCTGGGGAGGGGGAGAGAGAGAGGGAGAAAGAGAATCCCAAGCTGACTCTGGGCTGACCATGGATCCTGACCGAGGGCTCGATCTCACAACCTGAGCTGAAATCAAGAGTCGGATGCTTAACTGACTGAGCCACCCAGGTACTTCATCCTAATTCTAAAACAAAACAAAACAAAACAAAAAACCCCAAATCCTCAGCATGTACATATAGAAAAACTTCACAGACTAGTGTTGTCCAGTAGAAATATAATGCAAGCCACATATGTTAACTCTAAATTTCCTAGTAGCCACATTAAAAATAAAAAAGATCAAGTGAAATTCATTTTAATAATATACTTTATTTAACATAAAAGATTCAAAATATTTTCATTTCAACATGTGGCACGAACCACACACTTGAAGAGCCCAATAGCTATTGGGCTATCGTCTACCATATTGGTCAACCTGGCCATAGACAGCTATGTGAATACAATGGCCTTCTTAATAAATATTAAAAGGTACATATCTATAAGTCAACCAATTTTATATTCATATTATATTTACATATTTATTTTTTTTAAGATTTATTTATTTATTTGAGAGAGAGAGAGATTGTGCAGAAGCAGGGGAGGGGCAGAGGGAGAGAGAATCTCAGGTAGACTTCCTGGTGAGCATGGAGCCCAAGGTGGGGCTCAATCTCACGACCCTAAGATCATGACCTGGGCTGAAACCAAGAGTTGGACACTCAATTGATTGAGCCCCCAGGAGCCCCTAGTTATGTATTTAGAGAATAACAGTGGTTCTTGACACACAGCCTCTAGAGAGTTAGCATAGCATCACCTGGAACTGTTAGAAATGCAAATTCTCAGCCCTATCCCAGACCTTCAGAATCAAAAAATCTCTAGGGGTAGGTCTATCATTCTGTGTTACGGTGATTTTGATGTGTGCTCCACAATGTGAGAATAACAGGGTTATCTCTGTTTTATACAATGATATTAATTTTGTATTACAACATTATAAATATACTGTCTTATCTAAAGCATAAGCGCTTCTGGGTGTATAACCTTTTACTGTATAACCTCTTAGGCTATCATCTTGTATATTCCAAATGAGACCTCTCATGGCATGACATATGGTCTGCTACCCTCTATGACAGATATGTGGGAGAATTTTTTTGTTTGTTTGCTGATGATTCCCAATTGCCACAGGCATCTATTAAATTTTCAGAAGACTTGGACCCACATAGTAATAATCAGAGCAAGAAAATTGTATCAGAGAAAAGCAAATAACTACTTTCCCCTTATTAGCTCTCTTTGAATAAAGTGAATATGTAAAGAGATGCTTGAAGAACCTTTACAATTTTTTAATATTTTTTTCTGTCTTTGGACACATGATCTTAGAAGACTCAATTTTATTAGATTGATGTTTCCTTAAAAGCAGGGAGCTTTTCCCATGTTTCTGATTATGATATCCCCATAGGCACCCAGTAGGTTCTCAAATGTGTTTGTTAAATGAATGGATGGATGTTGGATAAAGCCCTCTCCATGTCTCAGATTCTGGTTTAGGAAGACAGTTTGCTCAGTTAGTGGGGCTCCCTCATTATTTTAACACAAAATGAGCTGAATCATTCTGCTTTCATCTTTTCAAACGGCATTCCCCTTCTTTCCAAAAGACTTCCATCTGAAGTTCATATAGGAAGATTATGAGACATCCTCATAATAGAGAATTTTAAGGAAAGTTCTTAAAATATATTAGACTGTAAACTTCCTAAGGGTAAGGATTTTGTTTGGTTCACTGCTGAAACTCTAATGTTCAGAACACTGCCCGTCATACAGATGCTCAATAAATATTGGTTGGAAGAATAAATTTTATCCTTTTAAAATTTCTTTATAGCCCCTTTCTCCCTCCCTTCTACATAGAGCCAGGAAACTCATCCATTTTGGTATTTGTCCAGGCTGTTCTACTCACCTAGAATGCCACCTGCTGTGCTTCCTTCACATCTGCTGAGATCCCACCAGTCCTCTCAATGTTGTTCAAGCCTTCTCCTCCCAGACAGGCTTCCCAGAACGTCAAGGTTAGCTAAGCCTCCACACTCTCGTCCAAGCTCCAAACTTCTACCCTCTTCAATCCAACGCTTGCTAACATGATGTCTTTCATTCATTCCTTCTGCACCACCACATTCTATAAGCTTTCTCATAAAGACTCTGGCTTCTTGAAAGCCAGAACCATGCTATACACTTAATTGGATTATTGTTTTTTTTTTAATCTTCCCCACAGCTGAGTACTTAGAACATATTAGACATAATTATGATTTGACTTAAAGGGGGGAACCTCTCCCATAATTTTTTGGGGTCCCAGAACAGTCTTAATTTACAACTGTTATCCTGGTATGACTATTAAATAGCTCTCCTCTTTACTCTCAAACCAGTCTGGGTTTGGACGAGATATAATCTGTTTTCTCAATTCATAGCCAACATTGATACAATAAAACACTGGCCATAAAGTGTCTTCGAGTTCTTGACAATAGGCCATGATTTTAGAGCTGATTGGCCATTATAATGAATCTGATGATGCAATGCCTACTAGTTACTATATTTATCTGTATTTGGAAAAGAAGAAAAAGAATTCAAATAGTATGGCAGGTGGGATAACTGCATGATCAATCTTCTCTTATCCCTCAACATATTGTTTAGAAACCTTCCTGAGCAAAAGAGGAAAAAGTGGTATAAACCCTCGAATACGTGCTCTCTTACTTTGTACTTGTAAAGCCTTTGCACACATGTGATTTCCTTTGATATTTACAACACCCCTCTTAAGTAGATCAAGGTGGTAGATACTGGTTTTCCTATTTTAGAAATAAAACAACTTCATGGAGTCGATACCACTTGGCCAGCCAGCAAAGGACAGAAGTTAGAACAAAGTCAGGATTTATATTAAAGCTGGACAGCTCCTTTCCCTTCATTAAAATACACGCTCTTTAGTTTTCCTTCCATACCTGAGGACATTCACATCCTTTTCCAATAAAAATGAAAAACATTTGTAGTAAGAATTAAAGAGCACTTCATCCAAGGAATGTTTGCAAACATGCCATTTGGGACGCTTTCTAAGCCATGGGGGTGATTAGAATCACACCTTCCATTCACCTCATCTTTACGCTTTCTAGGGTGCCTTTCATATTCTTTCATACCAAACTCAAAGAATAGGCAGACTAGGTGTTCTCACCTTGCTTCACTCAGCACTAAAGACAGGTGAAGAAGTGAGTGCAAGACTGTGTTGTGGCCTATAAAGGGTGCAGCTAAAAATGATGCAGGTCACCTGATTCCCAAGTCCAGGTACCTTGGCTTTGCCAAATGAAAACGACACGGAATAAAATTCCAAATTTCCCATGAAGCCTACTGTAGTAAGATTTAATCTGCCTTTATCATACCCAATAGGAAATTGACACAAAGATAATTTTTAAATTTAAATTTTTCCTGTCTTTATGTAACAGATAAGCAAGGGAAGGGCTTTACAGAGATCCTGAGTCGCTTTATGTTTTGAGCGTCACTTGTTGATATAACTAGAACTTTCCATCGGGGACAACACTTTTAGGAACACAAGCAGGAGCATTGGCCTAAGGCTGAGGTTGCACAGCACCCCTCTCTGCATCTCCTGAACTCCAACCAGCTCTCAGACTCTCACACTTCATGCCATATAAGCAATAAGCTGCAACAAGCAACTTGCAATATAGTCTTGACTATATCACCAGAAGCCTCTCCTTGCTTAAGGACTCAGTCTGTGGTTCTACTTCTTCAGTTACTCCTTGGATTCCTACATACTCTCTCCTTGGTCCACTTTCCAACCAAACGGGGAGATGCTAGATGAAATTGGGAGCTCTTTTAGGCCACTGCTCATTGCGTCCTTCCAGGGCACGAGAAACAATCTGTGTGACAATGAATTTCTAGTAGTAGAGAAAGAGTGGGGTGCATATTTTTTCCTAAGTCTATTTTTTAGGGAATTTGAAGGAAATGTTAAGCTTGTGAGTGAAGAGAGCAGGGCTATTCTACCATGTATTTTCTTTTTTTTAACTGTGCAGACAGTAGATTGCTGCAGGTGAAGATCTACAAGTAATGCCCCCAAAAGTGCCACTTCTGCTAGTTTAGTAAGTTTTACAGAAAACTCTAAATTTCTATGATGAGTAAAGGAACTCACACTTCACAGATGGGGAGCCGGGAACAACTATCACACCACACGGGGAAGCAGCTGGCCTTCCCTATGAGTGCAGCTCTGTATGCTTGTATTTGCCATGGAGACATCTCATGTTGGAAGGCAATGGGGAGTATTAACAGGCAAGAACCCATCCTCAAACATCTGGGCTAATGGGGATACTTGACAACTTCCTTCATAGTACTCAGTGGTCATCCCTGGGCCGCAAGACCAGATGGTGAACTCAATGCCTCAACCACTGTTGCTGATTTGGTTATTTACTTTTATTGCACATAGAAACCAGATATTTCAGTTGTTTGTTGTCATAAAACCACTCCCTGAATGGGAAAGGCATCACTAGCACCCTACAAAGGCTCCTATGTGTCCGCTCTAGAGTTCTGTCCCCATGAAGCAGTTTGTAGAGTTCTAGCATCAGATTTGTTCTTAAATTCTGTATAAATAGAATCACACATAACATCCTTTTTGTGTGTCTGGCCTCTTTTGCTCAATGTAGTATCTGTAAGGTTCATCCATGTTTTTGTGTCTATCAATTGTGTGTTCTTATTGTTGCACACTCTTCCACTGGATGACTAAATCAAGATTTATTCATCATTCTTCTATTGTTGAACATGTGGTTTAGTTCTAGGTCCAGACTATTAGGATACCTTGGTGATGCACTAATTTTCCTTGGTTATAAATCTAGGGGGCTATTGCTGAGTCACAGTATAGCTTTGTCAAGATTCTGAGTTGTTTCCATGTTTCCATGTTACACACACACACACAAATACAGACACACATACACAATCTTTGCCATGTATATAGGGTATTTGTAGCTTTAATTGATGTGGTATCCACTAGGCTTTTAAGTTTTACTAAAGGGGAAAAGATCCCAAGCAAAATAACAAGCAAGCAAAAGCAAAAATAAACAAGGCAGAAAAGTGATTTTCTTTGGCACAAAATAATCAAATTGCCATGCAGATAGGATTTACTTTATGAAACCGGTCAATCTCGAGCTACATGTTGTTTATTTTAAGTTGTCTTCAGATCGCATCTAAGTTGTCTTAGATCGCATTTGGAGGTTGCCTACCAACATGTTTTTCCCCATACATAATCAAATTCTTTACTGTTAGCATGTTTTTGTTTTTAATAAACCAGTGGTCAAAAATTGGGAGATTACGGGGCCCCTGGGTGGCTCAGTGAGTTAAAGCCTCTGCCTTCAGCTGGGGTCATGATCTCAGGGTCCTGGGATCAAGCCCCACATCGGGCTCTCTGCTTGGCGGGGAGCCTGCTTCTCCCTCTCTCTCTGCCTGCTTATGATCTCTCTCTCTCTCTGTCAAATAAAAATAAATAAATTTATAAAAAAAAATTGAGAGATTAGATATCAGAAAACTCTAGCTTTCAAGCTTTTCCTAAAACATTGGAATATCTGGTAGATCTGAGACCCCACTGCCATAGAGCAATAACAGAGTAAAGTAAAATAGGTACCACTGCATTTAGACAGGCACACAGGTAGGTCCCTGTTTGCAAAGTGCCTTCCACCACCTACTGTTTCTTACACTGCTGGTCTCTGTAGGTGCGAGAACCTCTGCCCTATGACCTGACAGTAAAGTTCATCTGCATTTCTCTCATTTAGTGTACAGGGATTTGGCAATTCCCATGATGAGAGAGTTCTAGAGAGTTAAAATTTTGTCTTTTTCCATGTCAAACTTCAAAATGTATGGAAATCTTCCTAAAAGGTACTGTATACCAACCTGCTTCCAAGAAATGGGTGAAATGAGAGGGACAGCTCAGAATATGTTGAATCTGTGTGCTAAGTGCATCAGAGGGAATATGGAGAGGAGAGCCCGCTGGGCTTGTTCTTCTGATGGGAGAAACCTCAGGAAGGATATATGCCCACAGGCCCAGGCTTCTTCTGATCAACATCTGTTAACCATGTGGGCAGGATATTTGACAATGGATGAGAAAAACAGCCCCTCTGATCCATTCAATTAAATACTTCCTGGACCAGACTCAATCCCATTATGATGAGTGCACTGGCCAGTGGCTAACGCAATCCATATAGTTTCACGGTGCCAAAGATATTAGTAGGGAGCCAATGTTATTTCATCTTGGCAGTATGCATTCTAGATAATCTGAAGATTCCTTACACTAAGCCACAAATATATCCTGGTCACGCTTAAGTTTTGTTAGGCTCACTAGACAGTAAAGGAAGGATCTGACTACCCCTTGCCCTGCCAAAATGAAGGACAGAGAAAAGAAGCATGAGAACCTATCGAAAGAGTAATGAAAAAAGCAGCTTTAAGTCATAAGGGAATATGGGAATAACACCGCCAACCTGGAGACCAATTCTCAGTGCTTTTGCAAAGCAAGGCAGGGCAGCCAGACTTGAGAGACCAAACCTAGAATGGAACTTTGGAAAAGGAACAAAGTTGTCCCTGACTCTTAGAGGAAGCAAAGCAATACTCACCACAGGAAAGCATCCCCATTCAGGCAGGCCCTAAGGATTCCCACAGAGTAACATTAATAATCAAACATTCCTATCACACGAAGAAAAACACCACCAAGCCAGTCTAACAGTTGACAAAATAACCGATTTTCTGCATCCTTTGTACTTCATGTGTAGAATGAGCAGCTAAATACAAAGTAACTATGTCTAAAATGTAAAAAAAAATTTAAAAATGGAAGATGAGCATGAGCTGATGTAGTTACTTTGCCCTCTGTGAACTCAGATGTGGAAACTTGCTAAGGGACCACGCTATTTCATGCTTTGTAAGCTCTTTTTTTCTGATTATCCCAATTGTGCAACATCCCCATCAGCTGTCCAATTATTTTGTCCCAAAGACTCCCATGCTCTTGTGGTCACTGTCAGATCCCTGTGCTGACATTTTAATTGTGCTCCCCTGTGGCAGTTGGGTCCACGTGTCACTAACAGTAAGTGCAACTACTCAACCCCATTCTGGATCCCATCCTTTGGGTAATATTAGGAAGCTCAACTCCCAGATGGTATCTTTGAACAGTTGACCCAGGCCACAGAAGGAGCTGTCATGGAGCTTCTCTGAGATGCCAGCCTCTTCTCTGGGGAGTGCCTTACTGTATTTCTGAAGGAGTACCCTCAGAGTCCTCTTGGTCAGTTAGGCACATAGTCAAGTGCTAGGTTCTCAGACTGTACCTAAAACCACCTTAACATTCCTCTTCCCGAGCCATTTGACCCTTTAGCAGAACTATCAAAGGAACTATGCAATTTCCTCCTTGCTTGCTATGAGCCATCACAGCAGAAAGGCTTCAAAGAACCATCCTAAGAAAACTGCCAGGGCCAACTTCAAGTGTCTTTGACAAAAGGTTAAATCTTGGGATGTCTGGGTGACTCAGTTGGTTAAGCATCTGCCACCAGCTCAGATCATGAGCCCAAGGTCCTGGGATTGAGCCCCGCGTCAGGCTCACTGCTCAGTGGGGAGCCTGCTTCTCCCTTTCCCATGCTATCTCTTTCTTTCAAATAAAGTGTTTAAAAAAAAAAAAAGGTTAAATCTTGAGTTATGTGTGAGTGCCCCTTATCAATAAGTCCTTGAAGTTCAAGCTTCCATATGGGTTTCACCCTCCCCCTGCCCCCCATACACTTAAGGTAGGTTCCCATCAGGTTTCCTTGGTTCTGATGGCACCTGTTAGCCAGATACTCCAATTTTTCAGTGGGTGGGCTATTTCTTCCTGAAGAAGGGCTGATACTCCTCCTGATAAGACTGTGCTCGTTATCAGCTTGGAGCAATGAAGAGTGGCTGAGAAAGATCTTAAGGAGAATGAGCATAGTCTTATGAGGCACCACCTTCAGGGAAAATCCTGGCACGGCCATCAGGTGAGTGAGGCTGTTCTTTGTCAAGGGAGAAGGCATTGCTCCTGTGTTCCAGGATGGGTCAGGGGCATTTAGGAATTCAAGGTTGTCAAGCTCATCAACCTGATGACCTTCCTGTCTCAGCCTCCGAGCTGGGGACCTGAGTTTGAAAGAGCAGATCCTACAAAGCTGTGCAGTCTCTTTTGAAAGCTCTGCCAAACTTATAGTCAGAGCCCGGGCCCAAATTTCTTCAGTCTTCCCTGCAACAGTTGGAAAGAAGTCTGCTGTACAGCTGCCACGGATCCCCTCTGGCTCCCAGAGCATGCATTAAGTTGGCAATTGACCACCCTCAGCCTAATATTCTCTTTTCACTTGTCAAAAGTAGTCACGCTGCTGCACGATCCATCTACCCATCACCGCTCTACTAGTTACTGTATGCTACAGCTGCTAAGTATCCCAACACCAGACCCTCTATATTAAGTCTTACCTCGATTCACTATATGGGAAAGCTTAATTAATTGTGATGCTGCAGCACACCACGGTCTATTTTCATTCCAATTTGCCAGAGAAAGATGTGGTCCCTATTGCTTTCAGACAGGTCAGTAATCCAATTCCAAAATCCTATCCACAGGGTATTCCTTTCTACAACCACCTATTTTAGCTTAGTTTCCCCGGGAAATGGACCCGAGACAAGTATTAGGTGCTAACGCTTTCATTGGAGCATGCAATCCCAAGGTAGGAGAAAGAAGAGAAAGAAAGCGGGCAGGGAAAGAGAGGAAGAAGACAAGGTAATAGGTTACTGTTCTGGCCACTACAGGACCGTGAACTATGAAGGAGCACAGCCAGTAGCCCAGGCAAAAGCCTCTGCAAAGTGACATGGAACTAGCTTTAAACACGTGGTACAGAGACATATGTCCTAGAAGAGGCCATCAGGGAGAGAAATGAAGAGGGAATTTTCTGTTTTGCTTCCTCTTCTTGCTGCTAGAAGCAAGTTGCTAAGATCTAGGTCAGTGGTTGTCCACTAGGTATAATTTTGTCCGCCAGGATGACATCTGATGGTGTGTGTGTGCGCACGCGCGTGTGTGTCTAGACATTTTTGTTGTTGTTTCCATAGCTGGGAGGAGCTACTGGCATCTAGCAGGTAGGGGTCGAGCATAATGCTAAACATAGTACAATCCACAGGAAGTTCCCTACAACAATTGTTCAGTCCAAAATGTCACTAGTGTTTCTGTTGATAAACCCTATTCTAGGTGATAGTAAAGGCAAGAGAACCCAAAGAAATGTACAAGACATATTTGACAAAATCACCCAGCAGAAAAAGACAAAAGATATGGAAGACATTTCACAGAAGAGAAAACACAGATGGAGGAACAAAACATGAAAAGATACTGAACCCCATTAGTAATGAGAGAACTCAAATCATGGTAAGATACCACTTCACACTTAACTGATCAGCAAAAATTAAGACATCAAGAATACCAAGCACAGGGAGAAGGAGTCTCAGGGTGATTCTCATTTACAGCTAGTTGGGAGTATAAATTGCTACCAACTCTATAGGAAAGAGTTTAGTATTATGTTATAAAGCTGAACATGTACACATTGAGGTGATCACTCATTCCAGTTTGCCTGGCATTGCTCCTGGTGTTAGCCCTGAAAATCCTGCATCCTGAGAAATCACACAGTTCCAGGCGACCTCGGATGGGTGGTTTCCTATATCATGTGTTCTAGCAACTCGCTTCTATGTAGATATCCTTGAAAAATTTACACACATGCTAGGAGACACATAAAAAAAATGATTGTAGTATCATTACTCATAGTCAAAAATGCAAAAATGGAAACAGAAACATCAATCTACAAAAGAACTGTGATATGTTCACACGATGTCACATGATTTAGCTGTGATCATGAACTATAGTTATACATAACAACGTGGATACTTCTTGGAAACATAAACGTTTGAGGAAATGAGCAAATCTTTAGACTGAGTGTAAAATCATTACTATAAAGCTCAAAAGGAAGGAAAAATTAATAATAATAGCTAGGAACATATTCATGTTTGGGCTTTTTTTTTTTTCAAAATTTTATTTATTTATTTGACAGAGAGAGATCACAAGTAGGCAGGAAGGCAGGCAGAGAGAGAGGGGGAAGCAGGCTCCCTGCTGAGCAGAGAGCCCGATATGAGGCTCGATCCCAGCACCCTGACTGAGATCATGACCTGAGCTGAAGGCAGAGGCTTTAACCCACTGAGCCACCCAGGCGCCCTGGGCCTATTTTTTTTTTTAACCAAAATAATGGTAAATGGTAGATGTAAATTTAGCATAGTGGTAACCTCTGGAGGGTAGGTGGGGAGATGGAATGGGGAAACACTGCTCCCCCAAAGAAAAATTAATAATTAGATCTCCAGAGTGTTCACTGGATTTTCTATCTTTGCTGTCAGCTTTAACTATGTTATTTATTTGTCATTGGCTATGTTGTTTTCTTTTTATTTTACCTTTTCTTCAAAAAATAATCCTTATCTCACTTTTTAGAAATAGGTAGCAAAGAATCACCAACATATCTGCTAGACACGAATGAATGGAATACATTCCCCAAGCCAACAAGGGTGGGTATTTGAGCTCCGGGTTCTCCATTCACAGGTCCGGCCAGCATTTACTTCCAGAGTCTAGCTCTCATTCTGCCTCCAATGAGCTGGTGATGCTATCTGCTATCAGCCTGTTAAGCCTCACACTAAAACGTGCTGTACCTGGTGGCTTAGAGGAGCACCACACCAAAACACAGACCCAGGAGAACAATAAAAGTCACTTAGGAAAACAGTAGAATAAGGTTTCTATTTAATTATAAAATCCAGTTTCAAAGTGAAAAACTCATGAACTGAAAATTACCATTTCACACACACATCCCAGTGGAAACATACACAGACACATCTCTAAATACATCCGTGGCGTCAGCTGCCTCAGAGACCTATCCAAGAAACTTGTCCTCATGAGGATCTGGAGCTTTGGTATTTTGGTTTGGGACTATAGTCCCAATATCCTTTATTTGGGGGACCCTTTATTTTGTGGGTTATGGAAGGTGCATCACAGAGAGAGTTTCTATCTCTATTATCTATCGTGTAATCTACATCATCACCTGACCTCCCTAAAGCCACAAGGTGCCTATGCTGAGTCAAGTGCACAGCTGTTCTTGCATCCAGGTCTCCCTCAACCTCACCTCTCTCTCCAAGCACCCATCAAGATATTTCCTTCCTTCTCCCTCCCTCCCTTTTTGAAATAAGTATCAATCCTACTAATCATTTCCTAAGAGAACATCTTGTAATGTTGTTAACCATACTGCTATAGCAACCCGGACATCCACCCATCCATTCTTTAACTTGACTTTGCTCGTCTTCCCATTTGCTTAACCTATTTTTCTTAGACATTATTCTCCCTACAAATTAACTTTTCTTTGCTTGAATTCTGGTACATTTACCTACCTCTCTCTAGTCCTTAATGTTGCTCTCTCTCCTGGTGCTTGCCTCTTGCCCTCAGCACTATATGCCTTCATTATGGGGCCCTGGGTGTCACTGAAAACACGCTACCCGCCTCACCTCAAATTTCCTTCTTGGGAATACCTACTCACCCTGTAAACTTTAATCCAGATGTTTCCCTTCTTGGTAGCGCTCCCCTTCCTGTCTCAGTGCCCTTTTGCCATGTGACCTTGAAACTCCTCTTACCAAGAGGTGGAGTCTACTTCCACATCTGGGCTAGTCTTGTGATTTGCTTTGGCGTATATAATGCAGCAGAAATGACTGTTTTGAGCCTCAGCCTCAGGAAGTCTTGCACACTTTCATTCACTCTCAAGCCCTCCTCGGCCACCATGGGAATAAGCCTGGGCTAGTCACTGAAGAACCGAATTGATCCAGCGACATTCAATCACTCACCAGGAGTGTGAGGGAAAGCCCCTCAGCCAGGCCAGTCCCGAGCCAACGTTAGCTGACGGCAGATGAATGAGTGAACCCACTTCAGACCAGCTAAACCTGGCCCACATCAGAAGAACTTTTTAACTCACCCACAGACTCGGCAGCAATAATACATACTTGTTGTGTTCAGCCACTAAGTTGTGGGGCTATTTGTTACACAGCAACAACTGATACCCTCTTTCTCTATCCTACTTACTAGTAGTAACACACTTCTATATGGCTCTTATTACACGCCGTGTTTTCTGGTCTTTCTCTTCCTGCTCTCCTTGAGAACACGGGCATTTTTTTTTGTATCCCCAAATCTAAACAGCTCCTGCCAACTTTCAAATAAATGGCTGTCCAAAAAATAGTTAATTAGTTAATTAAGGATTACAGTGATGCCCAAGGGATGGTTTTGGAGACAAATCAGAATCTGATCCCAGCTCTATTCCTTATATGTGTCACTCCTGAGAATTTGGTTACCCTTGCTCAACCTTATCTGCTCATCTATACGTGGAAGACCAGAAAAAATATATATGCTGCAGGATTGTGGTGATAAAAATACATATTTCCCCTCCCCTGCACCTGATACTGAGTGACCAACTGACTGTTCAACAAATAAGAATTAAATGATAAAATGTAATGCATTTATTATAGTACAGGGCTTCAAGTATTATAGTACTTGATAAATGATAGCTCTACTAATATGATCATGAGCATCCCTGTTGTCACTTTTTTTTTTTAAAGATTTTATTATTTATTTATTTGACAGAGAGAGAGAGAGATCACAAGCGGGCAGAGAGGCAGGCAGAGAGAGAGGGAGAAGCAGGCTCCCTGCTGAGCAGAGAGCCCAATGCGGGGCTCGATCCCAGAACCCTTGAGATCATGACCTGAGCTAAAGGCAGAGGCTTTGACCCACTGAGCCACCCAGGCACCTCCTTGTTGTCACTTCTTAGAGCAGAAACTCTCAGTGTTCCATCCATATCCTCTTGACATTCATCTGTGCACGCTGATCAGATGGCGGCTTCCAATGGCAAACACGGGGGTTCTTTGCCTGAGGCTTCCTCTGGCTGCTGGAGTCCTCTTGGCGCACATCTATGGCAGGCCACAGATGCCAGGGAGTTAATACCCTTCACTTCTATCCAGGGGCGTGGTCTTCCATCAAGGCAGATGGGAAAAGGTGGCTGATTGCCTTGTCCTTGGTTAGGATAAATCCAAAGTTATGTTCTATATTGTATCCCAGAATTGCCCAATCAGAGCATACTCCTCTTGTTACAGTAATAATAAAATACTTTTTCAGTTTTCCTTCTCTTAACCCACCCCACAACCCCATTTCCCTATAAAGGTATACTGACATCACCTTCCAAATCCAAACTTTTTGTCTCCCTATTTGATTCCAGAGAAATCAACCTGTATCAACTACTGATCTTTCTATTTTATTTTATCCTCATTGCTTGAGCATACAGTTGCTTTCTCAGGAACTTTGACTCCATTTGGAAGCCTATCCTTAAGATCTCTCCAACTAATCAGATGTATCTGATCTGGTGGATGACAAGACCAATCACAGAATGTGGTATACTACCATTAGGTTTTCTTGGATATTTTCATCACAGTTCAATTCTTTGAGTGCATCAGGATAGGGTTAACTTGCAATTGATCTTGGGTAGTTCTGTGCTTATGCTAAAGGGCAACTAGAACCATGGTATAGATTCTTGGCCAAGACAGAAGTGAAACGTAATAGCTAGTGATTTATAATGTGCAGTTAGAAGTCCAAAACTCCCCCCAAGGCATACTGTACCAGCCTGTCTATGCTGTTTATGGAAACTGAGCGGATTGATGGTTTACAGTCGTTGACCTGTTCACAAAGCCTGCTTTTAGCTCCCTGGACTATGGGGAATAAAATGCTCCTTGGTAAGCCTGCTTCTTGGCTCCCATGAGACCAGGATGTCACGCGTGTATCTAGGTGGTCCATGATCTGAAGACAAAGGGCATCAAGTGTGATGGCGAAAGGGCCCTGAGAACCGCACCTTGAGGTCTCGGTCTCTTCCAATGCTTGCTGGGCTTACTTTCTCCTGCTATACCCTTTCCTTTGTTTTATTACAGCCATACATGTGTAATCCTCACGGTGTCTCAATAATCTTTTCAGTTACTTGACACTTTATCATTGCTGCACCGGGCCTGTTTTCTGATGACCAAAGGCTTTTGAGAAGGGTTTGGGGGTGGAGAAGGGAAGGGTTCTCACAGCGCCGAGTTTTAGAACCCTTCCAGAAAGGGGTAAGTAGTGGAAATGAGGGCTCTGTACCTTGCTGAAGCTTTTAAAACACAGTTTCACTGAATTATCATAAAATGTCTTCTGAACCCAGGCTTTGAGGATGGTCCATGCTCCAACAGTGGCTGCTGGCTTCTTGAAATCTTGGACCTGCCTGCCAAGATCAACACACAGCTCCTTACCCTCTCCTCCCCTCTTCTGTGGCTTTACACAGCTCACTCAGCCCAAGACATGTAGCCCTCACCTATGGAGAGCTTTCGATTCTCTGGGAAATACTGCTTAAATTCTCATATTCTTGTCTCCTTGGAACACCAGTTTTAAGGTGTATTTTAGTTTTTGCTTCAACGTTCCAACTACGGGGAAGCCAGTATGAAGTTCTAGTCCTGAAGTCATGCTTGAGTGACTTAAGCCATCAGTCCTTAAAAAAATGCATAGGTTTCTTATCTAGAAGGACGCCTGTCATATGAGTAACTTCCCTATAATGGGAGAACAATGTTCTCAGAAGTCAAGAACCCTGCTGGAACTGGAGAGAAGTTGCACAGAAATCTGGAAGGTTCACATCTCCAAGTGTTAGGAGATGACCTGTCTAGAGAACCTGAGCTTTCAGGGTGGAATTTTCTTTCTTTTTCACAACTTGACATCAACCTCCTTTGAGTTTTGGAACCAGGCCACAAACAAACATATCCTAAGCTGCTCCTTGAAACTATAAATTTAAAAAGTACCATCTGATGAGGGTATGTTAAAATGCAAAAGAACAGTATATCCTTCGGGGCACCTGGTGGCTCAGTGGGTTAAAGCTTCTGCCTTCGGCTCAGGTCATGATCTCGGGGTCCTGGGATCGAGCCCCACATCGGGCTCTCTGTTCAGCAGGGAGCCTGCTTCCCCCCCCCCCCCCCCCCCCCCCCCCCCCCCCCCCCCCCGCCTACTTGTGATCTCTGTCAAATAAATAAATAAAATCTTTAAAAAAAAAAAAAACAGTATATCCTTCATATGTAACTTAGGATTATGTCTGTGGATTCATAGACAGCACTGGTGTCTACTAGATGTCTAGCATCTAGTTTCATCGACCTGAATTAGACCCCAAATATATTTTAAATCCATTTATCCTCAATGTCATGTCCCTTATCCAATTCGTTATCTCTTGCCTAGGCGATGGCACTCTGTTTTCTACTATTACAGAGCCCCTACCCCTTTGCTAAACCTATCAGAAAGGCCTTTCAAAACTATAAAATAAACTTACTCCCTTGCTAATAACTCTCCAATAACTTCTGTCTTCATTGGAGCAAAATCCAGACACTTTTCTACGTTTACAAGGTGCTCCAACTTCATCTCCTACCTTGTGTTTCTCCAGATCCCCTCACCAAGCAATGCAGATCTGCCTGCCGAGCCTTGAGCACATCTAGATGTCCAAGTCCTGGTTCGTGGCACACACAAGGTTTTATCTCAGTTGGCTCTTTTCGATCATCCAAGTCTCAAGCCAAGATTCTCTGGGTCATCTTCTGTGACACCCAAACTAAAGTAACATCTCAGTCACCCTGCATCTTTTTACTCCATTCATTGTGTTTGCAAATGCTATTAACAGCTATCGGTTTCCTATGCACTTCCTGACTTATTTCCTCCAACCAGAATGTCGGTTTCCTCAAGGTCATGCCCTTGCCTTCTCTGTTTACTACTACATCCCGAGGGTCTAGGACAGATTGCAGACAAAGAGAAGCCACCCAATGAATATATTTTGAATAAGTGTCCTCCTCTGCTTTTTTACTATTACATAGCTTTTACTTTTTTAAAAAGATCTTGTTTATTTGAGAGTGAGTGAGTGGGAGTGAATGGTGGGGGGCAGGGTTAGGGAAGAGGGAGAGGGAGAAGCTGACACCCTGCTGAGCAGGGAACCCAATATGGGCAGGCCTGGGATCATGACCTGAGCTGAAGGCAGTCGCTTAACCAACTGAGTCACCCCGGGGCCCCTATGTATTTTTTATTGTGATACACTTGACATATATCATTAGTCTCTGGTGTACAACATGATCTCCTATTTTTATCTATGGCAAAATGACAACCACAGTAAGTCTAGTTAACATCCATCACCTCACAGAGTTACAATTTTTTTTTTTTTTTTTGTGATGAGAACTTCTAAGATCTACTCTCTTAGCAATTTTCAAATACACAATCAGATATGATTAACTATAGTCACCGTGCTCCACATGTCCCCATGACTTATTTTACAACTGAGAGTTTGTATCTTTTGACCACCTTCACGATTCCCCTGACTCCCCATCCCCCTCCCCACCTCTAGCAACCTGCAACGTACTCTCTGTAACTCTCAGCTCAGATTGAAAAAAAAAATTTTTTTTAACTGATTCCACACACAGGTGAGATCATACAGTATTCGTCTTTCTCCACGTGTGACTTATTTCACTTGGTGTAATGCTCTCAAGGTCCATCTCTGTTGTCTCAAATGGCAATATTTCCCTTTTTATGGCTGAATAGTATTCCACTCTGCGCGCACGTGCGCGTGTGTGTGTACATGATTTAAAATAAAATTTAAAAGAGCAAAACTGTAACATAATTCATTCCCCTACCTTTTTTTGATGGCTGTGGATGAATCAGACTCCAGAGGAGTTTGGCTATTTCTGTCCTGTGACTTTCTGCTGAAGTTCTTCAGTGTTCTTCATTTTTCTTCAGTGTTCATTTTGGCAAGAGGTGGAAGCATTTTGCCACAGTATATTTCTGTAACAACACGGTACCAACATGCGTCAGAAACCCACCAACATTATGCTCCGTTTAAAAATAAACAACCTCACTTACTTCACATTGCTGTACATGCTGCACATCCTTTCTCTGCCATTTCAATCATTCTTTCAGGCATGCAGCTCCTGACCTGTGATGACCTGGATGCCCCCTAAGGGGCGTTAGGCTCCTCTAAGCACCTTGCCTCCATCTCTCATACCACTCTTCCAGCCTGGTTCACTGTGAGTCCGGCTACAGGGGGTAAGCCTTACAGAGGCAGGGACTGTGCCCTTGGTCCCTGACGCTCCGGGGCTGAGCCCACTCCCCAGTAATTGCACATCCCAATTGAAAGTCGATTCTCACTATTGCAGTAGTCATATTCTATACAAGAGCTGCGAACACCAAATTAGCAAATGCTGAACCCATAACTTGTTTTAGAGTTTTATATGTGCTTATATATATATATATGTATATATATATATATATATTCTGTATACCATATATATAGTTGATAGGCTAACATTCAACTTAGCCAATAGCACCAGAATTCATGCCTGAATGAAGATCGCCAAGGGCATGTATTTTTTTCCACAAGGCACATCACACTGAGAAATACTAAACAGAACCTCAGCACTCTGCTTGGGGACCATTTCAAACAGCAAAAGCACAGAAACGCAAAAACACATGAGACGGTGAATTGGCAAATACAAAATCCACGAATAATGAAGATTGACTATATATACATTGGCTGTAGATCTCTAAGTTCCTAGCCTTGCTTTAGGTCCAGCATAGCACTGCCACTTAAATGAGTAAATACACAAATGCTATTGACTGAGTACAAAGGGACTAAATACAGATTTCATATGCTTCATGAAAGATCCAAATTTGAAATAAGTGATTCTCTCCTATCTTATTAAAAGGACAAATCCCAGGTCCTTGCTCTTTTCTTCTTCCTGGTATTAATCACTGCTCATCCAATTTTCAGACAAGTCCAAAGAAAACGTCCCTGAAAATAATTATAGGTTGACAGTCTACCCTATCCATTATGGGACAACCCAAACCTTTTCCAGAAGATGGCTCCATTTTTCTCCTTGAATAATAAGAAATACCAGCTTTTATTTCATTATATGCATCAGTTAACTGTAGGTACACAGTGTACATACTTAGTACACTTTGTATTTTTTGTAAAACTGCCAGTACTTTGTGACATAAAATGTGGAGGTATCATAATTTAAGGATCTACATTCCCGTTCATTCAAAAAATGTTGAAGACCTTAAACGCTCCCATAAAACGACACGGGGTTGCAGAATGGATAAAACTGCAGAACCTGTCCATATGCTGTCTACAAGAGACACATTTGGAACCAAAAGATACATCCAAACTGAAAGTGAAAGGATGGAGAACCATCTTTTATGCCAACGGGCCTCAAAAGAGCTGGGGTAGCGATTCTCATATCAGATAAATTAGATTTTCAGCTAAAGACTGTAGTCAGAGATACAGAAGGACACATCATTCTGAAAGGATATATCATCCAAGAAGATCTAACAATTGTAAACATTTATGCCCCCAATATAGGAGCAGCCAACTACATAAGCCAACTGTTAATCAAAATAAAGAGTCATATTGATATGAATACATTAATAGTAGGAGATCTTAACACGCCACTCTCAGTAACAGACAGACCATCTAAACAGAAAATCAATAAAGAAACAAGAGCTTTGAATGACACATTGCACCAGACGGACCTCATAGATATATAACAGAACATTCCACCCTAAAACAACAGAATACTCATTCTTCTCAAGTGCACATGGAACTTTCTCCAGAATAGACCACATACTGGGTCACAAATCAGGACTCAACTGATACCAAAAGATTAAAATGATTCCCTGCATATTCTCAGAC
>CM053610.1:28267376-28283980 GCA_028646535.1 Procyon lotor
AGAAGAGAGAGCCCAGATATGGACCCGCAACTCTATGGTCAAATAATCTTTGACAAAACAGGAAAAAATATCCAGTGGAAAAAAGACAGTCTCTTCAATAAATGGTGCTGGGAAAATTGGACAGCTATATGTAAAAGAATGAAACTTGACCATTCTCTTACACCACACACGAAGATAAACTCAAAATGGATAGAGACCTCAATGTGAGGCAGGAGTCTATCAAAACCCTAGAGAAGAACATAGGCAGTAACCTCTTTGACATCAGCCACAGCAACTTCTTTCAGGATATGTCTCCAAAGGCAAAGGAAACAAAAGCGAAAATGAACTTTTGGGACCTCATCAAGATAAAAACTTCTGCACAGCAAAGGAAACAGTCAACAAAACAAACAGGCAACCCACAGAATGGGAGAAGTTATTCGCAAATGACACTACAGACAAAGGTCTGATATCTAAGATCTATAAAGTGCTCCTCAAACTCAACACTCACAAAACTGATAATCACATCAAAAAATGGGCTGAAGACAAGAACAGACACTTCTCCAAAGACGACATACAAATGGCTAACAGACACATGAAAAAATGTTCATCATCTTTAGCCATCAGGGAGATTCAAATCAAAACCAGACTGAGATACCACCTTACACCAGTTAGAATGGCCAACATCAACAAGACAGTAAACAACAAATGTCAGAGAGGGTGTGGAGAAAGGGGAACTCTCTTACACTGTTGGTGTGAATGCAAGTTGGTGCAGCCACTTTGGAAAACAGTGTGGAGATTCCTCAAGAAATTAAAAATAGAGCTACCCTATGACCCTGCAATTGCATTCCTGGGTATTAACCCCAAAGAAGCAGATGCAGTACAAAGAAGGGCCACATCACAGCAATGGCCATAATCGCCAAACTGTGCAAAGAACCAAGATGCTCTTCAACAGGTGAATGGATAAAGAAGATATGGTCCATCTATACAATGGAATATTATCCCTCCATTAGAAAGGATGAATATCCAACTTTTTTATCAACATGGATGGGACTGGAAGAGATTATGCAGAGTGAAATAAGTGGAGAGAGTTATTTATCTTATGGTCTCATTTACATGTGGAGCATAAGAGAAAAAATGGAGGTCATTGTGAGAAGGAAGGAAAGGGTGAATGGGGGGAAATCAGAGGGGGCGATGAATCATGAGAGACTGTGGACTCTGAGCAACAAAGTGAGGGTTTTGGGAGGGCGGGGGTTGGGTGAGCCTGGTGGTGGGTATTGAGGAGGGCACTTATGGCATGGAGCACTGGGTGTGGTGCATGAACAATTAATCTTGTAACACTGAAAAAATAAAATAAACATATTTGGGGAAAAAATATTTAAGGCATCCTTAGGGACGCAGATTTATGTTTTAAAGTTGTTGCAAGGATTTTCCCATTAAGTTTACTTCTTAATATTTAAAACTGGTTAAATTTAAATTTGATTTATTTGTATTTCATGGGAAATAATTTGCTGATAAAATCATCTTCCTAAAAGCATGCCCTATGTTTTAAACTACCATTGCTAACATCAGAATTTGCTAAAAATGAATGTCTTGTATAGATAACAGGAAATCCTAGATGCTTCTGAAAGCTCAGCTTCTTGCATGCTTCTGTTTTAACAGCTTTTAATTGAGTTCAAAATCAGTTAAAACATAAGTAGATATATCTTCCTTTTAAAGTCTTGTAAGATTGTCTTCATATATTTCAGAGCAGCAGAAGATAAGTCACCTTATCAGGAAATGCAATTTCCTGACTGATATAGCCATATGGGTCTCTCACATAACAGTAATTTGATATATTTTACAACAGAAATACCTTGATCCAGAAAAGTAAAACAAAATAAATATATCTTAATATTATACTTTATTAGTACCATATTATATTTTCTACACAATTAATATTTTGGTTTTAAACTTTATTTTGTAATTAGCATTGTTTTTAGTTGTCTATTTATTCTAAAAGTAACCAAATAAAAAAATTAGATGCCATAAAAAATTTAATGTGCCTAGATCATCACTAAAACTCTCAATTTTTTTTTTTTTTAAAGATTCTATTTATTTATTTGACAGAGAGATCACAAGTACATGGAGGCAAGCAGAGATGGGGAAGCAGGCTCCCTACTGAGCAGAGAGCCCGATATGGGGGCTCAATCCCAGGACCCTGAGATCATGACCTGAGCCAAAGGCAGAGGCTTTAACCCACTGAGCCACCCAGGCGCCCCTCAATTTTTTTCCTTTAAACATAGCACTTAGAAACCTTTATCTACATATCTCTGTAAAACCATACTACCTCTATTGACCTAGAAAAAGTAATCTGAATGCTCAGTAGACTATGTTCAAATAACAGCTACCCTACTCTGAACCTGCTGATAATGTACATCTTAATATGAGGTACTGATTCCAATTAAATTTACTATTTCCAACCTTCAAGAGGAAGGGGTTGACTTTGGAACCAATAGACTTGGCTTCAGCTTGTAGTAGCTGCACAGTTTGGGCCAATTTGTCATTCCTCAAGTTTATCCGTTCATCTGAAAAATGGGAATGGACACAATTTTCTATAATACAGAGGGGTCCTCAAGGTAAAGTGAAAATGTCCTATGTAAAGTACCTGGACAATAGTGAATGATAAAGAATGTTAGTTTCGGTTTTTACTAAGTGTAAAACCAACCCAAGAAGCATTTCAGACAACTGAATTTAACTCTTAAAACCAAAAACCAGTGACCTGTCACCTGTGAATACTTTTTAAAATAAAACAAAAACCCCAAAAAACAAAACCAAAAAACCCAAGTTCTAGTTTAGC
The DNA here is from genome assembly GCA_028646535.1 of Procyon lotor. NCBI lineage: Eukaryota > Metazoa > Chordata > Mammalia > Carnivora > Procyonidae > Procyon > Procyon lotor. The sequence continues at coordinate 28,270,192 of CM053610.1, forward strand.
CACACTTTTTCCTCCCAGCAAAATAAGCATCTCTCTATGTGTGACTATTACAGAGATGGACCCAAAGAAGCATAACTTTTTTACCCACAAATCTATGCCATTTTGCACATTTCATTTTCACAGATTTGTAGATTCAAGATGGCCTCTCGATATTGGGTTCCTTGACCATGTAATCAAACACAAAAAAACTTTGCTACAAATGGCATCTGACTCAGAAACAGATGTATTGGGCTCCTGGTCAATTCCTTAAAAAAAAAAAAAAAAAAAAAAAAAAAATCTAAGATTCTATTTTATGTAAAATATAACAAAGATTTGCCAACAACTCTATTAGTACAGATATTTCTAGTTCCTGCATACTTCCTCCTCTTATTCAAGAATGAGAGCACTTATGCAGGTCATTTTGATAAGGAAAATCTGTGTTCTAAGATGGCTGACCAATGAGTCAGCAAAGGAGTCCCAGCCCTTGCCCCAGGGCTCTTCCGGGTTCTTCTCACTGCTCTGCCTCCCGTGCAGGCCAAAAGTACCAACTAAGCTGAAGTAGAAGGGTATAAATTCTCCCCTTTGTGTTCAGGGCTCAGACCTTTGGAGATCACTGTCCTCTGAGCCCATCGGTATTAAATAAACCTCGGATCCTCCAAAGTCTCCGAGGGCCGCTTGGTTCTTCCATCAGGACCCAGTCCAGGTTCTGTAACAATTTCATGTAGTTTAGACCCAGAACGAAATAAGCCCCCTCAGCCCTGCAATCTTAGAACGTCTGTTGCATTATTCACCCTTTTATACATTTCTCCTTGTACCCAGAAATTTAAATATGTGAGTGGCAGGTTTGATAAGTGGTCTATGCACTTATGTTAAAAAAAAAAACAGTACTTTTTTTTTTTCTCTCTCTCTCTCAAAGAGAATAGACTATGACCTTGTCCTCATTAATAGCGAGTTCTGAGCAAATAAAGTCCAACAGATTATGAAATCATGAAAGATGCTAAATACCATCAGGTCAAAATCTTCCAACAACTCTGAGGCATTGGGAGTAAGAGGAGAGAAATAAATGGATTGTATGGAGAAAACCTATCATTTATTTTTTAGCCCTTTTTTTTTCTTTTTTACTAGGATAGCATCTTTCCAAAACCAAAGTAATACAGATCATCTTTCTTGAATATTTATCTTCATCACTGTGTCACTTGATAACAGCTTTTCTTTGTGTACACTTTATAACGTGGATAATTCTAGACTTTTAACTAGATGTAGCACTCCTCATCTAATAGGAAAACCCTTAGATTCACAAAAGGGTTTCATTACTGGGTTTGACAGTATAAAAGCCGAGCAGAAAACAAACTGGCAGAGACAGTTTAATATAAACCTCCTCTGAGGACTTGCAAACAACATCACATTTGTTTTCTGCTACTCATCTGCCCCTCTGTGATCTCTGTCTCTCTATCTAATAAAATATTTATAGCCAGAGCTCACCAGCCCTTCCTCTTTCTTCACTGTTGGAATAAGGTGTGTTCTGCTCCCTAGGAGCTAACAACAAACAAAAACACTAAAACTCTGAATACATAACTTTGGGGGAGAAGAAAAATCTCGCCCGCTGAAAAACTGATTTTCTTTCATTCAAAGCAAGATAACTGTGACATATGGGATGGTATTTTTTCAGTAATTATTTATGCACTTGTCAAGTGTACCGAATCCTCTCTAGGGGAACTTCTAGGGAGTCTACAGAACTGTTCCCTCTCTTCAGATTTCCTCTAATATGGATAGTGCACTATTTTGTCTTTCTTTTCAGGGAATAATGAAGCTTGACTTTCTAAAACCAATCTCAGCTTCTCCTACAGGAAAATATCCTGTTTGAATGTCTCGCCTCTATCTGTGAAACATTTCCCCTGAGGCAATGGAAGGATTAAGCTTTTTAGGACTGAACTGTAGGTAGAATTCTCCTGTTAATACTCCTTTGTCCGCAAGACCCATTTGTGTGTTGGCTTTTATTTCAAGAAGTAACCATTCTTTATGCTAACAACCAAACAATTCAGTTTGGATATATTGGATATATTGGTTTTCTAGTTGAATAGAAAAGGTACTTTGATTTTTTATTTGCAAAATGCCCCCAAGGTCCAGCTCCACTGATGAGTACTTACTTTTCAAACTTGATTGACTAAATGGATCTGTATCTGGGCTTCTTTTATCTCACACCCGTGGTAATGACACGCTCTGTCACACAACTTTCACAGGGTTAAAGGAGAGGATGTATGCATAAGACCTTTAGATACTCAGAAGCGCTCTACATCATTGGAAGAGTTATTTTAATTTCTAGGTGTTTGAATTATACAAACATTAATCTGAAACAGAAAACAGAAAAGGTAAGAGCTCAAAACTTGGTAATAACATCTCTGGAATTATGAGGAATCTCTAGCTTCCACTTCATTCGACCTGCACCTGTCTGAGTTGAACAGACTGATCCTGAACTCAGGATCCTAAGTTGATCCTTAGATCCAAAATCTAAGTTGAGCTTAGATTTCCTGAGCAAGGTGATGACATGGGGAAATAGTGGGGAGAGAGAGACAGAGAAAACGAGCCACCACGGAGTTCTGTGTTTTTATAACCACTCCCTTCTCCAAAGCAGGGAGTTCCTAACTGGGGGTCTTCACGTCAAGTCCCTGGGATCATTTAGATAGGATTTATGGGCTCCGTGAATTTGGATGAGAAAGAAATTACCTCTCTACTTTTATCAGCCTTGAACAAGCAACAAAACCCAGGAATATGCTAAAAGACCTGTAATCAAGAAACAAAAGCCTTTCTACCCTACACTATAATTGCTGCAGACACCTTGAAATATCATTTGCACTCCACACTACTCCAAGTATAGGGCAGTTATTAGGTCTGCCATTAGGTGTTATATTTCCAAATTGAGTAACTCATATCACCATAACACTAATTTATTTTATCTGATGTTTTAATAACTTTATGTCAACATAATTAGTTTCCTCTATAACCCTGGATATTTTATTTTATGCATTTGGAACCAGTGTGTTGTCACCGAGGTAACCTAGCAAGTCCACCCATAGGTATCTACCCACAAGGACTGAAAACCCATACTCAACTTCTGGTACTGGAATGTTTACAGCGACATTATTTGCAGTAGCTGAAAGGTGGAAAACAACCCAAATATCCATCAACAAATGAACAGATAAATAGAATGCGGTATTTCTAGACAACAGTATGATTCACGCAAAAAAAGGAATGAAGTATGATACATGCTACAAGGGGGATGAAACTCAAACATGCTAAGGAAAAGAAGTCAGACACGAATAGTCACACATGGTATGATTCTACTTATATGAAATACCCAGAATACGTAAATCCACAGCAAGAGAAAGCAGCCTGCTGGTTGCCAGGGCCTTGGGGGTCAGGATTATGAAGACAATGGCTTCATAGGTATCAGGTTTTATTTTCAAATGGGGGAAACATTTTGGAGCTAGATGGACATGGTAGTTGTCTAACTTTACAAATGTTAGATGCTGGGCGCCTGGGTGGCTCAGTGGGTTAATCCTCTGCCTTTGGCTCAGGTCATGATCTCAGAGTTCTGGGATCGAGCCCCGCATCGGGCTCTGGGCTCTGCTCTCTGCTCAGCCCTCTCTCTGCCTCCCTCTCTGCCTACTTGTGACCTCTCTCTCTCTCAAATAAATAAATAAAATCTTAAAAACAAAACAAAACAAAACAAAAAACAAATGTTAAATGTCAGCAACTTGCTTACACAAGCAAATTAGCATTACAAAATGGCTAATTTTGTGTCATGTGAATTTTCTCTCAACAGGTAAAACCAAACACAATATTAAAAATTGGCTCTCGGTCATCCTGAGACTGCCAAAAGAGTCCATGTCACAGCAAAAGGATAAAATCCCTGACTTAAAGATTTCCACAATGACATGGCCTCCTCTTCCTTTGGCCCAATTGAAGAGGCTGGCCTTATTCCACAGTTATTCAAATTTCCCTAGCATACCAGAGCACCCCAGAGCCTGAAGTTAGAGTTAGCAGGAAGCAAGGATACAGCCAATAAGCATTATTGAACAATTTATATTTGCCCCTATATTTCTCATAGACACTTACAGTTATATTCCAAAAAAAAGAAAATGACCAAAACTTTCCAGGTAAACATGGTTATTACTGATCACAACAAACTACATATTTTCAATGACCAGAAGTGGTAGACATTCCTTTCTCAATGGTAAGATTTCCCCATGCTATCAGTTCTTCTGTGTACTATTTTAGGAATATCTTTATGCTAGGTGTAATGCTCCTAGAACTTTATTCCACTTCCTTTATGTTATTTTTTTTATTCAACAATACATATTATAATATAGTAACACATGTTTTGAAGAAAAAAAAAACTGGGCAGGAATGAGAATGACAGAAAGTTACTAGAAAAAGAGATCAAGAAAGAGATTTTTAAGAGGTGGCCTTAGGGGCACGTGGGTGGCTCAGTGGGTAAAAGCCTCTGCCTTCCGCTCGGGTCATGGTCTCAGGGTCCTGGGATCGAGCCCTGCATCGGGCTCTCTGCTCAGCAGGGAGCCTGTTTTCCCCTCTCTCTGCCTTCCTCTGCCTACTTGTGATCTCTCTCTGTCAAATAAATGAATGAATAAATAAATAAATCTTAAAATTAAAAAAAAAAAAGAAGTTGCCTTAGAACAGAAACTTGAATGAAGTGAATATTTGATAGTCATTTGATACTCATCAGTGTTCATATGAGTAATACAGTGAAATCAATAGTATCCTAGGCTATGGAGATAGCATTTGCAAATGTCCTGAGGTTCGCGGAACAACACTGAAGGCCCATGTGGCCACAGAGGAGTGAGGAAAGAATGGTATAAAAATAAGTCAAGAGTATGTAGCCACTAACCAGACTGTGGATGGCCTTACAGACCATGGTTAAGGTTTTAGATTTTATTGTAAATCTGATGGGAAAGCAATGGGAAAGCTTTGAGCAGAAGGTGGCATGATCTAATTTACATTCCGAAACTATTCATAGATGTAGTAGAAACACAGCAAGGGGCAAGGTTGAAACATTAATAGCCTATTTAGGTAGCACAGGCCAAAAAAAAAAAAAAAAAATGATAGCAACTTGTACTAGAGCGGAAGTAGTAGAGACACAAGAAGTAGTGTGATTTGAGATATATTTTGAAAGTACAGATGACCCTTTGATGGGGTAGCTACTTCAACCTGAGCCAGGTGGACAGCAGGGCCACTTATGGAGCTGGGAGACACTGGGAGAGAAGCAGATCTAAATGGTGCTGTTGTCTATTTGAGCTGCGGTAGCAAAATATCACGGCCTGGGTTAAAGCTTATAAACAACAACAATTTCTTTCTCTACAAGGCTGGAAGTCTAAGATCAGGAACGGGTGGGTGATGACTGTCTTCTGGGTTGCACCTGCACATGGTAGAAGGGGCTGAGAGCTCAGTGGGATCTCTTCTTCAAGCACACTAATGCTATACATGAGGGCTTCACTCTCACAGCCAAATCACCTCCCTAAAGCCCTACATATTTCAACACATGCTTTGTGTAGAGGACACAAACGTTCAGACTGTAGCTATGTGTTGGTCAACAAAATCAAGAGTTTAGCTTAGAACATAAGAGATTTCATTGTAAAAGACGGCCCAAATTCTTCCTTTGGCATGCTTTTCACCAAGTAACATTTTAGGTCCCTCCCCTCCCTGGTTTGGCTATGTCACTTGATTTGGCCAACGGGACATTAGCGGTTCTCCTGTATTTTCAATGACTTGTGTGTTTCTGACTTTCCTTGTGCGTCTGCCATTACCATTGCCATTACCATGAAAACATATGCAGGATAGTTGGCTGAAGAAAAAGAGAGACAAGGAGAGAAACAGTATGGCCCTCACATCCCAGGCAAAGCCATCCTAGACGAGTTAACAGCCTCCTGGTAAACATATACAAGTCTAGCTAACTACTAGTAGAGCCATCAGGTCAACCTAGAGTTGACCCAAGATATATATAAGCAAGCCTAGCTTAGATCGACTAAACCCTGCAGAGCTGTGAGCTTAATAGATGTAAAAATAATTGTGTGGCTGGTTGTTATACAGCATTCTCATGACAATATATGGCTGACACATGATGTACCCAAATATGAGAAATACACCTCATCCCAGCTAATCCAAAGAGGCTGTTCTTATATCCTAATCTGCTTGTGGGTTGCAAATAGAACGTAGTAGGAAATCAGTAACAAAAACCGAATCATAAATAATGAACAAACCATAAAATCCAGGCTCCCTCACTTGTATGGGTCCATTCCAAGAAAGGCCCAGCCTAGGTGAAATTAAAGTGCTTTTAAAAATCTACAATTTAGAGCAGAAGACATAAACAGACATTTCTGCAAAGAAGACATCCAAATGGCCAACAGACACATGAAAAAGTGCTCAACACCACTCAGCATCAGCGAAATACAAATCAAAACCACAGTGAAACACCACCTCATACCAGTCAGAATGGCTAAAATTAACCAGTCAAGAAATGGCAGGTGTTGGCCAGGATTCGGAAAAAGGGGAACCCTCCTACACTGTTGGTGGGAACACAAGCTGGTGCAGCCACTCTGGAAAACAGTATGGAGGTTCCTCAAATTTGAAAATAAGCTACCCTACGACCCAGCAATTGCCCTACTGGCTATTTACCCTTTAGATGCAAATGTAGTGATCCAAAGGGGCACATGCACCCGAATGTTTATAGCAGCAATGTCCAAAATAGCCAAACTATGGAAAGAGCCTAGATGTCCATCAACAGATGAATGGATAAAGATGTGGTATACATATGTATACAATGGAATACTCTGCAGCCATCCAAAAAAAAAAAAAAAAAACCCAAATCTTGCCATTTCCAACAACGTAGATGGAACTAGAGGGTATTATGCTAAGTGAAATAAGTCAATCAGAGAAAGACAATTATCATATGACCTCTCTGATATGAGGAATTTGAGAGCCAGGGTGGGGGGTCATGGGGGAAGGGAGGGAAAATGAAACAAGATGGGACTGGGGAGGGAGACAAACCATAAGAGACTCAATCTCAGGAAACTGAGGGCTGCTGGAGCGGGGGGAGGGATGGGGAGGCTGGTGATGGACACTGGGGAGCATATGTGCCATGGTGAGTGCTATGAATTATGTAAGACTGATGATTCACAGACCTGTACCCATGAAACAAATAATACATTATATGTTAACTTAAAAAAAATCTCCAATTTAGGAAAGTTTATTAAGTCTTTAATACTGGGATATATTTTAAGGATTATTGTTAAATTCAAGACATTTCTCCCAAGTGTAAGATTTTAGTGCATTTCAGAATTTCTTCAGATTGCCAACACTCAACTACTGATTGGTCATCAATAGCCTCATTGACTTGGCTTTTAATACCTTTCCTGCACAATAAGGAACAGGGACAGATGTATCATGAAGCCAAAGGCTCAAGGCCATTTACTTGTTTATGGACAGTGAGACCCTGAAATGAACCCTAGCAATATGTTCACATGGTTGTATTTTCCCAAAACATGCAAAAGTAACATATTTTAACAGTAAATGGCTAAGACAGCTGTCTCTTTACATTCCAACTTCCTACATCACACTTCCCTACGTGTTGCATGGAGCTGGGGTTGGTGATGGTTATTTTGGGGCTCTAGCTAAGGGGGAACTTGAGCTGAGGTTGCATCTGGTTTGTAATGAGTGGGCTATATTTATGTGTTTTACGGTAAATTTCCATTACAGCTCAGTTTCTGTTGGTCACCCGATGCAGAAATGGCTTTCAGGAATTCTGCAACACCTCCAGGGGCTGACTGACCCAGCATCCCAGCACAGAGATGCAGGCCTGGGGAGCACATTGCAGTGTGAGGGTTCCCTACAGCTGTGGATATGTGTGCATGGAAGAGGCCTGCCTTTTCTAAAGCTTCTTAAGCTCTGTGACACAGGGACAACACTTCATAGGCTAAAAAGTATTTCCAAAGGTTCATAACATCTTTATTTAGAAACTTGACAAGGTTTGAACTTACCATCTATCGCAATCTGGTAAGTTGTTGTGAAGGTCTCACGAAAACAAGTGAGACATTAAAACTCCCTGCTTCGATCATGTAAGGTATGTTTTTATGTCATCTTTTTATTTACTAAAGAATGGAGGAAAAACTAAGAAAAAAATTAAGAGACTATGAGACAAACCACTAAAATGTTAAGTTAATAAAAGTCATCCTGATCCAGAAGAAGCCTCTGGTACCAAAAAATTTTTAGACCACTATGAAAGCATTCATTAGAAGGAAAATTGTTGGGTGCCTGGGTGGCTCAGTTGATAAGCACCTGCCTTCACTCAGCTCAGGTCATGATCCCAGAATTCTGGGATCGAGTCGCATGTCGGGCCGTCTGCTTGGCGGGAAGCCTGCTTCTCCCTCTCCGACTCCCCCTGCTTATGTTCCCTCTCTAGCTGTGCCTCTGTCAAATAAATAATTAAAAATCTTTAAAAACAAATAATAAATAAATAAAAAGAAGGAAAACTGTGAAGAAAAGTAACAGATTGGTTCTTGTTTGATTATTCAATTAATAAAGAGGAGCGAATCATATGAATAATGGAAAATATTGAAATTCTTCCTGATTTGACACAAATGAAGATTATGAAGAGAACATAAAACCCATCACAGTCACAAGGAAGACACTGATGAGTAAGTGGTGATGCAATTCATCAAAGGGTATTTAAGATTAGTCATTGCACAAGCAGACTTCAAATGCCCTGGAATCTTAGACCTCCTGTATTCAAAAAATGTGATAAAGATTTTCCAGAATTTGATAATTAAGAAAAAGAAGTTTTCATGTCATTACTGATAAGCTGTAATGCCAAAATAAACTTTTCTAAAGTGTATTTATATAAAGTAAATCTCAATCAGACCTAACAGAAGGGCTGCTTTCTGTTTCTATTTACACTATAAAAAGATATCCCAAAATAACTTTTTTCTTTTTTTTAGAGAGAGGGAGGGAGGGAGGGAGAAAGAGAAAGAGCAGACAAGCAGAGGAAGGGACAGAGGGAGAAGCAGACTCCCTGCCGAGCAGGGAGCCTGACGTAGGGCTCAATCCCAGGACCCTGGGATCAAGACCTGAGCCGAACAAAGGTAGATGCTTAACCAACTGAACCATGCAGGCACCCCTCAAAATAATTTTTATATTTAAAGGTAAAGAGATAATCAAAGCATGTTCAGCCAAAATGCATATGGGTCAAGGTATCACAGAGGTGGAGTGGGTGGAGTATTAATAAAAATACACTGCTTTTCTGAGTTTGTGATGTTTCCATTGTTAGCTTTTTAGCTTTGTAATTTGTTACGGATTATTTCATTCTAAGCATTCACATTCCTACTTGATTTAGTATCCACTTGCACTCCTTCTAAACTCATGGATCTTTAGATTTATGGATCTTGTTTGCTGGGCCATTGGCTATGTTTCCGTAATATGATTGCTCAAAGTTTAAATTTAAAAAGTTAACGAAAACATTTATACAAAGCATGACTAACAGTTCGATCAAATTAGAAATGTCCCAGTCAAAAAGCAGGAGCTTTGGTAACCTTTGTTTGTCTTCGGGATGGCTACACACAACAATTTCAGTTCTGGAATTCATCTTTGGTCAGGTGGTGTGTGTCAATAAATTGAAATCCTGATAAGGATAACTGATTCTAAGTGAAACTAAAATTAATCAAATGCATGACAAAGTGGAGTATAGAATTTTTTTTTACGCAGAGAAAATTATGAATAGATCTTTGATTATATGGCTGAAAGGGAAAAAAAGGAAGAAGGATTTTTGATCATTTGGTTAAGGTTAAGGTGGTATCTGCCATATGGTAAAATGTTATTACTAGTCTGCCTTTGTAGTTAGTAAATACCTTAGGGGGATAGATACTTTGTGACTAGGTAAATACTCTGTTCTCCCCAAACTTTAGCCCATTAACTTTAGCATCCATCAGTGGATTGTGTCTGCAACAATGATTACTGTGGTATTTGCTTAATGGTAATGTTCTTCCTTCTCTTTCATTGGAATTTATTTAATTCCTTTATTTAGTTGGAGTTCTTCCCTAAAGGAGAACTGTCCCCTCACTCCATGTATATATTCAATTATTAATTTACATCTGCATGTACTTAGGGATATTTATTATTTTTCTATGGGTTACAATCCAAAACGCTCATTATATATTTGGTTGCTCAAGTTATCCCAGGTTTGTCTATTTGGAATGCCGTCAGGTTGGTCCATGTATCCTGTTGACATGTTCCTGTTCTTTTGAGAGTGTTACCTTACTTTTCTGCAACACAAATATTCATTCTGGGCAGTTCTCATATTTTCCCTGCCCCAGGCATGGAATCAATTACTTCTGCAAAGAGCCCTGGTTCCTTTATTGGGAAATAGTGTTAAGAAATCAAGATCTGGGTGCTAGGCATGCCCTTTGCTCCTGAGGGGTCACTGACCTTCAGGCTTCACTTACAAATGCATTATTGTTCAGACAAAGACAGCCCCCCTAGTCTAGGACAAAGCTAGGAAATGCACGTATGCATACTAACCCATGCATATACACACATCTGCATTCGTGCAAAACTCAATCTAATCATGAGAAGCCATCAGAGAAATTCAAATTGAGAGATTCTACCAAATAATTGAATGGTGGACTTCAAGTGTCGAGTTCATCAAAGGAAGGAATGAACAACTGTCTTAGTTTGAAGGAGACAAAGACATGACAACTAAATGTAATTTGGGATCTTGAGTGGAAGAGACAAAGGATACTAATGGGAAAACTGATACAATTGAATAAGGTTTGTAAGCTTAGTTTATACCAGAAGTTGGCAAATTATAGGCCATGAGCCAAATCTGGTCTGTCACCTGTCTCTGTAAATAAAGTTTTATTGGAACACAGACTCTCTCATATGTTCACATAGTCTGTTTTTTGGTGCTACAATGGCAGAGTTAAGTAGTAGTGGCAGATACCTAAAATAATTACTGTCTGGCCCTTTACAGAAAGAGCTTGCTAACTCCTGGGTGATAGTTTTTTTGGGGGGTTTTTGTTGTTGTTGTTGTTAATGTAACTTGTGTTTTCTAAAAGGATTTTTACTTTTTTTTTATAACATATATTATTTGTTTCAGGGGTACAGGTCTGTGAATCATCAATCTCACATAATTCACAGCATTCACCATAGTACACACCCTCCCCAATGTCCATCAACCAGCCATCCCCATCCCTCCCACCCCTACACCCCAGCAACCCTCAGTTTGTTTCCTGAGATTAAGAGTCTCTTACGGTTTGTCTCCCTCTCCAGTCCCATCTTATTTCATCTTATCCCTCCCTTCCTCCCTACAACCCCTTGCCCTGCCTCTCAAATTCCTCATATCAGAGAGATCATATGATAACTGTCTTTCTCTGATTGACTTATTTCGCTTAGAATACCCTCTAGTTCCATTCACGTCGTTGGAAATGGCAAGATTTGGGGGGTTTTTTGATGGCTGCATAGTATTCCTTTGTGTATATATACCACCTCTTCTTTATCCATTCATCTGTTGATGGACATCTAGGCTCTTTCCATTGTTTGGCTATGTGGACATTGCTGCTATAAACATTCGGGTGCACGTGCCCCTTTGGATCACTACATTTGTATCTTTAGGGTAAATAGCCAGTAGTGCGATTGCTGGGTCATAAGGTAGCTCTATTTCCAACTTTTTGAGGAAACTACATACTGTTTTCCAGCTTGCATTCCCACCAACAGTGTAGGAGGGTTCCCCTTTCTCTGCATCCTCGCCAACATCTGTCGTTTCCTGACTTGTTAATTTTAGCCATTTCCTAGCCAACAGTTTTACACCATTTTTAAAGTCCTATTTTTGGTAATTGTACTACAGTTACGTAAAATGTGAACATTAGGGATGAAAAGTATAAGGAAACTCTTTGTATTATCTTTGCAACCTCTCTCTAGATCTAAAATTTCAAAATAATAATTTTAAAATATTCAAATTAAGTGCTACCATACAAAATTAAGGAAATTTCACATAAAATCTCTGTGCATTTTTTTTTTTTAAAGCCAGGACAGTTCATTAATACTGTACAACAATCAAAGTAAAATGAAAGTTGGGATCTATGGTTAATGTGTCAGATACTGCGAGTTATTGACTCACTATTGGCTTCCATAACATCAGAACCATAATTTTGTTTGGCACAAGGTGTCAGTTAAAGGTCTTATTTCCTAATCTCTATGGTAGCCAGGGCTGGGCAATGACATATAAGCACAAGTGTTTCAGTGAGACTTTAAGGAACACTCATTAGAATACACCCTGAAGGGCCCTATTTGCCCTTCTTTCTACTGCCTCTTGCCTGAAAAATCAATGTTATGGCTCAAGTTTCAGTGGCTGTATCAGGCCACGAGGTGAAAACAGCAGTCATGGATCCACCCCTATTTCAGGTAGAGCTCAAAGACAGAAGTTTGTGGTAGATTTATTATGGCCTAATTTTTCATGCATCCTGGTATTCAAACTCTTTGCAATATCTTCCATTAAGAACTAAAATGTGTTTCCCAACCCATTTTACCTGACCTGGACTTATGACACGATTTGATCAAGGTAATATGACAGAAGTGCCAGAGAATTACTTCTGAACCTAGACCTCAACAGGCCCTCAGTGGTTCCACTCTCTTTTAGAAACGTTTCACTGATATGTGCAATATTCCTGTGCTAGAGAATGGTGAGAGATCATGTAGGGTGGGACCCATTTGTCTTAGTTGGGGACCTTGAAGACCAGGCCCCAAATGTAAGAGAAAACCAAGTCAAGATGAACAGAGCTACTTACTGAAACCAATGTTGACTGCAGATACAGGTGAAACCAAGACTAGAAAATTCTCTCAGTTGATCTGTAGACTTATAAACAAAGGTACATTCTTGTTTTATGACACTGAGTTTAGGATAGTCTGCTATGTGGTGGTAGTGACGTGATATAAAACCCATATCTCTGGTAACCATGAAGTTACCAGACCTGAGACTTCTCACCTAAGGTCATTTTTTTTTTTTTAAAGTAAACTCTACCCACAGTGCGGAGCTTGAATTCACAACCCCCAAGATCAAGAGTTACATGTTCTACTGACTAAACCAGCCAGGTGCCCCAGTACTTTTATAAGAGAAAAAAGACACCTCGACTAAACGACTTTTATTTTCAGTCTGTCTTCCTTGCCACCAAATAGAATTCCTAACTGATACACAAAGGGCATGAGATGTTTACTTTTCTATAATATAATCCCCATGCATCATGCATCATCCATTTATGTTACCTGCCTCTCCCCTAACCCATCCTGAGGGCACCTGAATGTGTAACTTCTACTCTACAGCCACATTTTTGAGAAAGAGGAAGAAAGAGTCTCTTTTGGTCTCACTTTGTACTTCGAGGCTCACTTAATTTAGTGGATTTTTTTAAGGGAGTGTATTTGAGAGGATAATTATGTATTTTGCTTCATAAAACTCATACCATACCCCAAACCACCTATGTCCTGGCCTATGGCTCAGGACAACAGTGGAAATACTCATGGGAAACAAAAGAAATAACAGAAATGATTTTCTTTAGCACATTTAAAATGTACTAAATTCACGCCAGCCTCCCTACATTGTCAAGTGCTACTGGAAGTTCAGTGAAATCCCTTTAGAGAGAAAACAATTCCCTTGGAAAAGAGCAGTATAAATCTACCTTCAAATATTATTACAAAAAAAAAAAAAAGTGAAAATCCAGGCTACCATTTACTCTAACATATATACTTGGGACTA
>CM053610.1:28284080-28304447 GCA_028646535.1 Procyon lotor
CCCCCCCCCCCCCCCCGTCTCTCTCTGCCTAATTGTGATCTCTCTCTGTATATCAAATAAGTAAATAAAATCTTAAAAAAAAAAATAATTGTTAACATAGTAATTATTTAAAATATATCAGAAGTGGAGCCCCTGGGTGGCTCAGTCAGTTAAGTGTCCAACTCAGGTCATGATATCAGCATCCTGGAATCCAGCCCTAGGTCAGGATCACCGCTCAGTGCAGAGTCCGCTGGGGGTTCTCTCCCTCCCCACCATTCATGTTCTTTCTCGCTCTCTCTTTCTAAAATAAATAAATAGGGGCGCCTGGGTGCCTCAGTCAGTTAAGTGTCTACCTTTGGCTCAGGTCATGATTCTCGGATCCCAAGACAGAGCCCCACATTTGGCTCCCTGCTCTGTGGGGAATCTGCTTCTTCCTCTCCATCTGTCCCTCCCTCCAATTCATGCACTTTCTCTCTCAAACGAATAAACAATCTTTAAAAAGAATCCTTAGGGGCGCCTGGGTAGCTCAGTGGGTTAAAGCCTCTGCCTTCGGCTCAGGTCCTGGGATAGAGCCCTGCATCGGGCTCTCTGCTCAGCAGGGAGCCTGCTTCGCCCCTTCTCTCTCTGCCTGCCTCTCTGCCTACTTGTGATCTCTCTCTGTCAAATAAATAAAATCTTTAAAAATAAATAAATAAAATCTTTTAAAAATTATAAATAAATAAAAATCTTTAAAATATACAAGTGACAACCTATTAAAATACACAAGAGCAATTAATTATATCGCTAATGAAAAGTAGTACAATTTAATTTTATCCTTTTATATTTACTATTTTAAAACTAAATAGCAGTGTCTATTAATAAAAATGCCACAAAAAAGGTGCTTTAATTTGTAATTAGTATTCTGCCATGTTTTCAGAAAAAAATTAAGAGACACTCTTCTCATGGAAACCTCTAGTTTTTAATATTATCTCAGGTATGTGAGAAACACAAGACTATCAAGCCCATGCTTTGAATTTAATTATTTATCATTTCTGCATGATTAAAAAAGTAAACATTAAAAAAAAGGTAAAACATGGGCATCCTCAAGAGCATCTAAGCCTCCAAAGATTCTTTGTAAGACATAAGAGCTCTTAAAATCTGAAAAAAGTATGCTGTGGATGTATTTTGACATGATATGCTGAGTCCCTTGGAATGAATATACATGTACATCCACACTAAATTGCAGATACAACAACCACTGTTAGCCCAAGCAAGCAATGGTCTATTCCACTGGGTTTTGGGTTGTTTTTTTTTTAAAGATTTTATTTATTTATTTGAGAGAGCAAGAAAGCGAGCATGCAAACAAGCATGGGGAGCAGGAGAGGGATAAGCGACCTCCCCACTGAGCAGGGAGCCCCAATGCGGAACTCGATCCCAGGACCCCAGGAACGTGACCTGAGCCGAAGGCAGATGGTTAACCAACTGAGCCGCCCCGGCACTCCATCCATTGAGTTCTTGATTGCTGAGTTCATATTCTTGTCAGCTAGTTTTCTGTGCTAACCTTTTCCTGGTGTACAGAGACTCAGCCTCATCCAATGTAAAATGAGACTCATGTGTGTTAATGATTGATAGGAAAAGTTTCTTGAAAACCTACCTTAAAAGTCAGAAAAGGGAGACTTCCTGTGCCAACATTCAGCAAGAAGCCAATTCAAGTAGCTCCAGCGGACACTAACATAATGGCAGAGAATTTGGACACCATTTTGCCAAGTCCTATGGCATTCATTTTACCAACAGATTTGGTAGAACCTGTCTCCTTGGTAAAGAAGTAGGCTCTAAAATAGCACTGTCCAAAAGAAATATAATGTGATCTACAAATGCACATCACAAATGTAACTTTCAATTCTTAATAACTGCATTAAAAAGGTAAAAAGAAATGGGTGAAATTAATTTGAATAATGCATTTTATTTAAATATAGCCAAAACATAATTTCAACATGTATTAATAAGTATTTCCACTTATCTTTTTGTAATCAGTCTTTGAAATCCAGTATGTATTTTGTATGAAATCCAAATGTATTTTATGGTTACAGCACATTTCAGTTTGGAGTAGCCACATTTAAAGTTCTCAGTCACTGGAGTTAGTGGCTCCCACACTGGGTATTGCAAATCTAGAGTCCTCTGTGAATTATTTTGATCATTTAAAAATCTAAGGAGTGATGGTAACTAGAGAAGAAAAGGAAGAGATTTCAAATACAATGGGTAAATGAATTTTCCGAGAAAAATTTGATAGAAATTATACTAGCAATACAAAAGTTGATACCAACTAGGTGGATTTTTATTTTACTTTTTAAATATACCATGTTAAAGCAGATACTTCACAGATAGAGAAATTACTGGGACATTAGAGTATGCCAAAATAGAACCCATTCAAGTTTAATGAAACATCCCAAGCAAATAATGAAACACGTTTATTTATATTCTGCACCGTGAATAATAAAACGTAATATAGGAAGCTTGAAGTGAATATAAAATGTCAGATCTAATAGCACAATCTTATAATCACAGCCTCCAATCCAATGATCAGTCTTTAGGTCAAAATTTATCTACACTAAAAACAGACAACAAAATATGTTTTTCCAGAGTCAAATTAGTTAATTAAAATGATACATACATCCAGGAGGTCAAATATAAGGTATAGAGGTCTGGTTGCATGTCAAAAAGCCATAAAACCTCCAGGAAAAAATAAGTGCAGAAATGCAGAAAATGAAAAGCCTTTCTAAAAGTTTTTTAAGTAAAGGTATTTATTTTTAAACAGCATAAGTATTCTAACGTCAATAAAATACTGCAAACCTCAAAGCTGTCAAATTACCTGATAACTCATAACACTGTGTGCTTCTCAGGGCAGATTTTAATTTGCATTCCTTGATATTGTGAAACAAATAACTGACACCCAATATAAATGGCAAATGTTATACATTTTTAAAAAAAACCCCTCGCTTATCTACTATATGATGTGTTCATTTTAGAAAAACTGAAAAAACATAAAAGCACAAAATAGAAAAAAAAAATCACTCAGAATCCCAGCACCTAAGACACTGCTGACATTTTAGTCTATAGTCCTCCCTGCTTATATTAGTATAATTACTATTAACAGGTCTTCGTGATATAATAAATTCATGTGGCCTCTCTTGTAGATCTAATTTTCTCAACATATCTGATAATCCCACTTGGCACATATGTACCCACACATTTCCCTTCTCCTACACAGCTGTCTATTCAAACGTTGTACAGAATCCAGGGGCACTCTGATCTGGGGTTGATCTGTCCATATCTTCTGTCCTCTTTCTCCCACTCCGTCCCCTCAACCATCCCCCCAACACCAATACAGTAAGACCTCAGTCTAAATATACTTTCTTCCAGTTAACTCAAAGTGCTCTCTTAAGAAGAGATGGTGCTTCATAGAAACGATGACTACCAGTCTACTTATTTACAACCCTTAGGAAAAGACACCTTCTTCTCTCTCTTACTAACAACATTGGTACTGGCTGCTAAATGTAACCTTTTGGTCACATTTGGCTTTACTTTGTGCCTGAAAGAATCTACTTTCTCAGACGAGTCTCTAGATTCAACAACAAATTTCTGTCAAGTGCTTAGAAGGGCAGACATTGTGTTTAGGACCAGACAGTGAATTGTGGATGAAGCAGACATGATTTTTTGGCCTCACAGAAGTAATATTTTAGTAGAGAAGATAGTCTGCAATCAAGTCAACAGATAAATACATAATTACATACTGGGAACAATGCTACAAAGGCAATGGACATGGGTGTTGGAATAGAGAACATAACACTGCCTATCTTAGTTTCTGACACAATGACCTGTTTAAAAGACTGGCAAGAACTCAGGAAGTTTCCCACCCATCTCATCAACACTGACCTTCTGCTCAGAAGCACACCACTGTGCTGACCCCACACTGGTTATAACAATTTTTGAATCAATTACCAAGATAAAATCATTCAGGAAGCTTCTAGTAGACTTCCTATTATAATAGAGGAATGTCTCCCTTTGCCACAACTGTGGATACCCTGCCTATCAAGCTGATCTCATAAACTTTGCAATATGACACCTTTTTTGTATTAGAGAGGATGGAAATCTGGAGAAATTTTTGGATCTTTGTTGAACAAAAGCACTACCCTGAATGTATGTATATCCAAAAGAAGGCCTACAGTGTTGATGGGATAAGGCAGAGAGCTAGTTCGTCCTGCATGGACGAATAAAAGGGGGGCACCTGGGTGGCTCAGTGAGTTAAAGCCTCTGCCTTCAGTTCAGGTCATGATCTCAGGGTCCTGGGATCAAGCCCTGAGTTGGGCTCTCTGCTCAGTGGGGAGCCAGCTTCCTCCTCCTCTCTCTGTCTGCCTGTGATGTCTCTCTGTCAAATAAATAAATAAAATCTTAAAAATTAAAAAAAAAGAATAAAAGAAATTTGGAAGAAGCAAGGAGGCAACTAGATAAATCAAAGAGAACAGGGGAGAAGTGGGGAGACAAATAGAGAAATAAAGACTAAAAGAGAATAAGGGTGGGAGACCGGAAGGAAAAGAAGAGGAAAACATAAAGAAGAGATACAAAGAGAAAGAAAAGGGAAAGAGACATAAGACAGGAATGCATGCACACACATGTGCACACCCACACAAACACACAGAAATACACAGAGAGAGCAGGAGGTGGGAGTGACAGAAGAAACCCCAAGACAAGACCTAAAAGTTGAGGCCAATAATGTAAGCACACAGTCCCTGAGAATTCCCCTGTGGCTAAGAATGTCTGAGGAGTCTAAATTATAAATAACTAACTTAAAATTTAAAATTCTCTCTCATTGTCTGCTATAATTTCTCTCTGTTAATCTTTAGTAAAGTCTGCTAGCAATATTCCCCTTAGGATTAGAAGTATTTTGAGGAATGAAGAAAAAAATAGAGGTAACCAGAGTGGGACAAACAAGCTGGTGAGAGAAGATGCTATAGGATCCAAGGGCCATGGAACAATGAATAGGAGAAACAGGCTTCCCTGTGGGCCTTGGCAGTGGTGAATAAACTGCCATTCCTCAAAATTATTCTTGAGAAAAGTAGATGCAATATATAATACTATATAAATGAAAAAGAATTTATATTTACTGAGTACCTGTTACCTCTGTGCTTTATCGATACAATCTCATTCTTCAAAACAACCCAGTTGGTTCTACATACTCTGATTTTTTTTCACATCAGAAAACCAAGAGTAAGTTTCCAGGCTGGGGAGTTGGGAGGGGGAACCCAAGAGAAGACCAGAAGACTCCCTGAACTGTGAGACAAGAGAGACCAAAGCAGCTGGAGATTTCAGCAGGAAATACCAGAGATGAGAGAGAGCAAAGGAAGGAGAGGGGAGGGATAGGGGAAAATTATACATCCACAGATTCAGAAACCTCAATAAAACACAAACACAAAAAAAATGTGAAGAAAACTTATACTGTTCAAACACAGTGATTAAGAGAAAATCTTAACAGAAGCCACTGGAAAAAAAGACATTTATGTACTGAAAAACTAAGATAAGGATGACATACTTCTCATCAGAAACTATGTAAACAAGATAACAGTGGAATAAATCTTTCAAAGAAAGGCGTCAGTCTAGAAAATCTAAAAAAAAAAATATGTTACATAATTGGAAATGAAATAAAGATATTCGGAGAAACCCCTTCTCCCCCACAAAAAAATTCCTAGGACAACAAGGGACAAATAGAAAAGAAATAGCAGGAGATATCATACTTAAACTTAACCCTATCAATAACCACATTAAATGTAAATAGTCTAAATATTCTGTTAAAAGGCAGAAATGACATATTGGATAAAAAAGCAAGATCCAACTCTGTGCTGCCCACAGGAACCACATTTTATAGATAAATAGACAAATGTAAAGAACAGAAACAGATATGCTAAAACTAATCAAAAGAAAGCTAGAGTGCTATATAAATATCACAGAAAGTAGATTTTGGAGCAAAGAATATTATTACCAAGGTTAAAACTGGTCATATTGTAACAATAAAAGGGAAGATTCATCAAGACCTAACAATACTGAATGCTTATACATCTAAAAACAATTTCAAAATACATGAAGCAAAAGTTGCTAGAACTGCAAAGAGAAATACACAAATCTACAATTATTGTTAGAGACTCAATGCTAACTTCATAAAGGTATCTCACTAAGGCTGCAGAAGACTTGAACAACACCAACAAAAAATTTGGCCTAATTAACATTTATAGAATACTTCAACAACAGCAGAATAAACATTCTTGACAAAACCATATAGAATACTTCTCAAGATAGACTATATTCTGGGCCATAAAATTAGCTTCAATTAGTTTAAAAGGATTCAGTACAACGTATGACTCATACAGAAAAGATTCATACCAAGTATGCTATCTGACTATAACAGAATTAGAAAACAACAACAGAAAAATCTCTGGAAAATTCCCAAGTATTTGGAGACTAAATAATGTATTTCTCTTTTCTTTTCTTTTCTAAGATTTTATTTATTTGACAGAGAGAAACACAGCGAGAGAGGGAACACAAGCAGAGGGAATGACAGCGGGAGATGCAAGCTTCCTGCCAAGCAGGGAGCCCGATGCGGGGCTCGATCCCAGGACCCTGGGACCATGACCTGAGCCAAAGGCAAATGCTTAACGACTGAGCCACCCAGGCACCCCTAAATAATGTAATTCTAAATAAACCACAAGTCAAAGAAGAAATCAAAACAGAATTGAGAAAGTATTCAGAGTAAATTAAATTACATATATAAAACTATACACACACACACACACACACATACATATGTATATAATGTAAAAATATATGGTATACTGTTAAGAGTACCTAAGGGACGTGATATAGCATTAAATTACAAAAGAACATAAGGGGTGCCTGGTTGGCTCAGTTGGTTAAGCAGCTGCCTTCCTCTAGGGTCATGATCCTAAGGTGCTGGGATGGAGTCCCACGTTGGGCTCCCTGCTCAGTGGGGAGTCAGTTTCACCCTTTCCCTCTGCTGCTCTTTCTATGTCAAATAAATAAACAAATTCTTAAGAAAAATACATAAGAAAGGTCAAATCTATGACCTCAGCCTCCACCTTAACAAAGTAGGTAAAGAAGTACAATTAAACCCAAAATAGAAGAAAGTAAATAATAAAAGTCACTGTAGAAGTCAATACATAAAAAGGATAAAAACAATGGAAAAAAATCAATGAATTATAAATCTGATAAGAAGACTGATAAAACTGATAGCAAGACTGATCAGGAAAAAGAGATAAATTCTAATAAAAATTTTAGTAGATGAATCTAATAGTATATAATCTATAAAATAGATAGTATAGATAAAACAGTATATAATCTATAAAATAGACAATACATCATGATTAGTATTAGGAAATAAATAGGATTTATTTCAGAAAATCATGGTCTATACTTGAAAAATTAATGTAATTCATATTTTTTTTTCAAAGATTTATTTTTAGGGAGAAAGAGTGCCAAGTAGTGGGAGAGGGAGAGAGAGAATCTTTCAAACCAACTCCCCACTGATGGAGGAGCCTCTAGAGAGGGAGGCTTAATCCCACAACCCATGAGATCATGACCCAAGCTAAAACCAAGAGTCGGACTGAGCTACGAAGGCACCCCTATAATTCATATATTAACAAGCCAAAAGATTCTATTCTCAGTAGATGCATAAAAAGCATTAACAAAATCCAACATAATTCCTGATGAAAAAAAGTCTTAGCAAACTTGAAATACAAGGGAATTATCTAACTTGATAAAGGGCATTTATGAAAAACATATAATATATTTAATAGTAAGAGGGCTGTTTTTCCCCTAAGGTGACAAACAAGACATCTACTCTTACCACATCTATTTAACATTGTTCTGGAGGGTCTAGTTAAGGTAATAAGGCAAGCAAACAAAATAAAAGGCATCTGTATTGGGAAATAAGAAGTAAACCATCTTTATTCATAAAAATGGTCTGTTGGAATGTGAGAAAAACTATAGAATATACATTAATTTATCAAAACTGAAGAATATCAGACCAATATATTAAAATATATTTTATTGATAAAATACTAACAAGAAATAGTAGAAAATGAAATTTTTAAATGCCACTTAAAATAACATTAAAAACTATGAAATACTTCAGGATAAATGTGATAAATAATGTTGTAAGCTATAGATTACCAAGAAAAATTAAAGACCTAAACAAATGGAGAAATATACCTTGCTCTTAAGTCTCAAGTCCTAATGTTGTTAAGCAATCAGGTCTCCCCAATTTGCATTATAAATTAAATGCGATGACAATTAGAATCCCAGGAGGCTTTTTTCTTAAAAAGTGACAAATTGTTTCTAAAATTCATATTGAAATCCAAACAACTTAGAATAGCTGAAACAAGGTTAAAAACAACAGAGGAGTAAGTAATCACTACAATAAACCGTAACAGACAAACAGGTCAATGGACAGAACAGAGTTCAGAAGTAGAACCACAGATATATGGACTACTGATTTTCAGCAAAGATGGGAAGACAATGCACTAGAGAAAGCATTTTCAACAAATACGATTGCAACAATTACATACCCATTTGCAAAAATATGAACTTCAGTCATAATTATCACCATATAAAGCGATAACTCAGAATGGATTACAGATCTAAATAAAACCTAAAACTAGAAAACTTCTAGAAGAAAACACAGGTGATAATCTTTGTGGTCATGGGTAAGCAGACATTTCTTAGCTAGAACACTAAAGGCATGAGTCATAAAAGAATTTTGAAAAATTAAACTTCATCGGAATTAAGTACTTTTATTCATCAAAGGACACTGTTAAGAGAATGAAAAGTCAAACCAAAGACTGAGAAACCTATTTTAAAATAAAAAATCTGATAAAGGGCTTGTGTCGAGAATATATAAAGAACCCTCAAACACAATAATTTTTAAAAACCAATCAAGCCAATTAAAAAATGGGCAAAAGACTTGCACAGACTTCATGAGTATGCTGTATATTGATAAGCATTCACATGAAAATATGTTCAGTTACATCGGTCGTTAGGAAAATATAAGAACACCATGTGGTACCACTACTTTCCCGCTAGAATGGCTATGGTTAAAAAGATTGACCATATCAAGTCTTGGTAAAGATGTGGAAAAACTGGGAGTCTTATACATTCCTCAGCGCATGTAAAATGTTGTAAACACTTTGGAAAACATTTGGCAATTTCGTGAATTGCTAAACATGGGTCCACTGTTATGTTCCAGCCATTTCATGCTTAGGTATTTACTCAAGAGAAATCAAAGCATATGTCCACACAAAGGCTTGTGCATGTGTGTTCACAGCAGCTTTATTGGTAACAACCAACAAAACCATAACCAAAAAACCCAAATAAACCCCACCCTGCTCCGACTACCACCAACACAACCTAAAAGCAACCTACATGTCCAACAGGTGAATGTATGAACTACCTGTGGTATATACGTACTCTAAACTACTATCTAACAATAAAATGGAATAAACTCTTGATACACGCCACAACGGGGAGAAATTTCAGGATGATGATGAAAGAGGCCAGACCGAAAAAGTGTACATCCCACATGATTCCATTTATATAGGTCTCTAGGAAATGCAATCTAATACATGGTGACAGCAATAAGATTCGTGGTTGCCTCGGGTCATAGGTAGGGGTAGATAGGGAGGGAAATGAGAGACTGAAAAAGGCCACAAGAAAACTTTTGGGATGATGGAAATGCTCACTGCCTTGATTATGTTGATTATTTTTTTTTAAGACTACATTTATTTGACACAGAGAGAGGGAGATCACAAGTAGGCAGAAAGGCAAGGAGAGAGAGAGAGGGCAAGCAGGCTCCCTGCTGAGCAGAAAGCCGGATGTGGTGCTCAATCCCAGGACCTGAGATCAAGACCTGAGCTGAAGGAAGAGGCTTTAACCCACTGAGCCACTTAGGCGCCCCATGTTGATGGTTTCATGGTTGCATATATTTGTCAACACATATGAAATTGAAAGCTTTAAGAATAGGCATTTCTTTGCATGTCAGTTATACCTCAATAAAGCCTTTTTTTCTTAAAGATTTTATTTGAGAGAGAGAGAGAGAGAACGAGTGCATATGATTGGGGGCTGGGGGACAGAGGTAGAGGATAAGCAGGTACCCCGCTGAGCAGGAAGGCTGACACAGGGCTTAATCCCAGGACTCCAAGATCATGACCTGAGCCCAGCGCAGAAGCTTAACCGACTGAACCACCTAGGTACCCCAAAACTATTTTTTAAAGGAGTATTTAGTCCTCAGTTGTACTAGCCATATACATAAGCTCGATAATCTTATAAAGTTAACGGGTACCATATTATCAGTGCAGACACAAAACATTCCCATCAGTCAGAAATCCAACAATAACAGACTATCTGGCAAGTGATTTTAAATGTTGCTATATTTTGTGCCAGAGATAAGTTAGAAGATCACGTGGAATTACTCAGACCCTGGCATGATTCCCAATTTAGTCCAATTAACATGTTATGTTAATGTCCATATAGTAAATGATGCAGATAAAGATAAAAAGTAAACTCATCCCAGGGCACCTAGGTGGCTCAGTCGGTTAAGTGATGGACTCTGGACCTCTCAGCTCAGGTCTAGATCTCAAGGTCGTTGAGTTCAAATGCCGCATTGAGCACTGCATTGGGCTCCAACTCTGGGCATGGAGCCTACTTAAAAAACAAACAAAAAAAAAAAGGAATCGCTTTCTATGTATTTGATATCATGCAAAAGAAATACATAATGCTCCTAAGAAATCAGGTTAAATCTGAAATACAGTTAAGATTATAAAAAGCAAGTATATTTCCTTGCCTTTGGATTATACAAGGAACTAGCCCCTCATGAACAAATATGTGAAATGATGTGCTATGTTTATGTTAAGAACATCACCCCAGAGGAAAGAGTAGTTTTATTTAAATGAAAAAAGAACAGGTATGATTTACCTCATGTAATTACAACCCACTCTTGAATAGCTCATGTTATGTTGACTGATAACAGCTGAATAATACATGTTGTATGTTATATGTAATAGATACTATAGTCTTAACATAAACTAGAGAAAAGAAAATTAGGAATAGAAAATACACTTACAGTACTGTATTTATCAAAAAATCTGCATACATGGGGCACCTGGGTGGTCCAGTCCATTGGGTGGCTTGCTTTTGATTTAGGCTCAGGTCGTGATCTCAGGATCAAGTCCCACATCTGGCTCCATGCTTGGTGGGGAGTCTACTTGGGGATTTTCTCCCCCCCTCCTCTGCCCCTCCCCCTATTTGGGCATGCACTAGTGCTCTCTTCTGCTCTCTCTCTTTCAAATGAGTGAATAAATCTTTTTTAAAAATCTGCATGGGGTGCCTGGGTGGCTCAGTGGGTTAAAGCATCTGCCTTCAGCTCAGGTCATGATCCCAGGGTCCTGGGATCGAGCCCCACATCGGGCTCTCTGCTCAGCAGGGAGCCTGCTTCCCCCTCTCTCTCTCTCTGCCTGCCTCTCTGCCAGCTTGTGATCTCTCTCTCTGTCAAATAAATAAATAAAATCTTTTTAAAAAATAAAAATAAAAAAATAAAAAATCTGCATATAAGTAGACCTACACAATTAGAACTTTTGCTGTTTAAGGGTCAACTATATTAGTAAATTTGAAAAGGATAATGTTCATATGGTCACAGGTATGATACAGGAGCAATCATGGAGCTGTATATGACACATTGTAAATGACACCTTTGCTGTGTCATTACACCATATTGGTACCTTGTTGAGCTCATAATCTTTAATGACACAATTTCTGCTTCTCTGAATTAAAATATGATAACCTTGAATATACTATACAATGGATAAACATGTTTTGGGGGAAGACATTTTTAAGTAAAACAGTCCCATCAAAGCAAAAAGTTTCTATTAGACAGCACTATTCTCAGTCCTGTATCTTAATTAAGGAGTGATAAAGTTTCAAAAGCATACCGGGATTACTCTCTGTCTCACAAATGCCTCAGGTACTTTAGCCAGTATTTGCATTATTCTGTAATATATGCAAAGCCCTTCAAATATCATGATGCCACACCACACTGAAAAATCCCTCTTCCCCAAATTGGATCGAAACAAGGCCTTTTTTTTTTTTAAATCACAACTTGCAACCATTTTCGATAAGCTCATTGACTTCCCTACTTGGCTACAGTCATACAAAGAACCAAATATTCCAGCTGTGTAAAATGATCTCCATATTTGACCTTTCCCATGACATGGAGATAAAAGGCAACTTGCATGCATTTGGAACACAATTCGTGCATGTGAAAAGTACAGCAGTAAATTGGAATCACTAAAACTTCTAAAACCACCCTTGGCATATTTTATGCAAGTTGAATTTCAAATCACCAGAAATTCAGAAACACATGAACTAAATTACCTGCCCTTTTTATTTAAATTTATCCTACCCTTTTTCTTGATTTTTAAACAGACTTTTCCCAGAACTAAATGACATCAGTCTCTAATATGAACCTCTACCTCTGCCTCAACTTGTTATCAGAAGGCAGATTAATGACCTTTGTGACTAGACTGAATAATCGTTCTCTTTTTAGTGATCAAGTTCCCATGCCTCATTTGAGAAAACCCCAGACTGAGTGACTGATGGAAGACAAGCATCTTCTGACTTTAGAGGTCCAGTTAGAAGAAAATGCTCAAGATAGAAGCATATCTTGCCACCACGACTCTCAGTCTGGCCTCATTGAAGATAGAAATGAAAGCCAAAAGGCCTTACCACACTTGGGCATTTAGCCATGAAGTTCAGGTTCAAGCCAACTGAAGCAGGGACAGTCTTTATCTCCGTCTCACTTTGGCTCAGTACAGCATCTCACGCCAACGAGAAGCTATCTGGCAGTTCAGCATATGCTTCATATTTTTAAAGGGAAAAATAATCATTAAGAACTCTGGCATTGGGCAGTTCCAAACATGGAGTCTACAGCAAAGAGAAATCATCCATGTTCTTTGGTGGTAAACACGCTGGAGCCACCATCAGGCATTATCAGTGAACACCGTAATTAAGAGTTCATCTTGTGGCAGGGATCAGGGGAGTGTTGGCAGAGACCAAGGCCACACGTGGCATGACTGGCGAATCAGAAGGAAGCCTGGCAGCAAACCCAAGGCCCTGAATACCTAGGGGCTTATTCGAGGTGAGAGGCACGTCTAAGACCATCTGAGATTCTCCAGCAATGAAGTGAAAGGCATTTAGTGTGGGGGGTGGGGCAAGAGGCCTGGCTCTATCCTGTTCCTGTCCCAGTTAGATAATTGGGATTGACTTCTTGGACCCATACATTTTGCTATTTGACTTTGGAGTTGTTCCCAAAAAGGTGAGGTATATTTCTCTACCTGCTTTGTCCAACAGAATCATAGTTTACTGCTCCAAGGCTAGGTCCTGAGAGACCTTGCCCGGGCGAGCCTGCTGGATGATGAGAGACAGTTGTATCAGGGCTCAGCCGCCCTGCTCTTCCCAGCTGAAGCCCGCCTAGATCAACCAAGAGCTGGCCAATATCGTCTAAGCCGCAGAGCGGATCTGCGGCTCATACAAGCCCCATGGACAACAAACATTTACTACACTATGCCACTGACGGGGGTGGGTGGGTGTGTGTGTGTGTGTGTGTGTGTGTGTTAGGAGTCATTCCTGTGGGAGTAGAAAACCAACCACTCTAATACTCACACATTCTGAAGTGCTTAAAAAGGAGACTTTAACGACATAGCCTCTCAGATCCCATATCGCTCAGATTTCTGCCATTGAGCCAACAGAAGGTCTTGGACTCACCTGTCAAAATCTTTTCCTTGGCACTTTAGACCTACCTATCACATACCATACTACCAAACACGACCAGCAATCGGCCTCGAGTCAACCTAATTCATGCAAGGGCCCCTCCTGGGTAACCGTCACTTATGTTCACACTGCCCGCCAAGCTGAAAGGCAGGAGCAACAAATGTCTGGCTCCATGAGGCCTAGGAAGCCTCCAGTAGTGCTGACAGGGAATAGAGGAAGAAAGAAGGAAACAAGATTGACAATACCATACCCTACAGAATTGTTCACATTTCTTTAGATCACCTGTGAGCACATCGCTTTCTTGCTCCCCACCCAACATCACTCAACTGTTATCCACAAGGCCCCTGAAGGAATATATGTCTATCATGGTTAACAGTAAGACTTTTGGATTAAGTTCCTGCAGGAATGAGTTCCAGCTTCCATTCTGTTAAGAATGACAAGACTCTGGGCAAGTTGTGTGACCTCCCTTATCTTCCATTTTCTCATCTATAAATTGAAGATTAACACCTGCCCAGACTACTTCAGAGGACTATTCTAGGAGAAAATGTGCTAACATTAAAAATGCTTTTAAAACCCTAAGGTGCTCTACCAAATGTCAGGCTCTATCATGAGCCCAGTTGATAAGGGCAAAGGTCTTTGGGAGGGGAATGATAAGGCAACTAGTTAAAACCTGGAGGTCTCTTGAGGTCTTGCATAGAATCTCTGGGACCCACTTTTTCAAGCAACACTAAGTAGGATCCCAATGATCCAGCAGAGAAAAACATCCTCTCTCTTTCCTCTACTGAAAGCAATACTTCAAAAAATGTCAGGCCAAACACTGAGAGTAGCTACTCAGGGATCTTGCCCTTTTATCCTTACTTTAAATCCTGCCTTAACAAGATAAAAAGACCACCAACAGTGGTCTTACGATGAGCAGGTCATCCTAATGCAGAGAGCAAGGAAAGCTGAATAAAGCAACGCAGTCTCCAACCCTCAACACCCAAGGGCATTCAGCCACCACACAGAGTTGACCTTCTTAGAAAAGATTCTGATAACGATTTCCTCCCCACACATGACTGTGAATCTGTTCACAGCAAGAAAACCAACAGACAGATGGCACTGTAAATATCAAGTGCCAAGTGTAGACTGCTTCTTCCATGCCAAAGCCAAAATCAAAGGGAAAGAGAATCACCTTACTTTTATTATTGTCTCCATAACAAAGGTTAACTGAAACTAAAGTCGATCTGCCCCTAAATAAAAATAGGAGCTCTATTCTTCCATCCAAGTTGTTCTCTCATTCATCAGATGGATGCAGGTTTTTAGTTGTTTTTAATCTCACACAATAAAGGCATCTAAATATCCCATAAATAAATTACACACACTGATGATCATCTCTTAGCTAAAGATCCTGAGGCATCCTGAGTATAAGCAAATGTACCAAATTCCGTTCAAACAGCAGTTATGATGCCCACAACCCCTTCTCTTACACAGTTCCTGTTCATTCCCGCTGTGTGCGCTATACTCCCGATGTAGACAACACCTACACCAGCAAAGTCATTTCAGGACTGAAGAAAATAGTTTTCTGGATTTATTTATATACCCGGTCTCCAAATAGTAAGGTTTCAAAAGTGAATATTCTCTATATCTAAGCCGTAATTCACGTGTGGGGAAAAAAGAGAATTATCTGTGGGTCTATCAATTCTCCCTCTTTCTCTCCCTCCCTAGATGTACTTCCCACCCTTTACTCTAGGAAGGGATGACCTCGATAAAACCAGAACTTATAAACTGTGTACCGGGATTTGCTAGCAGGAAGAAAATCCAGAACTTCTTTTCTAAGGTTTTAGCAGATTATTCCTGGTCTGCCTTGATTTCTTCAAAAAATTAACCCAGAATTTTTGGATTTATGGGATACAGCCTTCTGGGGAATGAATACTGATTACATTGGTAAAGAGTCTATATGACTAATCAAGTATAAAAAAACTGAGAAGCCCTAACTCTAAATGGCTTTGCCTGAACTAACTTGTATCACACTCTAGGCCGTATTATCAGTTACTCCTAAAGCAAAATGCAACCTAGTACATAAAAATAGTTTTAGGAAGCTGGGTCAGAGGTGCCAGACCCTTCAAAGACAGACATTGGGATGCTGAAATTGTGCTTATGCTTTGCTCATATTTATCATTAGTTATCAATAATTATCAGTAATTATCAGTAACACTCGATGTTTCATAAGACCCATGATCCTTTGTGGAACAACATGCTAGACACAGTGTCTATTCTTTAATAAACATTTTAAAGGAGAGTGTCCTAATTCCCTGAAGTCTGCAGAAGGCTGAGAAAGGACCTGATGTGATTAAGTTCAGGGTAGGGAGATTATCCTGAATTAGCCATTATGTTGGGGAAGAGAAAGACACAGAGGAGAAGGTAATGTGGAGAGAGAGACTTGAAGACTGGAGTGATGTGGGCATATGTCAAAGAGTGGTCGCAGCCACAAGAAGCTGGAAGAGGC
This sequence comes from Procyon lotor, assembly GCA_028646535.1. Lineage (NCBI taxonomy): Eukaryota > Metazoa > Chordata > Mammalia > Carnivora > Procyonidae > Procyon > Procyon lotor. The sequence continues at coordinate 28,300,408 of CM053610.1, forward strand.
AAGGGACAAATCCTCAGGAGGGATACCTCAATTTCAGCCCCTTGATCTTGGTTTCAGACTTCTGGCCTTCTAACCTGTGAGAGAACAGATTTCTACTGTTTTCAGCCAGTAAGTTTGTGGTAACTGGTTACAGCAGTCATAGGGAACTAATAACACATACCCGAAAAATGCCCTACAACAGTTCATTAAATAGAAAAACCCGAGAAAGCAACATGGCTTCTTCTAGAACAAATAATTTATGTCATTAGATCACTCAACCGGCAACACTGGCCTGTGCTCCGAGGTCCTACGGTCTCTGAGACCTAGACCACGTAGGATCTAGACCATGGAGGCTCACTACCAGCAACGGCTTTTCTGATTACATTGGCATCCCCCGTACGTGCCCCCTTCATGGGCACACCTAATATGCTAATTAATGTATTTTTAAAAATGAACAAATAAAGAGTTTGAGGGGAAAAAAAAATCATCAAGTTCCTGCTGGGTGACCAGATGGCTAGCTAGAAGTGGATTACGGATTGAACAGAAGACTGGCACACCATTCTGACTACCTCCCTGATGACAAGCAACATCCTGGCAGAACTCTTTCACCTTATGAGAGCTGTGTGGTGGGATGACAGTCTTGAATGATGTCCTGTACAAGTTCAAAGTTATCTGTGTTGTGACTGAGGCCTGCCTTGGTCTTGCCTTTGGGTTCAGCGGTTGGCACAGTCACAGCACTCAGCATTGGTTCTCATTTTCTTTCCACGTCACCTGAATAATCAATTTTGCTGTCCATGTTTGTGATTTAAGCAAAATCAGCCCATTCTGGCTAGGGTGTGAGGCCTCATGGGGAATGGGCAATTTATCTGCCTATGATGTGAGCTACTGAAGAAATTCCAATAGTAGGTAAATAGGGGTAGAGAAGAAAATTCCCAACCAGAAGAAGCTTTGTTCCTTTCAAGTCGGGTTTTCAGAATACATCCCTCAGTAGTTGATTTGAAATGAAGTCATCCCCTAGTCAAAAGTAAGCAGAACATACACAAATTACACAAAGCTAACTATAAGTAAAATTAATTATCTGACACTTGGGGTTATTCATTCTTTTTCTTTCAATTTCAGAAATTAATTGAAAGCTGTCAGTACCCAGTTATTTCTTATTAAATTGCCATCTTAGTAAATTGCAATTGCCTTAGTCAAAGGCTTAAAATGGTGCACTTCTCCTTATATGTCATTTTTCACTGTGAGTGACACTACATCAAAAAGCAATTTTCACTTTTAATACCTAAAACACATTCGACATCTCCCATGCCTATTAGAAGATGGACCGCAACACTGGTGACTTGGTTTCTTTGTGAGGTGAAAAATCCCACAAGAAGGAAACCACCCTTACAGCTGTTAAATTTAGCTGACACTAGATGGTCAATTTAATATCTATAACTCATCTTGGCTAATGGACTACAAAACAATCCACCTAATATGGTAGTACAGTTAATGCAATATCCTGGGTGCTTCAGATGATTTTCACCCATTAATTTTAGACTCCTACACAGTGGTTTTTCTCTAGCCACAAGGTATGCAGGAATCTCCTTTTGAGAGACAGGCTGTGGCTTACAGGCCTGGGGGAGCGCCAAATAACCTGCATTTTACCAAACTCCCAGTGGCACCAATGCTCCTCCCTAGACTACATCTTGAGGAATAAGGCTTTAAATGAATAAAGGACAGACAAATGTGTTAACTGATGAAATCCCCAAAATATGAAAAGAAAAATGAGTAAAGGAGAAAGTGCTCATGTAAAAGGCTACAAGAAAAAAAGAAATTGTGAGGCTAATTTAATGAACTATATTCTTTTCTCACTAATTGTTGCCCAGGACCACCACCACCCCCCCACACACACAGACATGAGTGATGAAAAGAATGTCTGCATCAAATAAACAAGGTTTTAAAATGACTAAGAGCAAGCCCAACATTAATGAAAAGTGTTTCGACAACTTTCCCATCTCCCATGTAGAGAATAAGGGCTCCTCTGGTAACGGTCTTCCAAAGACTGTTACCATTTTTTAAAAAAGATTTTGTTTACTTATTTGAGAGACAGCCAGAAAGAGCATGAGCAGGGAGGAGATGGAGAACTAGGCTCCCTGAGAGCAGAGAGCCTGACATGGGGCTCGATCCCAGGGTCCCAAGATTATGACCTGAGCCAAAGGCAGATACCTAACCGACTGAGCCACCCAGGTGCTCCAAGTCTGTTACTATTCTTAAAGTGTCCCAGGCTCTCCCCCTTAGGCTGATGGATCTGAGGCAGCCTTTGCCCTGCCCCCTACACCTTTGACATCTGCTCCATAGAGGGCCACCTGGCACCATGGAGGGCACCTGGTAGAATAGGTCTTGGAAATGCATTTTCTCTATCATTCAGCTAAGTCCCGCCCAGACTTCTCAGTATCCAGAAATGGCAGAGACATCCCTTGAGCTGAACCAAACAAGCCAATAGAGCCAAATCTTTATTTTTTTCTTTATATACTTTTCACATTGATGTATAACTTACTACAGTAAGTCTTAAGCATAAGCCTCGATGAATACTCACACTCAATATTCGTCCACTCAAGCAACGACCCAGACCAAGGTTTAACATAGTGCTGTCCAATAGGACTTTCTACAACAATGGAAAGGTTCCATAAAGAAATATAATTATGCACTGTCCCATTCATTAGCTATTGCCCACCATGTCCGTGAACACATCAAATGTGGCTAGTGCACCTGAGGAACTTAATTCGTAAATGTATTTATTTTAATTAATTTACATTTAAATAGCTACAGTGGCTAGGGGCTGCCATGTTGTGTGTACAGGCCTAGAATATTTTCAGCAGCTCAAAGTTTCTCTTGTGCTTTCTCCCTGGCAAGATTCTCCAAACAGGACCTCTTTTTTTTTTTTTTTTAATTGAAGTACAGTTGACACATGAATTTACATTAGCTTCAGGTAACCTCTCTTCTGACCTCCAATATAATACCATAAGTGAATTTTAGAAGGCCCTAGTTTAATGATCAAAAACATTTTCAGTTTTTAGATCTGGTGTTTTATGTGAAAGGATGATGGGTAAATATTAGAAAATAACTCTTACTTTTTAATCATTTTTTTATCGATACAAACTCTTTCAGGGGAAAATAGTTTTGTTTTTGTTTTGTTTTTTTGAGGGTAAGAGAGAGAGAGGGCATGCAAGTAGGCCAGGGAAGCGGAGGGAGAGAGGGAGAGAATCTTAAGCCAGCTCCATGCTCAGCATGGAGCCCAATGGAGGGCTCCATCTCAGGATCCTGAGATCATGACCTGAGCCAAAATCAAGAGTCAGACATTTAACCCACTGATCCACTAGGTACTAGGTGCCCTGGGACAAAGATTTTTTAAAAACCTATTGAGAACTATCAGTTTGCAAGCACGTGGGCACACACAAACGATAAAAATATTAACTGTCAACTTATCCAGTATTCATTTAAGGTACTATAGACAGAGCTTTCTAATGGCTATAATTCTTACTAAAAACAACCCTGAGCAGGGGCACCTGGGTGATTCAGTGGGTTAAAGTCTCTGCCTTCAGCTCAGGTCATGATCTCAGGGTCCTGGGATTGAGCCCCGCATGGGGGCAGGGGAGGGGCTCAGCAGGGAGCCTGCTTCCCCCTCTCTCTCTGCCTACGTGTGATCTTTCTCTCTCTGTCAAACAAATAAACGAAATCTTAAAAAAAAAAAAACAAAAAAACAAAACCTGAGCATTCACCATATCTGGTATTTGAAACATATGTAATTATTTTCCTATCTTTTCCCACTTGTAAGGTTGGAAAATCCTCAGGACCATGATTATCTCAGATGTTTTTGTAAACCCAACAAAATCCAGAATAGTGTTTTGCATTTAACACCTGTCCAAGGTTCACTTATGGAAAGAGGATTACTGGGTCCTAAAATAAGTACTAATTTAAATGTTTGTTTTGAAATGAACATTAATGTGAGATATTTTGCTGTTCCATAGGTTGATGTAATCACTAGTTATTCTTGCTTTTTGTAATATTTATTATCCACT
>CM053610.1:28304547-28337519 GCA_028646535.1 Procyon lotor
GAAGAGAAGAGAAGTCTTATGAAGGGGCATCTGGGTGGCTCAGGGGGTTGGGCCTCTGCTTTCAGCTCATGTCATGATCTCAGGGTCCTGGGATCGAGCCCCACATTGGGCTCTCTGCTCAGCGGGGAGCCTGCTTCCCCCTCTCTCTGCCTGCCTCTCTGCCTACTTGTGATCTCTCTCTCTCTCTCTAATACATAAAATCTTTGAAAAAAAAAGTCTTATACAAGAAAAATATCAGTTGGACTGAACAATGTACTGAATGATTTATGTTCTAGCACAAATTTCACATTTCACTGTTCAACCAGTAACAGTGCTCAGACCGCACAGGTCTATGGACCACACTTTGAGTTCTGTTGCCTTAGACTATAAATTCTTCTTGAGAGCTGTTTTGTGAAGAGGAACTACCCAAACATTATTCAGTTCTTACTCTCTGGTGCTTCATAATGCCTGACTTTTATCAAGTGTCCAGTGAAATATTGTAAACAAATAGTTGTTGAGCCACATAGATCTTCAAGTATTTAACATGTAAATCTTCATCAATTTCTGCTCGAATTTTCTACCAAAGCAAATTACTCTCTTGGGGGCAGCAGTAAATGTTTGTCCCCCCAAAACCTCCTGAAACACGGAATGAGAATGATCAGACTCCACAGAAAATTGTTAAATAGACTAATTCTGTTTAATGAAACTATTTTAGGAAGAAAGTGACACCTTCTTCAACAGAGTGAAGCATAACACTGACTTAAAGTGCTCTCATTTTAAAATTATGGTTATGATTTAATTAACAAGAGAACCTGGAAACCAATGGAACAAAACCTTTACATCCTCCTAAATAAAATTCTCATAATTTGGGTCATATGGGCAAAACTAACTTACAACTCTGTTCATCATATGGGACAATATATTTAGTGAAACGGAACTACTCAATGCCTCGGAAGCATTATTAATATTAATTGAAGGTAGTCACAGCTCTTATGTGTAAGCAACAAAAAAGGACCCTATTTTACCAAAGAGTAAAAGAATTTATTGAAAGAATAATAGGAAACATGCAGAATGGCTGAAAGGCCTGAAGAAAGAACGAAGGAGAAGCAAAAGAGCATAACAAGGACTACAGCAAGAATTCCACCCCAATCTGCCCGGTGAGGACATGTACGAGTTGTCCCATAATTTGCAATGCCACCAGCATCTGCACTGGTCATTGTTCCTCCTGGCCCTGTAGCCCCAACTGTCGCTACCTCTACCAAGAAAATGGATTCTTTCCGGTGCTGCACTCATCACAGTCTAGGGCATGTTTATCTTATCACCCAAACCCAAACCCAGGCCACACGCCTGTGCCCTCGCTGCAAAGGAGGGTGGGAAACCAAGTGCCTGGCTTCCCTGGGATCAAAAGAATCCAAAAGGGAGGAATTCTCCCAGATAGAAAAGGGATTGTGGGTATCTGGCAGCCTTTCCAAATGACAAATGTCCACTGCAATGTGTTTCCAAATTATTCATGCTAAGAGAGGCTATGACTAATTCCTAATGCATAGATGTGAAGCATTACTAACGTATACAGGACCTATAAAAATAAAAAGGGTCCTCTAGCATCTTCCAAACGCCAGATGTGTCTTGTTCAAAATGTAGTTTTTGCGACTCAAAGCATTTTAGCATAAACACTTCGAGCCGGGATCCACCTGGGGAGAGGCTGTGCAATAAACCACTTCCGCCCCCATCGCTCTCTCTCACAGTGTATTTCCCAAGGCCATCATCTCATTAACAGCCACAAACCCTCCCGCAACACAACTGCCTATCAAATGGCTGGCTTCTTCCTTAGCTTGCATCTCTCTCTTCATCTCTTCCGATTAGCAGCTGATAAAAGGAAATCAAAAGCCCCTGATACTCATTTTTCATGATGGAGAGATTTCATTTCTCTGTGAAGCACAAATAAAATTCGATTTCAGAGAGCTCTCTTCTCCGTTTGGAAAACCAGGCTCTGACTACCGAGGCCTTTCTCTGACAAAGATTCCTCTCGGAAAATGTTTACTTGTGTCGTACCAAGCAAGGTACTAATATGTTTCTTCTGTAAATGTCATCACTGTATAGGCAGCATCATCTATTATAATTCTTTGGACCACTCCAATTTCATTTCCATAACAAAAGATCACTTGTCATGATCACTATTTATGATGTGTGACTGAGTCTATTGCCATGAAAATCTGGAAAATAAAACACATTTTAAAAGGAAGTTTACAAAAAAAAAAAAAAGGAAGTTTACAAGTATTGCTTAATTTCATTATTTAATGAAACTTTCATGTAGGGTTTGCTCTGGAGGGAACCAGTGAACATTTAATAAGTCACTACTACACAGTGATGTGTATAATCAGACACTGTCTTTGACTTTACAAAGCACACATTTCGGTGCAAGAGATAAGCAATAAATATGTTAAGTTAACAAATTGAACAGCATTCTTATAGAAGTGCACAAAGCGATACAATGGAAGGTAATCAGAAGAGTCCTATTTGACCCTGGTAGTTAAGAATGTGGTTATATTCAGAAAAAAGTTCTATGAAAAGCTGGAGAAGGAACATACCACCAGGGAGAGGGTCCAGCAATTACAAAGTCCCCGAGATGGAATGGGCATGATATGCTCCAGGACTTCATGGCAGGCAGATAAGGCTGCAGCTGGACAGAAGTCAGATCACTATGGGATATTTGGGACCACGGAAAGGAGTACAGATTTGTTCTAAGAGGAAGAGTGACAAGAGACAGGAACTGATTTATTTTTTAATTTTTTAAAAAGATTTTGATTTATTTATTTGACAGAGAGAGACACAGTGAGAGAGGCAACACAAGCAGGGGGAGTGGGAGAGCGAGAAGCAGGCTTCCCGCTGAGCAGGGACCCCGATGTGGGGCTTGATCTCAGGACCCTGGGATCATGACCTGAGCCGAAGGCAGATGCTGAATGACTGAGCCACCCAGGTGCCCCTAATTTATATTTTTCAAAGATCACCATGCCCGATGTATGGAAAACAGAGACAGTCCAAAGTAGAAGTAGGGAGGTCAGACAGGGAGTTACTGTGGTCAGCCAGGTAAGATGGTGGCTTGGATCAGTTGTAGAGAGTGGGGGGTGGGGTGGGGAGAGAGATGAATTTTAAAAATATTTTAGTGAGGGATGCCTGGGTGGTTCAGTTGGTTAAGCATCTGACTCTTGATTTTGGCTCAGGTCATTATCTCAGGGTCATGGGATCGAGCCCTGCGTTAGGCTCCATGCCCAGGGTGGAGCCCACGTAAGATTCTCTCTCTCTCCCTCTGCCCCCGCCCCTGCTCACAAGTGCTCTAAAAAATAATATTTTAGTGATAGAACAGGTAAGGATTACTGACTGATTTAACATGGGGAACCCGCATGCAGAAGACTACAAAAAGACCACCAAATCTCCAATGCATTGAAAAGGGACTTTGCACCTACTCCTGCCAGGAAGATGGAGTCTGTTTCTCCACGCCTTGAATCAGGGCTTGGACGTGTAATTTGCTTCTGCCGGTTGAGTGATGCAGAAAAGCAATACCCAAGCCAACTCTAAGGCTGGGTTTCAAAAAGTTTTGTAGCTTCTACTCTCTTCTGGAACATGAAAACATGCTGAGACTAGCCTTCTAGAATAGGAAAGGCTGTGGAGAAAGGGCCCAGGCATCCCGGCATCCCAAACCCTGGACCAGCCAAATCCAAGCTGATCTCCACCTGACCCCCACACGGAAGCCAACCAGTGGAACACAACCAAGGTCAGCCTAGATCTGCAATAACTACCCAGAAAACTCACAGACCAGTGAACTAAATAAAGGCTTGATGTTTCAAATCACTACAATTTGAGGTTCAGTGTGTTACACAGCAAAACACCTACCGTTACAACGGGAAAGCCAAGAATCAGGTATGATGTTTATGTAATTTATGTAAAAGTGCACCACTCAACTCAAGAAAGTTTGCTTACATTGTCTTATACTTTGGGCAGCCTTAAGGTAATATTTATTATAAACAGAGAAAGACTCTATTAATCATATATATGATTGAGGGGTGAGTTTGTATTAAGACATATGACCAACTGGGAAAGTGCTGATAAATTCCTGTTCTTTATATTTCACGTTAACTAATAATGCCAAGAAAGAATGCAGGAGTTTACATGTTAGCACATTTCACAAGAGTATTTTTTAATTCTAGGTGTTAATTAATATACTTATCCACTTCTTATTTTACTAAGTAAGGGCATTTTACATACTCACTTCTTTGCTTCTCCTAAGCCTATCATTTCATGAAAGGTGATACTCCATAAAGAGAAATCCCAATGAAAACATTTCATGTAGATCATTGCACATTTTTCGTAGCTTTTCAAGACCTGTTAAAAACACGGTTCCAAATAGGTGCTCACCTGTAGACTATTGTAGAAGAGGGCTCATGCAAGGACAACAGAGGTGAGCACTCAGACCATATCATGCCCTTGTGTGCAAAGTTACTTTATCCTCTGCCCCAAAATTTACTCAACTACAAATGGGGAATAGAGGATTGATGACCATCCCAATACTGACACTGTATAACCAAAAGAGAACAACTCTATTTTGTAGGTCCACCCAGCATAATATCTAGAAAAATAGACATGCTTGGACCTTTTCTATCAATATTCGTGTAGAACCTAACACAGCCACCCAAGAAAATGGCCAATTATATCATGAGGACTCAGAATCTTGTCCCAGCTTAATCCCATCACAGATTCAAGTAAATATAACAAAAAAGGATTAAGGAAATGTTAGATTTTTATTAACTTTCCCGAAGGCAGAAAAACTGGAGGTGAGGCTATATGGGGTGGGAAGGAGCACCCAACTGTCAGCCGGTGGGGGAGTGAGCACAAAAAAACCCTGACATCCTCTGGATACTTTCACAGCATGACTCAAGTTCTAGCCAAAGATGTATCGATCACGTGCTTGACAATGCTTTCTCTGTCTTTTCATTTTTATGTTAACAACTGCCCTATCGCCAACCTATTATCTAAAAGGTTTATTTTTAGGGGCGCCTGGGTGGCTCAGTAGGTTAAAGCCTCTGCCTTCAACTCAGGTCATGGTCTTAGGGTCCTGTGATCAAGCCCTGAATTGGGCTCTCTATTCAGCAGGGAGCCTACTTCCCCGTCTCTCTCTGCCTGCCTCTCTGCCTACTTGTGATCTCTCTCTCTCTCTCTCTCTCTGTCAAATAAATAAATAAAAATCTTTAAAAAACAAAAAACAAAAACAACCCTGAGCATTCACTATATCTGATATTTGAAACATATGCAATTGTTTTCCTATCTTTTCCCACTTGTAGGTTGGAAAATCCTGAGGACCATGATTGTCGCAGATGTTTTTGTAAACCCAACAAAATCCAGAGCAGTGTTTTGCATTTAGCACCTGTCCAAGGTTCACTTATGGAAAGAGGATTACTGGGTCCTAAAATAAGTACTAATTTAAATGTTTGTTTTGAAATGAACATTAATGTGAGATATTTTGCTGTTCCATGGGTTGATGTAATCACTAGTTATTCTTGCTTTTTGTAATATTTATTATCCACTCAATTACTGCTACTCAAAGTAGCTGATATACAAACTTTTTGTTATGACCAATGACAAGATAAAGAACTTGCACAAGGATATAAATCAAGTCACTGCATCAGGCTCTCTGCTCAGCAGGGAGCCTGCTTCCCCCTCTCTCTCTGCCTTCCTCTCTGCCTACTTGTGATCGCTCCGTCAAAATAAATAAATAAAATCTTTTTAAAAAATAAAACAGTATTAACCATTATTTTTTATAGATACAGTATTAACATTCAGGTATAGGAAAATTTGAGGACGCTGTCATCAGTGAGGATGAGTAGTGTGACGTTCTGGAGTATTGAATTTTTTGTGAGTGCTTTCCCATCACGTACCAGTATGTCTCTCATGTTAACCATGAATTCTAAGAAGCGCGGCGCAGTGAAGGTGTCCCTACACCAAAACCAGAAACTCTCCTCTCTGAAGTAGACTTTCTCCCATGTGATCAGATGGAAGTGGCTGCTCACACTCTTGTTTGGAGCTATTCTAATGGGATTTGATATTCATGGGTTGTTTCTATATTGTCATAGATGTTTTTCTTCCTATAGAGGTGTGATCCTCACCTTCAGCCTGATAGTTCTACGAGACTGATTTCTGGATAACTCAGGTTTCAATCTATGACCATCAGGGATGCCCATAACGATGAAGCAGGAAAAAAGAATGGACAGAGGTCTGTATCTCTCATGTCTTTTCATTTTTATGTTAACAACTGCCCTATCACCAACCTATTTTCTAAAAGGTTTATTTTTGGGGGCACCTGGGTGGCTCTGTGGGTTAAAGCCTCTGCCTTCAACTCAGGTCATGGTCTCAGGGTCCTATAATCAAGCCCCGATTTGGGCTCTCTGCTCACAGCCTGCCTCTCTGCCTACTTGTGCTATATATCTCTCTCTCTGTGTCAAATAAATAAATAAATAAATAATCAATAAATCAATAAATATCTTTAAAAAACAACCCTGAGCATTCACCATATCTGGTATTTGAAACATATGCAATTGTTTTCATAATGAACACATTTGTAACATATGTATCATAATGAACATAGTAGGAAGTGTTCATACTTAAGAAAGTAGTCTGGTATGGAGAAAAATTGCAGATCCTGGAGTCAGAAAATTCTGAAATTTAGTCCTACTTCAAGTCAAGTTATGATTTTTGCCTGTTTCCCTCGATGTGAAATGAAAATAAGAGTTTATCCCTTATGGCGTAGCCTGGGGGAGCTTCTGATTCTTGGTTTCAGCTCATGTCATAAGCTCATGGGTCATGAGATCGAGCCCCATGTCAGGTTCCATGCTCAGCAGGGAGTGGGCTTGAAGATTTGCTCCCTCTGCCTCTTCCCTCCACTCATGCATGTGGTCTCTCTCAAATAAATCTTAAAATATGTGTGTGTGTGTATATACACACACATACACACACACACAAAATATATAATATATATTAAGATATACATATACTGTGAGGATATATATATCCCTCACAGAATACTGTGAAATAATATAAAATATTATGACTGAACCCCCAAACAAAAGTAGATTAGGAATGTGTAAGGTCTCACGTAATAATACCAAAGTTGGGCGGCTTCAAGGTTCACCTAACAGTACCACATCGGTGTTATCTGCCAGCTTTTCTGGGATTTTCTTGGCTTTTCACTTGTTACACGATGGCTACCACAGCTCCAAGCGCCATGTTCTCACATGACTTCATTCAAAGCAGGAAGAATATAGGTGTTGAGAGTTTCCCTTTCCCCATCTGTTTTACAAGGGACAAATCTTTCCCAGAAGGGTCAGCTCCCCTAAAGATCTGTCAGGACTCAACGGTCAGAACTGGGTCATATGCCTCTATCTTGTGTGCAAAGGATTCTGGGAAAGTCACTAGGTGGCAATTTTTAGGGTTTTTTGGGGTATTTTTTGAAGTGGGGGTTTAGATAGTAGGATTCTGCCATCAAAGAGGAAGTTGAGGAAGAAAGCTTAGTAGGGAAGTAGGCAACCAACAATTTCTGCCACCCTATATGGAGTAGCTAAAACAGTTGCCAGCAAGTAAGTATTAGCATTAAGTAAAAATGATATATTTTAGTTCCTTTTGTTACACTTATGCCACCTTCCCCTCCACATGTAGTAAATCTTGCTATTGAGCTTATGCGGCCTCCATTTCCACCCAGTATGTCTTCCCCAGCCTTCTCTCTGGGAATCACCATTCCCCCCCGGCCTTGTATTGTCTTGGTGGAAGTTAAAGCTTCCCTTCTACTACTGAAGGACAGTGGACTACATCTTTCCTCATACTCTTCTGGTAGAACCAGAGGGGGCATGAACTTTAGGCAGGACCAGTTTAGACCTTCTTTCAAGACTGCATTTTCAGTGGGCCATGTAATGGCAGCGAGTGGACCACTGAAGAGGCAACAGAGGCAGCAATAGGAGCCGGCCCACTGACCTTCCTTTTCCTGCTATGTGAGGTTTTCCATGTTCCTTACAGTGCATCTGCCTCTAAGTGTTTCTCAGATCTTTTGTGGGCCAGTGCTCCTAGCCCCCAGCTGCGATCAGCTTACAACTGCCCCTTTCTCCACAAAACTGCCCGTGACACACAAGCCCCTCTCCAGGAGATGCCTGGGAAGGGTGATTCGTTAGATTTAGCTCACACTGGCTCACAAGGGCTTGTTGTGCAATCTAAGGTTCACTTTTCTCCCCAACTTCACATTCAGTAGCTTCACACTGCTAGCCTGAAAGAAGTGATGAGGAGAGTATTTACACCTAGGAAATGGGCCCAAAAAAATCTGTTTCTCCTCTCCCCCAGAGACCCTGGGAGGTTATGCTCCATCTAGAGGCAATCCACAGCCAATGACTGATAGAGGAGAGCCTGGCACTACGCCTCGAGGTGGAACTATCCTCTGATGAAAAGCTCCAGAGCTCCCTGTGGAAGCCAGCTCCAACTAGACTTTACCTGAACCCTCCTTTTTTGCTCTACTCCTTCTCCAGCCGATTCTGTTCCCTTCACTCCCTTAAATTTTGCACTCCCTCCTTGAGTCAATTGTACAAGAAGCTCCATCTCAGGCTCTGCTTCTAGAAATCCCAACCTCCCAACCCAAGTTACTCTAATTGTACCCCCTGGCTCTCACCTGTCTGCAAAGCCTGAGGCTCAAGATTTCCTTCCAGAAGTTTTCTTTACTTACCATAGTGTTCTTTTTTTATTTTGCTCACAACCATTGAAAAATTAAGAAGATATAGGGAAAGGAACCCAATCACTACCTTTATCTACTGGGAAATGGCTTAAAGCAGTTTCAGAAAGCAATACATCCTGGAAAATGAGATCTATGAAAACGAAACAGATGATCTTCAATACTGAATCCACTGACCCAGTTGGATGTGTTAAAGATGTTTAAAAGTAAATGTAATATTTTCAATTAGAGTTACATTAGCATGATTCCACTAGCCAAATGAAATACCCACACCCGTTACAGGCAATTATTATGTAATAAAACATTCTATTATACTCAGCCAGTTAAATCCTACTGCAGGAATCTTCCTAGCATAACTCCAGAAATACCCCGCATATGTAATCAGCTGCAGCAAAATCTTTCCAAGTGCCAATGCTTAGAGTTATCATTTTTTTCTTTAGCATCTCAAACCTCAAAAGTCAATTATGCTTGAAAACATCATCTGTAAATTATTAAATGCTTTCACATTTCACCCAATGAATAAAACGACCTTAATTAATAGAGAAACCATAGCCTTGTTCACATTAGCAACTCAAATACCACCTAGGGTTCAACTGGAAATATGCAAGTACAAAGTCTTTCACCTGCCCTGCTGGCAGCTACTCTTCAAAGGCCTCTAAAGTTTAGGCCAGAAAGGTGGCACAAACAATGATTCAGCCATGCATCTGACAACCTGGGGGAAGGCAAGATGCTTGAATTCGCATAGATTCCAAGGGATGCAAAATATGGCAGTGTAAACATCCTCCTAGCCAGACTTAGTGCAACTCATTTTGCAGTATAGGTAAATCCCTACAAGGTCCTGTAATTTAGTCCAAAGAATATAAATCAAGGCTCTAAGTAAAAGGAACTTCAAGGTGACAAGTTCTGAAAAGTGAGAAATCCCCTTTTAAGAGGATTTTAAATAACTACTGTCCAACTTTATTCTTATACATGATATTTGAGTTTTATACATGGCATTTGATGAGAATAAGATAAAGCTTAGTAACACCCTGTAAAAATCATTTGCTACCACCTGTTCCTCCTAATGTAAACTATGGACTTCGGGTGATTATGGCTGTGTCAGTGCAGGTTTGCCAGCTGTAACAAACGTACACTCTGGTGGGGGATGTTGATGGCAGGAGACTGCATATGTGTGGGGGTAGAAGGTACAAGCACATCTCTGTACCATCCTCTTAATTTTGTTGTGAACCAGGGGTGCCTGGGTGGCTCAGTGAGTTAAGCGTCTGCCTCTAGCTGAGGTCATGATCTCTAGGTACTGGGATGGAGCCCAAATCTGGCTCCCTGCTCAGCAGGGAGTCTGCTTCTCCCTCTTCCTCTTCCCTCCCCTGCTCATGCTCCAGCTCTCTCCTTCTCTCTCCAATAAAATCTTGAAAAAAATTTTTTTTTGCTGTGAGCCTAAAACTACTCTAAAATAACAAAGATTTAAAAAAAACAAACAAAAAACAGAACAAGAACTGTTCTTCATGGAAATTATTTCTACGGTATTCTGTCTACTGTGCCTTCCCTATCAAACTGTAAGCTCCATGAAGACAGAGCCCTTGTCTCTTCACTGAAAGCCCACAGGGCCAAAACTATGCATGGCCCGAAGAAAGTCTTCCATCAATATTTGGCTGCTGGTGGGAGAAAGCAAAAGATAAATGAGCACCTATTTTTCACTAGTAAAACTGTACACAGATACATTAATGAAAACAGTGAAGACATATTTTCAAAGTCATTAAAAATGTTAAAGTTTTCCAAATGTCAATAAATCAAAATACTTCTGTAAAATAAGCACAAGACTACATTTCCTGGGTTTTACATCTTGAGACATCAGAGGAACGTAATCTAGTTGAGAAAGTAAAGCATCAGTTGGGCCAAAAACTCAATTTACATATTCGGTTCCCTGGTATACTGGATAGAATTAATTTCAGGGGTTACTCCGAAAATAACTGACACATGCTCCCCAGATGCAGTAGAAAGTCAAACACCAATCCATTCCCCTAGAACTGCACTGTTCAGAAGAGTTTACTGTTCACATGGGGGTAGTGAACACTTGAAAAGTGATTAGTGCAAAATGAGACCTAAGATGCGCTCTCAAAGTAAAATGCATACCAAATTTCAAAGATTTGGGGCAAAAAAGTAAAATATCTCAATTTTTATACTGGCTCCAGGATGAAATAAGGTTTTGGATGTACTAGTGTAAAATTATTACTAAGTTGAATTTCACCTGGATCTACTTGATTGGCTCACATAGGGAGCTCACATTAGTGGCTCACATTAAACTTCTGTGGACAGGTGCTTCACTAAGGAATATCCTGCCTCTGCACAGTGAAGACTCCTTACTGCAAATCCCTGGAAATTTCTGGCCAGAGAGCTTCTATCAGGCTAAAGCAAGACAGTAGTCTCAAGTAGTTGAAGACATTGGAAGCCACCTTCAACTAATGACAAAAAGTGAGCTGAATCAATATACCAGTTTTCTTGCGTTTTCACTTGGGACAATGCAGAGTCATGTTCTACCTATTTTTTTTTTTTATTAACATATAATGTATTATTTGCCCCAGGGTACATGTCTGTGAATTGTCAGGCTTACACATTTCACAGCACTTAACAGCACATACCCTCCCCAATGTCCACACCCCAGCCACCCTATCCCTACTCCCCCGCCTCCCAGCCACCCTTAGTTCATTTCATGAGTCTAGGAGTCTCTTATGGTTTGTCTCCCTCCCCATCCCCTCCTGTTTTGTTCTACCTATTTCATAGGTAGATGAAATAGGTAGATGAAATCCTACTGAGATTGAGAACCAGCTGCCCATTAGGGCAGCTCACTTGATAACATACTCTTCACTGAAGTCTTTGCCTTTCTTAACTTCTACTCACCCAGATATTTCCTGGGAATTCTTCCCAAAAGATTAGACTTGTGTTAGAATCTGCATCTGGATGAACAGAAATTACAACAATACCAAAGACACAACAAACCTTCTAGGCACATCCCATATCTTTAATCGGAAAAGGAGTTCCAATTCAACTCTTCATAAACCTAACTTATTAACATGCAAGTGTTACAGTATTTTTTTGTGCCTATCACACTTTTTAGATTAGATTTTATCAAATCTAATATGGCGTTGCTTTCCTACTAGAAATTTTATTGGATTCCACTCAACTTACTCATTAAGATTTTATAGCTCTGTTCTTTTTGATTCTGCTTGGAAAGTTCTGACTTTTTGGAGATACAAAGCTCAGAGATGCTGAGATTGAACAGAAAGTTTTATCATACTTCAACATACTGGATCTGTAGGTCAGGTGCCTCATCATCCCCTGCCCCACCCCCCCCAATAAAATGGCCTTATTTCAAGAGCTGTGTAAAGTGATGAATACACTTATGAAACAAACTTTCCACATTCCAGGTCCTTGAAGAGCATTCTTTAACCATTTACTTGAATTCCTTTCCTCCTCTCTCCAAATACCTTGGTTACTCAGGTGCTGATGAAAGTAAGTATGTACATTTGCTGCTCTTGGTATATAAACATGATTCTTTAAGGAGGAATTTGCTTCAAAAATTATGCCACCCTGGAAGCTACTTCCTAGTCTTACTTGTACTGCAGACTCTTATTCTTTCCTACAAGAGCAGATGTAAGTATGCCAACAGCCTTCTAGAACAATGAACTGTTTTGTGGACATGACTTTTACTCTCGGGGCAGCCTTAGCTGGGAATAAGGGTGGTCGCTAAAGTCATTTATGTGAAGATCTGAGGTGTGAAGTTCTTCTGAGCCTTATGCTTTGAGGTAGAATTCATCATATTAATAGAAACACAGAATCCAACTTTTTGGTTTTTGCTGCATCTACCCTAGAATCCAACATTTTAAAGCTCCCCAACACGGGGGCCAACACATTAGCATGGAAGGGGGTTGGCTCAGACACAGGAATATATTTTCTCATCTGCTGAAAACCAAGAGATCTGTCTCTCTCCGCACCTGCCAAGCCTGTGAACCAAAAGTGATTTCTCCCCTCCTATCCACATCCACCAAGGGCTAGTCCAATCCCCACCTACTTCAATCTCAGAGGGCTGGGAAGGATGTACTTTGGACAGTGTTATGCTCAGGCCAGCTGGCATAGGATGGTGACAGCCGGTTGTCCCAGCTCCACTCCTGTGACATCACATTGGTCAGCTTGAAATTGACCATGGTAGGAGTATTACAATCACAAAAATCAGCCAATGCTACAGTTCAGGACTACCTCTCCCACCCCCACAAAGCAGTTTGCTAACATTTACCAGCACACCACTGAATCTGGGGGAACTAGAAACAACAGCAGTTTATCACAAAAATGTGTTCTGCCCACTCAGGAAAAACCTCCGTCCGCCCCAATAAGGACAAGAAATGCCTCAGTCCAGTCCATAGGTTTCCTTATCCATGAATTGTCTGCTTTGCTGTTTGCCAAGAGGCCATGTCTAAAGAAAAGAAAGGCAGTGAAGCTTTTATCAACATAGAAACAGGCTCCAGGACTGAGTTTAGTTCAATGTCTGCTTTCCAAAAGGGACTGAATCTTTTGTGATTCTAGGCACAACAGAGTCCCTTGAGGAGTTATACACTAACGTAACCTTTGTTCAGCTCCTTCAGAACTCTTAATGAGGGGCGCCTGGGTGGCTCAGTCGTTAAGCGTCTGCCTTTGGCTCAGGTCATGATCCCAGGGTCCTGGGATCGAGCCCCGCGTCGGGCTCTTTGCTCGGCAGGAAGCCTGCTTCTCCGGCTACCACTCCCTCTGCTTGTGTTCCCTCTCGTTGTGTTTCTCTCTGTCAAATAAATAAAATCTTTAAAAAAAAAAAAAACAAAAACCTCTTAATGAGAAAGCAAGCAAGTATCCATTTTAAGAAAAAACTCAAATGAGGAAGCTCTCACTTAACATCATGTCCTACAATATAACAAGGAAACACATTTTATTTTAAAAAATCTTGAGTGAATGGCAGTTACACTAGATGCTGCAAAATTTAGCTTTGCCTCTTTATATTACTCTTTCATTGCTAGACATCTAATAATGCCATGTTTTAAGGAAATTACCTCGTAGCACATTTCCATCTGTAAGAACCTACTTCTCATCATATCTTATATATAAGTGTTGACTCCTTTGAGTCTCTGGCAACAACTCTTAATTGCAAGGTAAACAGATGATTGCGGTGATCTTCAGGGAAGTGTAAAGCTCTATGTCTGTGGTCTCACACCCATTGTAACTCAAAGGTTAGACTTCACAGAATTACCCAGGAGCTGACAGTGCTCTGCACAATGCTGCACCTCGAGGGCAGAGGATGCACACTGAACAATGTCCAGAAAGGAGGGGCTTCCTGTCCCATGCATGTGTGGGACAGGAAGTCCCCACGTAGTGCTGTCCCCATGTTTCCTCAAACACAGGTGGGAAGGACTCCCTGGAGGCAGAAGGACCATGTGGCCTGGTGACAGAATGCTGTTGGATCCTGGGGCAGAGGATCTTATCAACCACCAAGAGACTATTTTAAGCTCTGCATCTAAGGTTCTGTGTAGGTCATCCTATATACCAACCACGTCATTCTCTATTCAACATCTACCTATGAGCTATCAGGTCAAAGAAAAACTTCAGGTAAGTGTACATCTTCATATTGTGCTAAGCTGCTGTTCCCCTGGGAGGGGCCCCTCACCCTCATTTTATCCAGGGCTTGTGCTGAAAGGCATTTAAATATTGGTAATTAAATCAAACAGTGTGGATGGCCTTTCCATGGGTTTTAAGGAGAAGCTGTGGCAGCCAGAGCATTCTAGCAGTACCAGGCATTTTTACCTCAAATAAACACAAATAATGAAGGCTTTATTTTTTGATGTGTTTCAAAAAGCAGGAAAAAAAAAAAAAAACTAAAGTAAAATTAAGGGAAGTTAAAATGCTCATTCCAGACTTTTTTTTTTTTAAAGATTTTATTTATTTGACAGAGAGAAACACAGCGAGAGAGGGAACACAAGCAGAGGGAATGGTAGCGGGAGAAGCAGGCTTCCCGCAGAGCAGAAAGCCCGATGCGGGGCTCGATCCCAGGACTCCGGGATCATGACCTGAGCCGAAGGCAGACGCTTAACGACTGAGCCACCCAGGCGCTCCTCATTCCAGACTTTTAAGGCACTGACAAAATAATGAAAACATCTTAAAACATAATCTTTTATTTCTCCATGCCATTCATAAGAAGTTCCACTATTGATGGTTTAATGATTACTTTGAACAACAATCTGTTCTGGGAACAACCCAAAAAGGCCTCTTGTTTTCAATTCTGAGCAAAACCATCCCATACAAATCTGCTGTTCTCCCATTAGGATTCAGACTCATAAAAGGCATGGTAAGTATCAATATTGCTTCTACAAATCCATTAACCTATTTCTGACAGAATGCTCCCAGAAGTTCCCAGCACAGAATTTCAAGTTTTCGATAGTTTACAGAAAATGCGTATTTATGAGTTCAGCTTCTTTTTGAAGTTCATCATCTGTATCAATTCAACTGACACTGATATTCTTCCCACAAAACTATAGGGCCTGTTGTAAAAAGACAGCTTATTCATTTTGCACCATAGATTATGCTAAATCATTTTCCTTATAAAATAAGCATATCAAGTATCACCAGTGTTATTAAAGAATTAGACAAAGATTTTTTTCCCCCCAGTTTTGGGTAATACCACAGGCTGATCTAAACTGACAAAAATGCTAAAGGGGGAAGTTATCTCCGATTTTACTCTTCCTGATGTCATTGTTTCTTCTAGAAAACTAATCCTCATTTCCAGTCATGATGCCATACTGATCCAAACACACATGACGTTTTCTCTGGGTAGGCTTTTCCCCTCGTTCCTTGTAACGTCAGGATAGGGAACCGATTGCTAAGAATTCTTTCTCTTAAAGCTCAATTCTTACCCAATTACTAGGCAAGTATAGGTTAAACCCAGTGGAGTTGATCCCACTTAGACTTTGGCCAAATATGAGAATGGCTTGAGTTGTAAAACTTCAGAATAAATGGAATCAACAGTATTTTCTCAATTCTTTTTATTTTGAAAAATTTCAGAACTGTAGAAAAGTTGCTAGAGTAGATGATTCAGGCCTATATAACCTTTACCTACAGGAGTCAAAAGTTAAAATTTTACCACATTTGCTTTTCTTCCTATCTTTTCTTCCTTTCTTCCTTTGCTGTCTCCCTATCTCCATGTATATGTGTGTGCTGCTTACACAATTACACATGCCTATATATATATATATATGCATGCATATACTTTTAGGGAAATCATTTGAAAGCTATTTGCATTTATAAGACTTCACTCATGAATGTTCAGCACATTTCTCCTAAGACCAGAGTCATTCTCCCATGTAACCACAATACATTGATCATATCTGGAAATTTAACATTGATACAATATTATTATTTAGTCTATAATCTAAATCTCCACATTGTCCCATATAAACATTCTTTATAGCTTCAGTTTTCCTAAATCTAATCCAGAACCACACTCTGCATTTGATCACAATCGAGATGCCTTTAATTTATACCAACATGCTGGCTTCTGTGGCATTGACTTTTTTCTTATATTTTGTGTTTTTTTTGTTTTTTTAGGTAGGCTCCACGCCCAGTAGGGAGCCCAGCACGGGGCCTGAACTCATGACCCAGAAGATCAAGACCTGAGATGAGATAAAGTCAGATGCTTAACTAACTAAGCCCCCTGGTGTCCCTGTGATATTGACATTTTAAGAAAGAGTATAACCAAACCTTTTCAAGGATGGTCCCCAGTTCGCTTCCAATTTTTTCCCTCATGATTACCTTTAGTTTTGGCGGAAATCCTGCATAGATGACATTACATCCTTTCTCAACGCATCTCATGAGGCACACGGTTCCGTTGTGTCCCATTACTGATAATAATCAGTGTGATTAGTTGGAAAAGGCAGGCTCTGCTCAATCGCTCCATTTTAATGATAGCTTTCCCCCATTGTAAGTAATAAATAATCTGTGGATGATACTTTTAAGACTATATAAATATTTCTCTTGCCCAACAACCTTTAACTGGTTGGTTTTAGCAGCCGCTGGTGACTTGCCTAGATTACTACCGTGTTTACAAAACAAGTATTACGCTTCAAGTATCCTATACACTAGAGATAGTCCAACACAAACACCTGTTACTTGGAAGTAGAAAATATTCCTTACAACTAATCCTATTATTGTTTAATAAAGAGTTTCTTCTCTTTCCTCTTTTCTGAGAAAATGCATTACTAGTGGGTAAATCTATGAGTACAGCCGTCAGTTATTTTCTTAACTAACTCAGATAAATGCGAGAATGGAAATAAACAGAAATGATTTAAACAAGCCTTAACAAACAAAACCAAAACAAAAGGCCCCAAGGGCAAGGTCTCTGTGACAGACGCATTGAAAGCGCATCAAACAGTCGGGGAGTCCTCCCACGTTTACCAAGTGCCCTAGCAGTCAGGAGGGACCGGGTAACCAGTTCCAGCCAAATGACCTCTGAGTGGAAGTGAAAGTCACATCTGAGCTGAAGTCCCTACCAATCCATGCATCACCGTCACCGCTCTCCTTAGCTCCAGCAATGGCCATGGAGCCTGAGTGTTGAAATGGAGTCCTAACACAGGAGCCCGCCAGGCCACTGAATCTTCTCGTGGAGAACAGCAGCCCTGGAGGGTTCCTTGACCTACAGAGGACATGGGATGAGTGAGAAACAACCTATGTGCTGAGCTGCCATAATCTGGGTCATAACCACATCCTATGTCTAGTCTATCCGAACAGCGGCTAAAAGCCAGTTTCCACCAGAAAAAGTCAGAACTTTACAAGATCAATCTTTGGACTCAATAATGGATGTGAAAACACTAGCTGCCTACAGTAGAACCTTCTCCACTCTTCCCCTGGCCCTCTTTTTTTTTTTTTTTCTGGCAGAGCCAAACTTCACCTTCAGTGGATGAAAATGAGAGCTAGCGGTATGCGGGAGCTGGCCTGTACTAGTTTAGGAGAGTTGCTTTGCAAGTGGTTGATGTAACATGAGGATACCTTGAAATTGGCCATGGTGGAACCATCTACACCAAGGAAACGGGCAAATGCTACAGATCAGTCCTACTTCCCAAATCGTCATGCAGAGAGCTGGTTGTTGAACATTTAATGGCATATCACGGGCTACTTTCTTTCCCAGGTTTTGCTGCAAATATGAGATGGGCATATGACTCCATATTGATCAATAAAGCTTGAAAGGAATTAGAATACCAAACATCAAGACTTCTCTCCATACTAAAAAATGAAACAGTCTATACAGTACATCCAAAAGAAACGTAGGCATATGATCACCAAAAGACATGTACTAGAATGTTCACTGCAGCGTCACTCACAACAAAACCGGTCACTATTCAAATGCTCATCAACAGGAGAATGGACAATGGAGTACTTACTATAAAGCAATGAAAGCAATATATAATCGCACACAAAAAATACCTGTAAATCTCAAAAACAGGAGTGAAAAAAGGTGAACACAAGACAGTACATAGCATGTGGTTCTATTATGAATAAAGTTCAAAACAGGCAAATTAATCTGCGGTGTTGGAGATTTAAAATTATACAGCTAGTTACACTTGGAGAAGGCAGTCATGGAAAAGGGGCTTATGAGAGATTTCTAAGGTGCGAACTGTGATCTGTTTCTTGACCTAAGTGCTGGATATCAGATGCGTTTGGTTTGTGAAAATATATCAGGCTGCATACCTAGGACATGTACTTTTTCTGTATGTATAGAACAATTCATTAAAATACTGTTTTAAGAGAAAAAGGAGAGAGAGAGAAGAGAAAAGAGAGAGAAGAGATGAGACAGACTTTATTTTTCCTTCTTATATTAAAATATGTCTGTGTGAGACCTAGAGGCCCAGAACTATGGCCACCATCTTAATCAACACCCTGCAGGTAGCAGAGCTGGCTCTCTCGTGAAAAGGTTGAATCCTGCACCAATCTTAGAAGTTCCTCTGGGCCTCTTGCTTTGGAAATAATAAATATCATTGGTTTTTTTGGCCTAGGGTATTTGCGTCATCAAAATTATTCATTCTGATTTTAGATGAAGGCCGCCTTTGGTATTTGATAAGGAAAAAAACTGAATGTCAAGATTGCAAAGCAGAATGGTTAACCTATATAAGTGAATAATTTTCAACACTGTATCAAATAATGAACAAGACTATCTTAATCTATTAGGGCTGCCATAATAAAATACCACAGGCTGGGTGGCTGGGAAGCCCAAGATCAAGTCACCAGCTGGGTCATGTTTTTTGGTGAGGGCTCTCTTCCTGGTTCATACTGGTACCTTCTCACTGTATCCTCACAGAGTGGAAGAGACTGGAGAGCTCTCTGGAATCTCTTTTATAAAGGCACTAATCCCATTCAAGAGTGCTCATGATTTAAGCACCTTGCAAAAGTCCCACCTCCTAATACTATCACCTTTGGGGGTCATGATTTCAACATATAACATGGGGCTGGAGGGCTCAAATATTTAGACCATAGCTTAAGTTTTCCTGATCATTCTGTTTTTAAAATTGGGTTCCCTGGGGTGCCTGAGTGGCTCAGTGAGTTAAGCCTCTGCCTTCGGCTCAGGTCATGATCTCAGGGTTCTGGGATCCAGCCCAGCATCGGGCTCTCTGCTCAGCGGGGAGCCTGCTTCCCCCTCTCCCTCTGCCTGCCTCTCTGCTTGTCATCTCACTCTGTGTCAAATAAATAAAATCTTAAAAAAAAATTGGGTCCCCAAAGTTATATTCATTCACCTGTCTCCTCAAATGTCACCCCTCAACAGAATTCATTTATAAATATTTATTCTATAATAACAGAATTGCCTTTTTATAATCCCATTGCCCTTTTATTTTCTTCAGCATGCCTATGTCTCCAAAATCGTATTTGTATGTTTCTCTTCTGGAATATAAGCTCTACATAAGAATAAATATAATAGAGAGCCCTTTTCCATCTTCTTTGACGCAGTCTCTCTGAAACTGGGCCTAACAGAGTGTGGACAGTCAAGAAGTGCTTTTAAAAAAAAAAATAAAGAAGGAAAACACATGTTCAGGCAGTATTTAAACTCTTCACTGGATACCTATTGACTTTTTCTGGATTTCTCTGTCCTATAGTCTTTCAGTCCCCCTGCTGCTTCCCCTTATTCCTTCTTGTTACACATGGATACCAAGAAGGTCTTGTGGTGCTGGGGTCTGTCCTGTCCTATCTGTTCTTGGGATTCAAGGGGACACAGCTGTCACCTGGTTTTGTTCTAACCATTGTTCATGTGTTTCCAACTTTGCTAACTAATTGCTCCATATTTGTAAGAGGATTGTAAAAAGATAATAACTATGCCTTCCAGACTGCTGACCACCTACCCAGATTTCCCTCTAACTACAATTTTGAAACATTTCGAAAAAACCCAATGACAAGCACGCCTTTTAATAAATCAAGAAAACAGAGCTATACCCTCTTGGGCCCGAGCCTCTGACTAACCAGAAGCACAGAACAGCCAATGTAGCACAATGACCATCTGTTAGATGAGGGACAGCACAGGCAGACAGGGCGAAACTTGAACCATGGCATAAATACACGGGCACTGAAGCAGGACACATCTCCACAGGATACATCTCCAAGTATGTGGATAGGAAGCATACCTCTCCCATCATCAGTATGGTAAATCTTACCTGCAAAGTCTGCGCATGAAATAAAATATACCGTCGAAATACAAGGCAGAAATTCTAGTAATTCCTCTGTATCCCTGCCAGTCTGCATCAATACACAGGTGTCCCCGTGACATGCTTTACCCCTCAGCCATCAGGACTAAAAATAATTCTTGGCTACAACCACTACAGGGTGAAGACTTTGACTTTGACATAATTTATCAGATTGGGCTATAGCTCTTCCCTCTTTTCCTAACTTTCAATGACGCTCTCAACTCTTCCCCTCAAAATTGAATGTGACAATTGCAAACCAAAGAGATCTAAGAGAACAAATGGTCTCCAAGCTTTCCTTCAAGCCCAGTTACACAGACTTAATGTGCCTTTAGCTCAGCTGCGGGCTAGGGGGAGCACATCGAAGGAACGGAGAAAATTGAAATGCTTCAACAAAGGTGATGGAATGGAATGGTTTCACTTTTCTCTAAATATTTGGCTGCTTTTCCTCTGTTTTAAACCAACAACCAGCCATTTCCTCATGTGATGTGGCCTCTGGTATGGAGACGAAATATTTCTAGAGACGTAAATTCTTTAAAAACCAAAAATGGTACGAAGAAATCAGTAGTAGCTGGTAGAAGAATACAGAAGTAGGAGATCATGGAATGATCTGACTGCAGAAATAGATGAATGATTCTACTGAGTAATTTTGTTCTAAAGGGGAATATAAAAATGGAGTGATAGCTAGAAATTTCAGATAATTTTTCTAAAAGAAAAAAAAATGGGCATACATAGAGGTGACACAGAAAGGTAAAACCAATGATTTGGGAGAGAGGGAAGAGTTGTGAGAGCAAACAAGGAAGCATGGCGCTCTGCTTCCTGAGTGGAGGCTTTGACCCTATGACTGGCAGGAGCACTAACAGTTCAGAGAAAAGGGAACAAAGACAGAGACCATGGGTGCAGTGGCAGGGTTGGTAGTGAGATGGTGGGGTGAGAGGGCATCCTATTCTGATGGCTTCTCTTTTCTTCATGAATCAAGAATACCAGCTACAAGTGGAAATGAGCCAGAAGAGAAGATTTGGAACAGTTACCTAAGCCAACAAGAGACCAAACGGACTCAGGAACTATGATCAGGCTACTCAGCCGCTCAAACGTCTCCTGAGTGGTTTGTGCTCATGGACAGAAAGGGAAACCAGCTAACAGAGGGGTAGATTTTCTCCAGCTGTCTTAGCTGGGCAAGTAGAGGCCATGAGTGAGTCAAGAGTTGAATGTAATCAGGGCTAGACTTTGACCAAGTGAAGAGAAAAGGAGAAAGGGGCAATTGTGTGCCAAGTGCAGGCAAGAGAGTAGCTATCATAACAGAGACAAGAACCTCAGCTGGAACCAGAGGGTAAGGACATGAAGGGGATGAGGAATGGTGAGAAGGTAGTAGCATCAGTGGATTCCGGGTCACAAAGGGACTGAAAAAGTAATGAAATGGAGCCACTACAGGGAACAAGGACTCTCAAGAAAGTATCCTCACTGCCACACAGGATGTTAACATTAGCATAAACGGAGAAGCTAGAGGTCAAGGATATATGGTAGAGATAGTCCCCTATTGCTTGAGTCGGCCATGGGAATAGAGAGCTCAGACTAGAAGTGGTCTGATGGAAAAAAAACAAACTATCCCGAAAAGAAGACATTAGAGAAGGACAGGGGAGAACTCCTAGGTATAAACATATACCTGAAAAAAACATTTTCTCCTGTAATATTGTAGATGTAAAAAAAGATAACAAGAAATAAAAACATTCTTGAAACAGGATTTCTTGTGGCAGCCATAGCAGTGACCCATATCCTGAAGCCTTCTTGCCTCCATAAACATTCATAAAAACAAAGACTGCTACTGTTGAAAAGCTCCTTAGAATTCTTCTAGCCAGACCCATTGGGGTTTGAGGAGTAAATAAGATGAGTAAATAAGACCTAAACAGGTGGGAAGAGGGGGAAAAGCAATATAGAAGCCCCATAGCTCTAACAGAGACATCCTGACTCCATGTTTAAAAGGGAAGCTTTCTGTCTTTATATCAACTGGCCCCTATGAAACAGGTATTTTATAGGTCAAAAGTGGCTGAATATTGCTACATTCACATCATTTAACCTAATCTATTCCAGAGTTCTCTCCATGATACCAGTGTCGATAATGAGCAGGTATCAATGACTTTTTTTTTTTTTAATTAACTATTGCTTCTCACTAACTCTCTAAATTTTGTCAGGAAAGTATTTACAGGAAACTAGGTGGAGTTAACAGCAAAGAATCTTTTAAAACTGAAGTTACCTTTAGTAAGGAGATGACAAAAATCCAGAAGTCACAGAGAAGAGCAGCCATCTGGGGCTGCGACTAAGAGATTACTAGTGACTTTAAGAACTAAATTAAGGTGAGCTGGGAGAAGTATAATTGGACCAGGACTGTAAATGTAATGCTTATGGCTGAGGAACCGCATGGTTAGGAGGAAGAGAGTGGTCCACAAGGGGTCTATAGTAAAAGTAGAAAAATAGAATCAGATTCAAGAAAGAGGGGTTTTGCCAGAGTCTCCCAGACCTTCCCCATGGAAGAACAGCCCCACTTGGGGATAGAGGCCATCGCTCTATAGAGCTCAAGGATACCAGTCAAGAAGCTCAGGTTGCCAACTCTGAAAGCCCCAATCTCTCTGAGAAGATAACCTGGCTTCTCACCAGGATAGGTCCACAAAGAGAGGCTGTGATCATCAGATTACACATTTGGAATTCCTGGTGGTTATGTCTCTCACTCAGTATTAATAAAGCAGCCCGAATACTTTTCATACATTAGTCTCTGGACTTGATAAAAGTGGTTAATGTGCACTGGTGTCTGAGAAGTACTAAAACTCAGCATCCAGGCATATCCACTGGGCCCACACAGAGGGCATCTACATAGACTTTCCTCACATGCCACGGTGTTCCTGCTTCCCTTGGCTGGAGGGTCAAAGAAGTGGTGCTCAGCCCATACGCACGGCCAGCTGGACATGCCAAGGACTTAATACCCCAAGAGCAACCCCTGAGCCAATCAAGTGTTGGTAAACTTCCTCCCCCTTTGGTGGGAAAACTCAGGTACATCCTACACTGTTTCCTCAAGGGTCTTCAGAGAAAACTCAAACTAAAATAAAGAAGTCAGCATGCTAAGAAAGCAGATTCCTCGCCCTTCAAAATTAAATAAGGGCAGTGGTGAAATCAACAAGGCATGGAACCCCGCCCATGAGGACCTGTCTAGAAGACAAGCTGCCTTTGCCCAAAAAACTACAACATGCAACGAAAATGGAGATGCAGCTTGTCCTTGTATTTTTTCCTCTTTCAAGCCTGCATAAGCAATAAACAATGCATGTTATTCAGGTAAATTATATGTTACTGCTTTCTCCCACTTGGTTAGAGGTCACATTTCTCATGATTGGTCTTCTGAATGAAGAAGAGAAGCCCAAAGCCTGAGGATTACACATTGAGTTAATGGGGCTACGGAGTATGCTAAAAGGAACAGAAAGAAAAGAAAAAGGCATGTGGGAAGCAAAGGCAGAGGGTGGGAAAGAGCCAAGTTAGTGGACGCCAGAAGGAACAATAAAGCTGCTAACATTTCTCGCAGCCACCACCGTAATAACAGACAGCAGAGCTGGAGCCCTGAGGTAGCTGTAGTTCTGGGCTTCGAACACTTGATTCTCACAATAACACGTTTTACTCTTTTATTCTCGCGTTGCCACCACTAGGCAGCTATTGTTGGTGACCACCTTGTAGCTGAAGACAACGAGGCTGGAGGTGAAGTGCCAGGTAAGCAACTGGTAAGCAGCCAAGTTAGGAGGTGTGGCCAGGGAGCCTGAGTCCTCAGCCCGTGCTCTGCAACAACTCTTTTTCTGCTGCTCTTTCCTCTGTGCTGGACAAAGTGAGGGACAGCAAGAGAAAGGTTTCAGCAGGCTCTGTTTGAGAAGCAGGCGTGGGGGGAGGAGAGAGGAGAGCCGCAAAGCAAAGCAGGACATGGGGTCACCTACTTAGTCTGGCAAGTGTTGAGGCCATCCCAGTCTGGAAGTGCCAGCCGGCCAGAGACCTGTCCTGGAGTGGGACCCATCACCAGCATCTGGTGGGAACACTTCCAACTAGTACAGCTTGGGGTGGGGGAACAAAGATGGCCCAACATCTCTTTTGTGAAACTACAGCCAAAGCCATGACTGGAGAAAATGGGATTATGTATGTAACCTAAGTAGGAGAGACTATGGATACGACCTCACACCTACCAGAATGCCTAAAAGTCGAACAGCAGTCAACGGCAAATGGTAGGAGGATGTGGGGCAACTGGACAGCTCCTGGGGGCAGGGGAGCATAAAATGGCACGACCACTTTTAATAATGGTTTGGCTGTTCCTTATCAGTTTAAACACCACCCTTGTCACCCACCAATCCTAAGTATCTACCCAAATGAAAAGATATGCAAAATAGTTCAACTCTTTATTGAACTATTTCAATAAATTGAAGTATTTCAACTACTTCATTGCATTCTTCATCAAGTCAATGCTTTATTCATAATAGCAAAAAAACAGAAACAACCCCAGCTGTTCAACAGATGAGCAGATCAACAAACTGTGGTGCACCCACACACTGGGGGATTTTTCTCAAAGAAAAAAAGGGAGGAACTACCGATAATATGCAACAATGGGCCTCAGAGGTACAGTAACAGATGTAGCAGTACACACTTTCTAGATCGGGCTAAAGGAAGGGATGACAGAAATCCGATCGGGGGTTACCTTGAGGGCATAAAGAATCTTTTAGGGTGACACAAATGTTCTGTCTTGATCGGAGTGTGGGTTGTACGTGTCTATACATTTGCAAAAACTCATAGAACCATAATATTTAGATCTGTGCCTTTCATTAATGTAAATCACACCTAGAACAGCGTCAGTAGATTCATTCATATGTTGACAAGTTTCAGGACAGCTTGGGTGAAGTCACTGTAGTCTGGGATTCCATCAAAGTTGCTGAACAGTGCTCTTCCACGCACAGGGTCCCGTAGCTTCATTTCCCCTCCACTAAATAATTTCCCAAATTCACCCTACTATACTTTCACACAGTAATAAATGGTGTAACTACAAATGAATCCTTTGATTTTTCCTTTAGGTTCAGATATTATCACATTCATTTCTTTCAGACGGAATATCAAGTCTGAATTACAGCTATGTTCCTTATACTAAAAACTGTCCAACATTTGTTCATTTTCCCCCCTATGTACAGACTGGAATTCTCATGAGGGTACCTAATAGGTAGAGATTATGCATTCATGCTAAAGTTCCTCCAGTGTAATGTAAATTGATTTTTCTTCAAATACTATACATTCAATCATTCATCATGAGGACAGTTACATTTAAAATTCTGACCTTACTAGTAAAAAAATGGTTACTGTTGAGAAATGGGAAAAATGCAAAGATCTGGAGGGGGATCAGGGAAACTAACATTTGAATGCTTACTTTATACTGAACACTTAAGACAGTGCTGTGCATACACAATCTCATTTTGGCCTCATAGTACCTCTGTGAAACAGGTGTTAATAGAATATAAGGGACATGACAGAACTGAGGCTCATAGAAATTAATATGCTTAAAGTTCAAAGCTAATAAAAGGTGGAGGCAGAATTTCATCCTTGGTCTACACAACTCCATAGCCTACATTTTTACCGACTAGGAGAACATCCATTCATTTACTCATTCAACAGATGTTTATCTCCATGCGTCCTTGGTTTGCTCTGGGAGAAAGCACACTCTAGCAGCCCTATAGAAAGGTCTATCTAGTGAGGAACAGGGACCTCCTGACGACAGCCATGGGAGTTGAGCTTGAAGGTAGACCCTCAAACCCCAGACAACATCTTCAGAAGAGACTGTAGCCCTGAACACTCAGACTCTAATCTAAAGAGGAGCCCGAACCAGAGGCACCCAGTTAAGTTGCTCCTGAACTCCTGATCCACAGAAACCATGAGATGAGAAATATTTGTTGATTTAAAGCATTAAGTTTGGGGGCAATCTGTCATGCGGTACTTAAATGGACAAGTAAAGATGCATTCATTTTAAGTCCATAGTATAAGACGTGCCAGGAAGGAAAAAACGAAGGGCTGAAAGAAATGGAAAGGTGCCAGTGTTACTTTAGGTACGGTGGACATGGGAGGCAACTCTGTGGGTTTCATATTTCACTAGAGACATAAAAGAGGAGGAAAGAGAAGTGTTCACTGGATTTGACAGCATCAAGGTAGCTGGTTCCCTTGACAAGATCAATTACAGTAACTGGAAACCAAGGTCCAATTAGAATATAATAAAGAGTAAACGGATAGAAAGAAGTAGAATTGAATGCATAGGTCTTCTGAAATCTCAGGAAAGGACAAGAAGTAGAAATATATGCATGGGTCTTCCTAAATTTCGAGGAGGAAGGACAAAAGAAATGGGGGGAAGCTAGAATAGAAGAGGATGGCCATTGTTGGTGGTGGTATCTCACTGTTGCTCCTTTGAGATGAGTGGTATCAGTGTATACTTATAGTGTGTGAGGAGAAAAGCCCAGTGTTAAAGGAGGAAATGACCACACTGAGGATGTGCCATCTGGAGCACAAATTATGGGATCGAGAAGGAATGGTATTTCTTTCATCACAAGGACTGAAAAGGCTGAGCACAAAGGGTAAGGTTTCTGTGAAGCTCTGTGCACATGGAGATGAAGGAATTTCTGGCTATTGTTTTTAGTAGTAGGGCAAAATTCCTACAATGTGTATTAATCTTTAATTCTAAAACTTTTAATTAAAACATTAATCAAAAGAACTATAAATGGGTTAATTTTCAATTTACTGATTTGGGGTTTTGTGTCTTTCTTAACATCCCTTCCACTTCTGGAGTGTAATTTACCATGATTCTGAGCAAGTTCTCCAATGTTGTTTTGTTTTTGTTTTTGTTTTAAGTAATCTCTACACCCAATGGGGAACTTAAACTCAACCCCGGGAGCAAGTGTTGCATGCTCTGCCAAATGAGCCAGCCAGGTGCTCCTCCAATGTTATTTTACAATACTTTTATTTATTTATTTATTTATTTTACACTTAGTTCTTCGACTTTTATCCTAGCATATATAACAAAGCATAGATAATCTTTCTACTTGGTCCCATTTATTTTATTGTTTGCCCTCTTTAACCTAAATGGAAGTGCTACCCATGCAAAAGTCTCATATAAACATGAGTCCATTTCTGAACTACCTATTCTTTCCACTGATGTATTTGTCTATTCCTGGGCCTAGACCATATTTTTTCTAATGTGAAATGCAAAATAACACAGAAAGAAGGGAATCCATATATATGTACAATTTAATGAATAGTATAAAGTGAACTTCCAAGTAAGAATTTACACAGGCACATTTTGGGTAATATATGTATCCCTAAAGTATAAACTTTATTTAGACTTCCCGCTCAAAATTATTATAGTACATTTTGGTATCTGACTGGGTAAACCTTCTTCACTACTCTTTTTTTCACCTTTTTCTTTTGTTTTGTTTTGGGAGCATTTTCTTTTGCAGATAAATTCTGGAATTAGATTTTACAGTTCATAAAATAATTAGCATTTTTGTTAGCACTGTATTCAATTAATAGATTTTAATTCTTCCTATCAGTTCTAAGAACTTGCTATTAGTGGGGAAAGGGATGCCAAGTCCCTCCCTTATATATTTTCCCACTTTTGTATATTTATATTTAAACACATATACGTCCTTTATGTATTTTTAATTGTGTTTATAATACCTTTAATACTACAGATGAAATTAATTATAGCCCCTTAAAGCCATTTCACTATTAAAACTAAAAATATTTAAATAGCATTATTAATAGAAGGTCATTTACTGAAGAGCTCTGTTTTCAATTAGCAGCAAAGAGGAAATGTATCAGTGCACCTGAACTAAAGATATGTTCTTTTATTAGTAGCCCAAAGAACAAAAAAGCGTAAGTTCTGAATAAAATAATATATAAGAATTTTTACTGAATATCCATTTCCAATATGTACATTCTAAAATAAAATTCACGTTTGAACATTCTAAACTCTCAAGAGCAACATTTCTAAGAAACTCTCTTGTGGAGATACCATCAGGCATGCTTTCTGCATGGTCTGGAGACCAGGCCAAAGTACAAGAAATGAATTTTCTAGAATCGTGAGGAAAAGGCAGCTCCTAGTGAGTTGCTATTAGTGTGGGACAGAATCAGATGGAAAATACACATTAAAGAGCCCTTCTAGAACTCTCTTCACCTCTAGTTCATTTTGCCCAAATACTAAATCCCATCAGGAAAATCATGGACAGAAGCAGAAGGAAATGGGATCTAACAGGGTGCCATTTAGAAAGTTAGGCCAATATTTACCAAAAACAGAAAGAAAAAAAAAAAATCACTTCATGCCTCTTCAACTTTGATATTCAAAGCAACATTTACTTATTCTGCAACTAACTCTATTTCCAGTTTGAATATAAAATATGCTCTCAGTCAAAAGCAAATGTTATCCAGGTCCTAGAGGATGCTGAGACATTTATGCCATATACCTCCTCAGTCAAATAAAATTGGGCATATCCATCAATATAATCTACCTTTACTTAGAACTGTATTTGTATTAATGCTAATCTGTACTTTAAATACCAGAAAGATTAATTTCTGTATTTCGGTTAAAATCTGTATCTGTAACTAAACATCTTAGTTGCCTTTTTTCCATATCCCTTATATCGTCTACTTCATGCATAACCCCTTGGAGACTGCTCCTCTAAAGTATACAAACATTGGACAGTACCTTCCTCTGAACAAGCCTTTTTATATGCTATAACCATTTGAATGTTAAGCAGATAGAGACCTAACTTCCTGTGAGTGCATTCTATCCATACATCATGTGCTCTAAATGTTATAAACATACAGTAAGTTATGACTTCATCTTCTCATCGATCACCGTAACCCTAATGTGCCTGTTCCTTTACTTATCTGGCTACTATCATGGTGTTGATTATTTTTCCTTTATTGGCAGAGGTCTCAGACTTCATCTTTCTCATGAAATGGACAGTGCCTATTATAGGATGCTCGGCAATAAAGAAAAACGGTCTACTGTCCGTGTGCATTTTAAGTTGGCAGCTATCACGGAGACCAATA
Source organism: Procyon lotor (assembly GCA_028646535.1). NCBI lineage: Eukaryota > Metazoa > Chordata > Mammalia > Carnivora > Procyonidae > Procyon > Procyon lotor. Next base: position 28,334,113 of record CM053610.1, read on the forward strand.
TTGCTGTATAGTTTCTGTGGGGTTAAAGACCTCCCTTTCAGAGCATTCAATCTTTTTTTTTTTTTTTTTTAAAGATTTTATTTATTTGACAGAGAGAAACACAGCGAGAGAGGGAACACAAGCAGAGGGAATGGTAGCGGGAGAAGCAGGCTCCCCGCTGCGCAGAGAGCCTGATGCGGGGCTCGATTCCAGGACTCTGGGATCATGACCTGAGCCGAAGGCAGACGCTTAACAACTGAGCCACCCAAGCGCCCCTCAGAGCATTCAATCTTAATCGGCTACGTTTCCAAACAGATCCCATCACCAACTCAATTTTGGATCTGAGGGACAGAAGTGGGCAGGCCTGGGAGAAAGGTACATGGGATCCTTCATGAATTGACCACTGATAAAAACGACAGTCTAAAATAAGATATAAGGAAGTGGAAGGAGACATTTTGGGAAAGCTTTGGTGGGGCGGGTCTCAATGTGACAGCCCCTCCCAGAGAAGGCTGTCTGACCAGGAGAGTGCTGTTGGGAGGATGTTGCCCTTGCTTGTTCTGCAGCCTCAAGGAGCAGGTAAGTTACAGCAGGTATTACACATCATATTTGCTAAAATCAGGATGTACCAAACTAAGGAGTCTCAAGACCAGACCTCTTTCCCAGCACAGGGACTTTTTATTATTATTATTAAGAATGTATTATTTGTTCCAGGGGTACAGGTCTGCGAATCATCAGTCTTACACAATTCACAGCACTCACCATAGCACACACCCTCCCCAGTGTCCATCACCCAGCCACCCTTTGCCTCCCTCTGCCCCCTCCAGCAACCCTCAGTTTGTTTCCTGAGACCAAGAGTCTTTTATGGTTTGCCTCCCTTCCTAGTTCCATCTTGTTTCATATTTCCCTCCCTTCTCCCCACCCCTCCCTTCTCCCCACGACCCCCCGCCCTGCCTCTCAAATTCCTCATATCAGAGAAAGTATATGATAATGATCTTTCTCACAGGGAACTTTAAGATCCAACAGTCTCCTCAACATGTTTCGGAACACTTGCCATCAGGTGTCTGAGCGAGAACTCAAATCCAGCACGTCCAAACCTGGACTCCTGATCTTTTCTCCCAAACTCATTCTATCCACAGCTGTCCTTACTGAGGTGAGGTTTCAGACACCATCATTTGGGAATCCTATCATTATCCTGGACACACAAAACTAGGACATGTCTCTGGATTTTAGGGATGTTAAAATGTAAAAGTCTAGGGGCACCTGGGTAGCTCAGTGGGTTAAAGCCTCTGCCTTCAGCTCAGGTCATGATCTCTGGGTCCTGGGATCGAGCCCCGCATCAGGCTCTCTGTTTAGCGGGTAGCCTGCTTCCCTCTCTCTCTCTCTGCCTGCCTCTCTGCCTACTTCTGATCTCTCTGTCAAATAAATAAATAAAATCTACTAAAAAATGTGCAAGTCTAAGTACTTTAGAGTCAGTGACATAGGAGTGGCAGGCAGTTGTTTGAGAGCAGCTTCCCTCGCCTCTTACACAAAATGGGCAGCAGCAATGACAGGAAGGGAGCCATTGGAGACTCCAACTTCAGATTCCCATTCTCATTCATTTGCTAAACAAGCCTTTCCTGGGAACTTACTTTACACAAGGCATTATGGATATAGAAATGAGGACACAGCATCTGCTCCAAGAGGAATCTGAGTCCAGTAGGAAGCCTGACTATAAATCAGAGACTGAATTACAGTGTGCTCACCACTGTGATTATAGGATCTCAGAGGAGATCCCCAACCATCAACAAATACATACATACTTCCAAAACCAGAGAGCATGCAGTGTTGTCTACTTTTTTCCTTTTGCCAAACTGCAAAATGGAACAAATTATGACACTGACATAGCACCAATTAACATACCAGCTAAAGTATCATCAGACAAACGTACACATATTTATAGTTATTCCAAGTCCATATACCTACTTGTTCCCACCCCATCCTGACATAGGAACTCAGGCACTCCTTCCATTTCTGCCTCTACACATTGTATGACATTCTGAACTTCCGTTTTATCAGTTTTAAGCAAGATGCTGAGATGCCTTTAAGCAAAGGCTGAGAACCTCTCCATCTCAACATCTTGGATCCTATTATGAACTCTCAAGAAGGCTATCTTTACCCTCAGAGAGTCTATTTTGTTTTCTCCCACCAGGCTATGTTATAGCACACAGTATTAAAATGGAGACGAAGGAAATTTATTTTGCAGGTTAAAAAACATCACATATGCCCCCTCACAGCTATATGCCAATAAGTTAAACAACCTAGAAGAAATGGATGCATTCCTGGAAACCCATAATCTTCCAAGACTGAAACAGGAAGAAATTGACAACGTGAATAGACCAATATCTAGTAATGAGATTGAAGCAGTGATCAAAAACCTCCCAATAAACAAGAGTCCAGGACCTGACTGATTCCCTGGGGAATTCTACCAAACATTCAAGGAAGAAATAATACCTATTCTCCTGAAACTGTTTCAGAAAATAGAAACAGAAGGAAAACTTCCAGACTCTTTATATGAAGCCAGCATTACCCTGATCCCCAAACCAGGCAAAGACCCTACCAAAAAAGAGAATTTCAGACCAATATCCCTGATGAATATGGATGCCAAGATTGTCAACAAGATCCTAGCTAATAGGATCCAACAGCACATTAAAAAGATTATTCATCATGATCATGACCAGGTGGGATTGATCCCAGGGATGCAAGGGTGGTTCAACATTCCCAAATCAATGTGATAGAACAAATCACTAAGAGAAGAAAGAAGAACCACATGGTCCTCTCATTGATGCAGAAAAAGCATTTGACAAAATTCAGCATTCGTTCCTGATTAAAACTCTTCAAAGTATAGGGACAGAGGGAACATTCCTCAACATCATAAAGTCTATCTACGAAAAGCCCACAGCAAATATCATCCTCAACGGGGAAAAGCTGACAGCCTTCCCTTTGAGATCAGGAACATGACAAGGATGCCACTCTCACCACTCTTGTTCAACATAGTACCAGAAGTCCTAGCGACAGCAATCAGACAACAAAAGAAATAAAAGGTATTCAAATAGGCAATGAAGAAGTCAAACTCTCTCTCTTCACAGATGACATGATACTTTATATGGAGAACCCAAAAGACTCCACCCCCAACTAGAACTCATACAGCAATTCAGTAATGTGGCAGGATACAAAATCGACACATAGAAATCAGTTGCTTTCCTATACACTAACAATGAAAATATGGAAAGGGAAATTAGAGAATCGATTCCATTTACTGTAGCACCAAGAACCATAAGATACCTGGGAATAAATCTAACCAAAGAGGTAAAGGATCTGTACTCGAGGAACTATAGAACACTCATAAAAGAAACTGAAGAAAACACAAAAAGGTGGAAAAGCATTCCATG
>CM053610.1:28337619-28365437 GCA_028646535.1 Procyon lotor
AAAACAGGAAAAAATATCCAGTGGAAAAAAGACAGTCTCTTCAATAAATGGTGCTGGGAAAATTGGACAGCTATATGTAAAAGAATGAAACTTGACCATTCTCTTACACCACACACGAAGATAAACTCAAAATGGATAAAAGACCACAATGTGAGGTAGGATTCTATCGAAACCCTGGAGAAGAACATAGGCGGTAACCTCTTCGACATTAGCTACAGCAACTTCTTTCAGGGCATGTCTCCAAAGGCAAAGGAAACAAAAGCGAAAATGAACTTTTGGGACCTCATCAAGATAAAAAGCTTCTGCACAGCAAAGGAAACAGTCAACAAAACAAACAGGCAACCCACAGAATGGGAGAAGTTATTCGTAAATGACACTACAGACAAAGGTCTGATATCTAAGATCTATAAAGAGCTCCTCAAACTCAACACTCACATCAAAAAATGGGCAGAAAACATGAACAGACACTTCTCCAAAGAAGACATACAAATGGCTAACAGACACATGAAAAAATGTTCATCATCTTTAGCCATCAGGGAAATTCAAATCAAAACCAGACTGAGATACCACCTTACACCAGTTAGAATGGCCAAAATCAACAGAACAGTAAGCAACAAGTATTGGAGAAGGTGTGGAGAAAGGGGAACCCTCTTCCACTGTTTGTGGAATTGCAAGTTGGTGCAGCCACTTTGGAAAACAGTGTGGAGATTCCTCAAGAAATTAAAAATAGAGCTACCCTATGACACTTCAATTGCACTCCTGGGTATTGACTCCAAAGAAGCAGATGCAATACAAAGAAGGGCCACATGTACCCCAACGTTCATAGCAGCAATGGCCACAATCGCCAAACTGTGGAAAGAACCAAAATGCCCTTCAACAGGTGAATAGATAAGGAAGAGATGGTCCATATATACAACAGAATATTATGCCTCCATTAGAAAGGATGAATATCCAACTTTTGTATCAACATGGACGGGACTGGAAGAGATTATGAGGAGTGAAATAAGTCAAGTGGAGAGAGTCAATTATCTTATGGTCTCACATGTGAAGCACAAGGAAAAACATGGAGGGCGTTGTGAGAAGGAAGGGAAGGGTGAATGGGGGGAAATCGGAAAGGAGATGAACCATGAGAGACTGTGGACTCTGAGCAACAAACTGAGGGTTGTGGAGGGTAGGGGGTTGGGGGTTGGGCGAGCCTGGTGGTAGGTATTGAGGGGGCATGTATTGCATGGAGCACTGGGTGTGGTGCATGAACAATGAATCTTGTAACACTGAAAAAATAAACATATTTGGGGAAAAAAACCATCACATATGAATCTTTAAATCAAGTCTGAGTTTATTAACTCTAGGACTTAACTTTTAATTCACAACACAATGTGAATTTATGTCAGAAAGTAGAGTTGGAAAAATTCTATTGCTTGGGTCTCATTTAGCATTATGCTCTTGAAGACTCCGAAGACCAGAAGAGCTTTCATCTCCTTAATAGATTTAATCATGCTATGAATCTTCCATCTGTAAAATTCTTCTTACTATCCCAATTGCCCATCAATGCCTGAATCAAATTTTTCACCATGTAGGACTTTGGCAAGATATGGGATACATCTATCAACGACAACTCTACAGTGAAATCATAGTTTGAAATCATAGTTTGAGTCCATGAAAAAGTAAAAAATAAATAGCAGGGGCCAGTATCCTCTCAATAATCTATAACAATATGACCAACCACAAGAATGTCAGATAATGTAAATATAGATAAGAAAGGTTTTTACTGGCTTCAACTTTTATTAAAAGGACTATTTCTGATGTTATATTTCTATAGTATGACACAGAAGCTTGTTTAATTTTTGTCTTTGGGTCTGCCACTGCTGAGATACAGGATAGGGGATGGGAGACTGGCTTCAAAGAGGAGAGGGGGCTAGAAATAAATTCAGCTTGGGGTGTATTTTTAAGATATCACCCAGATGGAGACATCTAGCACAAGATGGAAACGCAGCTTTGTTGCTCAGGGAAGAGGATGGAGTTGGGACAGACCAGGTGACCAGTGCAGAGATGACGGAGAGCCCAGAGGGAGGGAGGGAGATGGGAACCATGGAGAGGGAGATGGGAACCATGGAGAAAGGCAGAGAAAAATCTCACAGAGAATGAAGAAACCCACAAGGGAAGGGTGAGAGAGAGAGCTGAGAAGGAGTGCTGGAAAACCTTCAGAAGTCTGGTGGGTGAAGGCTTAAACTATTCTGTTGGATTTGGGGCTAGTTTTTCACTTTCAGGAAGAACTTGCCCATTGACGGAGCCGCAGGTGGACACCTAGGAGAAAGGCAGGCAAGAAAAAGATTTGCCTGAGGCTGAAGTGCATACTCTTCCAGGGAGTATGCACAAGCATTTCAAGATATCTGGAGGAAAACCTATCAAGAGGCCAGTCGCTTGGGGGGAAAGGCAAGTTGCAGGGAGACCCGATGGGCTATGTGGGTTGGAGACGAGAAAGCAAGAAAGACATACTCTGAATATACCAGTAAGGCACAGGGCCCACTAGGAGATGCAAAGTCCTAGATCGGGTAGGAGTAGGTGAGGTCAGAGCTCAGCATTTGCAGTAAGTTTGACGTTAATACAAGATACCCACGGGGGGAGGGGGCGGGGGGGGGGGGCAGTGAGAGCAGAGACAATGAACCACAGACGGACTGCATCTGGTGCCAAGGGAAAGGCAGGACCAGAAGCAAAAAGGAGGAAACAAGACCTCTAGCCAACCACTGTGTGACATCTGACAATCCCCCTTACCTAAACCCTCTCACTCTTTACAAACGAATAAAGGGAATACATTGGTCAAACGCATGTTAAATTGAAATATATGAGCCCGAAGATTCACAGACATGTAACCCTGGGACAAATAATACATTATATGTTAATAAAAATTAATAAAAAATAAAAAATAAAATAAAATAAATGAATAAATAAATAAATTGAAATATATGTGGTTTAGTTTCAAGTGAAAAAATGTTCTCCTTATTTTAATATAATAGTCCCTTTTTGGGGCACCTGGGTGGCTCAGTCGGTTAAACAGCTGCCTTTGGCTCAGGTCATGATCCTAGGGTCCTAGGATCAAGCCCCGCATCGTGCTCCTTGCTCGGAGGGGAGCCTGCTTCTCCCCTGCCTCCTGCTCCCCCTGCTTGTGCTCCTGCTCTCGCCCCGCCCCGCTGCCATGTCAAATAAATAAATAAAATCTTAAAAAAAATAATTGTCCCTGTCCAATAACTGTAGTACCTCGTCATATTGTATGAGATTCCCTTTTACTTACGTTTTATCTTCTGGTTTTGAAAACACCTCTATCAACTTCGATGTACCTTTAAATAAATACCATAATCCTTAACTATTTCTCCAGTCTGTATCCTATGATTATAAGAGGTCCTGACCTTAATAAAGTATTCTAGGAAAGGATGTAAAAAATTCATCCATAATTATTCAACAGATTGAACCCATTTTTCTCCTCCAAGTTGACAAATTAACATGTGACTATTGGTGGTATTTAAATGATCACCGTGCCTTAGAATGCTCACATGCGACTTGTACAATTACAACAACAAACTGTGAACAAACAAAAAGTTTGGTGACGAATGACAGCGAGCAAAGAATTTTAATGTTCAGCTTCAAAATGGTTGTGATAAAATGTGCTAGCTCAACCAAAAAAAAAAAAAAAATCACAGCATCTGTTCTGTCAACTTTCCAAGTTTATCAAATTCTTTCCTGGTCTTTCCATCTCCCTCTATCTCCTTGGAAAATTAGCCAGTCTCCAAGTAAAGAGAAAATATCCTCTTCCGATATGGAAATGTTGAAAATGTTTCGTTTTATACAGAGGTGCTCCACGACGAGGAGGACATAAGATTGCCATCTTGGGGGAGGGAGAGGCGAGTCCAGGAAGGAGGAGAGAAAAGTGTCTGAATCAGTAAAAACCTTCTGCCAGTACCTTTGAGAAAGTTGGAGATCAACAAAACTTGGGTTAACTTCATCCCGTGTTCTTGCTCGCAAGCATAGGTCCAGTAATGTCAAAACAAGCATTAGTCATTGGTAGAGAAAGTAACATCTGTATACGAAGGTGTCAGAATTTCCAAAGGGCAACTTTTTAGGTGGCCTCAAGGTCAGAGAGACGGGATCCTAAAATGGACTGACTTACACATCCCTGAGCCACTGGGCCTGTCAGTTGGACTGACCGATCCACGAGAAGCACTGGCCCCAGGGACCTCCCTCTTCCCATCTGTCCATCCTCCATTCCCAGCATAGAGGTCTATTTCCTGAAGCCTGACATGCTGTGGTTGAAAGACAGCTGACCCGATTCTAGGCACCACTGTCCCATGCCAGCCAGATGAAGAAAAGAGAAAGAAAAGACAGGATTGGAAGGTATGCCCAGTGAGTCTCCCTCTTTTTAAAGGCTTCCCTGGATGCCCTTTCGACAATTTCAGATCGCCAGGCCTGGCTGGAAAGGTCAAGAACTTGAGTATTTGAGCTTTGCGACTCTGGGAAAGAAGCATAGGCGAGGGAGATGTGGGTTGTCCGATCCCGCAGGGTCTTCCAGCTGGGACAAGGTAAGTGCTCAGGGGACACTTACACGTTGTGCCATGATCTGTCCCCTTGCTGGGACACATGCATGCCCCGTCCATCCTCACCCCGGGCTCATCTCATTTTGTGTCTTGCTTTTGCGGTCCAAAAGAGCAAGCACTTTCCTCTAGGTTGAAGCCCTGCTCATTCTTCAAACAATTTTTTTTTTCATTGCAGTATATCAGGGGCGCCTGGGTGGCTCAGTCCGTTAAGCGTCAGAATCTTGGCTTCAGCTCAGGTCATGATCTCAGGGTCCTGAGTTTAACGTAAACTCTAAAGTCCCCATTTCTTTGTAGACCAAAGAGACAAACTGATGCCTACTCTGCAGGGTTATGGGAAGGATTTGTATGCACAGAGACCAGTGTAAGGTATAAGTTTCCAGTGCCGGGCTGGTAAATGGTTAACAACTGGCTCTCCTGGGGGGGAGGAAAAAGTTCCAGATGTCGCTAAACATTGATGTGCAGCAACGCACCATTATGTAGTTTTTCCCCTTGTACGTGCAACAGACGTGAAAACTGCAAGAAGAGTCGCACATAGTAAAATAATGAGGAAGTGGTGAGGTCTTAAGTGTTTATTACTTTTTTTTTTTTTTTGGTTGTTGTTTTTTTTTTTTTTATAGATTTTCTTTATTTATTTGACAGAGAGAGATCACAAGTAGGCAGAGAGGCAGGCAGAAGGAGAGGAGAAAGCAGGCTCCCTGCCGAGCAGAGAGCCCGATGCGGGGCTCGATCCCAGGACCCTGAGATCATGACCTGAGCTGAAGGCAGAGGCTTTAACCCACTGAGCCACCCAGGTGCCCCAGTGTGTGCCGTCTTTCTTTACAGAACACTGTATATGACAGAAGCTATGCCTAATTCACGACTCTCAATCCAAGCAGGTGTCATTTTTGCTTCATCTTGCTGCCAAGGCTGCATTTCTTGTGGACAGATGGCTATCAAACTGCTCTTCCATTCAGAATACACAGCAGATGCCCTCACGATTCCGGCAAAATACTAGGTTCTTAAAGGTGTCAGCATTTACCCTTTATCTAAAGTTTAAAAACTCAAGCTAACTTTAAATTCTTCCAATTGGAAGAAAAAGTTTCCTTTAGGCCTTTTTTTCTGTTTTTCATTGAACGTCACTTACATGAAGTTTTAACCCTTTCCATCATCTGGAGTTAACACTCAAGGTGACTTCAAGGACAACACAAACCTGACCTCCCTGGACCGAGAATGGTTCAGCACATTTAGTGGAGGTTGCTAGCACCAGCCTGAATATCCATTCCTGGTCCCATATGCGGTGGCCTACAGAAGACTGAGCAGACCAGAGTTTCTAGGGGCAAGCAAAGGAATGGTCTCCTGAATTTCTTTCTTTTGTTTTTTTTTAAGATTTTATTTATTTGACAGAGAGAAACACAGCGAGAGAGGGAACACAAGCAGAGGGAATGGTAGTGGGGAGAAGCAGGCTTCCTGCCGAGCAAGGAGCCCGATGTAGGGCTCGAACCCAGGACTCCGGAATTATGACCTGAGCCGAAGGCAGACACTTAACGACTGAGCCACCCAGGCACCTTGGTCTCCTGAATTTCTCACAGAGGCTCCAGGAGAGGCCAAAATAAAACATCCCCATCCATGAACCTCCAGAGACTTTTAAAGTCACTCCTAAGGACCACATGGGCTATCATTATTCAAAAACTGCCCCAGGAATGACATCAACAAGACTAAATGGCTCATTTCCCCATAAATCTTAACCATATGAGTTTGCAAAAAAGATGCTGATGCAAATGAGGGAAGGATGGGGGGGGTGTCTCTTCATACCCAAGATGCAAGCAAATGAATAAGCATCAGTCGGAAGAAGTTGCATCAGTCGGAATAAGTTGCAAGGGCTGTCAGAGAATTCAACTTAAGGAACCTTCTTCCCTAGCACAGCTTTCTACCCTAACTGCAAAACAGCAATCCAGGATTGCTAAAGAGCCTGCCTCTTGCTGAGGCAAAGCAAACTGTACTCCTCAAAGTTCCTATATGGCCTCTGCTACTGTCCTTGGAATTCCTGCAACCAACTGCTTTGGCTCATGTTTCTGAGATCCAAGGGGAGGGCACAGCTGTACCACACCATTATTAAGCCCCAGCACCTTACACAGTACAATTTATCACATTTGTTTGCTGTCGCAGAGCAACTGGAAAGAGAAGTTCTTACTTTGAGGTGAAGCGTGGGAAAAGAAAGAAAGGGGAGCAAGAAACGTATTCCAGGACATGAGGGAGAGGGAGGACAGAAGGCTTGGTGGGGGAATGTTACCCACGGGGAGAATGGCTGCTAAAATAAGCCACCTGCAAAGAGTTCTATTTTATAGTCTGATTTGGATCAAAGATGAGGAAAGGGGAGAGACTAGCTCTGGAAATAAACTTCCACTACCGCACAGTTGGTTGCAGATCCAATCAAGGCTAAGGGGGGAAAAAAAGCCAAAGTTAAGGCATTTCCACACCTAATGGGGAAGAGTGCCATGCTCTAGGACCAAGGGGGCAGCTTCCAATCGGGTATCCAATGCCATCCAGGTAAAGGGATGGGCCATCGGCACTACCCGTGTTCCACTCCCTTTTGCGTTATAGACAGCATTTGTGGTTTTCTTCAAAACCCTCTCTGGTCATTGCTCCATCAGTCATTAGTTTGCTTTTCCTCCCTGTATCATCGAACTCCACACAGGTGCGGCATTCTCGGGAGACGTCTCATTCGGTATCACCCCCTGCCACTGCCCCTTGACACTTCATTTACAACAAGGTTGACTGTGATTCCCTATTGACCAAAAGCCGAGGGATCTAGTCCTGTTTCCTCACCTCTCTGCAGCACTGGGAATGGGTGGGTTGCATTACCTGTCTTCCCTGACCTTCCTTCTCCCGTTTTTGTACTTCCTTCGTGGATTACCTTTCCAGGCCATTTCATTTGCCCTCCCCTTACACAAGAGTAGCATCCAATATTTGGCATCTTTTTCTGTTTTCTATTCTTGCTCTGTTGTGCTCATTCGCTGTGGTTAGTCACAACTCTGTTGTAGACCTCAAAAGCCTTAATTTTTAGTCCAGATTATCACCTCTAAGCCCTTGACATATAGTCCAGATTCTCTGACCCCTGGACAGGCCCGTCAGCATGCCTTTAGGCACCTCGCAGTCCACACATCTGTCTACAATTGAACTTCTTGCTAGGTCCTCACGAAGATGCTCCATCTTCTCTTCCTTGAGGAGATTTCATGAATGGACCCACCACTCCCCCAACCATTCAGAGGAAACTTCCAATCAGCTTGGATTCCTGTCTTTCTGATACATGCCAGCAAAGGCAGGGGTGTGCCCCATTCATACCCTCCGTCTTCACCACATCACACACACGGGACTTCCAGATACCGGCCCTACTCCCTACCTCTCTCTGGCCATCGAGTCTCTTGGCCCACCTGTATAGCGGACTGGCTGTGAACGTAACAGAAGCAAAGCATTCCAGGAATCGGATTAGCAGGTAATTAGCAGGGACAAGCAATCCTATTTTTTTTTTTTTAAAGCAGTCTCCTTGCCCAGGATGGAGCCCAATAAGGGGCTCCCAACCCCGAGATCGAGACCTGAGCTGAGATCACGTGTCAGACGCTTAAGCAACTGAGTTACCCAGATGCCCCCAACCCATCAATCCTTTTAAAAAAGTATACCTTCAAGGGGCGCCTGGGTGGCTCAGTGGGTTAAAGCCTCTGCCTTCGGCTCAGGTCATGATCTCAGGGTCCTGGGATTGAGCCCCACATCAGGCTCTCTGCTTGGCAGGGAGCCTGCTTCCCCTTCTGTCAATGCCTTCTTGTGATCTCTGTCAAATAAATAAAATCTTAAAAAAAAAAAAGTATAGCTTCAAACAAAACACTGGTGCTTAGCCCAAACCACTCTTATAATTACTGTGCTTAAATCGCTTTATATTCAAAGTCTATGGGTTGGAGATGAAGCAAAGAGAGTCCTTTAAAAAGGCATTCTGTGGCTGAGCCACAGGCCTCCTAAAAGCAACTTTTCCAGGGACCCCGCCCTACTGACTGGGTCACACCTCCCAGGCTTTGCTGAAGCTGCTGACTATACTGGAATGGTCCCTTCCCATGTCATCGGAGGGTTTTGTCATCAAGGATTTGATCCAAGTGCCACCTTTATGAAGCCGATTCTGCCTGCAAACCCTTCTGGTTAGCAAGGTCAGGGGCATCTGGGAGGGAAGAGTGTACTCTAGCTCAGAATATCTACCATGGTTTTCTTTTTTATCTGCCTAGCTCCCTCACTAGACCTCAAGCACCTTGAGGGGCAGGAATGGGTTTGTTATTTTGGATCCTCCCACCACCCGTGGTACGTGTTGTGCCTATTAGAAGGATAGACTTAAAAATGAGTGAATGATTTCTGAAAAGACATTTCTGGCCACTTTACACTGGCAGAAAAACATGGGGAGGTGTTGAGTATTTACAGGATCCATTCCGAGTAATGAGAAAGTCACAGAATCCCAAATTCCATATCTGAGGAGGAAAGGCAGCTTGGAAATCAGGGTGGACAAGATCTCTGGTCCTGACTCCTGAACTGAGACACTGCCTTGTGTCACCAAGTCCCAACAGTTCCACGACTGAAGCCAGGAGTCAAGTGCCTTTCAGAAGCACTGTCTGCAGCTATTACAACCCCAGCCTACGAACGGCACCGGGGGTCATTTTCACGTGAAGAGGTATCCGAGAACTGCCAGGAACCTTTCAAATCGGATGGTAATTTCTGGCAGACACATCTCGGAATTCATCTCCGCTTTAATTTTCAAGAAGCCTAAGTGGAGGCGATCCTTTTGAGAACACCCAATAACAGACCCCAAAGAAACAAGCCCAAAGAAACACACTTGAATAGAGAGCTAGAGAATACATTACCATCTGAGGGATGACTGATAGCCCATTTATATTTTACTACATGTTATAGTAAATCCCCGCGACGCAGTATTTTCGGAAAGCGAGACTATGTGAGAGATTCGCCGGTTACAAGAGATATAATTAACCTCAGATCAGACAGAAGTTGGCACCTGAACTCCTTCTAGGAATCAGGCACGGTATGACTCAATCAATCATGTACGCTGGCAGAGTTAACAGGCAGGTAACTTAGATTGCTTGCTTAGAGAAAAGGGACGAAATCAACCTCACTCTCCTGCATCAGCAGAGCACCCTGAAAACTTAGGGGGAAGGTTTTTTGAGTAACTGTGATGGTGCCTCGACACCATTTTGTCCCCTTCAGGCAGAAGAGTTGGTGAAGCCTACCCACCCAGTGGCCACTCCCTGTGCTGCTCAGTGCTTTCATTAGAGCTAACTTCATTTATTCAGCAAATATTTGAGTATTTACTCTGCAGTAGACAATGGGCTCTCTTCCTAGGGGATATGAACTATAATCTTAACCCTGTGATTATCAATCTTTGGTAGCAAAAGCATGAAACCAATGAGTAAACAAGTGTCTTAAAAGCAAAAAATGATTTTGTAAAGAACATCAGTTTGTGCTGGTACCAAATAACCTGGGGGTCAGGCTACCTACACCAACAGGTTAACTAGCGGTACCTCTGGGTGACCTATGTCCAGTTAAGGTGGCAAGAGAGCAGACTCGTGGTTCTAGAATTATAAGAAGTTTCAGAGGGAGAAAAGACACAAGAGTTAATGGAGACACAAGGATGTGGATGTAAATCACTGAACCTCTCTGCATAAGTAATAAAGACAAACAGGACAGGGCTAGAGAACAGAGAAAAATATGCATTAACAGACTGGTGGTCTTGATGAAGGAGAAAGTTCTCTTGTAGGAGAACATGGCGGGTGAACTAGGAGATGTGGTTTGGTCATAGAGCAGGACTCATGCAACCATGATTCTAAAGGCAGTGGTGTTTCTGGTCATGACAGGACCTCTGGTGTGACCTTGGGAGATTGTAATTAAGGTAAAATGCACAAAAAGGTCAATGGAAATGAGAAGATGGAGGGACGAGAAAAGAAATATGGACTTGCCTGTTTTTGTGCGGAAAACTGTGCTTGCCTGTTTTGGAAAAGTTGGTCACAATGGTAGTTGAGCATTTCATCTTCCATTAAGGCAAGAGTCACCAGGGCACCTGGGTGGCTCAGTGGGTTAAAGCCTCTGCCTTCAGCTCAGGTCATGATCTCAGGGTCCTGGGATTGAGCTCTGCATCGGGCTCTCTGCTCAGCAGGGAACTCTCTGCCTGCCTCTCTGCCTACTTGTGATCTCTCGCTCTCTCTCAAATAACTAAAATCTTAAAAAAAAAGGCAAGAGTCCCCAAATCTGACATACCCCCAAGTTACACATTTCAATAAAATAAGAATCACAGCTTTTGTCTATGAGGCCCTGGTTGGCTTTCCCTCTGGCTCCCAATCCACCAGGCCTTCCCTCTCCTACTGGACATTTTTTCCCCATCAGACTCATATTCTTTCCGTCCTCCAGACCCCCACTGCACTCACTCCACTTACAACTCACCTTCTGCCAGCCAGAGAGGTCTGCCCTTCTGGATTCAAGATGTGGCCTCCATATATGCCCTCAGGTGTATATCACAAAGATTAACAGGTAACAGAAGATACTGAATCTCCCTTGGGTACTCATTTTTCAAGATGAACATGTCACCGGGGCTGCTAAATCGGTCTCTAGACAAAGACAAGCAAGACTGAGTTTTGTGTTTCCTATTGGGAATCACTGCATATTTATAAACTTTCCAAGCTGTAAGTACTACACATATTTTCATAACTGTACCTACACCAAAGGTATTTATACAATCAATGATTTTTCTTCCATCAAAAAGGATGCACCTGGCCAAGTGAACGGTTCTAAAATGATTAATGAGTATTTTCCCACTTAAGCATTTAAATGCCTCTAAAAATAACTGGATTACAACCTTGATTGTGTTTACCATCGAAAATTTGGAAATAAGGCAGCACAATAAGATCCAACCATAATTCCAGCACCCTCAGAGAAAAACTCTCAAAATATTTGCCTTCTTTTTCAGATTTCCAATTATGGGAGGGTGGCGAGAAATGGATCTCTACTGCATAGCGGTGCCTGGAACATAGATGGTGGATAAATATTTGCAGGTTGAATGTAGTGTCCGTACAGTTCTGTAGTCACTTTAAAATGTCTTTGTTCTCAAACCAGGATATTATAAAAGGGCCATTTGTAAATTATAAAAATTTAAATACCTCGTCGTTCAAAAGGAAATGAAATAAGAGAAATGCTTTTCACTGCATATTGCCATTCCCTGGAAGAAATCCCAGTAGAAATCCTAGAAACTCACACAGAAAGAGTGCGAGATGCATGCAGATATCAACACAGAGCTACATTTAACAGCAATTGGTATATATTCTATATGATGTTTAACAGTGTGCTTGTTCCATTTACTATAGCTTAAATAGATCTCTTGTATCTGCACACAAATGTGCTTCTTTCTTTAAAAAGGCTTCACGTGGATTGTCCTGTACTTTTACCACTATACTGGTGGACCCTGATGTAGTGGCCAGATTTTCTGCTGTTAAAAACAGTCCTACGGGGGTGCCTGGGTGGCTCAGTGGGTTAAAGCCTCTGCCTTCGGCTCAGGTCATGATCTCAGAGTCCTGGGATCGAACCCCACATCTGGCTCTCTGCTCGGTGGGGAGCCTGCTTTCCCTTCTCTCTCTCTCTGCCTACTTGTGATCTCTCTGTCAAAAAAAAAAAATCTTAAAAAACAAAACACAGTCCTACGGTAAACATTCTCCAGTCTCCCAACAAATACTTACTGAGCACCGAGATATGCACAGAACAGCTAAGATCTCTAACCTCACAGAGTTCACAAGAGGAGATTAACAAAGAGAAAACAGAAATGAATGCATCCCTCCCAATTTTTAACTTGTACTAAAAGGCAGAAAGAGAGAAAACCAGAAGGAAGTGACGGAAAGCGGACAGGCAGGAAGGTCCCTCTGAGGATGTAAGCAGTAAGATGAAAACGAAGCTGGCTGAGAAGGTCTGAGGGCCATGTAGGTACAGAAAGCAGCTCATGCAAAGGGCCCAGGGAGAGAGCTCATTGCCAGGCAAGACAATGAATGTGGCCACAGATCAAGGCTGGGCCGGAGAAGGGAGAAAATGGGTGCATCTTACAGGATGCTATAAAGAAGTTTTCCTTTATTCCAAATATTACAAGAAACTACCAAAGAGCGATTAGCGAGGGAGTGACACAATTCGAGTTGCATTTTTTGAAGATCCCTCTAACTGCTGTGGAGAAAGGACTGGAGAGAAGCATGCACAGGGAACTACTGTATGTTACTTTGGGCCACAGGTAAGAATAAATGGCAGGCTCTGGTCCAGAGTAGGGGCAAGGGATGAGGGAAAGGCACGGAAGACAAAGTCGCAGTCTGGGTCTGGATTGCAGAGCTGAGGAGATGGGGACTTGTCAAAGGACATGGCTGGTCTGTGAGCAACTGGGAGATACTTGTTTCAGAAAGAGGGGGAAAAAAGGTCGAGGAATAGGGTTGGGGAAAAATGCAGAGTTCGGCTTCAGATAGATCAGTTTTGAGTTGTTTCTTGGACAAGCAATTAGAGGAGCCAATTACACTTGCGTGAGAGTCTGGATTTCAGCACGAAGGTCTATGCTACATAGAAACGATTCCTAGCTCCTGAGGAGCTGGCTGTCATGCACGGAGAAATGAACAGGACTGCGTGGGCGAAGTAGGTTGAGAGAAGCAACAACCAGTAGAGGCTGTGTGGAGAAGGTTGGTCTAGCAAAGGCAGCAGGTTAACTGGGTCATATGTTACACAGAACAGAACCCAGAACTCAGTGAGAAGGACACCAGAGGGAAATCCAGTTTCGTGGCATTTGGGGGGCAAAATTGGATTGGAATGAGTTTACCAGTTATTGGAAGGTAGGAGGATGTATATGAAGACAATTCTTAGAAGTTCCACTTTTGAAAATCTGCCTGAGAGTAGAGTAACGATAAGAGCTATAAGGTCAAAAATGGCTCCCAAGTGTTACTATGTGTATAACTGTAACACAAGAAGTCCCACAGCATGTTTGTGTATTAATGGGAGTAATCCAATATGGTGAGAGGAGAATAATCAAACAAACAATGAAATCTGGAAAAGGTTAGGAAGGATAGGAATCAAAGCACAGGGTTTGTCTTTGACTTCCTTCAGCAGAGAAGATGGATAAAGGAGAAAATGGGATTTAGACCCCAGCTGGTTTGTGGACTTGTGATGTCAAGCATCTTCTCTGCCTCTATTTTCTCGAGGAAGCATGCAGTGAGTCATCAGCCTCAAGTGGACGGTGCCTTTAAGAAGAAGAGGCAAGTCTGGAGGGGGAAAAGCAAGATGGTGAATTTTTTGTGGACACTGGAAAGGGAAGCTTGGTAGATTCTCCAGCTAGTGTTTTCCTTCCATTTTAGTTCGGGCTCACGAATTTGTGGTGACACCCATCTTCCAAGCGTGATTCTGTCCAGTAACCCAGACAAAGGGTTCACCTGGGGCAGTTGTTTCTCAAGGTGTGCTACCTGGACAAGCACCGCTGGCCTCACCTGTTAAGTTATGAAAGAAGCAAATATCCAGCCCCACTCCAGACCTACTTTTGTCCGAACGCCTGGGGGTGGGGCCTGGCCAGCTGTTCCCATGCCCTCCAGGCGATTCTGATGCACTGCAGAGTTTGAGAACCACTCATCTAAGAAGAGCTCTTTTCGTTGTCTTTCTTTCTTTCTTTTATTTATTTATGTTTTTGCCATGTGAATGCAAAGGAGGGAGAGTGCAAAATAATTAAAATGCATCTGGAAGAGTAATTAGGCTGATGATCCACAGAATAAGAAATAGATAGGCTATGAAGGCATCCTTTATAAATACTTTGGCCCTTCTTAGATAAATAATAGTCTTACTTCAAATTTTAAATAGTGATATGTATTATACAATGGCCCTCCAAGAACTCTATATACCTGTCTACAAAGGAGAGAGAAAAAAAAAAGCCCCCTGCACTGTGTGGCACCGAACTTTTTTTTCATTGAAGTATAATTAACATGCAATGTTCTGTTAGTTTCAGGTAAACAATTCTTATTTCATTGACATCCCTTTAAAAAGTGAATTATTGGGGCGCCTGGGTGGCTCAGTCGTTAAGCATCTGCCTTCGGCTCAGGTCATGATCCCAGGGTCCTGGGATCGAGCCCCGCATCGGGCTCCCTGCTCAGCGGGAAACCTGCTTCTCCCGCTACCCTTCCCTCTGCTTGTGTTCCTTCTCTTGCTGTGTTTCTCTTTGTCGAATAAATAAAATCTTTTTTAAAAAATAATAAAAAATTAAAAAAAAATATGGGTCTCTTATGAGACTAAATAAATAAATAAATAAATAAAATGAAAATAAAAAGTGAATTATTTATCTCCTGGTAGCTGTTTCTGTCTGTGTTACTGTTGCTTATCTTTTATTGCACTTAGGTCCCCAAAATGAACCGCAGAAGAACAGGATGGGGTACCTCACAGAAACATGCGAGAAAAGAGCCACAAGAAGGCCAGGGTAAGGTAGGGCTCCATGAATAGGAATGTGTATCCTGCTCAACTGCAGTGATATTTCCATTCAGTTCTATCCTGGGAAGATTCCCAGAGGTCTTCCTATTCAGTTCCGGGCAGCACACTTTGAGAGAGATGTGAGCACACTCACACTTGAGAGAGATGTATTATCTAAGATGTACTGTCTAAAACTCTACCCTAATGATTAAGTGTCTTCCTGAGACCACTGAACATAAGGTAGAATTGAATGTTTGGGGAATGTTTGGCCTAAAATAGAGACTTCTGTAGAGGGAAGAGAATGTAGAAAAAGAGAACAGCAGGACACCCATAAAGAAATATGAGTAACAAATGAAAGACAGGGTAGACCTCAACACCGTAAATCTTTTTAAAAGAATCAAGGGTAGAATTTATAAGAACACAACTTCTATTATGACCTGTAAGAATACTTCCTAATAAAACAGAATCATCTTTCCTGACCCTCTAGGTTTTTGGCCAAAGTTGAATGACATTAGCTAAGGTCTAAAACAAGGATCTTTACCTTCTTCTCAAACTCTGGAACCCTCAAACCCTTATTCCTAACGGTGCCTGTTCTCCAACCAAACATTTTGAGTTTCTCATTTAGCTGTAAGCGAGGAGATACAGGTCACTCTCATTTTTTAAATTTTATTATCCAAACCATTATCAAAAAAGCTTTTATTAGGGCGCCTGGGTAGCTCAGTTGATTAAGCATCTGACTCTTGATTTTGGCTCTGGTCTCGATCTCAGGGTTGTGAAGTTGAGAGTGCCAGGCACCGGCCCCTCCCTTCCCTGCTCAGGCTCCTTGCTGGGTGTGGAGCTTGCTTAAGATTCTCTCTCTCCTTCTCCCTTTACCCCTCTCTCTCTCCTTTCCTCCCTCCAAAAAAAAAAAAAAATCTTTTATTAAATTTGCGATTGTTTATCGTGAATCTTAACATCTATTTGAACTTTGTGTCTATGAGATAGGAAGAAAAATATACTTGGAGACCTTCTACTTCCCAATATTCTTGCAGTAGGACTAGTTTTAACTGAATGATAAATACGACCAGCAAGTCAGAAATGAATGTGTAATATACCAGACCCAGAGCTTGAATCTCTCATGATGTGGTTCGTGGTGGTTCTTTGGTAGATGTACTTCTAACATCTCCACGTCTGGTGAAATGACCGATTATGGACTAATGACCTCCGCTATCTCCACTTCTACCTTCTAAAAAGTGAATCTAAGTCACAAATGTCAACCTCCTGCTAACCTGCTCTTTTCCTGAAGAGACTAAACCGACATCACAGACATAACTAGCCTCTCTCATCTACACACCTCCCATCCACCAAGGAGTCCGATTCTAGATCATGTTTCCAACTCCAGAAAGGATAGAGACCTCAGGGAGTGGCAAAATGCACTGCAGAAACGGAGCAGCCCAAGAAAATGAATAAAAGATGCATTTTGAAAATTCCAATACCCTAGGAGAATTTAGAAAAGTCCTCTAACAGTAACACTGTTATGTAAGAGAGGGTCATCTAATTAACCATTAACATATGAATGTCTTTCTTTACAGGAAGATACGGAATCAGTGAAGGAAAAAAACATGAATTGAGAATTCCTACTTCAATAATACTATTGTTCCTACGGGAAAGCAAATCGTGAAAAACTTATATATCACCAGTGATGAAGGTTTTCAGGTCATGGCTGAGAATAATTTAGTGGGTCACTCCTCCTTTTCACTGCAACCTGCAAGGAGAAAAGGGATGCTAGCTAGACACATTTACTCACTATGGGGGAAAACATGAGGCATAACACCCAACTAATTCCTCATTTTCTTCTTGTTCATGAAAAGTCTCATATTTTCAAACTCTGCTAGGGTCAATCTTAAAATTTTTGATTTGTTGGAGACGATGATTAGATAGCACACCCCACGTGTCTCACAATAATATCCTGATACATTCTGAATAAGGATTTTCTTCTTCTGTACTTAGAGAGGTAGCCAATTTTTGGACAAAGCTTCTTAAAGAGCTCAGCACTTGGGAAATATCTCTGAAACCCACTTTCCTAAGAAGAGAAGATAGATTTGTATTGGTGTGTGTAAAACACATATAAAAGCAGGTAAACTATTTCTGCCAACTAGAAAAAAAATAAAATTTTTCTTCTCTCCATCCTCACGATTCCAAGTTCTATTGTAATAGAACGTGATGTTGGCAAGATTTACAAACCAACATTTAAGCATAAATAAACCCTTACTAATTCAGACTAGTTGTAGGAAAGGCCAGTATAAACGACAGTATCTCAATTCTCAATAGCTTGTGATAAATTAAGGTTAATTCCACGGATCAAAGTAACTCAAACTGAAGGTCACCAAAATACCACAGAGGAGGAGGGCCTTGGGCAAAGGTTTGTGGGCTGCCACTTTATCAAGGAGTGCAATCTCGGGAAGGGACAGTGAGTGATGAGCCGACTCAAATAGGGGAGCAAAGAGTCAATAAAGAAATGCTTTCCAATGCTGGCTACCACTAAGGGGGACAGATTTCACTTGATCTGCAGAACCATTCCCTGAGAAGCCATTAAAAAAAAAATGCTGCTTAGGATGGTCCTTCTGGGGGTAGAATTTTTTTTTTTTTTTTTAACTTGCTCTTGCTTCCCATCTATCAAAGGTGAGCCCTACAAGCAACATTCATTTCCCACACTTCTGGGTTGTGTGTTTGTGTGCAATAAGTAGAGATCTCATGGAGTCTCCTGCTTTGGGTACAAACAAGGGAGGCAAAAGGCATGCAGCTCATGAACAACATGACGTGGAGACAGGCTAGATGCATGGGTGGCCACAGCAGCGACTCAAAGGAGAGACAGACGAGCCCAGGAGGATCTCAGGTGGCTTACAAATAACACTGCATGTGGACATCACTGTGAAATATGGCAGAAGGAGCTCATGTCTACACGTAGCTTTCATGTTCATTGAAAGCATCGAGAAGGGTAGCCCTGAAATTATAAAATCACTTACCTCCTGGGGGGAGTAACTCTGTAAATGGGGCGGGAGGAGGAAGGAGCCTAAATTGGGTACATTTTTATGTTTTGATTTTGAACCAGATGAATGTGTTCCCTACTCAAAAGTAGTTTTAAAAACTTAGAGCTCTGAAAAAGAAACAGGATTTCAGCATATACTTTAAGGTCACGAAGGAGAAATATATAACTTTGGGAAGTGGAGAAAATGGGAGTTGGAGAGGAGTGGGAAGATAGGAGTTAGAGATGATGTAATTGCTCTAAATTCTCCATTTTTCCTCCTGAGTAAGGACTGCAGAGATTCTGCATCAAGCAAGAAAGACTGGTGTCAAAAGAGCGTTTAAAACAAAGCAGAAACAGGGGTGCCTGGGCGGCCCAGTCATTAAGTGTCTGCCTTCGGCTCAGGTCATGGTCCCAGGGTCCTGGGATCGAGCCCCGCATCGGGCTCTTTGCTCAGCAAGGAGCCTGCTTCTCTCCCTACCATTCCCTCTGCTTGTGTTCCCTCTCTAGCTGTGTTTCTCTCTGTCAAATAAATAAAATCTTAAAAAAAAAAAAAAAAAAAAACACAAAGCAGAAACAAAAGGAGGGCTGGGGTGAGAAGGAAGACAGTGAACTATTTTATTCACTTCTGTGCCATTTGATATTTTAAACATGTGCATGCATTACCCATATTGAAAACACTGGTTAGTGAGAAGGAAAAAAAATAAATGTTCTAGTCCATTCCTCAAATACAGGCTAAATACAGAGCTACCAAAGGTGGTCGCATCAAAATGACTTCAGATCAGAAAATCACCACTGACCCTCAAGAGCACCGAAGCTTTCTGAAGCATTCAGAAAACAATGAAGGACAATAACAAACACCACCACCAGCAGCGCTTGTAACTGAGAACACTGCCACTGTTAGGAACACTAACACTGCACAAAAAGAGCTCCTTTTAAATCTGTGGGTTTACTAGAAATTGACGTCCAGAATTAACAGCTGCAGTTGCCTGAAACGATAAAGCCCCTTTACCAGGAAATCAATGCCCACTTACTACACCAAGCCCAGCCTAGCATGAAATGATATGCAAGGGCACATCCCAGCACACATTCGAGGACTGCAAAGTGCGAGCCTCACCGAAGTACTTGAGAGACAGCAGTTTCTCAGAGAGGGGAGAGATAAATTCTCCTACGTGAAAAATGGAGATACTCAACATCCCAATAATTAAGATGACTTCCTAAAGGCAAGCAGTAAGAAAAGGAAAGATTGGGAAGATGCTGATAACAACATCAGCCCTCAAAGCAGATCATCTCTGAAATAAGGAGATTTATTCTCTTATATCTCTGAATATAGATATAAGAGACATCTTATATATATATATATATATATAAAAACATCTCTGAAATAAGGAGATCCACTTCCAATCAAGTGGACGTTGGAAAAGCTGATATAATCCAGCACCAATGGCTTATCGAAACTAATTATTTAGGCAAACATGCTGCAATTATTTATCTGCATTCCAGTATCAACTGCAAGAGAAAAACAACCTGCCAATAGACATCTTCTGGGGAAAGGCAGAATTTAAATAAATGGGAACATTATGGTCAGTATGTTGGTCAGTAACCAATAAATCCCATTCTCAATTAGGCATTCCTGGCTCCAAAGGTCTCCCGTATGTGCAGAAATAAAGTTGTGAAGCCTTCTCAGAAACCACTCTTGGGCATGTAGGCACCATACACCAGCTAGAGGAGTTCATCACATCATCAGTGTTAAAATAAAGGCAAAGACTAATAGGGAAGAAATTTCACATGTCTGATGAATCCTACTGATGCCTTCCTCACAGGCCCACCTGGAAGGCATGAGTCACGGCCATTGTAGGGGACCCCTGAGCCCCCTACCACCAACAGTGTGGGGTGTGCCCAGCAGCAGCAGCAACATCTGGGGACTTGTTAGAAATGCAGAATCTTAAAAAAAAAAAAAAAAAAAGCAGAATCTCAGCCCCCAACCCAGACTTGCTGAATCACCAACTGCATTTAACAAGAGCCCTGGTGAGTCATATGTTCACTGAAGTTTGAGAAGCAGTTTCACGGCTTCTCAATCTCGACCCTGGTGGTACTTATATAAAAATATAGATTTCTAAGAGCCTTCTCAGACTGACTGAATCTCCAGGCATCAGCCACAAAGAGGTACTAAACAAGATCTTCAGGTAATCTTGCACACCAGGCAAAGGATAGACATAGATGTCAATGAAATAGAAATGATCAAAGTCCATAAAAAATAAAAACATGTGTCTATGGTCAATTCAATTTTTTTCCTAAAAACTGTATCTCGACAGGCCTAAGGTTTTTTTTTTACAGAATCATCGCTGACATATAGAAAGGCTGTATGTACTGAATGTGTATATCTTGATAATTCTGAAGTATATTCCCATGATACCATCACCACATACAGTGTCATAACCGTAATCATCACCTCTAGAAGTTTCTTCCCCTGATTCTGAACACTTAACACAACATCTACCCTCTCAAAATCTTAAGTATGCAGTATATTATATTATTAATAACTATTAATAATAGAGTATATTAATTATACTCTATTGTACAGTAGATCCTTAGGACTTGCTAGTCTTGCACAGGTGAAACTGTACCTGGTCACCAATCTCAGGTCCTCCTCCCCCTGGCCCCCAGTAACTCCATCCCATTTTGCTTCTAAGAGTTATAGGGGGCGCCTGGATGGCTCAGTCAGTTGAGTCTCTGATTCTTGATTTCAGCCCAAGTCATCATTTCAGGGTTGTGAGATCAAGCCCCACATCGGGCTCCACATTCAGTGGGGCGTTGGCTTTTCTCCCTCTGCTCCTCGCCCAGCTTACATGTGTGTGCCTGAGCATGCTCTCTCTAGTGCTCTAAAATAAATCTTTAAAAAATTTGACTATTGTAGATTCCTGATATAACTGGCATCATGGAGCATTTGTTCTTCTGTGCCTGGCTTATTTCACTTAGAAAACATGCTAAGTTCATTCATGTTGTAGAAAATTTCCCCCTTTTTTTAAGATTTTATTTATTTATTTGACAGAGAGATGACAAGTAGGCAGAGAGGCAGGCAGAGAGAGAGAGGGGTAAGCAGGCTCCCTGCTGAGCAGAGAGCCCGATGCAGGGCTCGATCCCAGGACCCTGAGATCATGACCTGAGCCGAAGGCAGAGGCTTTAACCCACTAAGCCACCCAGGCGCCCCAAATTTCCTTATTTTTTAAGGTGGAATAATATTCCATTGTATGTGTATACTACATTTTCTTCATCCATTCATCTGTTGATAGGCACTTAGGTTGTTTCCATGTCTTTGCTATTATAAATAATGCTACAATGAACAAAAGACTGTAGGTATCTTCTCGAGACCCTAATTTCAGTTCTTTTGAGTATATACCCAGGAAGTTGCTAAGACAGTTCAATGAAGTCAAGAATGGTATTTTCAATAAATAGTGCTGGGACAACTACATGCAAAAGAATGAATTTGACCATACTACCTCAAGACCACATGTAAAATTTAAATATGGGTCAAGACCTAAATACAAGAGCTAAAACTATAAAACTCAGAAGAAAACAGGGTGATCTGGATGATCTCAGATTATTTGGCTATAGTATCTTAGATAGGACACAAGCAACTAAAAGAACAAATTTGACTTCATCAAAACTAAAAACTTTAAAAAAAAAAAAACTAAAAACTTTTGTGTGAAGGACACTATAAGAGAGTGAAAAGACAATGCATTGAATGGGAGAAAATATTTGCAATTCATGTATCTGACTGTAGTAGATTGTGTGGTATCCAGAACATAAAAACTCTTATCATTCAATAATTTATTTTTATTATTGAGTTATAAGAGTTCCCAAATAGCCCAATTTAAAAATACATTTTTTCAAAGAAGACATACAAATGGCCAATAAGTGCATGAAAAAAATGTTCCACATCATTACTTGTCAGGGAAATGAAAATTCAAAATCACAATGAGATACCACTTCACACATCCCAGGATGGCTTGAATCAAACAGATCATAACAAAATGTGACAAGGACTTGAAGAAACTAGATCTCTCATGGGAATATAAAATAGTACATGACTTTGGAAAACAGTTTGGCAATTCTTCAAAACACCCTAACAACTCCATTTTAGGTCCAGACCCAAGATAATTGAAAACATACATTCACATAAAAATTGTGCTCAAGTACTGACAGAAGCAGCGTTATAACCAAAAAGTGAAAACAACTCAAATGCACATCAACTGATGAATGGATTAGAAAAATGTAGGTTAGCCATACAATTATTTGGTCATAAAAAGGAATGCAATCCTGACAGATGGTATAAACATGGATGGAGCTTAAAAACATTATGCTAAGTGAAAAAAAGGCTAGTCACAAAGGACCACAACTAGATGATCCTATTTATATACAATGTGTAAAATAGGTAAATCCATAGAGGTAGACGGGAGACTGGTGGTAGCTTAGGGGTGAGAGTTTGGTGGAGTGCAGAGAAGAAGAGAATGACTGCCAATGACTACTAGGTTTCTTATTAGGGTGATGACAATGTTCTAAAACTGATTATGGGGGTGCCTACACAAATCCAAATATCACTGAATTATATACTTCAATTGCATGGAATATTAATTATATCTCAATAAAGCTGTTCATTAGAAAGAAGCCAAGAGTGATTATTTCTAAGGGAAAGAAGGTGATATAATTTGGGGACTAGTACACAGCACAATTTCAATCATATTAGTAATATTTTATTTTTTATGCGGCTGGTGCGTATATGGGGTACATCATATTATTCTTTCTATCTTGTATGTCAATAAATCAGTTGTGTTAATTTTATTTAAAAGATGCTCCCAGAAGGGAGATCTGAATGCTGACTAGTTTGGGAAACGTCATCACTATCACTTCCAAGTTCTCAACCAACCCTGTAAATCCTTGGTATGCACCAGATACACGTACAGTGTTTTCATAAAAATGCAGATATCCGAGCCTCACACCTGATCAATAAAATCAGAGACTCTGGGAAGGTAAATGGACCATGAAAAGTGGCCAGGGCATTTGCTGAACAATTCGGTTAGAGGAAGAACTCTTACTACTGATCTGTTGAGGCCATCCAAAATTGTCTTTGGCAGCCTCATAATGATGATGACTCACATTCTGAGTTTTGGGGACAACCCTGCGTTTAAAAAAAAAAATAGAAAAGAGGTGTTAATTTTAGTCATTCTGACTGGTGTGAGGTGGTATCTCATTGTGGTTTATGATTTGTATTTCCCTAATGCCAAGTGATGTTGAGCATTTTTTCATACATCTGTTGGCCATTTTATGTCTTCTTTGAAGAAATGCCTATTCATGTCTGGGCAAGAATACAGAAAAAGGGGAACCCTCTTACACTGTGGATGGGAATGCAAGCTGGTATAGCCACTCTAGAAAACAGTATGGAGGTTCCTCAAGAAGTTAAAAATAGAGCTAACCTATGACCCAGCAATTGCACTACTAGGTATTTATCCAAAGAATACAAACATAGTGATTAGAAGAGGCACCTGCACCCCAATGTTTATAGTAGCAATGTCCACAATAGTCAAACTATGGAAAGAACCCAGATGTCCATCAACAGATGAATGGATAAAGAAGATATAGTGTGTATATACACACACACACACACACACACACACACACACACACACACACACACACAATGGAACATCACTCGGCCATCAAAAAGAATGAAATCCTGTCATTTGTAGTGATGTGGATAGAACTAGAGGGTACTATACAAAGCAAAATCAGAGAAAGACAAATATGACATGATTTCACTCACGTGTGAAATTTAAGAAACAAAACAAATGAACGCAGGGGAAGTGTTGGAAAAATAAGATCAAAACAGGGAGGTAGGCAAACCCTAAGAGACTCTCAACTACAGGAAACAAACTGAGGGTTGCTAGAGCAGAATTGGGTGGGGGCTTGGGTAACTGGGTGATGGGCATTAAGGAGGGCACTTGATGGAATGAGCACTGGGTGTTACAGGCAACTGAAGAATCACTAAATTCTACCCCTGAAACTACTAATACAGTACATGTTAACGAAATTGAATTTAAATAAAAATTTTTTAAAAATGAAGGAGGAAATAAGAACAAGAGGCCACAAATACCTGCTTTTAGAAAGGAAAGTAAAAGCTGAGACAACTGAATGCTCACACAGGAAAAACTTCCTTTTTCCTGCCATCAGGGATTTAGTTGGATGCGTGATTGAATCCTATCTTTGCCTAGTCTATGATGGGCTTAAACTAGGTTCTAGTTCATTCTATTTGGTAGGAAAAATCAGACATGAATAGTTCTGACGTCACATATCATCTCTACCTTCTACCATTTGCCTCTTCAGAAGTAGCCTCATCCCTTCCTGGTATTTTTCACTGAGAACATCGTTTCTCCAAGCTTTTAAATTATTGCCTTTGCATTGGTTGTTTTGGTTTTGTTCTGTTGGTTTTTTTTGGTCCCTTCACATTTGTAAGTACCATTTCTTCAAAACTCTGAGCTCAGGATACCATTTTTTTTTAAATGCACAGTCTTTACTGATTTAATATTTCTTGTATGTTTTTAAATTTATTCACATCCCACATTCCTTATTTATACCATCTATGGAATTATTTATAATTTTGTTTAAATCAATTTTAAATTGACTCACTTTTAAAAATTCATCATAACCTACTGCAGATAAATTCACAAGTTTAATGTGCCTCTTTTGTTTAGTATGTATTACATAAATGCATAAATGACCATTTTTAAGTTTGAGAGCTATGCAACATAACCTGTACCACATATGTTATAGAAACTTTTGGAGAACACTGCTCAAAAGGCCCTAAGGTCAGAATTTTATTCTGAAGAAACCTCTTCATCCTCTTGAGTTGCCAAACTTTGGAAAACCTCTGGCCCCCAAATCCTATTTATCTTTCCTGTGACTTCACATTCTATAAGCATTTTCCTAACACTGAAGCTCTACCTTCCAACACTAAAATGACAGCCACTTCCTCCCAAGAATCACTGGCTTCATTTCACCATCTTCCCCTTGTTGGTCAGAGTTAAGTCCGTAGTCACAGATGTTCCTCATTGCTTCCTCTATCTTTTGGCCATTTGCTCTCAAACTCCTCTGCACGTGGAGGGCTTTCAGAAATCCTGATGTCCTATAAGAATGTCTACTCTCACAACTTTTATTGAGCACAGTACTGAAGTCCTAGCCACAGCAATCAGACCAAAAAAAAAAAAAAAATATTAAAGGCATCCCAGTTACTAAGAAAGTAAAACTTTCCCTATTTGCAGATGACATGATACTAAATATTGAAAACCCAAAAGATTTCACCAAAAAGTTTGTAGAATTGTTCAACTCAGTAAGGTTGCAGGATGCAAGATTAATATACTGAAGTATGTTGCATCTTTATACACTAATAATGAAGCAACAGAAAGAGAAATTAACAATCCCATTTAGAATTGTACCAAATATACTACCTACAGATAAATTTAACCAAGGAGGTATGAAAACTATAAAACATTGATGAAAGATATTGAAGATAAACAAATGGAAAAATATTAGAAAATTTCATGCTCATGGATTGGAAGAACAAATACTGTTAAAAATGTCTAAAAAAAAAAAAAATGTCTATACTGGCCAAAGCAATCTACAGATTTAATACAATCCCTATCAAAATACCAAGAGCATTTTTCACAAAACTAGAATAAATAATTCTGAAATTTGTATAGCCACAGAAGACCCTGACTAGCCTTAGCAATCTTGAAAAAGAACAAAACTGGAGTTATCACAATCCCAAGTATGAGGCCATACAACAAAGCTGTAGCAATCAAAACAGTATGGTACTGGCACAAAAACAGACACACCTATCAATAGAACAGCAGAGAGAGCCCACAAATAAACCCTTGAATAAATGTTAAATAAATCTATGACAAAGGAGGCAAGAATATGCAATGGAAAAAAGTCTCTTCAACAAATGGTGTTGGGAAAACTGGACAGTTACATTGCAAAAGAATGGAACTGGACCACTTTCTTATACGATACACAAAAATAAACCCAAAATGGATTCAAGACCTCAGTATGAGACCTGAAACCATAAAAATCCTGGAATAGGGCCCCGGCAGTAATTTCTCACGTTAGCCATAGTGGCATTTTTCTAGATAGGTTTCCTGAGGCAAGGGAAACAAAAGCAAAAATAGACTATTGGGACTACATCAAAATAAAAGCTGGTACACTGTAAAGGAAACAATCAACAAAACTAAAAAACAACCAAACGAACGGGAGAATATATTTGCATGTGACATATCTGATAAAGAGATACTATCTGGGGTCCTTGGGTGGTTTCGTCAGTTAAATATCTGACTTCGACTCAGGTCGTGATCTCAGGGTCTGAGGATTGAGCTCTGTGTTGGGGGCTTCCTGCTCAGCAGGGAGTCTGCTTCTCCCTTTCCCCACACTCATGTTCTCTCTCTTGCCCTCTCTCAAACAGATGAATAAAATCTTTTTTTAAAGAGTTACTGTCCAAAATACATAAAGAATTCCTACAACACCAAAACAACCAAATTAAAAAATGGGCAGAAGACATGAACAGACATTTCTCCAAAGAGGATATACAGATAGATGGCCAACAGGTACATGAAAAGATGCTCAACATCACTCATTATAAGGGAAATGCAAATCAAAACCACAATGAGATATCACCTCACAACTATCAGAATGGCTGAAACTAAAAACACAAGAAACAACAAGCGTTGGCAAGGATGTGGAGAAAAAGGAACCCTCCTGCACTATTGGTGGGAATGCAAACTGGGGTAGCCATCGTACAAAATAATATGGAGCCTCCTCAAAAAATTAAGAACAGAATTACCATACAATCCAGTAATTCTACCACTGGGTATTTACTCAAAGAATAGAAAAACATGGATTTGAAAAGATACATATACCCCTATGTTTACTGAAGCATTATTTACAATAGCCAAATTTTGGAAGCAGCCCAAGGGAGATGAATGGATAAAGATGTGGTGTGTGTGAAATATTACTAAGCCATAAAACAGAATGAAATCCTGCCATTTCCAACAGCATGGATCAATCTAGAGGGTAGAATGCTAAGGTAAGGAAATCAAAGAAAGACAAATACCATATGATTTCACTCATTTGTGGAATTTAAGAAACAAAATGAACAAAGAAGAAAAAACAAAAGAAAGGAAAGAAAACCAAGAAAGAGACAAACCAAGAAACAGACTCTTAACTAAGACATCTGATGGTTCACCAGGGGTGGAGGTGGGTGGAGGATGGGTGAAATATGTGAAAGGGATTAAGAGTACACAGATCATGATGAGCACTCAGTAATGTATGGAATGTTGAGTCACTATATTGCACATCTGAAACTAAAATAACACTGTACGTTAACAATACTGGAATTAAGGTATTTTTTAAAAGTAGAGGCGCCTGGGTGGCTCAGTGGGTTAAAGCCTCTGCCTTCGACTCAGGTCATGATCTCAGGGTCCTGGGATCGAGCCCCGCATCGGGCTCCCTGCTCTGCGGAAAGCCTGCTTCTCCCTCTCCCATTTCCTTGCTTGTGTTTCCTCTTTCGGTGTGTCTCTGTCTGTCAAATAAATTTTTTTTTTTTTTAAAGATTTTTTTATTTATTTGACAGCGAGAAACACAGCGAGAGAGGGAACACAAGCAGAGGGAATGGCAGCGGGAGAAGCAGGCTTCCTGCAGAG
>CM053610.1:28365937-28392725 GCA_028646535.1 Procyon lotor
CTGTCTTGTATATTCTGCAGATTGGTGAATTTTGTTTCTTGATCGTAATGTATGATCTTCTTAAATTTCTGTTTTATTTTCAAAGCCTGGCACCATACCTAGTGCTCATTACATAGCTGGTAGAAACGTTGTTTTCTCTCCTGAGGCCTGTGTGGAGAGAGTCCTCCCAGGCATCCTGGGAAAAGGCCCAGGATTTGCCAAAATCCTATATCATTCCTGCCAGAACCTGCTTAGAAATCACCAACATCAACTTCATTAAAAAAAAAAAAAAAAGCATCTTTATTGAGGTATAAATGGCATACCACAAATGGCCCACATCTAAAGGATATAAATTGGCAAGTTTTGATATAAGTATATACCAGGAAACAGTCTCTACAGAGAAGCTGTAACCAGGGCCAAAAGCCCGATTACACCAGTGCTGCAAGGGTCCCCACACAGACCGGGTTCAGCCACTCACAACTAACAAGATCCAAAGGCAGAGAGATGAGTGGAGGTGAAACAAGAAAGGAATTCATTTCAGTGAGGTCAATCCCGGGAAGACAGTGGACTAATGTCTCAAAGATTGTCTCCAAAGTGCAGAAAATACCTCTAAGTTCACATGAGGAAAATGTGGAGTACCTGTTGGTGGGCCCATGTGGGTGGGCAGAAAGAGCATTGTCTTGGGGTAGATCTTGCTGGCATCAGAGCGATCCTTATTGCTTGAGGAGGTAGTTTTGGTTATCATTCTGGGATGCTTTGCCCACTTTTTTTGTGTCTTTCTTTTGCCTGAGTTAAGAGACAAACTGGAAAGAAGAACTTAATCAGTTAAAAAGTACAGTCCAAGGTCAAAATGGAGGTAGTTGAAGTCTTCTTTCAAAGATAATTAACATATCCATCATCCCCCAAAGTTTCCTGGTGCCCCTTATGTCTCCTTGTGTTCCTTCCCCAAGCAAAGTATCCCCATGCAGTTTGGTTTCTAGTGCTGGTTGGCCATGATACCACTTACATCTAACCCAACAGAGACACAGCGTCCCCTTCAGTGTCTCATGAAATAACTGTTCTATCTTCTGAGTCCAGTGACTTTTGTAAAGGATTTGGGAATCTCCCAATGACCTTGTCTAGTCCTGGCTAAAATAAATAATGGAATTGTTCAAGTTAATTCTAGGACAACCAAATCACATGCATGTGTTTTTACTGCTTGCAGATCTGCAACCCTTGGTCTCTTTTGACTTTTCCATATTTTAACATTTCTTTTCATATTCATCTGTATGATTCTTTGAAAGAGAATTGTTGGATGGGAGCGGAGAAAGAAAAGGAGGAACCTTGCAAGGTGCTACCAGCTGCTCATTCTACTTCTTTGAAGCCTCCAAAATAAATATGTTTTAAAAAACCTTCCAGAACATATTTCCTGGAAGCGTCATGGCTAGCTAAACTCGCCTGGTTGGGATAACAGATGTTAATTTGTTTACCAAGACCAAAGTAAGAATCTAAGTATATTTTTCATAGACTGCCCCATATGGATGACACAAACATTTAATTAGTCCAAACAGAGCTCATGTTTTATTTTTATATGACCATTTTACCTAATACATTTTAGGCATGCTCAAATATTATGTTGTAGGATATTTTTTTAAAAAGTAAGAGTAAAAAAAAAAAAGTAAGAGTAAGTGTGTAAAGTATCTCCATTGAATCAAAACTTCTCTGCTGTGCTTAACTAATTTCAAATCTTGGTGAGAGTGGAGGAGAGAGCTGATATTTGAATTTATTAAGAGCACAGACTTTGGAACAACAATGTCAGGGCTTGAGTAACTACTGTGCCTATTACTAGCCGTATGATCTGCAGCACGTGGGCACTTAACATCTCTGGGGGATGATTTCATCTTTTATATTTTTAAAGGTTTATTTATTTATTTTGGGAGAGAGATCATGATTTGAGATCATGACCTGAGCTGAAACCAAGAGTCAGATGCTTAGCCGAAAATGAGGCACATCCAGGATGATTTCATCTTTAAAATGGAGGAAATAATATCTACCTCACAGAGTAATAATGAAAATTAAGTGTGACGATATATGTATAACACTTATAACAGTGCTTGGACCATAGTAAGTTCTAGTTATGATTGTTCTGTAATGAAAATAATGCTACTTGCAATGAATGTTTTCCTTGATGTCATGATTCCCAAAGCAAGCCAAGTGGGTTATAGATTTGAATTTGAAATTTGGCCTTGAAAATATAGATGTTCAAATATGTTTTTATAGTTTACGTTACTATTGAATATTTTTTATCATTTTTTTAAAGATGTATTTATTTGCCAGAGAAAGTGAGCAGGTGGAAGGGCGGAGGGAGAGGGAGAAAACCCCAAGCAGACTCCCCGCTGAGCGCAGAGCCCTGCATAGGGCTCAGTCCCACGACCCTGAGATCGTGACCTAAGCTGAAATCAAGAGTTGGATGCTCAACTGGCTGAACCACCCAGGTACCCCCCTCCCCTGGTTTTGTTTTGTTTTGTTTGTTTTGTTTTGCCACTTTAACACAAAATAATAACTCTAAAAGCATTAGGCAGCAAAGGTTGAAAATAGCTCAAGACTATGAAGGGGAAACTCTGTCCAGGACCTGTTGAGTGAGAAAAACCCACATTCATTGTTTCACCTCATTCTTCAGAACACTTGTTACTCAAGTAAACTCAACTCTGTGGTCCAAGCTTTTGTTGCAGGTGGATCTGGCTATTTTACCTTGTATCTCTTATCCCAGTGGATACACGTAAAGGGAATTCTGTAATCATCTGTTAACTGAAATACAAAACTACTTCCCCTACCATGTTTCTGTGCTCCTTGATGCCCAGTACCCTTGAACCCAATATGGCCGTGCGTGAGCATGTGAGAGGGGAGGGGCTCTGAGAGAGGATGTGGGGACAGTCGTGAGCGGGAACATGAGCTTTCTACTTCCTGTGGTGATCATGCTCTGGAAATCCCTGAGTTCCTGAGGAACAGTGCCTATAAAAGGCACTGGTAGTCAATACCCCAAGTGCTCACTAATGTTCGTGTTCTCTCCTTTTCTCTTTGGCCTCAGCTGTATTACATCTCCCCAGCTCTCTCTGGGCTAGCAGCAGTCATGTGATGAGTTCTGGCCAATGGCATGTGAGTGGAGGCCATGAGTGCCACTTCCACTCCTCAGCCATAAAGTACCTGGGACTCCTGATACTCATCTTATTTTTCCCATCTACTGACTGAAGGAGCAGACTTCCAGGGCCCTGAAGGGAGACACACATGGAAAGAACCTAGATCCCTTCAGTAACTAATTAGATATCTGATCTATTTTAAACAATGCCATGGCTGTGTTGTGGCTATAAAGGATAAGTCCACTGCTAGATAGCATTGTGAAGACAGTTTTTTTTCTCTGATTCTCTATTCCTTTTTCAACACCCTCGTACCTTTGATGATAATAATTAACATTTATGAAGTGCTTAACATATATCAGACATTATACTAATTTCTATACTAATTATAGGTACGGTCTCACTGAATCTCCCTATCAACCCTGCGCAGTGCAATCTGTTATGAATCTCATTTCACAGTTGAGGAAATAAAGCTCAGAAAGGTGAAGCTACAGATCCCTAGGAGACAATGGAATCAAGATTAATTGCTGGGGGAGCCTGGGTGGCTCAGTAAGTTAAGCATCTGCCTTCAGCTCAGGTCATGATCCCAGGGTCCTGGGATCAAGCCCCATTTCTGGCTCCCTGCTCAGTGGGGCGTCTGCTTCTCCCTCTCTTCCTCCTGCTCCCCCTGCTTGTGCTCTCTTGCTCTCTCTGTCAAATAAATAAATAAAATCTTAAAAAAGAAAAAGAGATTCAACTCTGAAGATTCATGCTTAATCACTAAACTGTACAATTTTCAGCTACATTCTAGTTGTCCAGTTTCCTCATCTGTACAGAACCCTCTACAGAAGTGTTCCCAGGGGCACCTGGGGGGCTCAGTCATTAAGCGTCTGCCTTTGGCTCAGGTCATGATCCCAGCATCCTGGAATCGAGCCCCACATCGGGCTCCCTGTTCAGCAGGATGCTTGCTTCTCCCTCTCCCACTCCCCCTGCTAGTGTTCCCTTTCTCACTGTGTCTCTCTCTGTCAAATAACTAAATAAAATCTTTAAAAAAAAAAGTTTTCCCAGATGACTTACCAAACACATACATTTTCTCCTTTTTTTGCCTTTCAAAACACCTTATTCTAGGTTCTATCTCCAGCAATCTATTATGTTGAGGAAGTAATATATTGATTAAAATTTTATTATTATTAAGTACTCACTATATTAAGGAGTCGGTATTAACTGTAATGGGCATAGGAAAATGTACAGGATTTGGTCCTTGATGTCAAAGGGATTTCGGTTTCTTTATCAGCTGGCCACCCTCCCCTGAACTGGAATCCAGAGTGTTAGAAAGTCCCGGGGTGGGGTTTGGAGTATCTTTGGCCCATTATTACATCTGATATGTAATGCAAGTCATACCAAAGGAAGTAGAGACATATGTCCAGCTGGACTGCAGAGGCGGAGGGTCAGCAGTGAACAGAGTGTCAGGAATGTACATGATGAAGTAAATGAGAATTAGAGAGCAGGAGGTGGGGAACAAGAATATGGGGGCAGAGAGAGAGGGTCTGGCATAACTGCAGAAACGAATCCCTAAATGTGCTGTGCATTTTTACCGTCTCCTATCTGATGGATCTGGGTCACTTCCAGGGGCTCGAACAGGCTGAGGTGTGAAAAGATGTCACATAATCATATAACTTGTGCACAGGGAACAGTAATAAATGGTGTGGGGGAGTTCAGATAATGCAGTGTGAGGGATAAATGTCTCTGACTCAAGGACCCCCTGAAAGATTATATGAAGGAGGTCACTGCAATGTTGGGTCTTCCTGAACGCACAGGCTTAGGAATGCAGATATCGGAGAAAGGGCAAAGGAAGCACCATATTGGCCGTGGAACGGGCATAAGCAAAGGCACGGAGGTAACCAAGTTCAAGATGCACTAGAGAAACAGCAAGCTGTTAAATTTGCAGGACAGCGTAAGTTGCACAAGGGGTAGGTAGCCAGAGAGATAAAGGCAAGAGGGAAGCCACACCGAGGAAGAGCTCCTAGGTACTTGAGACCTTGAGACAAGGTGATCTGGGGTGAGAGTGGAGCCTCTCTGAGCAGAATTCCCACTGGAGAGAATTTAGGGAAAGTAGGAAACAGACCAAGGACAGAAGAAAGCTTTGGAAGAAACTCCAACATACCAGAAAAAAAGACCTAGAAAGGCTCTGAAGCAGCAGAATGAAGAAGACAGCAAAGGAGATTTTTAACAAGTAGTGGGTTGGAAAGAAGATGAATTGCAAAGTTCTGACTGGCACGCCCTCACTAAGCCATCAGTCATCGCCTATCAGGGGACTGGAGCTGTGCCACCCTGTGGGCTGGAGGTAGAAGATTATAAACCAGACTTCTTACACGCAGCTTCTTCTAAGGCAAGAGAGATTAACAAATAAGTGAGGGGGAGGATGTGGAGGTTGTAATTCTCCAGGGAAGCACTTAGATGCTTCAAGGAGTAACATGAGAGAGAGCGAGCAGATGAGTTTTGAATCTAGGGGACACTTGAGCAGGTTTCCAATAGGGAGAATGAAGGGATGATGAGAAACACATCTTAACATGCAGGAGGAGGCTAGGAGAAAAACAATTGATGGAGGGAGAAGGGGGGATGGTAGGAGGAGAGAATGGTGTGTTCATCTAGAAATTCCTTTGATGGAGCATGAGAATGAGGGAAGCCAAAATCAGATGACATTGAGCTTAATAAATTTGAACACCAGGTTCTTTTCAAAGAAAGAGGGCTGAGGATGGGGGCCCAAGAGAGTGGAAAGTTTTGGCATGAGATCTATGAGGGATGTCGACAAAGACTGTACTAGATTTTAATCCATCAATCATAAAGTGCTTATAAGAGCATCTAGTCTATGCCCAATGGTATATTAGATATTATATTTTACTTTCCAAAGTGCTGGTGGTTACTACCAACTTGGCAATATCAGCAGAAGTTATAAAATGTGTTCTCTATTCCATCATAGAAGTCACTATAAAAATAAGGAGTAATTTTGGATGTAGGTCCTTAAGGCACTCCGATTACTTTCTCTTTCCAGTTTAAGGACAAAGCACTGACAGCTCCATTTGAGCATTTTTAAGTCAACGTTATTTTTTTTTTTTTTTAAAGATTTTATTTATTTGACAGAGAGAAACACAGCGAGAGAGGGAACACAAGCAGAGGGAATGGTAATGGGAGAAGCAGGCTTCCCACAGAGCAGGGAGCCCGATGCGGGGCTCGATCCCAGGACTCCGGGATCATGACCTGAGCCGAAGGCAGCTGCTCAACGACTGAGCCACCCAGGTGCCCCTAAGTCAACATTATTTATAGCACTATTTGACTGTAACCTATATTTTGTTTGCCTGGCTATGAGTTCATCTTAGCTTTTCATCACAGCTTTCTAAGAATCATGTGTGGCATTAAACTTAATAAATTACTGTCTCATAAAAAAGATAAAGTTATGGGTGTGGAGGGTTACAGAAAGTACCGTTTTAACTTGAAGTTCAAAGAACTTGTGGATCAATGATTAACTCAAAAATGTGGCAATGAAAGAAAACTGAGAAATGGGCCAGTAATTGACAAGGACAAAAGCATCAAGATAGAGGAAATGCATATAGAGAAATGAGCTTTTGACACCTTAAAGGACAGAATTCAAGGGCAGCAGACACTTGTCCATGCTCCCCTGGTTTCCATTCAGCCTTCCCTCTTCCAATGCAAGCTGAGGTCTTCTTGAGAAAGTCTGAGGCTTCCTCTGGATTCCAGAGCATTATTGACTAGAGCACAGGGCGGGTCATAAGTTCCGTGAATAAATGCTGTAGGAAGTCCTTCAACCAATAATGGATAGAACTTGGCACTTAAATATTCCAGATTCCTCATCCCCCAGATGAGACGAATCAGAGGCATGGTCTGTCCATCTCTCAGAGGTCCTCAGCAGGAGCCTCAGTTGCTCTAACCTGTTTCTCAACAAGTAATCCTTTCTTGCCCTTTCTTATTTCCTTCTTCCTTATTCATTTTCCACACTTGCTTCCCCTAAACAATGACTTGCATTCAAATCCTTCTTCTGGTAGAACTGAGCCCAACATAAAGAGTGAAACCAAATTCCTCTGCAGAAGGAAAAAATAGAATCCCTCAACATAGCCTCTACGTCCCTATCAACCTGGACCACATCCAGTAAAACCACCATCTATCTACCCAATTCCCCAAAATAAAAACCTAAAAATTATCTTTGGCAATTCCTCCTCCTCACATCTTATATTCAAATCATCAAGTTCTGTAGGTTCACCTCATAAATCTCTCTCAAATCCACTTCTCTCCTTCTCAGTTTGCATAGCCCAAGGCCCGGATACCTCATTTCCCACTTTGACTTTTATACCAGTTTCCTAATTGGTCTACATTCTCCAATCTGTGGTCTTCCTCCAATCCATTCTCCACTCACATCCCCAGGTGAACTTCTCAAAGCCAAGTCTGATGTTTCACATCCTGCACACTGCTTATAACTCTTCTAATAGCTACAATAGACTGAATGCTTGTAACCCTCAAGTTCATATGTGAAATGCTAATGCCCATGGTGCTAATATTTGGAGGTGGGGCCTTTGAGAGGTGATTCAGTCATGAAGATGGAGTCCTCATGAATGGGATTAGTGCCCTTATAAAAGAGACCCAGAGAGTTCCTTCCCCCCTTCCACCATGTGAGGACACAATGAGAAGACAGCTATTTGTTTTTACTAGTAAGTGGGATCTCACTAGACACCAAGTCTGCCAGTCCCTTATTCTTGGACTTCCTAATTTCCAGAACTATGAAAAATAAATTTCTGTTGTTTTTAAGCCTCCCAGTTTATGGTTTTGTATTATAGCAGCCCAAGCTGACTAGGGCAATGGCTTTTCATCTCTCTTGCATTATAGCCTATGCTCTTGCAAGATTTTACACGATCTGGACTCTCCCCCATCTCCCATATCTCCGGTCTCACCTTAAACCACACTCCTCTCACTTTCAACTTTCCATGCATTGAGCCTTCTCTCTTTTCAAAGGTTTTTATTTGAATTCCAATTAGTTAACATACAGCGTTATATTAGTTTCAGGTGTATAATATAGTGATTCAACAGTTCTATACATTACCCAGTGCTCATCATGACAGGGGCATCCTTAATCCCCATCACCTATTTCCCCCCTCCCACCATCCAGCCTCTCTTTCGTTCAGTTCCTCCAGATACCTTGCTTCCTAGCACTATGAGATGTTTGTGATTATGGTTTTGTCTTCCTAGAAAAATGCTTCCCTGCAATCTTCTCCTTGCCTATCCCCTTGCCTAGTTAATGCCTAACCTTCTTCAGATCTCAGATCCAGAGTCACTTTCTCTAAAACATTCCCAAACATGACTTACTATGTTCAAAATCTGTCTTATAAGCTATTCTAGAACTATGTAACTCAATGTTCACTTTCCCTATTTTAGTTTTTAGATTTATACCACTGGTTGATGAAAGTTGGTCTTGTCTTTACTATGTCCTTCATAATGCCAAGGATTTGGGTCTTTTTTGGATCACTTTTCTATTTCTGGTTCTTAGCACAGTAATGTGTACCTAATAACTACTGAATTTGCAGGATGAATGAAAAAGGAGGTGAGTCGAGAATGTATGTGTGATAACTTTGCATGTATCATTGTAGAAGTAGATATGCCTTTTGGGGGGATAAGGAGCATAGATTTTGAAGGAGCAGAGAAGGACACATAAGAAGGAATTTTGAGTTAAGCTTCCATATAGGAAAGAATTGCCTTTTTGCCTTAATAACAGGAAAATTACAGAACAGAAACATGTAGTGAGTCAAATCTGCTTGTGTCTCTGACTTTCTCCAGCAAAGTGATAACAGGATAAAAATAAAGCAGATTATTTGCTGCTGAGCATGGTGAATAGAGCAAATTAGAAGCCTGAGGGTGTATAGGATATCAAGAGATGATCATTCTTATGTGGATCACTAAAGCATCCTCAAGGCATCTTATTTTCTCTTTCCACCTTCCAGAGAAGAGATCTCTCCTCAGCATAAAGTTGTCCTCAGTGTATGTTTTAAGAGTTGCTCTATATTAACAGGAGAACATTTGTTGAACTTGAAAGAATTTTTCGGGGAAGAACTAGAGAAATTGAAACCATCTCCAGAGGCTTCACAATATTGAATGACCTAATAAGGATTCTTCATCTCTATAGGGTGGATGAAAGACTAGGCAGAACCTGTTATGGAGAAGAGAGAAGAGGGACCTAGCAGTGGGTGGTCCAGAGAGATGAAACCATGGAGGGAACCAGCAAAAAAGTATGAATGAGGTATACCAACCAATGCCCATTTCAATGGACCCTGGAGGGACTGATCAGTGGCTTGATAAGAAAAACTGTTTTTCACCAAACTTCAGGGTCTGTGGTTTTTTATTTTTGTGTATGTGTGTGTGAACACCTAATAGTGCCTTTGGTTTTGAATGCCATTATTCCATGCCTCTCTGT
This sequence comes from Procyon lotor, assembly GCA_028646535.1. Lineage (NCBI taxonomy): Eukaryota > Metazoa > Chordata > Mammalia > Carnivora > Procyonidae > Procyon > Procyon lotor. Next base: position 28,375,484 of record CM053610.1, read on the forward strand.
CCTTGAAATCTGGGGACAAAACCAAGGAGCTACATGAATCTTTATAATTTTGTCGAATAAAGAGTAAAACTAAATATGGCTCTTGTACAGCATGGGAAGGGAGTTTCAAAAGAAAAGTTAAGGGTCTTGGTGAAGTGAAAGGGGATCTGAAATGGACATAGCTTCTTGGGAGAAGGGGACTTATGGTAGATAAAGAGTTTCTTTCTGTAAGACTTGGAGGGCACTAATTTGGAGACCTCAGGAAAACCACAGTAGGCTGAAACCTATTTGGTAAGTCTAGAATGTCAGGTGAAGACAGAAGTCAAAGAAATAGGAACAAAGTGACTAATATTAAAACGACGAAGACAAAAGCAGATGATAACAAGAGATCGAGTGAAGGAAAAAAATTTTAACTAGGTCCTGAAGACCAATGTAAATCTAGATCCGGGGTCCATGCTGATGAAGATTTGGAAAAGGAGATAATCGCAAATAGGTGAAACCAATTTAACATATTTTTCTTTTTTAGAAAATATTTTTCTTTTTTAGAAAATATAAAACATAATTTAACATATGATTTAATAACACATATTAATATATGTTATTAACACATATGAATATATGAGGACTAATGTACAACTGAGAAAGTTCGTTTGCTTTATTTGCCATAATTCACTTATGCAAAATGATTATTGCTTCTCATGAACAGACATTTAATTTTCAGTTGCCTACAAAGGAACTTTTAGTGAATTGCTCCAGAGAGCCTTTTCAGATACCAAAGTCATGCTGCCTAGTCTCTCCTTATTTTCCAAATTTAAAAAAGGAAAGCACTGAGAATATTTAAGAAACTTTCTCTCCGGGAGTGGAGAATGCACGACCATAACAAATCTGGAGCTAAACCATAAGAAAAAAATGATCTTCCACGTCTCCAGTACTGTTATTCTTACAAAGAACACCACTGGTGGGTTATGAGAGAGAGAGGACAGCTCGTTGTCACGTGGTGTAACTCCATCTGCTGTCCTTTAGAGAACGTCCAGATGGATTCCATTTCTGGTCTCCAGAAAGGCGAGGCCAATCGATATAAAAAAGCTGCCTTTGATTATCCATCACAAATCACCCAAGGAGAAGCACAATTTTTTGGTTTCTACCCATCATTCTTGTCAAGAGGCTCACGATTTTATTTTTACCCATGAAATCTGCTTCTGAATTTACGAACGATAACAATACCAACCGTCTGTTTTTCCTGGGGTTTCTTTCTTAATGGTGACCAGGAAGTCTGGCTTGAAAATGTCTCTCCTCTTCCTTGTCAACGTCTTTCACTCAATTTTCTGAGGGACTATTTATGCTTTCAGGAAGGATGGGGCTTAAAAGCATTATCATATTAATACAGCTTAAAGAGTATCCCAGATTCAGGAGTCAAATAAATGGCTTGAATTGGAATATCACTCTGATGAGAATGAGAAATGAGACCTATTTTTTTATTATTTTTAAAAGATTTTATTTATTTATTTGACACAGGAGAGAGGGATCACAAGTAGGCAGAGAGAGGGGGAAGCAGGCTTTCTGCTGAGCAGAGAGACTGATGCTTGATCCCAGGACACTGAGACCATGACCTAAGCAGAAGGCAGAGGCTTTTAACCCATTGAGTCACCCAGGCTCCTCGAAATGAGACCGATTGAAGCAGATTCATGTTTGAGCATTTCTCCCCATGTACTCATTGTACTTAGGTCATGGCCTTCTCACACAGGTTACATTGTATGACCATCTCCCATCAAAAAGAAAGGACTCCTTGTAGGATCCTAACTTACACACACACACACACACACACACACACACACACACACACACACACTCGTGGGAATAGGTCCATGCTGTTTGCATACTATATTTTGATTGAACAAATATATTTTTTAAGTTGATAAGATTTCAACCTAAGTATAAATTCAGGAAGAGTCTAAGGAAGACCTTGGTGTCCTCCTAAGTCTAAATAATCACTGGGTTAAGCTAAAACTTTGTGCTAAAAGTTACTTATATTTAAATTTTTAAAAATCCACATTTCCTATTTTTGAATTTGTGAGGGGGAGAGTGAGAGTTGTCCTGAAAATCTCTTTCCCCACTTCTTCAGTAGTAAAGTTTCCATTTCAGTTGGGCATGTGGCCACTTGGAATAAAGATCCTTCTACCAGCCTCCCTTGCAACCAGCTCTGGTCATATGGCCAAGTTCTCGGCAATGGCATATAAGCAGAGGTAGGATGTACAACTTCTGGGAAGTACACTGCATCTCGTCTATAAACCTTCCCCCTTTCTTTAGGCAGCAGTGAAAGACCGAAGTGGCTGCAGTGCTAGTTGCTAGGGTAGACAGTAAGATAACTTTGGGAATAGAAGCCATGGCCAGCAGGGCAGGAAGATAGCAACAGCTCCGGTCTTGGGGCATCATTTTTATCCTGCATTGACTAACTTCTTAAATCAGACATCTTGAATGTGAGGGCAAAATAAATTGCTTTTCTTTTTTTAAGATTTTATTTATTTATTTGACAGAGAGGAGAGAGATCACAAGTAGGCAGAGAGGCAGGCAGAGAGAGGGGGAAGCAGGCTCTCCGCGGAGCAGAGAGCCCAATGCGGGGCTTGATCCCAGACCCTGGGGATCATGACCCAAGCCGAAGGCAGAGGCTTCAACCCACTGAGCCACCCAGGCGCCCCTAAATTGCTATTTTTGTATCATTATTTTGGGCTCTTATTCAGAGCCTAGTATCTATATACATATTTTAAAAATTGGATAGTGTCCTACTAATCAAAGCTTCTAGCAGATGTCATTTCCAACTAAGATCCAAGTACTGATATGTATATTGCAATGGACATTTTTAAGAAAAAGCACTATGTCATCGAGATGTTCTTTCATGAAGACAAGACCAAAAGACAATGACATTTTGTGCACAGTTATTTTATCCTGTATGACTTATTTTCTTTTTCAAGTTCCTCTTTAGTATTCCATCTAGCGAAATCAAACTTACATAACTCAGCACCAACAAATCTGACTTCCAGCTCCCAGCACCTGTGATTTCTTGCTGAGTGCTTGATCTGGCAACAGAAACTGCTCTTCCTGACGATGGACAGGTTGGATGTATTGGGGGAATTAACACACAGACCCCAGCTCAGGAACAGCCCTGTACCAATGACCAAAAGGAGACCATTTGTAAATATCCCAGCTGCTCTGCCCTACCAGGTGGATTAACTCAGAGGTATTTGTTTGACACTGGTTCTTAGAGTTCCCCACCAGGATTTAGATCCAGTTTTCCAGAGTGGTAAACCGGCTTGATAGCATAGCTTTTATTGGCTATCTGCTTTTCTTTGCCTCACCTCTCCACTCTTCTACTAGTGTTTTCTGGATTCACATCCTAAATACACAATTGCACGTATATCCTTATTTCAGGGTCTGCTTTTTGGACATTGGAACCAAGACAGAATATTTGCATATTGTGTGAGTGGCAGTAAAAACATTTACGGCCAGAGGAATGATATAAATAGGGACATGACATGATTGCCAAGTACGCCTAGTGTATCTTTCCTCTTTCTCTCTTTTTCAGCCCCCAGTGCTAGAACAGAGCAAGACTTTAATACACCCCTAAAAACTGGTTAGTGAAAAATGTGCTTGGAAAATATAATCCTAAAACACTGGGAAGAGTATATTCCCACATCCTTTAAATAATTCAGATGAATTGGCTCAGGGTGAAAGCAAGCTACATTAATTTCTTTAAGAAGAGTGTAAACAGGAATTATTCAGCTTATTATTTCCCCCCAATATCTACAAAGTACCCAAATACTAGCATTTAATTAATAAATATTTGTTGGGTAAAAATATGGTAGAGAGGGAATTGGAGTAAAGTTAGCAGAGCAGTTGATCAAACACACCATCAGGGATAGAAAGGCAAACCACGGAGTTGGAGAAGATACATATTAGCAATACATAGCCAATAAAGGACTCCAATCCAGACTATGCAAAAAATTATAAATCGAATATAAAAGCACAACCTCACAAAAACAATGCTGAAAAATTTCTTCACATGTTATATCTAATTGGCTAATAAACATGTGACAATGTGCTCAATTTGATTAGTTATCAGAACAATGCAAATTAAAACCATTATGCAATACCATGTCTTCTAACTAGATTGGTTTAAAATGAAAAGAGAGACAATGCCAATATTGAGGAATATGTGGAGCGGTTGGGATTCTAATACACTACTGCCAGAAGGATAAATTGGTACAGCTGGTTTGGAAAAACTCTCTGGCAATATTTACCAAAGCTCAACATACACGTTCCCTATGATGCAAGAGATCCACTCCTGTGTTTATAACTAACTGAAGTGCATACACATGTTCACCCAAAGACACGAATGGTAATATACATAGCAACATACAGATAATAACACCAAGCTTGGAACAACCCAGATGCCTGAAGACATAAATTGTGGTATAATCAATGGATTATTGTACAGCCATGAAAATGAGTGAACTATAATTGCATACACTACATGCATGACTCTCACAAATATAATATTTGAATGAAAAAAGCCAAATATAAAAGAATATGGACTATGATTCCAAATATATACGGTTCCAATCCAGGCAAAATTACATTATGCTGTTAGAAGTCAGGATGGTAGTTATTCTTGGGGGACATACTAATTTTATAGGACAAAAGGGGGACTTCTTCAGAGGTGCTAGTTGTCTCAGTGGTCCCATGACTATGTACTAGTTTGGAAATTTGCTGGAAGGACTAATATAACTGAACACTAAGTGATAGTCATGGCTTAAGATTTATTCCAACAAAGGATACAGTGCAAGAATAACAGAGAAAAAAATATGGGTCAAGTGCAGACTTTCTTGTATGCCCTCTGCAGGGAAAGCTTGGGTGCATCTTCTTCTCCAAGTGTGAAGTGCAAGGACATTAATGAGACCCTCATGTCCAGGACAGCTGGCTTGCATCTTGGGGTCCATCATACTTAAATAGAGTTGGTCACATCCCTGCCAGATGACTAGCTCTAGCTATGGTGCAAACTGCAAATCAGACTCTGGGTGTACATCATGAACCTTGATAATTATTTTAAACATACTGGTAATCTGATTCATCTTGACCCAATACTTCGGGCATATAGACTAATATCTTTATCCAGTTTGTGAGTATTCCAGGAATTTAGTTCTCAGAGTTAAGCAAGGGTCATTACCATAACTACAGAGATAAACAAGAACTGAATAAAACAGACTTGCTTCGTTAACTCCCTCTACTCTCTAGTAATGTTATCTTTCTTGCTCCGGGGACTGATCATATGGATATATTTAGTTTGTGCTTATGTACGCGTATCGTACTTCAAACATTTAAAAAAAAATTAGTCAAGTAGCAATCCCAAACCATCAATTAGAACTCATTTGAGAAAATACATTTTTCCCATGTTCATGTAAGATTACTGAAACCCTGGGAAGTTATCAAAATAACATTAGAAAACCATTGGGGAACACCAAATATAAGAGTGATTCTAAATCTAAGAATTATGGAAGTAGATGTCAAGAGAATGAAGAAGTGAGTCAAGTTCATGATTTCAGGATATGTGTAAGTAGGCATGTAGTAACAATTTTGAAAAAAATTATATTTGGATATTTTGTCTATTCTTTAATGTGTTTAAAGTAGTCAAAATAACTAAACTACAAGCAAATTTGTGTTTCAGATATTACATGTATACAGAAACTTAATTGTGTAATCTGTTAAGAGTTACCAAAAATGGGTTTTCAAATGCTTACTTAGTATGTTTTTAATTTAATGTAATTTGATTTGATTTTAAAATTTTATTTATTTATTTGACAGAGAGAGAGAGAGAGAGAGAGAGAGAGAGAGAGAGATCACAGTAGGCAGGCAGAGAGAGGGGGGAAGCAGGCTCCCTGCTGAGCAGAGAGCCTGATGCGGGGCTCCATCCCAGGACCCTGAGATCATGACCCGAGCTGAAGGGAGAGGCTTAACTCACTGAGCCACCCAGGTGCCCCAGTATGTTTTTAATTTCAAAATTGAGTATTGAAATATATGCACAATAAAAAGTCAATGGATCTGAATTATGGTTCCATTTTACTGTTTATTAACTATATGACTCTAAGCAAACCTCTGATGTTCAGTTTTCTTATCTGTACAATAAAAAGCGGCAAGAGCTTCAGTGATATAGTCCATGGGATCCTTCTAGCAGTACAAGTTAGTAAATTACAGTTCCAGTACCATTGACTAATCCAACAAATGCTTTGTGTATTTACTGTCAGGTTTGAATTGGCGGTGGAAAAGAGGAGCCAGGTGAGTTTTAATTGAGGCAAGCTTTAATGGAAGCACTTTCCTGCAAGGTTCCTCGGTCCTGGGTTAGGACAGGGCCAAGGAAGTAGCATCGAGGGCAGGGCTGAGGGGTTTTTAATTAGGGGCCTTAGGGTGTGGAGGGTTTGCTGGTATCTGATTGGCTGCAGTTTATGTATATGAGGGATACAAAATACACCAATCAGTTGTCAGCTCATTATATAGAAAAGGGAATGCAATGTTGACCAGTGTGGTTGTGGGGTGATTTGGAAAGTCTCTGAGACAGGAAGCCCCATGGTGGGAAATCCCCAGCCACCACCTTGTGAGACTCAGTGGCCATCCTGTCCAGTCTCGGTGTCCCTGGGCCCGCCAGCCTAACATTTACTATGAACAAGACACTGGGTTAATTGATGTGGGGAAATGAAATGCTAGAAAACAAAGGACTGCAGTTTTCAAGGAGCTCAGTTTGGTGAGCAAAGCACACACATGACACAATTCCTAGCAAGAGAATAAGGCAGGAGCGAGACTGGGGACTCAGGAAGAACCTATGGATAAGGTAACACCTGAAAAGGCACCTTTATGAACCAACAGGTTTCCTATTTAAAAGGGAAGAGTAAACTCATGTCCATGGAACACTTATGCAAAGGATTCCATTGTGAAATGCTCAGCTTAACAGAAACCAGTCCATTCTTGCTGGCCTGAGGATTAAGAAAGGTACATGGAGCAAGGGGGCAGTAAAGGAAGATTGAAACTAAATCTTAAACTTCCATAAAATGAAATTTGTAGGCAATGAGGACTAAGAAGGCTTTTAGGATGAGGAAGAATGTAATCAGCTCTGGTTTTCCATCCATGTTACCCTAATGTCACAGGTTGGTTTCCCCAGGAAACAGAAACACTCTCAGACAGAGTTTAATGTTTGAGATGTGTATTAAGGAGATAATACCTAAGGACAAAAGGGAAGGAAGCAAGAGTGGGCAGAAAGACAAGGTGAGAGTGATGCAGACCCTGGCCAACAGCCCTGGCCAACCCCACAGGGAGCTGTGGAGCTTGAGCGACCCCATAGAGTTGTCCAGGTCTTGGTATTTCCATATTGATCTGTCATTGCTTGTGGGTGAACTAGAATGGCTGTGACCTCTTTGCAGCTGAGCTCATCCCCCTGAAGTGCCTCGAACTGAAAATCATCTGCCAACCATCCTTCCAGGAGCTGGGCAACAAGTTCTTCCTTGAAAGTGGAGGTAGATGGCACATCACATATCCACCCCATCAATTCTATGCTTTAGAATCATTTGGGGGGCCTTCAGAAACCCAGGCTTCCCTCTGGATTGGTAAACATGGAAGAAAACCAGACACTTTCATTTCAAATAAACTTCTCAGATGGTTTTGATGTACAGAAGTTGGATCATTATATTTTTAGAAATTCATTCAAGGGGTGCCTGGGTGGCTCAGTCATTAAGCGTCTGCCTTCAGCTCAGGTCATGATCCCGGAGTCCTGGGATCGAGCCCCGCATCGGGCTCCTTGCTCGGCGGGAAGCCTGCTTCTCCCTCTCCCACTCCCCCTGCTTGTGTTCCCTCTCTCGCTGTGTTTCTCTCTGTCAAATAAATAAAATCTTTAAAAAAAAAAAAAAAAAAGAAATTCATTCAAAACCCTCGAGTAAGGACTCTGGGCCAGGCCGATGTCCTTTGCTTGTAGGGCATTTCTCCTGCTTCCAACTATCTTCCTTGTATTTTGCAGGTAAGGAAACTAGTTTAGAAACCTTAAGTGACATGCTCAAGGTCAAACAGCTGCTAAATATTACTGAGGCTCAAACTCTTCCATTCTGCTCCAAGCTTTCCAGTCCTACCCCTCTCCATTTCTCTCTTCCTTTTCATGCTCTCCCATTTCTCATACATTTAAAATTTACTTGTGAAAAAAAAAATAAAAAAAAATAAAATTTACTTGTGTATAAATCATATTGTTCATAAAATGAAACGAATGCCCCCATCATCCTTCAAAACTTTTCTAATGTTGTATTAGTGGCCCTTCTTACAAAAATATAATCTTGTCCCTGTCGTGTCCTCCTACAGTTTATTCGGCATAGATGGTCACGTGGTGCTGACTTTGATCTTGGCAACAGCTTTTCCTTTAACTCACAATATCAGATACTGAAAAGAAACTGCAACGCTCTCTCATCTGTTTTATCTGAATAAATCCCACCTAGATCTTTACAAGACCGAGTCGGGTTTTCCAGAAAACGGAGAACCTATTAAATTCCCCTCCAAGAATCAACCTAGGCTTTAGGTCACGTCAGGGAGGATGTGTTTTAAATAAAGATGCAAGTTAAAATGAAGATGGGGTGGGTTTAATGGGCCAAGAACCTGTTTTTGGTTTGGTCTGGTTTGTTTTTGGTGGATCTTTTTTTTTTTTTTTTTGGCGTTAGCACATGGTGCCTCCTTCAAATCTCTGATCAACTCTCTGATCCTATCTAAACCACGAGGTCTACGCAAAACAAAGAAAGGTGGCCAATAATCCCTCCAAGAGAATCCATGCTGCTCTCCACGCTGACGGCTTTGCTAAATGACAAGTGAATTGTATTCTTTCTTCAACTAGGCATGGCTTAGCGACCATGACTAAGGTGCTGTGGATAAGCTACGGTAGATGAGGTTGTACTTTATTTTCCACTTTTCCACTCTTCAACCTCCAAACTAAACAATGGCTTCTAAAGGCATTAAGGGGTAGCCTTTACACGGTGGTGTTGATGATGATGTTTCTCTTATAGAAAGAAACCCTGGCATTGATATTCATGGGCATGCTGCGATTTTAGCAAGATAAAAGCAATTACGCACACTTGTGTATGAGCAATTTACACAAGCAAAGGCTTAATTGCTTGTCTGGCAAGCATTGTACTTTCTGAGTAGTATATATAATATATAAGCACTGAATATTTTAATTTTCCGAAATCTGGCTTCTCATTTGACATTCATAAGTTTGCTCTGGAGTAAAGTTCAACCTAAATCATTCAAAGGGATTTCATACAAATTTCACTGAAATCCATGACGTTAAAGGTACACGGTTTCCTTTTCAGAAAGAGGATAGTGCTCACTAAATGGAATAAAGTCATTTACTGTTGCTTAAGGCCCCTGGCACTTGCAGCTCAATCCCACAGAACATCAGCTGTACTTTTTCACCAATAAAAATCCTTCTTTTCTCCACTGACTTACAATGCCGCCATTATTACAAATGAAATTCCCATATAGATTTGAGTTTATTTCTGGACTGTTCTGTGGATGTCTGTTAATTTCATGAGCTGATCCCAGAATGTTTTCATTTCTGTTTCCTTCAGGCCAGGAGGTGGTGGGGGAAGAAGCCCTTTATGAGTCCTTATGAGTATTTGTCAATGTAGACTTCTCTGTCCTCCGTCTTCTTGAGCCCCACTCCTGCTTTTCCTCACACATCTCTGCAGCCATTTTTTTCTTTTGTAGCCACTTTCTCCATTGATTGCTCTCACGCTGGTGTTTGCCCAAGTTCTATTCTTTGACCATTCTCACTCAATATAGTCTTCTCAGCCATGTCTGTGTTTTTTTGTTTTTTTTTTTTAAGATTTTATTTATTTATTTGACAGAGAGAGAGATCATAAGTAGGCAGAGAGGCAGGCAGAGAGAGAGAGAAGGGGGAAGCAGGTTCCCTGCTGAGCAGAGAGCCCAATGCGGGGCTCGATCCCGGGACTTTGAGATCATGACCTGAGCCGAAGGCAGAGGCTTTAACCCACTGAGCCACCCAGGCGCTCCCATGTCTCTGTTTTTGAGCAGACATGAAAACGGGTGTGTCATTTGCCCTTTCTTGCTGAGCCTCAGATTTATTCCTTCACTATTTGACATCGCTGAGTCCTGGGGGGGGGTTCTCAGCCCCTTCTATCTCAAAACATTTGAAAAACTGAGCCACTGCCTTCTGCTCCAAACCCTTTCTTTGTCTCTCATTAAGCATCTCAGCCAAAAGTACCACCGTCCAGGAAGTTAACCCAGTCAATTGCCTGGAAACCGGCTCAATCACTTGTTACCCCTTATCTCCTACTTCCCTTTGGATACGACATCCTTCTGCTTCTGCTTTTTTAGTGCTTATTGAATCTCTTTCCTTCTTCCCACTCCTCCTTCCACTGCCATAGTTGAGCCTTTGATTATTCCTCTCGGAAGCTACACCAGTAGCTCCCTACAGAGTCTTGCTCTATTCCGAGGCATTGCTGGGAGAATGGTATTTTAAAGATGCAAACATAATTAGGTCATCTGTTTTGTTTTATTTTGTTTTTATTGTGGTAAAACACACGCAACATAAAATTTACCATTTTAATCATTTGTAAGTGTTGCAGTTCAGTGGCATTAAAGACGCTTATCTTCTTTCGTAACCATAACCACTATCCACGTCTGGAACTTTGTTCCTATCCCAAACTGGAACTCTGTATCCACTACATAATAACTATCCTTCCCCCACTCCCCGCCCACCTGGTCCTTCCCTCAGCCCTAGTAAACACTATTTTCTGTTCCTATGAATTTACCTATTCCGTGTACCTCATATAAGTGGAACCACACATTATTTGTCCTTTTGTGTTTGTCTCACATAATGTCTTCAGAGTTCATCGGTATTGTATCATGTCTCCATATTCCATTCATCTTAAGGAATAATATTGTGAGTATATACCCTATTCTGTTTTTCCATTCATCTGTCAGTAGACGTTTGGTTTGCTTTCACCTCTTGACTATTATAAATGATGTTTTGATTATTGGTGTAAAAATACCTGTTCGAGTCCCTGTTTTCAATTCTTTGGATATGTACGCAGAAGTGGAATCGCTGGGTCCTACAGTAATTCTATGTTTAATTTTTTGAAGAACTCCATACTGATTTCCACAGTGGCTGCCTCATTTTACATTCCCATCGTCTGTGCCCAAGGGTTCCAATTTTTCTACATCCTTGCCAATACTTGTTTTCTGTATTTTTACACACACACATCCATACACGCACGCATGCACTTGTTTGTTTGTTTATTGCCTTCCAAATGGGTGTGAGGTAGCATTTCACTCTGGTTTTGATTTGCATTTCCCTGACTGTGATTTTGAGCATCGTTTCATGTACTTATTGGCCAGCCATATATCTTCTTTGGACAAATCTGTTCAAATCCTTTGCCATTTTTTTTTTAAATTGGGTTGATTGGTTTTTGTTGTTGAGTTTTAGTTCTTATATATTGTGCATATTAACCTTTAACATATATATGCAAATATTTTCTCCTGTTCTATGGGTTACCTTTTACCCTGTTGATTATGTCCTTTGCACAGGTGATTTTAACCTTGATGGAGTCTAGTTTATGTAACTTTTCTTTTATTGCCTATGTTTTTGGTTTCATATCAAAGAAATCAGTGCCATATTGAACCTCATGATAATTTTTCCCTTTGTTTTCCTATATAAGTTTTATAGTATTTGGCTCTTATATTTGGATTTTTGCCCCTTTTAAGTTAATTTGTGTATATGGTGTAAGTTAAGCATCCAACTTAATTCTTTCATAAGTGGATATCCATTCAGTACCATTTAAAAAGTCTGTTCTTGGGGCACCTGGGCGGCTCAGTGGGTCAAAGCCTCTGCCTTCGGCTCAGGTCATGATCTCAGGGTCCTGGGATCGAGCCCGGCATTGGGCTCTCTGCTCAGCGGGGAGCCTGCTTCCCCTTCTCTCTCTGCCTACTTGTGATCTCTCTCTCTCTCTCTCTCTGTCAAATAAATAAAAAAGTAAATAAAAATCTAAAAAAAAAAAAGTCTGTTCTTTCCCCATTGAATGGTCTTGGCACCTATGTCAAAAATCATTTGACCATACACGTGAGGGTTTATTTCTGGGCGATTTATTCTATTCCATTAGACTTTACATCTGTCTTTATGCCAGTACCACACTGTTTTAATTACTTCAGCTTTGTGGTAAGTTTTGAAATTAGGAACTGTGAGTCCTCCAGCTTTGTTCTTCTTTTCCAAGATGGCTTTGTCTGGTCCTCTGAGATTACATATGGAATTTAGGATAAATTTTAGTTTAGTTTTCATATGAGGGTAATACTGGCCTCATAAAGTAAGTTAGGAATGGCTTTTTCTTCTATTTTCTAGATGAGATTGTGTGAAAGAGATGTTAAATCTTCTTCCTATGTTTGGTGGGTTTCTCTAATGAAACCATCTAGGTCCAGAGATTTCTTTCAGGAGAACCTTTTAATTATGAATTCAATTTTTATTAATGATTATGTTAATAAAATACTAATGTTTTGAGGACTATTCTGATTATGTATTTCATCTTAGTTGAGTTTTTGGTAGTGTGTAGTTTTGAGACATTGTCCATTTCTTGTGTTTTTTCTTGTTGATTTTGTGAGCATAAAGATGTTCAAAGTATTTATTATCCTTTTAATGGCTGTAAAATCTGTAGTTATTGTAGAGGCTGCTTTTAGGCAAATAGGCTTGAGTGATGGAATCTAGAAAGGCTCATCAGGTGACCCACCTGAAAATATCCATAGGCCCTAACTAACCAATGGGCTAGTTACAACCAGGCATAGTTACCAAAAGGGAAAATTCTGTATGTTGCCATACCTTCTCATCTTCCCCTTTTAAAAACAGCCCTCACCCACTGCCTCTTTGCAGACAACCTCTTCTGTTGTAATGCTCATTGCTCTCTTGTAGTGTATTCTATAAACTAATTTCTTCTCTCTCAGGTGAATCCTTTCACTGCCCAAATCACCGGCCTCCACAGGATTGTTGCCCCACATTTGGGTCCCCCAACCCATGGGGAGAGACACTCCATTTAGACACCATAGTTTGTACCCCTATTTCATTCCCAATACTGGTGATTTATGTTTTCCCTTTGTTTTTGTCTAAATGAGTCGTTTTAATATAGACTGATTCTGATGATCTATTTTCATTCAATGTGTATATTTGTAATGTTTTAATATGTCATAGAAAGGCATGTTATTTTTAAATTTTTTGAAAAGATTAAGGGTTTGTTTTTAAAATATATACATTCATTATTAAAAATTTTAAGCCATTTCGAAAAATGTAGAGAAGAGAGTAAATAATCGACCAAAATCTTTCCATCAGAAATATCCCTTGGTTTATAATATTCTACAAATCTTCCTCTAGAGAGAGAAATAAAAGTGTAAGGTTATAATGAAAATAAACTGAAAGGTATGTTTTTTCATATATGGGTGGTATCACTTCTGTTATTTTAAAACTAAATTATATTTAATCTTATTAAAATTAAATTTAAAAATAAAAGGAAAAGAGGGGCTGCTCTTTAAGGGGCTCAGTCATTAAGCGGCTGCCTTCGGCTCAGGTCATGATTCCAGAGGAGTCCTAGGATCGAGCCCCACATCGGGCTCCCTGCTTGGCAGGAAGCCTGCTTCTCCCGCTACCATTCCCTCTGCTTGTGTTGCCTCTCTCGCTGTGTTTCTCTCTGTCAAATAAATAAAATCTTTAAAAAATAAATACATAAAAGGAAAAGAAATGAAAATGTCCCTGCAGTGTTTTCTAAACTTCAGAAAAAAATGTTAATTTCACAGAAAAAAAAAAGTTATTTTCATAGGAGAAATAAGTTTCTAAACTATTCCCTTAAAGATAATAAAAAAAGACTGTGAAAAAGCTCAATGAGATTGGAGGGGGAATTCTGTAAGATATAAATATATATATCAGGTTTATATGAAGCATATATAACCATGAGTTCAACATTAATAATATCCATTGACCTCTTGCTGAGGAAAATGAGGAAGCCATTGCACTTAAACCTCCTCAGAACTCCCTTCTATCAGCAGAACTTAGTAAATTACACAAAACATTTACATTGCCAAGGTTTGTAATATTTGTTCTGTTTTAAAGCTCCCAAATATGTAGTTTTTAGTCTCAGATTTATTTAAAAACAGATCTAACTGTCATCATAACATTTGACCATGGCTTCACCATTCTTAAGATTTGTTTTGTAAATTTATCTCTTGGTTGAGTCAATGTCATGGTCAATTGGAATTTGTTTTTAAAGGTTTACGTGTGCTATATATCCTGATTTGTTGCTTGTCTGAGAACAATTAACTGCTGTCTTGAAAAGCTGAAGAACAGCCTGGCTAGGCAAAATAGACATCCCTGGGTCACTCTTTCTTTCACTCAGAACATTCCCCCAGGCGTTGTATGATGCTGTGAAGCAATCTAAATGTAGCCTGATTTTCTTTTTCTTGTATGTAAATTGCCTTTTCTGCCTGGATGCACCGAAGATTATTTGTCTTTGAAATTCTATACCTTCACCAGAGTATATTTCAACTATGTCATTTTGTTCAGAAGATTTAAGACTCTATTTCAAGAAATTAACTTCTATCATATCTTTGATTAATTTTTCTATTCCATTTTATTCTGCTTTTTGTTTTCTGGTTTTTGTTTTTGTTTTACAACACAGGTTGTAAAAAGTGGTTGGTATACTGGTAAATGAAGACAAATAAACAAAAACTTCTGATATGTACTGTTTGTCATTTTATATGGTGTAAAAACTCCCACAATGGTTGATTTCAAGGTATCAATGTTACGAAAAGTGGAGTTAAGAGCTCTTGCAAACTGGTGTAAGCCTTTATGTGTACATGTGTTGGATCTCCTTTGTTTGACTTCCATGCAATTTTCCTACAATTGGTTTTACACATTTTTTTTTTTTTTTTGGGAGCTAAGTTACATCACTGGGTTTTAGTTGTGTTTATTCTTATTTCCTATTCTTTTACCTTTTGAGTTGTTTAAGGACTTCTCCCTCCCCACCACGCCCACCCCTGCCAAAACTCTTCCAGGGTCCCTTTCATTTCTGGTCATATTGTTTCTTCTTTAAATCTTTGTATTTCCTTCTTTCTTTCTTTCTTTCTTTCTTTCTTTCTTTCTTTTTTTCTTTTTTTTTTTTTTAAGATTTTATTTATTTATTTGACACACAGAGAGAGATCACAAGTAGGCAGAGAGGCAGGCAGGGGGGGGAAGCAGGCCCCCTGCTGAGCAGAGAGCCCAATACGGGGCTCAATCCTTGGACCCTGAGATCATGACCTGAGCCGAAGTCAGAGGCTTTAACCCACTGAGTCAACAAGGTGCCCCAAATCTTTGTATTTCTTTAAAAAAAATTTTTCTGTCAGATAATATAATTTTTAACATTTTAGAACTTTGGAGAAATTTTTATCTCATCTTTTATTCTGTTTCCTGGGGATAATTCTCCTTCGGGTGAATTTTTCTCTTATGCTTTTTGTTTACGTTCCTTGAAACATTTATTTCCACCCCCTGTTGTGCCTCTCCCCTTTTATCTGAGCAAGTGTCCTGTTTCTTTCCAGAGTCCACGCTAGTTCCTTTATAATTGTGATGAATCTTTGAGGGATTCTAGCTATTTGCTGATGAATAGCACTGCTGAGGGGGAAGGTAAACTGGAAATGGTCTGAACTTTGACTCCACAGTGTGGCCTTAAATATCCCTCTCAAACAATCTACCAAAGTTCTCTGCCCCTCATGTACATCTTTTCACACTTTTTTTGTGTTAATAAGGCTGGTTGGGATTAGTTTCTCATGAAATATTCACTAGTAGGTAGCTTTATTGTATTGAAAAATACACAGTTCTTTTTTTTGAAAAATACATATTTCTAATTATTATTTAACTGCTATCGCCACCCTCAAAAATTACAGAGCACAAATACAGATTTCGACGGTGGATAAAATCATGTCTTAAATGTTAGGGAGTAAATACATGTCAGCCCAAGAGGTCATAATTAATCATTTCACATATAAAAAATGTATGGAGCCAGATAACTAAATAGAAAATGTATTCCTGGGTGCCTGGGTGGCTTAGTCATTAAGCAACAGATTCCTGATTTCAGCTCATGGCAAGATCTCATGGGTCTTGGGACTGAGCCCTGAGTTGAGCTCCGTGCTCAGGGGGAGTCTATTGGATATTCTCTCCCTCTCCCTCTGCTCCCCACCCCCCGACTCACATGCACTCTCCCCCACTCCCCCTCCAAAATAAATAAATAAATCTCTAAAAAAAGAGAGAAAGAAATGTACTCTTGTTGGTTTGTAAATTCAGGAGCTTCCTGGATAAAATCTGAAACTGGTCCCCACACACAGAGGGCAAGGAGAGAATGAAGAAAGAGGCCCCTCCAGATTGGTAGGCAGCAATTTTTTAAGATTTTATTTATTTGACAGAGAGAGACACAATGAGAGAGGGAACACAGCAGGAGAAGTGGGAGAGGGAGAAGCAGGCTTCTCATTGAGCAGGGAGCCTGATGCGGGGCTTGATCCCAGGACCCTGGGATCATGACCCGAGCTGAAGGCAGATGCTTAATGCCACCTAGGTGCTCAGGCAGCAATTTTAATAAGCAAGCGAATTTATACCATGAGGCTTGTCTTAGGTGGTGCAAAATGAGCAGATCTTCACATCTACCTGCCAGGATCTTAGAAGTTTACATAGGCTTTAATTGCGTTAAGTCACGTATTCAGCAGGTGGACCCAATAATACATTACTCCCTAAGGTTGTGTCTGAAACTGGTTCTCTACCATGGGAATGAATGGTGGGCCGAATGTATATTCCAGGGACAGGGGGTAAGGAGTCTCTGATTACCCAGGTCCAGATTGTGGGTCAATCAAAAGTCACATCCTCTCAGTGACTGACTCCAACAACTCCCAATTGCTGATTATAGGTTATTTTCCAAATTTTAAATCTCTGAGATTTTTTAAAATAAAAAAAAAATTTTTTTATTAACATATATTGTATTATTTGCCCCAGGGTACATGTCTGTGAATCATCAGGCTTACACATTTCACAGCACTTACCATAGCACATACCCTCCCCAATGTCCACAACCCAGCCACCCCATCGTTACCCTCCCATCCCCCGCCTCCCAGCCACCCTTAGTTCGTTTCATGAGTCTAGGAGTCTCTTATGGTTTGTCTCCCTCCCCATCCC
>CM053610.1:28393225-28454187 GCA_028646535.1 Procyon lotor
TTATTTTAATTATGAGAAATGACCAACATTGGCACTTTCCTCCTATTGAGAATTATTTTCCTCCAGTTTTACATTTTTTGGATACTGATTAAGTTAGACTCTTTCAAGGATATTTGATAAGCCCTTTGACTTCTTTACACATACTGTTTAGGAAGCCCAACTGGTCATATGTTATCTTACCAAAATCCTTTTGAGGGGTGTGTGTGTGGGTGTGTGTGTAGAAAAACTCTTCTTTCAGAAGTTGCATTTTTCTTTTTCTCTATCACTGAATGGACACACTGTCATGTAGATCATATTTCACCTCTAGGCCAACAAGACATCCATTCAGTATCCAGTCAAACATCTTTATTACTTTGTGATTCTGATCTTATTTCCTGGCACTAAACCATATGTTATTGTTGATGACAAGGTTAATAAATATCATGGCTCTAAGAATTGCCAGAAAATGATCCATTTGTCTTCCCCACTTGCCTTTTCTTCTTAGAAATAAGATCATCTGACCCCACTGTCAGTCCTTCAGAACCAATTTTGACCTCAGAAAGAGAGATTTAAAGTGTTCACAATTCTCTGGCACTTAGAATTGAAGCCTTCCTGCTCTGACTCTGAATGATGCTGAGTCTCTGCAACATTTCCTTGGGGCCAGATTTCCAATTTCCACCCTAGTTGCCAACTATTGAATCTCATGTTGTTCCTTATTATTGCAAACTGCCTAATTTCCAAGTTTCTCAGAGAATCTGCCTTCCTTTTATAAGTTAACCTCCCAGAGTCTGAGGATTACTCCTCAGGAATCTTATCAGCAACTCAGGCACCTGGCTACATTTCTCAGAACTGCTAGAAACATTGTGTAAAACATGAACTGTGTTCAGACTCTAGGTGATATACTTTCACTTCTACTCAGTTCAACTCAACATTCATTAAGCAACTTCAGAGCCCAGGCCCATACTAGAGTGTGGGGATATAACGATAAATAAAACATAATAGTGCTCTCAAAAATGTCCTAGTCTTGTTGAGGACACCACAATGCAAATCCACTACACAAGTGTGCACTAAGAATAGACATATATACCTAGTCAGAGAGAGAAGCAGCTCTAAAGGAGTAGCAAGCCATCTGGTAGGAAAATATGGAAATGACATAGTTTTCATGTGCAGTGACTACATAGCCACCATGTCTGGGTTTTATCCTTTGGTAATTAGAAGATATGGTAGATTACATTGTTGGTCCCAGTATATACCTTTTCATATGTGTATATACTATTTGACATGACTTCATGGGGGCAGTCACCTGTCACATCCTTTAACTCTGAGACATTAGCGCATATAATGCAAGCATGGCTGTGTAAGGGACTTGCATAAGGGAACTTGTGCTTTTGTGTTGTCACCATTGCCATAAAGATATGCTCAGCTCAGTCTATGGATCCCAGGAGGAGATTGAGAGACAAGTGGAATGAAGGTGCTCCAGCTAAGCTACCTAAGTCAAGCTGCTAGCCTACAGCAGCACCCCCCAACTGACACACAGATACATGAGGAAGCCCAGCCAAGATCAGTTCATCATTGACCTCGTGATCCATAAAAACAAATTATCGTTGTGTTCAGCTCCTTAGTTTCTGGAGGTTTATTATTATGCAGCAATAGCTAGCCATATAGTAATCATCGAAGCTGTTGAAAAATTTACCAGCTGTATATTTTAGAAGGATCACTTGGAGAAACCAGTAAATTTGAAGGGAAGGAGACAGACAAGCCAAAAAATGACAATATTTAGCTAAGAAATTATCAAAGCTTGAACAACAGTGGTGGTGAAAAAAAAGAAACAGATTTAAGAGCGATATAGGATGTAGGTCATAGTTATTCATTGGATGTCGATGAAGAAAGAGAGGATGAGTTAAGGACAGCTTGCTTGAGTTCTAGGTTAGATTACTGATAAATCTGACTGTGATAAATGGAATATACAGGAGTTTGAGCAGATTTATTAAAGGACAGGAAACAACAGCAGGCCTGTAACCCATTCCTTTCTTAGCAGAGATACCTAGAAGTAATGAATTCAGTCAAATTTCCATGTAAACATGGTAAGGACTTGAAGACAAGACCTCCCGGTAAACATACTAATGTTGTTTATTGGTGGAACAATCCAGGGAGCCCTTACCTAGGATTTTGTTCCATGCAATATATGTGGTCTCTCTTGATTATTTGTTGTTCACAAAACTGGAATTTGTGAATTTGTAGATCATTAATGAATGAAGAATGGAAAGTTGTATTATAGACTGTAATTAATAGAGTATAAAATAGGGCGCCTGGGTGGCTCAAGTTGGTTGGACAACTGCCTTCAGCCCAGGTCATGATCCTGGAGTCCCGGGATCGAGTCCCACATCGGGCTCCCAACTCCGCTTGGAGTCTGCTTCTCTCTCTGACCTTCGCTCCTCTCATCCTCTCTCTTTCTCTCTCTCTCTCTCTCTCAAATAAATAAATAAAATCTTAAAAAAAATAGTATAAAATAGGCTTTTCTTTTTTAAAAGATTTTATTTATTTCTTTGACACAAAGAGAGCACAATCAGAGGTAGTGACAAGCAGAGGGAGAAGGAGAAGCAGGCTCTCCGAAAAGCAGGGGGAGCCCATTGTGGGACTTGATCCCAGGACCCTGGGATCATGACCTGAGCCATAAAATGGGCTTTTCTAAAATGGAGATGGGTCTCTTTGTGTGAGTAGCATCTCCATAGAAATTGCTCAGAAGAGTCTTCTCTGTTAAATAGGAAACCAAAATTCAGTGACATGAGGGACAAAAATGGTATTTTGGGGATCTACATCTCAGTGTCTCAGAATCCTCCAAGAAATGAACGTGTCACCAGTGACTAGTGACTTCCTGCTTCCTTTGACTTATTGTAAGTTTTGGTATTGAGTAGGATCTATGACTGTGCATCTCCTTTGACAACTCAACAATTTTTTTCTCAAATGCTGGGGCAAGGACAGGGTGCGGCAACTTGGATTGAGGGCAATGCTAATAAAAGCAGCAGAAGCCATCAACGGGACCTGACACTTCTTTTGATAATCAGTGAATGTTCTCCAAAAGACGGGTTCCTCCTGGAGTGTAATGGACAGGGTTAGAGGCTGACTTATGTAAGATAAAAAGACTTTTGTTATTTACACTACGAGGACAGTGGGGATGGATTGAGTTCCAGAAATTGCCAGAAGGAGATGGTGCACTTCTCACAAAAAGTCGGGTATATTCGGCAAACAAACAATGGCTGTCTTCATGAAATTCTCTCAGGGTTGGCACAGTTTTGATGTCTGGGTAGATTTGATATCGAATTCTTTATTATTCTGGAGTCACTTGAAATGTGTGTGTTCACTGTTTTGCTCATTTTAATGAGCTTATGCTTTATTTCTCCCCAAATATTAGCTTCCTGAGAGCAGGAGTATGTTGTACAACAGTAATTCTCAAACTGAGAGTGTACAAGTCACCAGGGGATCTGGATAAAATGCAGATTTTGACCCAGCATGTCTGGGGTGGAGCCTGAAAATCTGCATTTCTAACAACCTATCTGGTGTTGTTGATGCTGCTGGTCCATGGACCACATGAGTAACCCCAGTTTAGCTTGAGATATTCATCTAGAAGAGTAACAGTATCTCACAGCTATTTATTATGGGTTCTTAATTATAAGAATTATTCCAATAACTACCTTCCATTAAGAAATTCTCCATTTGGGTGAAGCTCCTTCATGGACTTTTTTCTTCCTTCTGAGGAGCAGAAAAAGACCCAGGCAGCAAAATGACACTTTCCTCCTACCCACTACAAAGTGGCTGCTAGCAGCCTAGAAATGAAGATACGACTTCCTTCAATAGCAACTTGTTAATGAATTGTCCTCAGCAAACTAAATGACAAGCCAAAAGGGCTTTTGTAGAAAAGTGCTTTTGAAGAAATTTCAGGGCCCCTAATTTTTCTTTTATACCCCACCGACTTCACAGGCACAGCTAAAATCCTTGCCTGCTCTACAGTACCTGCTTGTTCCTGTTCTATTCATCAGCCCTACTGATTTAGAGATATTATCCACTACTGGATTTCACCATCATTTACACATCTCCCATGCATGACTTGTCTCCCCTAGAAAAGGTTAAACTCTTGGAGATCAAAGACAGTAACAAGAACAACTGCACCAGTTAACAATTATATATATATATTTTTTATTTTTTTTATTAACATATAATGTATTATTTGCCCCAGGGTACACGTCTGTGAATCGTCAGGCTTACACATTTCACAGCACTTACCATAGCACATACCCTCCTCAATGTCCACAACCCAGCCACCCTATCCCTACTCCCCGCCGCCTCCCAGCCACCCCTAGTTCATTTCATGAGTCTAGGAGTCTCTTATGGTTTGTCTCCCTCCCCATCCCCTCCTGTTTCATTTCTCTCCCCCACCGCCCCCCAACAAACCCCTGCCTTGCCTCTCAAATTCTTCATATCAGAGAGATCATGTGATACTTTTCTTTCTCTGACTGACTTATTTCACTTAGCATAATACCCTCCAGTTCCATCCACATCATTGCAAATGGCCAGATTTCATTTCTCTTGATGGCTGCATAGTATTCCATGGTATATATATACCACATCTTCTTTATCCATTCATCCATTGATGGACATCTAGGGTCTTTCCATAGTTTGGCTAACAATGATATATTTACCATGTGTCAGGCATTTTGTATTTTCTTCCTACCCTCTGTCTAATTGCATGATATATATGTTATATGTTCTGCTTAGTTTGATTATAAGAGTGAACACCTTGGGGTGCCTGGGTAGCTCAGTCATGATCCCAGGGGCCTGGGATCGAGCCCCGCAATGGGCTCCCAACTCAGTGGGAAGTCTGCTTCTTCCTTCCCCATTTCCCCTACTTGTGTTCCCTCTCTTGAATGTGCTCTCCGTCAAATAAATAAATAAAATCTATTTAAAAAAAGAAAAAAAAAAAAAGAAAAAAAAAAAAAGAATGAGCACCTTCTTAAGAAAAAAAAAACCCTGTGTGTTTTCTGTGCTAAAATAATCCTTCTCAGGAGTTCCTTGAAGATCCAGCAGATATAAGGCATCACCTAAACAATTAGAAAATGGCATAAAGGTATTTCTTATAGGAACTGCTTGTCAAGATCCTTATTTTATTTATTTGTACTTTTGCACTCTGCATTTTTCCCATTTGCAATTCATACATCTGAAGTTACCATTATCCTATAAATATCCTTTGGCAAATATTTATTAAGCATTTATAATATGCTAGGAATCAGTTAGTTGCTGGCGACAGAAGGGTGAACAAGCTAGATAATACCCCTGATATTATGGTGTTTGTAATCTCGTGGGGATGGAGGAGGATATGGGGAGAGGGCAGACAACAAACAAACAAATAATGAGTCAGAGAGGTAAAGAGGATAGTGTTGCCGGGATTGGGGTAGCTACTTGAAATGGATAAGAGAGAAAATCAATGAACGCTTGTTTTCCATATATGGCTGTCCATATATATTTTCAGTTTGAGAATGAGCATATATCCTCATGACAGAATATTGATACATTTCTGAAAACGTTCTACATCATTCTTGACAACTTGAAAAACTTTCTGTGGACTTGCTTGAGCATTTGTTGTCCAGCAACACCAATTGGTCAATAACTGGCTTGTTTTTTCTTTTCTTTTCCTTCCGCTGTGAATGCGATGTCATTCCATCAGGAGCCCAACTCCTTCCTTCTTCACATGAGACTGTACCTTATTAAACCAACTTGGAGAGGGGAGGGGGGTGGAAGGGATGGGGTGCCTGGGTGATAGACATTGGGGAGGGTCTGTGCTATGGTGAGTGCTGTGAATTGTGTAAGACTGATGAATCAAAGACCTGTACCCCCGAAACAAATAATACATTATATGTTAAAAAAAACAGCTTGGAGAAGAGAATTGAATAAGTGAATAATGAGTATATATGGGAACTTGGGGGACTACCCTAGATTGCAATTATAGAAAAAAATGGGAGCTAGAATAGATAAGGTAATCCTGATACTTACTTGGTTAAAAGATTGATATTCCTAAATTTCCAACCCTAATTCACCTTATGCCTCTTTACATGAGAGGAGTTCCTACCCACTCTTTTGGAAACCTGGAGGAGGTCCATGGCTGTGCTTCAAAGGGGATCAGTGAACACTTGGAAATTCCTCAGCAAAATTGCATGTATGTGTTGATGTGTTTTTGTATGTGGAGAGGCTTGTAATTTTTATCAGCTTCTAAAAGTGGTACTCCCTTGTCCTGGCTTGTTTCATTCACTCTTTTTTTTTTTTTTTAAAGATTTTATTTATTTATTTGACAGAGAGAGAGACTACAAGTAGGCAGAGAGGCAGGCAGAGAGAGGGGGGGAAGCAGGCTCCCTGCTGAGCAGAGAACCCAATGCGGGGCTCGATCCCAGGACCCTGAGATCATGACCTGAGCCAAAGGAAGAGGCTTTAACCCACTGAGCCACCCAGGTGCCCCATCATTCACTCTTGAAGGCTCATCCATGCTTGCAAATTCCGTGGTTCCTCACAGCTAGGCCATAGCATGTTCCCTGCCCTTCCTTTAAAAATGCTTTAGTGGATCCCCACTGCTTTCCAAATAAAATGCAGACTTTTCTGATTAGCAGACAGGATCTGTTTTCATCACTTCCAGCTCACACCCTATGTTCCACCAGTTGTAACTCTTCAGTCTCAGATGTCCTCATGCTTCCATGTTTGGGCACATGTCACCAACACTTCTCCTCACCTCTCACCCATGTGCACGTGGACAGCTCGTGTTTATCCTTGGGTCGAGTTCTCCCAGAAGCTGGCCCTAAGACAAGGACTTGAGTGTGTTTTACTTGGGAGCTGACACCAGCAACCAGCAATAGAGGAAAGAAAGGTGAGACAGAGCGTGGGAAGAATCTAGTAAAAGATATGTTATCGAGCCAGTTACTGCTGTGGGCACTTAGAGAGACAGTGTAGAAAAACTTCATGGGGGGGTCTGGCGGGGTCTCAGTCAGTTGAGCATCTGACTCTTGATTTCAGCTAAGGTCATGATCTCAGGGTCATGAGATGGAGCCCCGTGTCTCTGCACTCAGCGGGCAGTCTGCTTGAGATTCTCTCTTCCTCTGCCCCTCACTCTATGGTCATCTCTCTCTCAAATAACTAAATCTTTAAAAAAAAAAAAAAACAACCAATAACCTTTAGTTACCTCATCTATAAAGCCAAGGAGCTGGGGTGTTCATTCACCAACTCCTGGAAATCTCTGGTTGAAGGCTATTCTTGGGAGTGACTTCTGGGGGCAACTGGGTATGTTTCAAGGGAAAGTCTCTCAAGTGTGAGTCTTAGGTCTTCCAGGGAAATTGCCTGGAGCATGGAAGTGAGTGCCAAGGGAAGGTACGCAAGGTAATGCCAGTTTCCCTATACAATCCCAAATGTACGGATTCGCGGTAAACATATCCAACCAAAGGAAACCCATCCAAAGGAAGACTTCCAAAGGTTTTTATCCTCCATTTGAGTTAAGTAACTATCCATTGTTCTCTCTTAGTAGCTGTGATAACTTCGATCTACATGTTAGCCACACCACTGAGAAAATATTTATTAAGTAGATGCCATGAGCCGGTCATTGTGCAGGGCAACAAGGGTGTAACAGTGAAGACAGCAGGCATCGACCCATCAAGTGCAGGTGTATTATCGTCACACAACCATAGAAACTTAACCATTTGTCTGCCTCCAAGTCTAAACAATATCTTTTTTTTTTTTTTAAAGATTTTATTTATTTGAGAGAAAGAGAGGGTGAGAAAGAGAGCATGAGAGAGGAGAAGGTCAGAGGGAGAGGCAGACTCCCCATGGAGCTGGGAGCCCGATGTGGGACTCAATCCTGGGACTCCAGGATCATGACCTGAGCCGAAGGCAGTCGCTTAACCAACTAAGCCACCCAGGAGCCCCTAAACAATATCTTTTATGTCTTATTCTCAGGCCTTACTCATACTTTGTCACAGAGCGGGCATTTAATAAATGTTGACCAATGATTAGTGAATAAATAAGTATATCCCTTAGGCTTATTTGGAGCCCTGTACTTGAAATTTGTGAGCACAAGGGACAATTCCAAGTTGAATTGGGCATTTAACTCTATGGATAAGCACAGATCTGGGAAATCACTGCCTGCTTTGGAATGTTACTTTTTTTTTTAAGATTTTATTTATTTATTGGACAGAGAGGAGAGAGATCACAAGGAGACAGAGAGGCAGGCAGAGAGAGAGGGGAAGCAGGCTCCCCACCGAGCAGAGAGCCTGATGCGGAGCTCGATCCCAGGACCCCGAGACCATGACCTGAGCCAAAGGCAGAGGCTTTAACCCACTGAGCCACCCAGGCGCTCCTGGAATGTGTCTCTTTGGGGGCATTTAAGTGAAGTAGTAATTCCTGGTTAGATGTCACCCAGAAAGGACGCTCTACAAGTCCATGCATTTTTTTTCCCCCAGTAAATTCAAAGCAAGCCAGCTTTGCAGCCGGAACCGCTGCAATTGATCAGCAGTAATTAAAACTCGGTCTAAAAGCCAGAGTTTTCATCTTTGAAGTAATTCCCAGCGTGAACCTTTAAAGATATCTGCCCTAGTAAGCCCAAACCCGAGCAGGATGAATCGTCTCCTGACCTTTCGGTGAAGCCAAGTGCAGAATAATGAATGGAGCCTTTTTTTGATCGCTTTGTCTTGGCAGACCTGAATCTTTCTTGAGAAGAGAGGCAGGTTAATATGAAGCCTAATTCAGATTTGAAAATGGGAGTTTCTACGTATTTGGAAGCATCACACATTCAAAGCCACCAAAGAATAAGGGTATTTAAAATATTCTAGAGATCTAACTGCAGTATTTATTTCCACTTACTACTTACTTCTCTGGAAATGCCTTGATATGCAAATAAACTAGATTCCCTAACCAGTGTTGTGATCCTGTGAGCCACCTTTTGGTCACTACTGACAACTACACCAAAATTAAGTTTTTGTTTTTGTTTTTTTTTAAATTTCAACGTGGCCTCCCTCCTGCTGGAATGTGCTATAGAGCAGTGGTTGTTAAACTTTGGTGAGTCTCAGAATCACCTGGAGAACACACACAACTAAGTTTCCCGAAGAGGACGGGGGCCTGGGGCTTTGTATTTTTACCAAGCTTTCATATCCATTGAATTTGAGAATCACTGCTGTACATTAGAGACACAAGTTTTTCTCAAATATTTTGAGCAATTATTTTATGCAAAACATCTCTGGAAAAAAGCCTTTAAATTTACATCATTCCAAAAAAACTTAATCAAACACACAATAACAAAAGAAAATAAAGAGATTATATTGCAAAATCAAATGGAAACAAATTATTAGTCTACTTAAGAATATTTTATTTTGTTTTGATGGGAAAGAAGCTATATTTGAATTGTGTGCTAAATGCAAGTTATTCACAGAATAGTGGTTTATTAAATACTGATCTAGAATATAATAACTTTTCTGTATTTAGTTTTCCTTCAATTTCCTACTTAAGTTCTAACCTTAAAGCAAGACTACTCACACTCCATATTCCAATTTTTTTCTTCCAGTTCTTATTTACTTCTTGGGTGATTTCAATAATTTTTATTTAAAAGGTATTTATTTATTTCCATAGCATTGTGACTTGTTTAAAATTACATGATCTAGGAGCGCCTGGGTGGCTCAGTGGGTTAAAGCCTCCGCCTGCATCTCAGGTCATGATCTCAGGGTCCTGGGATTAAGCCCCGCATCGGGATCTCTACTCAGCAGGGAGCCTGCTTCCCCAACTCCCTCTGCCTGCCTTTCTACCTACTTGTGATCTCTCTCTGTCAAATAAATAAATAAAATCTTTAAAGAAATTACATGATCTAAATAATTAAAAATAAATTAGTTCAGTCATATCACGGGAGACTGAAGCTCAAAAGAGGATTTCTACCTACAGTAAACTTTAAAAACATTACATAGAAACCTCAGAATTAAAGAACTCGGCTCAGATATGGACAATTTCAGGTTGGCATACAGTGAAAACTTTTTTCTGCAAAAACAGTAAATGTTACCCCTCAGCCCACTAGTATGTTTAAAATGAAAACGACTGGCCCATGCTGGTGAGGATACAGAGCTACTGGAATGTTTATGCATTGCCGTTTGGAGTGTGAAATGGTATAATTATCTTTTTTTAAAAAAAGTCTTTTATAAAGTTAAACACTTACGGGGTGCCTGGGTGGCTTAGTCGGCCAAGTATCTTGATTTTGGTTCAGGTCATGGTCTCAGGGTCCTGGGATGGAGCTCTGTGTCTGGTTCTGTGCTCAGTAGGGACTCTTTTTATATAGTGGTATTAATTTCAAATTTTTAAAAGTAGGCTCCGTACCCAACACAGGTCTTGAACTCATGACCCTGAGATCAAGAGTCTCACACTCTAGCAACTGAGCCAGCCAGGTACCCCCTAATTTCAATCTTAAGCAGTGATGGCTTTCTCATCCTGAGTTCCATATGCATATTTCTATTTTCTGTACTTCTTTCTCCATTTCTTCTATTCTCTGCCTGTAGGTTTTCATCTCCTCTACAGCTGATGGCTTTTTCTCCTTCTTTTCCTATGTATTCTCTTTGTAAATCAGCTTTTTTTAAAAAAATATTTTCTTTATTTGACAGAGAGAGAGCGAGTGAGCACAAATAGGCAGGGCAGTAGGCAGAGGGAGAGAGAGAAGCAGGTTTTCCACTGAGCAGGGAGCCCAATGCAGGGCTCAATCCCAGGACCCTGGGATCATGACCAGAGCTGAAGGCAGACGCTCAACCAACTGACTGGGCCACCTGGGTGCCCCAGTAAATCAGCTTCTTTACAGAGCCCCTCTTTATATATTTTTCAAGATCATGGCACTGTGCTGCAAGGTTTTGCATTCATTTTCCAGTAGAACTTTGCTCAACTCAGTGAACAAATCTCATGTTCTTTATTTGTTCTTCCAGTCCATGCCTGGTTGACATCTCATCACTCAGTTTAGATAGGAAATGGCCTCAATCTTTTCCAGCTATTGTTAACAAAGATTATATCCAGGAGATATATATCATCTGTCATCTCTGATTTATTTTATCTTCTCACTCTGGTGATTTACCCATTATTTCAGCTGCCCAGTGCAATTATTCAAAACTTCAGACTCTTTACTTTGTAAACAAGCGTTTTCTTGAGGTTTTTCTGAATTTTGTAGCAAACTAATTTGATTGGTTCACTCAGCTAAGTTTCATTGGGACTTTCTGCTTTCTAGAGTAACTACTCCATGCTCTCCTTAGATCTTGATTTTTTTTCTTCCTCTTGAACCTGCCAGAAATCAGACTTGCTCTTCTCTTTGCTGAGTTTTGCTTCATTAAGGCTTTTTTCCCCCCTTGAAACTTTTATAAAATCCCTTGAAAGTATTTGTTGTATATTTCCAATGTTTTGTTCTGTTTGATTTTGTTTCCTTTATGTGCTTGCTTTTGTGTTTTATACCTACTGAGTTTCCCAAAACAAGTACACTTTTTAGCAACACTTCGCTTATAATTTGAGACATTTTTAAAAGACCCTGGTCAGAACCTTTTTGTGCTTCCTTCCTCAGAGAAATTTTTATTTCATATCCTGATTTTTACCTCCCCCCCAAAAAAAAGTATTTGCTGCTTTAATTTTCTGTTCACATTTGACAATTTCTTTTAACCTTAAGGTATTTTTAAAGTCCTGCAAATCTGTTGCGCTATCATTTGTTATCCTCAGCTCTTCGCAGAAAGGAATGCTCTCCTGAAGAAAATGGTCAATGAATGATTTCTCAGTAGGTACTATTAATTCTTGACTCCTGCAGCCCTTCATCAAAATCAGACCTGGCTCATGGTCTCCAGGGGATGTAGAATTTGTAACATCTCAGAATCTATTGTTTCAGGCCAAACTTGGCTGAGAAAAATCATTGTCCATCCCTTCACAGCTCAATTTCTGTAGTTAGCAATCTACAGCCTATGGTTCAAATCTGGCCCACCACCCGTTTTTATAAATAAAGTTCTATTGGAATACAGTTATGTACACTTGTTTATTTATCATATATGACTGCTTTCATGTTATAAGGACGGAGTTGAGTAGTCTTAACAGAGACCATGTGGCCTGCAAAGCCAAAAATATTTCCAATCTGGCTCTGTACAGAGACATTTGCAGACTCCTACTCTAGGGTTTTATCAATAACAAGTGCAACTCTACACTCCGATGAAGCCTGGCCATGCTTGGTCATTCTCTGATTCCCTCTATGGCTCCTTGGGCTTGGTCTCATGGACCCCAACTTGGGTTTTTAACATGTTCATGTCTTTCCTTCTTAGTTTCAACTGTGGGCTTTTTCAATAGGGTGTCTATTGAGGAATGGTCCATTCTGCCCTTATTCTCACCTAAATCCCAATTTTCTCCCCCTAAAGTATCAAAGCTTCATTTCCTCTGCGAGAACAGTCTTTATCTACTGATAACACTAGCATGAAATCTCATCATCTCTCTTCCTCTGCCTCCTTCTCTCTCTTGTACTGCATCTTTAGTTGGATTAAATCATTTAGAAATTACCTACCACCAAAGCTCCCTTAGCTCGTAACACACATGCCATTCCCTGTTTTTAAGTTTTTAAACTATAATCAGGTTGGTGAAACCCTGTAGGACTTTATCCTCACATGTTATATACTGAATTTCTTTCTTTCTTTCTTTCTTTCTTTCTTTCTTTCTTTCTTTCTTTCTTTCTTTCTTTCTTTCTTTCTTTTAAAGATTTTATTTATTTGACAGAGAGAAACACAGCGAGAGAGGGAACACAAGCAGAGGGAATGGTAGCGGGAGAAAAGGCTTCCTGCCGAGCAGGGAGCCCGATGCAGGGCTCGATCCCAGGACCCTGGAATCATGACCTGAGCTGAAGGCAGACACTCAACGACTGAGCCACCTAGGCGCCCCATGCTGAATTTCTTGCTTCAGCCCAGAAATGCCCAATCTCGTTTTGCCTTAGTAACTACCCTGGCAGTTAGAACAGCCACACTGAGGAATAGCTAATTTAGAGATCCTGGAATCATGGCTGGGCGGAAGGATGGAGATGGGGAAGACTTGGGAAGAGTTTGGGAGAACTAGGCAAAGCTAGTGGGGCAGGGATCCAGGGGTGGATACTTTCCCTTGCAAAGGGATTTTTGCAAAGTCTTCAGGCCTGACAAGTCTGTCCCCTCCATCTACGTGGGAGCAGAGGCCCTCTGGGTTTCCCAGAGCAGTTTCCTTATTGAAAGGATAATGAGATCAATCCTAAGGGATTGCAACCAGTAGTGTCCAGCTTTGAGTCCCTTCCTTTTTTTTTTTTTTTTTAAGATTTTATTTATTTATTTGACAGAAAGAGATCACAAGTAGGCAGAGAGGCAGGAGAGGGAGAGGGAGAAGAAGGCTTCCCGCTGAGCAGAGAGCCCGATGCAGGGCTCGATCCCAGGACCCCGAGATCATGACCTGAGCCAAAGGCAGAGGCTTTAACCCACTGAGCCACTCAGGCACCCTGAGTCCCTTCCTTTTGAACGCAATCCTGTGGCCCTGCTTTTAGGACTACAATCAGGGGTCATTCCTCTATCATATGTTGTGAGATAATTGGAAACTCAATAAAACTTTATAAAACTATAGGTTTATAAATGGTCACTAAGACTGCAAGAATTTATTCTACTGAGTAAATTTTAAAACTAGCATGTAATGATTATTACATATTTCTGGAAGTACCCTTTATCAAATTTGGACAGATTCCTCTACTTCTAGTCAGCTAATTGTGTGTGTTTGTGTGTGTGTGTGTGTGTGAGAGAGAGAGAGAGAGAGAGAAGAGGGAGAGAAAGAGAAATGGGTGGGGGGAATGAGAACTATATTTTATCAAAATGTAATATCTATTGAGGAGGTGATTTTTTCCCCTTTAATCTAAAAATTAAGATAATTACTAATTACTTAATGTTGCATCCTTGTGTTAATGGATGCAAATAGGTGAATAAATATATATTGACAAAAGCTAACAATGTAATTTTAATATCTGCAAAGTAGATTCATGGTAAAAATTATAGAATAAGAAAATGTTATTTTATACTAAAATCATAATAGTTACGAATATGTATATGTGAACTATCAGTCCTATGACAATATTAGAAATATTGACAAGACCTCACGTGTAATAAGATGCTTAACTAAAGTCTCATGGTCTGGGATGCATTAAGAGGCCAAAATTAAATAATGAAATGTAACCATTGATTACTACATAGTATTGGCTAAACTGATAAATAATTGTTTCCAATGTTCTACAAAAATTTGATGGAGAGGAGTGTCCAAACGGGAGTGGAATGAATACACATACAATGCAAATATTTTATATATATTTATCACATATCTAGCCATTTTACTGAGCTTTCTGAATAAGGCCATTAGTGTTTTTAGCTGAGTTTCTTATTTGTTGCAGGCATGAAGTCATATTGTTTGAAAACAGTTGTCATGAATTTTGAGTATTTCTGATTTTGAATATTTGTACCTCTTATTCTGTAACTGCTGATCACCTCGTATAACAGTCTGATCATTGTTAAGGAGCAGAAGGTGCTAAGCTTCAGAGAAGATGTGAATGTGCTGTTCAAAGGGAACAGTCAGTGTCCTGGAAAAGGGGGGCCACAGTGACGGGAGACAGTAGTGTGCTGGGCAGCATGTAGGAGGGGGCAAAGCACCAATAGATTCCCTGTAGGGACCATGTGTTTGGAAATCTGGGTGGCCTATTTGTTAATATCTGAGGAGCCCTGAGAGAAGAAACTGCCTCTTGTGATTATTTTCTACTTAAAATAACTGTTTGCACTAGGTGAACACCAAAAAGAATGAGAATTCAACCATGTAATTGTTAATTTTCCACATTCTGCATCTTTTGATGCACATTTTCCTCTGAGGATATATAAAGATATCCTGAAAAGGCACTGATGCAAAAGGTAAAGTGCAAAAGTTCCAGGAACATCAAAACAGAATCTATACCAAGCCTATAGTTTAGCATATTATAGCAGTTCCCAGTTACCCAGGGGGAGGGGATACATCCTAAGACCCCTGGAGGGTACCTGCAACCACGGATAGTACTGAATCCTATATAGTACTGAAACCTATATAGACTACGTTTCTTCCCATACATACATACCTAGAGTTTCATTTATAAATTTGGCCAAGTTTCATTTATATATTTGGCCAAGTAAGAGGATTAACAGAAACAACTAATAAAATAGAACAATTATAACAGTATACTGTAATAAAAGTTATAAATGTTATAAATATTATAAAAAGTTATAAATTTAATAAAAAATGAAAGTAATAAATGTGACCTCTCTCAAAATATCTTATTGTACTGAACTCACCCTTCGTCTTGTGATGGTATTCAATGATAAAATGCATACGTGATGAGTTAAAGTAAGGTGAGTGATGCTGACATTGCGACATAATACCATTGACCAGAGGATCATCTACTTCTGGCCCATGGTTGAACATAGGCAACTAAAACCATGAACAATGAAACTGTGGATAAAGGGAACTACAGTATAGAAATGGTTCATATTCTCTGTCCCTTCCTAAATCTACTTCCTTTCTAAGGCAATTTTGCCACTCTTCCTGTCAAGAGATTTCCCCATCTAATGACTCTGGGCTGGCCTTGGGATTGATTTTGGCCAATGGAATGAGGAAAAAGTACTGTTGTACCAGAGGCTTTGCTTTATTCTGTTCTTACTCTCAGATCCTAGCTATCATCAGGAGAGCAAGCCTGAGCTAGCTCACCAAAAGATGAGAGACCATAAGAAAGAGAGCTGAATTTTCTAGGCCAAAGCCATTCTAGATCAATCAGACTCACATTGACCAAACAGTGGGTCAGGTCATCAGGAAGGACCCAACTCAGATCGTCAGAACCAACTAGCTAATCTATAGATGTGTTAGAAATAATAAAGAGCTGTTGTTTTAAGCTACCAAATTTTGGATAGTTGTTACTTAGCCACAGTTAACTAATGTAATAGTTTCCTATAAAAATCTATCAGTTGTTGAGCTGATATGCTGGGCCAGCCCTTATTTATTACAAATGTATATACTTGCTGTTTACATCCCTTCTCCCTTTCTTTGACTCTACCTCTAATCAAGCGGTTCCTCATTAACTCTATAGATATCAAAACCCCCAGTCTGGTGTCCCCAATTTCTCACTTCAATGTTTGGCCTTCATTCATACTAAAGTGTTAATGGCTACCTAAGATTAAAGTAATTTTCTTCTTACGGGAATTCTGTACTTTAACTGAGATCATAGATGCTTAATTTTTAAATGGCTGCATTTGTTGCTAGGGCAGCTGTACTAAAGTATCACAGACTGGGTGCCTTAAGCAACAGAAATTTACTTTTTTTTTCTTTTTTTTTTAAGAAATTTACTTTCTCATAGTTCTGAAAGCTGTAAGTCCAAGGTCAAGGGGTCAACAGAATTGGTTTCTTCTGAGGCCTCTGCCCTTGGATTGTAGATGGCCGTCTTCTCCTTATATCTTCATATAGTCTTCCCTCTCTGTACATGTCTATGCTCTAATCACCTCTTCTTATGATATCACCCTATTGAATCAGAGCCCACCCTCATGGTCTCATTTTTACCTAATTACCTTTTTAAAGACCTAGTCTCCAAATACAGTCACATTTGGAAGTATTAGGGGTGGAAGACTTCAACATAAGAACTTGGAGGGGTGGTGTACAATTAAACCCACAACGGTGACTTCAATGAACATCATACAGCAAAGGGTGGGCACACAGAAATCTCCATAGTGGAGAAACTTGCTGGGCTAAATGCCAATAAATATGGGAAAAAGGGGTAGGGCTAGACACCAAATCAAATGAAGCTACTGGTTTTAATTGAACACCGACTATTGCTCTGCACTTTATTGAGGATATTACTATTATGTTTCATTGGTTTCTCAAAGCAACCTTATTAAATAATTCCTATTATTTTTACCACAATAGTTTTGTACAGGTTATGCAGGGATTTAAGTAGCAGAGCTGGGGTCTTATGCCACTTTGTCTGAAACGCATATTCTTTCCTCTAGCAAATACAAGTAAGAATTAGGTTTGGAAACAGAGCTAAGTAATTAGTGGGTAATTCTGGATCACATCCAGGGGCCAAATCTGAACACTGATGAACTGAAACAGTAAATGAAGTCATATGGGAAGCAACATCAGAATATAATTTTCAAAAACTTCAAAAGCACTGCTTTCTCACAAATATATAGGGAATATATGTTAATTAAGAGCAGAAACTCATTAATGGCAGTACTCACAGGATGGTAAAGCTGGTTCAAAGAAGAGTTTAAAACACTGAAGCACATATTGTCAGTAAAAGAAAAAATGTTGAAAAGACATTGTTAATTAAACATAAAACTGGTTAATGTGCTACAGGGCAATACAACTGTTTTACAGGGCAGAACAGAAATCATTTGCCACTTATCAGTCTTCTAGAAGTTAACATTTAACTTTGGAGAGTCTGGGGCCTAATCATTGGTAAATAGTAAATCAAACAAGGCTACACTATGCAACAGTTGCTATACCCAAGATGGTGGCCAAGTCACATGAGGCTATTTAAATGTGAAATGAAATTACTTAACCTTACATAAAGCTAAAAATCAGGTTCCTTAGTTGCACATATTTCAAATGTTCGATAGACACATGTGGCCAGTGACTACCATATTGAACAACTCAGATACCGAACATTTCCATCATCACAGAATGTTCAGTTGGATGCATTTCTCTAGACTATCAGGTGAACCTCAGGCAGGCTTGTTAAAGAATACCATGATACAAAAAGGGCAAGATTTTGCATAGTTTTCTTTGATAGCAGGGGCCATGAATTTCAGGAACTTGGAGTTTCATTGGAAGAGCAATGAAAATTGAGATGAGAGATTAATTATACTGGCAGCTGCTCTGACAAAAGTTTATTCTGAGATATTTGCTTGGACTTTTACTGTGGCCCAGATCAGTTTCAAAAACATTCCTCCTGCATGGTGGCTGAGATGGCCCTGGTGCTGCCTATACATACACCTGCTTCCCTAGAAGTGACATCTCAACACAATGGTCTTGCTGCCACATCCTAAAACTAATTGTAAAAATTATACATCCCCTCTCAAATTTTAAGTTGAGTCCAATGAGACAATACTACCAGTACATCATATTTTAAGTCAACAAAAGGAATCTAAATACCAATGGCATTTTGAAATTTGGCATCATTAATTAAAAAGAAGAAATTCTCCGGTGATGGAAAATTTACATTATTTCTCTTACTACTTGAAATCAAATTTTTATTATAGTCTCCCGGCATGATTTTATCCAAAGGTAATTTATTTATATTTGAAAAATTTTATTCATCTTTCTATATTCTTCAAAGCATCAAAAATATGTATAAGTTGAAATTGTTTTCTATTCCCAATAACCATAAAGGTTAATATGTTTAAAAATGTGTCACATACAAAGTACAGCATCCTTTCCTGATCAAAACTTTTCACAGTGTAGGCATAGATGATGATCGATATCATCAAAGCCATCTATAAAAAACCCACAGCAAATATCATTCTCAATGGGGAAAAACTGAGAGCTTTTCCACTAAGGTCAGAAACATGGCAGGGCTGTCCGCTATCACCGCTGCTATTCAACATAGTACTAGAAGTCCTAGCCTCAGCAATCAGACAACAAAAAGAAATAAAAGGCATCCAAATCAGCAAAGAAGAAGTCAAACTCTCACTCTTTGCAGATGATATGATACTTTATGTGGAAAACCCAAAGACTCCACCTCAAGACTGCTAGAACTCATACAGGAATTCAGTAAAGTGGCAAGATATAAAATCAATGCACAGAAATCAGTTGCATTTCTACTCACCATCAGCAAGACAGAAGAAAGAGAAATTAAGGAGTTGATCCCATTTACAACTGTACCCAAAACCATAAGATATATACCTAGGAATAAACCTAACCAAAGAGGAAAAGAATCTGTACTCAGACAGCTATAAAGTACTCATGAAAGAAATTGAGGAAGACACAAAGAAATGGAAAAACATTCCATGCTTATGGACTGGAAGAAAAAATATTGTGAAAATGTCTATGCTACCTAGAGCAATCTACACATTTAATGCAATCCCTATCAAAATACCATCAGTTTGGGGCGCCTGGGTGGCTCAGTCGTTAAGCGTCTGCCTTCGGCTCTGGTCATGATCCCAGGGTCCTGGGATCGAGCCCCACATCGGGCTCTCTGCTCGGCGGGAAGCCTGCTTCTCCTGCTGCCATTCCCTCTGCTTGTGTTCCCTCTCTCGCTGTGTTTCTCTCTGTCAAATAAATAAAATCTTTAAAAAAAAAATACCATCAGTTTATTTCAAAGAAATGGAACAAATAATTCTAAAATGTATACGGAACCAGAAAAGACCATGAATAGCCAGAGGAATATTGAAAAAGAAAGCCAAATTTGGTGGCATCACAATTCTAGACTTCAAGCTCTATTATAAAGCTGTAATCATCAAGACAGTATGGTAGTGGCACAAAAACAGACACACAGATCAATAGAATAGAATAGAATAGAATAGAATAGAATAGAATAGAATAGAGAGCCCAGAAATGGACTCTCAACTCTATGGTCAACTAATCTTTGACAAAGCTGGAAAGAATGTCCAATGCCAAAAAGACAGTCTCTTCAACAAATGGTGTTGGGAAAATTGGACAGCCACATGAAGAAGAATGAAACTAGACTATTTCCTTATACCACACACAAAAATAGACTCCAGATGGATGAAAGACCTCCATTGGTCTTTGTCTCGATGTGAGACAGGAATCCATCAAAATCCTTGAGGAGAACACAGGCAGCAACCTCTTCAACCTCAGCCACAGAAACTTCTTCCTAGAAACATCACCAAAGGCAAGGGAAACAGGGCAAAAACGAACTATTGGGACTTCGTCAAGATCAAAAGCTTTTGCACAGCAAAGGAAACAGTCAACAAAACCAAAAGACAACTGACAGAATGGGAGAAGATATTCACCAATGACATAACAGATAAAGGACTAGTATCCAAAATCTATAAAGAACTTCTCAAACTCAACACCCAAAGAACAAAAAATCCAATCAAGAAATGGGCAGAAGACATAAACAGATAATTCTGCAAAGAAGACATCCAAATGGCCAACAGACACATGAAAAAGTGGTCAACATCACCTGGTATCAGGGAAATACATATCAAAACCACAGTGAGATACCATCTCACACCAGTCAGAATGGCTAAAATTAACAAGTCAGGAAACAACAGTGTTGGTGAGGATGAGGAGAAAGGGGAACCCTCCTACACTGTTGGTGGGAATGCAAGCTGGTGCAACCACTCTGGAAAACAGTATGGAGGTTCCTCAAAAAGTTGAGAATAGAGCTACCCTATGACCCGAAAATTGCCCTATGGGTATTTACCCTAAAGATACAAATATAGTGATCTGAAGGAGCACCTGAATGTTTATAGCAGCAATGTCCACAACAGCCAAACTATGGAAAGAGACTAGATGTTAATCAACAGATGAAAAGATAAAGAAGATGTGGTATATATATATATACACACATATACATATATACGTGTGTATATATATATATATATGTATATGTATACATATACACACACACATACACACAATGGAATACTATGTAGCCATCAAAAGAAACGAAATCCTGCCACTTGCAGTGATGTGGATGGAACTACAGGGTATTAAATTAAGCAAAATAAGTCAATCAGAGAAAGACAATTATCATATGATCTCTCTGATATGAGGAATTTGAGAGGCAAGATGGGGGTCATGGGGGCTTGGGAGGGAAAAAATGATACAAGATGGGATCAGGAGGGAGACAAACCATAAGAGACTCTTAATCTCAGGAAACCAACTGAGGGTTTCTGGGTGGGGGGTAGGGATAGGGTGGTTGGGTTATGGACATTAGGGAGGGTATGTGCTATGGTGAATGCTGTGAAATGTGTAAGCCTCATGATTCACAGACCTGTACCCCTGGGGCAAATAATACATTATATGTTTATATAAATAAATAAAGGATTAGAATCAGGTACATACTTGTTATGAAAATATGCTGGGGTTTTCTTTAGCTCAATCTTTAAAGCATATTTTACTATGGAAGATTATTTCTGTCAATAATAGCTACCCAATATTTCAGTTTTCAAATATAATTGGTAAATACAATAAAAAACTGTGTCAAATAGCATTGCAATTATTGGTAATTCACAATTAATAAAAGCATTATATATTATAAATTTTGATAAGTAGGCATTAAACAAAAACAAATTTTTTGCAAGTGCATATCTTTAATGAGGTAAATGTGACTTTTTCTCAACTTGTGTATTTGTGGATATTTATGAAGAATGCAAATATTTCTTTATAGCTCCAAAATCATGCATCTGATTATAGATTCTACTTCTATACTTCTCTTTTGTAAATATAAACACTGTGAAACTTGTTCTCATAAACTCCTTCCGAATGATTAGAAGGAGTTTTGTTATGGTAACGGTGTTCAGTTACTTAACTTTCCAAATATAGGCAAAATCACATTGTGATCTATCATAAAAAATCTTTTAATGATCAGCTATCAGCTGTGAACTTGACAAACCCCTCCTTCAATTTTGCTGAAAGTTCATGATTAAAACTCTCTTGCAAAAGGATTTCTAATCACTACACTTGTTCAGTATCTCAATTTCTGGGAAGAATAACAAAAAGACTTACCAAGAATAATCAAAAACTATTAGTTAGGCTTATTACTCTTTCATCTAGAGATATATTCTGATAAGTTTTGGGAAATCAAAATATTGCCAATTTCTATATTCCTTGAATAAAATATTTTTTAGAGATTATTTATTTATTTATTTGACAGAGAGGAGATCACAAGTAGACAGAGAGGCAGGCAGAGAGTGGGGGAAGTAGGCTCCCCACCGAGCAGAGAGCCCCAAGCAGGGCCTTGATCCCAGGACCCTGAGATCACGACCTGAGCCGAAGGCAGAGGCTTTAACCCACTGAGCTACCCAGGCGTCCCTGAATAAAATATTTTTTTAAATGTCTTAAGGTATTACATTCCTTAAATACATTTTTCTTTTTTATCAAAATCTCAGAGCTACTGATCAAATCATGGAAAAATCCCCTGAGTAATCGCATTGACAAAGCCAAGACTCATTTTTAAATTCATCAGCCATACCCATCTTATCTGTCAGAAAAAAAAGTGAGACATTTTTTCATACAAATTGATACGTTGTGATACATATTGAAATAGCCATCTTACACGATGCATCTGGTAAGGTATATTACTGAATAGAATAACTTTTGTATTATATTTGTAATTAATGTTTTATATTAATTTTATTAAAACTTATTAATTTTATGGTAAATTATAAGACATTAATTTTATGGTAAATTGTAAAAAGATAATAAATCAATAGCCTGCTTTTCATTTCTTAATTTGTAATTATTGAACATGGCTAAACTATAAATTATTTGTGAAGTGTGATAGCATAATATTTCTTTGATACTCATGTTTGTGTGGATGTACATGTGCGCATGTATGTATGTTATATTCTGGGGTTGTGTTTTGAGAATAATGAAATAAAACTCAGGTATTACAAATTAGGAAGAAGTTCTTAAATTTCATTAGATATTATGATCAAACTATCTCTATGTATTTAATTTAAAAGAATAGCTAAACTGCTGAAAACAAATTGACCTGACAAGGAGCACATAATTTAATTTTTTTAATTGCAAGAAAAACAATGTGACATTTATAAGATGACACCAGATAAGGTTACTGTAATCAAGATAAATAGCTAAAGATATTATTTGATAAAATAGGTTTTAATTCTCTTATTTAACAACAACAAATGTAAAAGAAGTCTCATAGCATTTCATCTCTGATTTGTACTCAGAACAAGGTGATATTCCCAGAAAACAGTCCAGTTAATGTTTAAATGAATTACAATCACTGAAATGTCATCCTTCCTTCATTCAAAGGTTCTTTTATTCTCTTTTCTAGGGATGAGGATTGCGAATAGACATGATTTACATTTAAACACATTAAAGAAGTTGGCATTTTAGATTTTCTTATTTCTTATGATCTTTTTGCTTTGTTCTCAAGGAATTCGCCTAAAGAGGAATTTCTTCTTTGATAATAATCAGGGATTTAAGAGGTTAGGTCATACTCTCACCTCCCTCCTCTGTAATACATCTGAATTAAAAAACGTCTAGAAACAAATGGTAATGAAACACCTGTGACCTAACAAAAACTATGTATTTGGGTCTCTGACTCTGTTTCCTTAAAACACTTGGAATCTCCAAAGTCACAAGTATCTAATAACATTACCAGTGGCTGGGGGCTCCAGGACTGCCTCAGGATGGGGACTGGTTGCCTAGGGAACCAGCCATATGAATAGAGGGTTGGAACTTTCAGTCCCACTTGGGACTCGAGGTGACTTAATCACCAATGACCAGTGATCTAATCAATCGTGCTTATGTAATGAAGCCCCATTAAAAAAACCTAAAGGAAAGGATTTGGAGACCTTCCCTGTTGGTAAACACGTGGAGGTGCTGAGAATGGAACCTCCAGAGAAGGCACAGGTGCTCTACATTCCTTTCTCCATGCCTTCTGCTATGCATGCCTTCCATGAGGCTCTTCCTG
The DNA here is from genome assembly GCA_028646535.1 of Procyon lotor. Lineage (NCBI taxonomy): Eukaryota > Metazoa > Chordata > Mammalia > Carnivora > Procyonidae > Procyon > Procyon lotor. The sequence goes on from CM053610.1 coordinate 28,416,909, forward strand.
AGTTGTAGTCTTATAACAAATGGGTAATAGCAAGTGAAGTTTTGACTTTTGTAAGCTGTTCAAGCAAATAATCAAACATGAGAAGGGTGCTGTAGGAAAGCTGAATTTATAGCCAGTTAGTCAGAACTATGGGGGGTCTAGCTAGACTTGTGTCTGGCATCTAACATGGGGTTGGGGGAGACTGAGTCCTTAACTTGCGGGATCTGATGCTGTCTCCAGGTAGGCAATCAGAATTGAATCGAATCATGGAATACTCAGGGGGTATTGGAGAATTGGTTGGTGTGGGGAGAAAACTCCACACCTATGGTGTCAGAAGTGTGTGTGGTGAGAAAGAAATAGAGTTTTTTCTTTTACACTATATGTCAAATTCTAAGGGATGTAAAATCAGTACCTGGAAGAAAATGTCTGGTTTTAATACATATGTCAAGAAACAAAAGAGGTTTAAAAAAAGCGAGCTAAGCATGCAAATAAATAATATGAAAAAGAGCAGGAGAGCAAATGCAATAAACCAAAAAGACAAAGGAAATATTAAAATAATGGCATGTAATTGTGAACATCAGAAATAATAGCAAATGTTAATAATTAAGCAAAACCAACAGCTAGCTCTTTGAAAAGCTTCATAAAAAGATAGATTTCAGGCAAAACTGACCTGGGGCGGGGGGGGGGGCACTGTGGAATTTGCAAATAAATCCATAACATAAAGGAGAAAGACTATACATGCAATGGAAATTTAAAATAAAAAAGAATATTATGAAGTACTCTATGTCTATTAATTTGAATACCTAGATGGAATGAACAAATTCTTAGGAGAGTAACTGCAAATATAATCAATGTAGACAGAGACTAAATGAACTAGTAAGAATTAAAAAAATTGAATTGATTGTCAAAGACTTCTTCTAAACCACCCCATGTCTAACCAGTTTTATAACTATTTCTCCCAAATATTAAAAAAGGTTAATTCCTATTGTTTACCACTTTTTTCAGAAACCACCCAAAGAGAAAAGTCTGCCTACTTATAACTGACAAAATAAAACAGAGTTTTAAGATGACTACAACAACCAAATATCATTAAAAGAATATATAGAGGGGAATAAGGTGACCAGATTTACAGCTGAAGATCACTTCCCTGCTGCGTAGGGCATGGACTGGATGAAGTTTAAGTTGGGTGAGAAGGAGGTCATGTTAGGAGCTTATCACAGCAGTCAAGGAGAGAGATGTTAAGAACAGGAACTAAGACAGTAACATGGTGGTGGAAGAGATCGATTAAAAAGCTTTTAAAGAATTAAAATTGGCAGGTCTTAATAACTGATTAGCCTTGAGAAGAGATGGTAAGGGAGAGCTCTATGGTGACTGCCAGTTTTCTGGCCCAGGAGACAGAGAGAGTCACAGTTCCATTAACCAAGGTGGGGGGGGGATGGTAAGCAGAGGGAGCAGTATGCAATTATCCACAGTTAAGACTAGAGGAGCAGGAAGACATTTGGTGATTTTTTTAGATGCCAGAAGTGGGTGTCCAGGAAGCAGGTTAATGAAAGGATCCAGATCAGAAGGAAAATCTGGGCCAAAGAGGAAGAGGATTAAATAAAGAGAGAATAGCATGTACAAAAAGCCTGTGAGGGGAGAGAGAATGGCAAGATATGAGGCTAAAAGAAGGTTCAAAAGACTGGAACAAAAAAAGCCCAAGTTCAAGGGCTACAGACTAGCTAAGCAAGGGTCAAGGGATGCAGGCTTTGCTGGCCATCTTAGAAAGAGCTGACTTTATCCTAAGAGCAAGAGGAAGTCTGAGAGGGGTGCCTGGGTGGCTCAGTGAGTTAAAGCCTCTGTGTTTGGCTCAGATCATGATCTCAGGGTCCTGGGATCGAGCCCCGCATCGGGCTCTCTCCTCTGTGGGGAGCCTGCTTCCCTGCCTCTCTCTGCCTGCCTCTCTGCCTACTTGTAATCTCTCTCCCTCTCTCTGTCAAATAAATTAAAAAAAAAAAAAATTAAAAAAAAAAGAGGAAGTCTGAGAAATACAAGTGGGATGGGGGTGAGGGGGTGTCAGGGTAGCAGTTAGGAGAGTGACATGATCACTGTGGCTCTAGGTAGCGAATGGATGGAAGGGGGCCGTAGGGGATGAGATGAGATCTGGTAGGAAGATACTACAGCAGTGCTGGCAAGAGGTAACAGTGGCTGGAACTGGCGCTGTGGTGGGGGAGACTGAAAGCATGGAAGAATTCAAGAGGTATTTAGGAGATCATTAGGTCTTGCATCTCCTGTGGAAATATGAACTTAAACAGTCCCAGAATGAGAGTAAATGAGAAAGAATCCAGAAGTTACCCAGGCTAGAGTGTCAGGGTGAACAGAACATACATCATCATATATCATGGCATAGGATGGGGTGGGAGGGTAGTTGTAGGTAGTTGAGCGAATACAGATTAGATCACCCAGTTCTATAAGGTCAAGTTCTGGGCAAAAGGAAGTGATAATTACAGACAGGATGGGCTACACTGGGGCAAGTGGAACCCCACTTTAGTGTCAGGTAGGTGGAGATTCTCAGTGTTGCAGGGTGATCAGAGGCCTCAGAGAATCAAGAACCAGAAAGCCGGAGTGAAATAAGTCAAGTGGAGAGAGCCAGTTACCTTATGGTCTCACTTATGTGTGGAGCATAAGGAAAAACATGGAGGGCATTGTGAGAAGGAAGGGAAGGGGGAATGGGGGGAAATCAGAGGGGGAGATGAACCATGAGAGACTGTGGACTCTAAGCAACAAACTGAGGGTTTTGGAGGGGAGGGGGGAGGGGGTTGGGCGAGGCTGGTGGTAGGTATTGAGGGGGCACGTATTGCATGGAGCACTGGGTGTGGTGCATGAACAATGAATCTTGTAACACTGAAAAAATAAAATAAACATATTTGGGGGGGGGGAAAGAACCAGAAAGCCCATCATCTAGATCCATTTTCTACCAATTGGCTATGTAACATTTGTTTATTCACTTACCTGTTTATTAATGTATCAATTCATTCTCTTATTCAACAAATACATATTGAGTGCTAATACGGAAAGGCAGTGTTATATGCTGAAGAAATGAGGAAAAAGACAGACAAGCTAGTGCTTTCATGGAAAGCATGACCATTTCTTCTTATGCTCCGCTCCCCAAATCAAAGATCTGCTTTGTAGTTTATGCCAATTTCTGTGGAGTAAATATTCCTGCTATGGTTGATTTCAAGTTACCACCATGATGTCACAGAATTCCTTGGAAATGTGACAGTTGGTTCTTACAAGCTGGTAAAGCCAGTCCAGTATTACTGGAATTGACAATGTAATAAGGGAGACGGGAAGTCAATGGTAGGATGTAAAATGGGAAGGTAAGTATTACTATTATTTCATTACTAGTAGCTAGTGGTAAGTATGAAGGGGTCTTATGACAGAAAACCATAAGTTGGGAAGAGTGTCTAGTTAGATAAAATGGTGAGTCAAGACCTCTTCAAAAAAGAACATTTAAATTGAGACTGAATGAATGAGAGAAACCAAATAGGAGACTTTTTAAAAAATATTTTATTCATTTATTTGACAGAGAGAAAGAGATCACAAGTAGGCAGAGAGGCAGGCAGAGAGAGAGGGAGAAGCAGGCTCCCTGCTGAGCAGAGAGCCCGATGCGGGGCTCGATCCCAGGACCCTGAGATCATGACCTGAGCTGAAGGCAGAGGCTTAACCCACTGAGCCACCCAGGTGCCCCCATAGAAAGACTTCTATGCTAAGGGAATAACTAAGTAAAACTCCATGTTGGGGTGTTTCTCCATCTTGCTCTATATTGGAATTCTTTCAGGTTGTCTGAGTTTCTCCACCGAGACTCACAGATTCTTTTCTTTTCTTCCTTTTTTTAAAGATTTTATTTATTTGACACAGAGAGAGAGAGATCACAAGCAGAGAGGCAGGCAGAGAGAGAGAGGAGGAAGCAGGCTCCCCACTGAGCAGAGAGCCCGATGTGGGGCTTGATCCCAGGACCCTGAGATCATGACCTGAGCCGAAGACAGGTTAAACCTACTGAGCCACCCAGGTGCCCCACAAGCAGATCTTTTAAAAGAAAGGGGGCATATGCTAAATGTCTCTCGGACCTCTGACTTTTATTTGGTTTAATTGCTCCAATAAGGTCTCGGAGTTGGGTAGAGGAAAATAAATAAATTTTTAAAAATGTGTAAAAAATTTACAGATATATATCACTAACCATGACTCATGGATCTATACCGACTTGTAGTGAACTTTTACCTGGAATGTAGCAGGTCACCAAGAAATTTTTGTGGAGCAACTGACTTAAAATGAACATGCCTAGAGACCTATTTAAGAAGGTGGGCGTTCCCAACGTTAATGTTTGGATTAAGTGCTTATCCCCAAAATAACATTCAGAATGTTCCTATAAACCTGTGTGTTATCACATTTTATCACTAAGAAATTTACAGCAGTTTTCAAGAGATATATCAAAATAATTTTCACCTCCCAAAGTTCAAGGAGGTAGAATTTTTCTCATTAAGCACATCACATTAAGCCCACATCATTTGTGTCATGCAAAAGGGACATGCTTTTGAAGACCAACTGCTGAGAATTTAGCTCTTTTCTTTTATGTCAATTATTTTTACACAGCCTAATTGCCTTAAAAGCCGATGATCACACTAGCAGGACAGGGGTAAATTGCTAAAATGTTTACCACTGAACCATAAGCACAGGTTTTCTGTCTGTTTTTTTTTAAATAATGATTTTGAAATGCTTTTAGAAAAACCAAAGCAAATTGAAAAAGCAAAGCCCCTCTCTCAGTGCTATATTAATTTCAAACGGGTGTTTCTCATCTGAGGACTATACTGAATGAATATAGCTCAAAAAACCAACTGTGGTAGAGATTTTCCATTCTCGAAATGCATCCTGTATACACACAAATCAGTATATGAAGAGAGTCTTTTAAGGATGCATGGAGCTTTGCAATACTATTTAGTAACAGAGAGGAACCAATTACTGATACACAAAACAACACAGATAAATTTACAGCCATTGACAAGGGGAAAAAATGGACCCAAAAGAATATACCATTGACCCTTGAACAATGTAGGGGTTAGGGCCACCAACTCACACAGTCAAAAACCCATGTATAACTTTTGACTCCCCAACACCATAACTAGTAATGGTCTATGTTGACCAGAAGCCTGAGTGATAACATGAAGGTCAATTAACATATATTTTGTATGTTATATGTATTATATACTGTTTTCTTACCAGGAGGTAAGTTAGAGAAAAAAGTGATAAGAAAATCATAGGGAAGAGAAAATACATTTACAGTACTGTACCATATATACTGGAAAAAGATCTGCACATAAGTGGACCCATGTAGTTTGAAGCTACGTTTTTCAAGGGTTAACTGTATACTGTATGATTCTGCTTATATGAAGTCTAGAGAAGTCAAAACTAATCTTTGGTGATGAAATTCAAAAAGAGATTGCTTCTGGGAAAGAAATTGACTAGAAAGGGCAGAAGGGAAATTTCTGGGTTGATGACAAAATCCTAGATCTAGCTTTGGATGGTGGTTACACAGCCCTATGCAATTGTCCAAACTCATTGAACTGAACACTTAAATGTTTCATTTTATATAAATTATACCTCAACAACAACGACAACAATCAGGTACTTGGGAATAATTTTAGTTTTGCTACTCTGATTATATAGAACAAAGGTTGATTTTATAACCAGATAAACAGTATTTCCAACTAGGGAGCAGTTATTATCCAAATATACACAGCACTAAATAAATGGTGGTCAACTTATTATGTATGCTCCACTGGGAATACTGCTCAATTTTGTGTGATGCAGTGAAATAGGAAAACTCACAAAAAAGTAATTGTGACACTTGGTAGAAAGTCAAGTACAGGTATATAGATATTATGGGTGTGCATAGCAGCAAAGGGGACTGGCTGACCCATTCCATATGTGGTGCCTTGTAATGATTGCATCTATTGTACAGGTGCATAAATGTTCCCACAGACCATTCATTTTCTGTATTGCTGTGGGGACTTAATCTTCCAAGGTCGTGCTCAGGTTAAGGACCTGGCAGAGCTTGTGGACCTATCATTTTCTGCTTTACTTTGTAAAACTTCTCTTTTATCTGTTTTATATATGAAGCTTCTGTGTAAAATTTCATTTGGAGGAGAGGTTTTGTGGCTAATATAAGGCTGAATTTCATTGTAAAACTAGTATTTTAATTCTAAGTTATACAAGAGAGCAATTTTGAGGTTTTTTCCCAGGAACACATGGTAGGTGGCCGTTGTGGGCTCTGTTCACCCCCTATCCTCTCTTGATGAGCCACTTTTCTGACCAGGGACATTCCTTCTCAGAATGGGAATCACGCCTCCAAGTCTTAAGAGGTTGCTGTATTTCTCCCTGGAGATGCTGACTACACACAACACTGTTGCCATAAAGTTGGGTTACAAGTGTAAGGGCCCCAGATTTTCTCACAAGGTGCATAACCAACAGCATTAGAATATAACAGGCTTTTGCATGCTTTTCAAATGCTCTTTTTAGAAAAGTAAATTTTAGTCGCTAATTTATCTGGATCTTTGTACTAATATTATTCCATATTTAGAGGCATTAAAAAAACTTCTGATTTAGCATCAATTTGTTTTCAGATGAATTTTAAAACAAAACCTGACTTATTGAACAAAACCTGAACAAAACCAGAGCTTCTCTGGTTGAAATAGGATTGGGGAACCTGGAGTCTCCCTCATTTGGTTTTCCCCTTATTTTCTGCAACAGCCCCAAGGAACCATAAATAACCCTAGAGACCACAAAAAGGATATTGAGGTAGAGTGGTGATTCTGAACTAGTGGCACTTTGTGTCCTCGGGGACATCTGACCATCTGTGGAGACATGTCTGCTTGTCCCCCTATACAGTGAGTCACACTATGTCACCCTGGCATCTGGCAGGTAGAGGCCAGGGATGCTGCTAACCATGATACAGTGCACAGGGCAGCCCCTACAGCAAAGGAGTGCTTGGCCCCACACATCACTACTGCTGAGATAGAGGGACTCGGAATTGGAACAAGATTTAAAGAGATGCAAACACTTAGATGTAACTTGTTCCATTTTTGAGGCTGAGTTAATAAAAATCCATCTAAATATTTTGTTTTATTATGAGGTGAAAATATAGAGTTTCTCTCTGATACTTACATTTCTGGGTAGCTGCTTATAGCATTTCTCCCTTTGCCTTTAACTACTTACCTAGAACTAATTAAAAAGAATGCTTTTAGTTGTATCCTTAGTGACCTCAATTGGGTCTCGACACTTTATCTTCATTTCCTCTAGCCAGGGGTCAAAAGCTCTGACCTCATCACATCGTTCTAAAGCAAAAGGGAAACTTTTGACCACTTGCTGAAAATACTGAATCAATTATGATCCAAATTCCTAGTTATGCTACCATTAGACCTATGTGAGAGCTAATAAAAGCAATTATAATTATTTATATAAGAGTGTTTTTCCTGGAGATGGGGAATAATACCTCTCTGCCCATAAAACAAGTAACATATGTCCATTGTTTTTGATGACAGAACTAGGCAAACATTTCCAGCAGGTTTTATTGTTATAAAAAACAATCCACACCAATGCACAGGAAATTAAGTAATAATTAATCAAAAACCAGAGAACATTTTATTAACACTTTTTCAGTACAGAAAAACAAGGGAACATTTTATTAACACTTTTCAGTACAAAAAGCAATCACGGGTGCTTGCCAATATCATATATTACTGCTAAAAGAAAGAATTTTTTAAAAAAAACTCATTATGTTGGAACTTGACTAATTAGAAAACTGATTTGCAACAACACCTTTCAGTCCAAAGATACAGTGTCATAAGCAAGTTTCCATGCTTAGAGCCTGAAAATATGAACCTTTTCAAGTTTTGATTCCATAAGTGTGATCTATTCACTCACTTACAAGCTCACTCTATCAGTTATTGCTGCATAAAATAGGTATTTATTGCTGCGTAAAAGTTATTCCAAAGCTTAGTAGCCTAAGACTACTGTTACATATTTAGCCCTTAAGTCAATGGGTCAGCAGTTTAGCGTAGGCTTAGCTGAATTGTTATTCTTGTCTTGACTGGGCACCCACCCGTATGCATATGGAGCTAGCAATAGATCAACGAGGTGGCTTAACTTCTTTCATTTGGCCAGCTGTTGGCTGGCACAAAATGGGGGGGACTGAGTCATCAGCCACCAGGCTAGTCCTGGTTTGTTTACATGGAGAGGCAAGGATCTAAGTAAGAGAGAGAGCAGAAGCAGGCAAATCCTCTTGCCATCTCATCTCAGAACTGGCACGAAATTGCTTTTGTCACATTGGGTAGGCTAAAGCAAATTAAAAGGCCAGATCAGATTCAAAGCATGGAGAAATGGGTTCTACCAATCAATGAGAGTATCTGTAAAGTCGCAATGCAAGTAGGGTATTGAGGCCACCTTTGCAGTCAATATACCATATTCACCCAGCACGCTGCTCGTCTTTATTTTTCTTATCTTTTCTTTTTACTTTTTTCATTCTTTATTGTAATTTAAAAAAATTTTTTTTATTGGGTTATGTTATGAAAAGAAAGATGATGATGTACTGTATCATCTTTATTTTCATAAGCTTCAGCTTCCCTAGGGTGCCTGTCAGGAGGACAGTGTAGCACAATCCAGAAATGCATGGGTATTAATGCCTAATTAATGGAGCACTTTTGGACCAATAAGAGAGAGGAGATGAAAGTGGCTGGCAAATCAACCATCTTCTCTTCCTTTTTTTTGACAGCCTGTTCCAAAAGGCTGTATACAGATTAGAAAGTTGACGCTACAGACATTGATTCGAAAACCATTGGTCTATGTGTCTGTTTTTGTGCCAATACCATGGAACAGAATAGAGACTCCAGAAATGGACCCTCAAGTCTGTGGTCAACTAATCTTTGACAAATCAGGAAAAAATATCCAGTGGAAAAAAGAGAGTCTCTTCAGTAAGTAGGTGCTGGGAAAATCGGACAGTTACATATAGAAGAATGAAACTGGACCATTCCCTTACACCATACACAAAGATAAACTCAAAATGGATGAAAGACCTCAGTGTGAGAGAGGAATCCATCAAAATCCTAGAGGAGAATATAGGCAGTTACCTCTTCAACATTGGCCACAGTAACTTCTTTCAAGACGCGTCTCCAAAGTCAAGTGAAACAAAAGCAAAAATGAACTTTTGGGACTTCAACAAGATAAAAAGCTTCTGTACAGCAATGGAAACAGTAAACAAAACTAAGAGACAACCCACAGTATGGGAGAAGATATTTGCAAATGACATAACAGATAAAGGGATGATATCCAGGATCTATAAAGAACTTCTCAAACTCGACCCTCAAAAAACTAATAACCCAGTCAAAAAATGGGCAGAAGACATGAACAGACATTCTTCCAAAAAAGACATACAAATAGCTAACAGACACATGAAAAAATGTTCAATATCACTAGCCATCAGGGAAATAAATCAAAACCACAATGAGGTACCACCTTACACTAGCTAGAATGGCAAAAATTAACAAAATAGGAAATAACAAATGTTGGCGAGGATGTGGAGAAAGGGGAACCCTCTTACACTGTTGGTGGGAACGCAAGTTGGTACAGCCACTCCGGAAAACAGTATGGGGTTTCCTCAAGATGTTAAGAATAGAGCTACCCTAATATCCAGCAATTGTATTACTGGGTATTTACCCCCAAAGTTACAGATGTAGTGAAAACAAGTGGCACATGCACCCCAATGTTCATAGGAGGAATGTCCACAATAGCCAAACTGTGGAAGGAGCCAAGATGCCATTCAACAGATAAATGGGTAAAGAAGATGTGATACAAATATACAATGGAGTATTATTCAGCCATCAGAAATGATGAATATCCACCATTTGCTCGACATGGATGGAACCAGAGGGGATTATGTTAAGTGAAGTAAGTCAAGCAGAGAAAGACAATTACTATATGGTTTCACTCATATGTGGAACATAAGCAATAGCACAGAGGACCATAGGGGAAGGGAGGGAAATCCAAAGGGGGAGAAATCCGAGAGGAAGAAGAACCGTGAAAGACTATGGCCACCAAGACACAATCTGGGAGTTTCAGAGGGGAGGAAGGTGGGGGGAGGGGGGAACAGGGTGATGATGGGTATTGAGGAGGGCATGGGCTGTGATGAGCTCAGGGTGTTATACTTAACTAATGAGTCATTGAGCACTACATCAAAAATTAATTATGTACTATACACTGGCTAACTGAACAAAATAAAAAAATTAAAAAATAAAAATTTCGAAGAGTTGATTGAGCAAAAAAAAAAAACTGAATTCAAACATTATTAACAAACACCTTATGCAGAAATAAAGATGATGAAGTGATATAATGACCACCAGGTATTATATAAGACTGGTGAATCACTGAACTCTACCTCTGAAACTAATAATACATTATATGTTAATTAATTCAATTTAAATTTAAAAAGAAATTAAAAATAAAGATGATGGAAGTATCTCTGAAAATTTTTATCTAAAATTTATATTAAAAGACTTTAAAAACAGTTTCATGGAGCACACAACACTGATATCAAAGATGTATATGAAATACACTTCAAACTTATACAATGTTATGTCAATTGTCTCAAAAAAGATGTATATGAAAAATTGTATTTCACAAGATGTGAGTGAAAAGGCTCATCTCTAAACTGACGTTATTTTTATAATACACAGTTTTATTTTATTTATTTTATTTTTTTGTATAATACATGGTTTTAAATAAATACATTTAATTATTAAAAAAAAGAGAGAAAACCATACCACCTCCACCACAAGTCACATTTGCAAAATAAGTGTCCTGGGTGCTGCCTCTTCCCTCTCTTATGAACAAATTACTCTGTAAGTACATCTGAATGGTGGCTCCTAGCATATGTTCAGTACTCAAGTTTAAGAAAAATCTGGCAAATCTGTTTTTGACTTTTTCATTTTTGCATGCCAGAAGTAGGTTGGAATGAAAGTTAAGTGAGTCGACCCAGAGTATCTACCACAATCTCTTCTATGCAAAGTGTTCCTATAACGACCCGAAGTAATTCACAGAAAAAGAAATAAAAACAACTTATATACCATAAAAGAATGTTTCTTTTCACTAGCAACCAGGGAATAACTTTACATAGTTAAAAAAAAAATCAGATTGGTTGAAATAAAAAGTAGTATTTAATATTGACAGGAAGAAACTCTCACCGACCTACTGAACTGTGTTGAGAGTAAGTTTATGTTTTTCCCCTTCCTTTTTTAGAGGCTAACTTGTTATTACCTATCTATATTTAAAATTCTTTGACCCAACAGTACTTCATCCAGTGATCCGCCTTTTAGAAATACCCGAACTTACACGAGGAGATATGTATAAAGATATATATATATATATATATCATGGTTTGATATCAAGTAATTAGAAAATAATTTAAATATGCATCAGAAAGGAAATAATTAAATTATATAATCAAGTTATAGAATTTTATACAGATTTTTTGAGAACTATAGTATAAGGACTGTCATGTGAAAGGCCCACAAAAATTAGTAACTATAAAAGCAAGTTGCAAGGGCACCTGGGTGGCTTCGTGGGTTAAAGCCTCTGCCTTCTGCTCAGGTCGTGATCTCAGGGTCCTAGGATTGAGCCCTGCATCAGGCTCTCTGCTCAGCAGGGAGCCTGCTTCCCTCTCTCTCTCTACCTGCCTTTCTGCCTACTTGTCATCTCTCTCTCTCTGTCAAATAAATAAATAAAATCTTAAAAAAAAAGCAAGTTGCAGAATTATATAGAGATTGCATTTTTAAAAAATAAAAAATATATGTAATCTATTCATCCCTATTTCTCTACAAAAATACCTTAGTAGTATTTACATTGCTGATTTGATGTGTGTGGTGGTGTGTGTGTGTGTTTGTGTGTTTGTGAAAGAGGAAAGATTCTGGAAGAATATACACTATATAGTTAACGATTACTTCAAGATAAGAGGACAGGGGAGAGGAAGACTAGTTTTTACACTGCATATTTTTGCATTGCTTGAATATTTTATAAGTTACAATGCTCTTGTAACATAAAAAAATGCATGATGCACCAAGGAAAACGCTGTCAACAGTTACTCAAACTGTTATACCATTCCTTAAAACTTTCATTCCAAATGCTATCAACAATCATTTCCAACAGTATCATCATAGCATATCCTGGAGGCCTAAAAACTTCCCTATGAAATCTTCTGAGATTTGAAATCTTCCAAGATTTGTCTGCCTGATAATCATCAAAACTTTCAACTTAAATTAATTAACCTTGATACTCTTCCACAGGCCTGCCCACACGGCACACAATCTTTGCCCATTTAAGTGCTGTTTCCAATTGGCAATAGCAGTAAATGCTGCTGCTAAATTCTGATCTGGTAAAACTGTGCTCAAAACCTCACCAAAAAGAGCTAAAATACAAATCCTCCAGTGAAATGAACAATTATTTTGGCTACTTCTTGACCTAAGAAAGTAAACATGACCTGAAGCTGTTCTAGACATTTAAAATTAATAATAAAAAGGGCTAATAAACCTGCACTTATTTTTGCTTTAAGTAAGCTTTCTGATTTCCTTGAAGCTCACACTGGTTTGTTTTGGCCCTCAGTATTTAACAAGAATGAAAATCATATAATGCAACTTTGGGAGGGCATTTTGCTCCCGTAAGTGACCAAACCTAGACATCACTGGAAATGATATTGGCCATTTTCATTATAGGCAAATGTCCTGCTCTCATCAAAGCCCATGGCAGCAAACCCAAACTGTGACTATATTTCCAAAGATCAAAATCCACTTCTGTTTTGTACAAATCCTTATTCTGAAGCTAATTAGAAGAGCTGTCAAAACCATTTAGATTCTATGATATACTGGATACTGGATAATTCCCAGCTTATATGTATAAGCCTAGGGTAAGAAATGTCTTAATAAATTAATCTCTGAACTAGGTAGAAATACAGAAATTTGTCTGTTGGAGACAGACCGTTATCATAACAAATGAAGGAGAGTTTAAAATGAAAACATCATATTTTTCCCAATTAGAATTTCATTCAGTCATCTGGAATTCTTCTTGTAAATAAACATATTCTCTAGAAATTAATGTTAACTGAAATACATATTTTTCCTCCTTTGCAATTGCTAGTCATTTCAGGCAAGGAAAACTTATCTATCTTGATTTGATTTTTTTCTACTTTTATTTTTTAAATATTTATTTATTTGACACAGAGAGAGAGCTCACAAGTAGGCAGAGAGGCAGGCAGAGAGAGAGGGGGAAGCAGGCTCCCCGCGGAGCAGAGAGCCTGATGCAGGGCTCGATCCCAGGACCCTGAGATCAAGACCTGAGCCAAAGGCAGAAGCTTTAACCCACTGAGTCACCCAGGCGCCCCTATCTTGATTTGATTTTTAATCAAATTGTATCCTTTTATTATTGGAGGGAAATCTCAATGTAAAAAGTCTTAATGCCCAAAGTTTCAAGTTACGTCACACTGAGTCCTGATTTTGAAGCACGTTTCCCATATGATCTTTGCAAATGGAGGTCTTTAAATGAAGTTACTTTTGAATCACATGGATGTAAAAAGAGGCAGTGAGCTTGGGGTCCTCTGTGTTGTGCAGACCATTCTGGAAGATTGTTTCAGGCAAAAGATGTTAGACAAGGGAGGATGCCACATTCCTGGTGGCATTGGTTTCTATCAACAGTAATAATTACCATGGTCACATGTTTCCCATTGCAGCCCCCATTGGCTTCCTTCCTGTTGCCAGAATAAAATTGAATTTTTGCTCACTTTTCTCCTTTTTCCCATTTACCTAACTCCCACTCTTCATTCAGAACCAGCTTAAATCCAACCAAACTTTTAAGATTCCTTAAGCTTTTGTGGTCCGGAAATCTCTTCCTGTTTTATCAATTCATATTGGTAGCCTTCAAGGAGATTTGAGTCACTTATGCTTCCATCAGTAATAATTTTATAACAATAGTGTCTAATCTCCAAAAGTTGATTGAAAACCCTTTTAGGCTAATGTCCCAATCCTAGTACATTTTTTCCATTTTTAAAAACTAAGGTATGATTCTCCTTTTTTGGTGTAAATTCTACAAGTTTTGACAAATGTATACAGTCATGTAGCCACCATCATGATCAAGATGTAGGGCACTTCCTTCACCTCAAAAAGTGCCCCTATGCCGCTTTATAGTCAACCTCCACATACATCCCTAGCTCCTGATACCCATTAATCTATTTTCTGTCCCATAGTTTGTCTTTGCAGAAGTGTCATAAAAAATGGAATCATATAGTAGTCTTCTGAGTCTGGCTTCTTTCACTTAACATAATGCATTTGAAATTGGTCTGTGTTGATGCATTTTTCAGCATTCATTTTTTATTGCTGACTAGTATTCCATTTGCTTATTTATTTATATTTTATAAAGAGAGAACAAATGGGGTTGGGCGTGGCAGACAGAAAGAGAGAGAATCTTAAGTAAGCTCCATGCTCAGTGCAGAGCCCAAGGCAATGTTTCATCTCACGACCCTGAGATCATGACCTGAGCTGAAATCAAGAATCATACTCAACTGACTGAGCCACCCAGGTGCCCAAATACTCCACTTTATAGATCTAGAGCAGTTTGTTTTCCAACACTCTAGGTGAAGGACATTTGAGTTGTTTCCAGTTTGGGTGACTATGAACATGATAACTCACAAACATCCAAGTACAGGTTTTTATGTGAGTACAGGTTTTCATTGCATTTGAGTAAATACTTGGGAGTGATCCAATAAGTGTCCTATTAGATAGGTACATTTAACTTCAACTATATTTTCTAATGTACCTCACAATGTTGTATGCTGTCTTATGCAATTGAGACATTGGTTGGGCTCCCTTCCCTTAGCAGTCTGGGTAAAATTGGTTTAGACCATGACAAATATAAGTTTAAAGTTCTCTCTCTCTCTCTTTCTCTGTCTCTTTTTGAGAGAGAGAGAGTGCATGTGCATTTGATAGAGAAGGGCAGAGGGAGAGAATCTTTTTTTTAATTAACATATAATGTATTATTTGCCCCAGGGTACATGTCTGTGAATCGTCAGGCTTACACATCTCACAGCACTTACCATACCACATACCCTCCCCAATGTCCACAACCCAGCCACCCTATCCCTATCCCCCCGGCCTCCCAGCCACCCTTAGTTCATTTCGTGAGTCTTGGAGTCTCTTATGGTTTGTCTCCCTCCCCATCCCTTCCTGTTTCATTAGAGGGAGAGAATCTTAAACAGGCATCACATCCAGCACGGAGCCTGATGTGGGCTCCATCTCACAACCCTGAGATCATGACCTTATCCAAAATCAAGAGTCAGACACTTAACTGACTGAGCTACCCAGGCGCCCCAAGTTCTCTCCTCATATAAGTTTATTTTGGGAATTACACTTTGAAAGGTACCATTGAATCTGATTTTTGGGTCCTTTCATGATGTCCTTCCCCACCATCCCACCAGCCCGTTGCTAATAATCTGGATTCAAAATTTGCAACACCTTCCAACTGTTTATAGAGTGCCCAGTCACATAAAAGCATGAGCAAGCATTATAGATTTTACTAAAAATTCATTGGAACCATAAATTGCGTGAGTGAAAGTGTTACATGTGACATCCCACAGAAAACAACTAAAAATTGCATCTTAATCCCTGCTCTTTCATGGGATTGCCAACTTCAACATTCTCCATTCAGGTTTCTTTTTACTCCTGACCTTTAAGGAGCTAGTCTTGTTAACCTCTCTCCAACATTAAGCAATTTTCCTTTCTCTATATGCATGGCAAATCATTTCTGGCTGCTATTCCTGATGCTATATATACATATACATATGTATATATGTGTGTGTATATATATATACATATATATACACATTTGTATATATAAGCATTTGTTCTTTTCTAAGTGTGTGTGTGTATATATGTATGTGTATACATACACATATACATTTTTCAACCAAATAGTCTGGCTTTTCATGGCAGTGGTAGGAGTGCAAGAGAAAGTGTAGATGTACACTTAGCTCCTTACAAACTAGCAGACTATCACTTCCACAATATTCCATTGACCAAACAAATCACAAGACTAGCCCAGAGTCCAGGACAGAAAAAGACTTCACTCATTGATGGGAGTTGCTACAAAGTCACATTACATACAGAATGCATATAGGAAAGGTGAAGAATTAGAGCTTTTTTTTTTTAAAGATTTTATTTATTTGACAGAGAGAAACACAGCGAGAGAGGGAACACAAGCAGAGGGAATGGTAGTGGGAGAAGCAGGCTTCCTGCCGAGCAGGGAGCCCGATGTGGGGCTCAATCCCAGGACCCTGGGATCATGACCTGAGCCGAAGGCAGATGCTTAACGACTGAGCCACCCAGGCGCCCCGAATTAGAGCATTTTTGAAATCAGTCTACTATGCTTATAAAATCTGAATGTTCCAAATAACCCAAATACTCTGCCAATTACTTCTATCTCCTCTTTAAATGTTCAGCTGTATAGGGACACCTGGCTGGCTCAGCCAGCAGAGTATGTGATTCTTGGTCTTTAGATCATGAGTTTAAGCCCCACATTGGGTGTGGAGGCTACTTAAAAAAAAATAGAATGTATGAATGAATAAATGAATGAATATTCAGATATAACCTTATCCAATAATTTCATTATCTCAAATAAATTTCTCCCAAAACCTTCTGGCAAACTTTCATGGGGAGAATTGACCTGTGCCTGGTGAATCAACACCCTTCTTGTGATTCTCTTTATCTCCTCCCTATATTGTGTTCTCTGTTTCTTAAATCCTATTTATTTTTCTTGGCTTATTTGTTAGCTTTGGCAGTATATATCCTCTAATAGTTTCCTGAAGAAAAATTTTGGAGATCATACATGTCTGAAAATATTTTGTCTTCACATTAAGTGACATGGTGTCAAGGTATAGAATCCTAGGCTGAAAATAAATTTCTTTTGGAATTTTTGAAGGCATTTTTTGGTTGTCTACAGCTTTAACGGTTAGCTATAGATTCTAGTGTTAATCATGAAAAGTTCAAGACCCTTCTCAACTTTTATTCTTTTATTGTGACTTTTTTTCTCATGTAGTACTTCCTTTTGTCCCATGCATGCATTTGACATATCTCCAGTGTCTTGGCATAGGAATATTTTCATCCATTGTGGTTGGCACTTGCTGAGTTTAACCTAGAAATTTGTCCCTTCATTCTGGGGAATTTCTTGAATTATGTTTTTGTCTTCTCTGCTTTCCTGATATCTCTGTCTGAAATTCCTACTTCTTTTTGACTTTTAGACCTGGACTGGTACTCTAGCTTTCTTTTTATTTTTCTCTCTTACTTTACATCTCTATCTTTATATTCTTCCTTTAGTGGAGATAGTCTCAACTTTATTTTCCAATATTTACCTGGAGTTTTTATATCTGTTCTCACATTTCAATTTCTAAGGGTTCCTTTTAGTATCTAAGCATTTCTTTTAATAGTATCTTGTTCTTTTGCCCATCAATACAACATATTCCTCTGTGATTCTGAATATATTAATGTAGATGATTTAAAATTTCTTCTCTTGGCATAATATCTTTTCCTCTAAATAGTTGCTTTCCTTATTTCTTTGGGTCTTAATCTTTCATGTTAAGGCTCTCCTGAATGTCTGGCAATCTATGGCTACCTGCTTATATTAAGCATAGGCTTCCGAAAAGCTGATGGGATACTCTGAACTAGTGGATGGGCTTTGTCAACTCTGGGCTTTACTGTAGAAGCATCTAAGGGATTTCTCTGGGGGAATCATTAATGTCAGAGTCTTTAGCTCTTTCTTCTTGGGTGGATAAGATTCCTCAGAGGAAGACTTCTAATTTCCTGCCTGGGAAACACAGGCTTTGCTGCCAGCACTCTGGAAACTAAATAGGAAGAGAAGGCTGGGGGTTTCAGAGTTAAGTATATAAATATAGTACTATTCCTGAGCCTGGTAGAATGACCAACCATCATGGTTTGTAAGGTTTTCCGTGTTAAAATCAGATTGGGAAGTTTATTACCTTAGATATTCTTTTTAAAATTTTTAAAAAGATTTTATTTATTTTAGAGTGAGAGAGAGAACTGGAGAGGGAAAGCAAGCATGAGTAGGGGTCAGAAAGAGAGGGAGAAGCGGGCTCCCTGCTCAACAGGGAGCCTAATGCTGGACTTGACCCCAGGACCTCAGGATCATGACCTGAGCTGAAGGCAGTCACTTAACCAACTGAGCCACCCAGGTGCCCCACCTTAGATATTCTTTAAAGAACTCTGCTCTAGCCTTTCTCTGGAGTGCCCTTCCCCAAGGTTGGGGGGCCCACCCCTCATTTCTCAGCCAGGCTTTAGAATTCCTGCCCAAATGACCTCAACCGTGCCTCCAGGGACTGTGTGAAACTCTTCTCTCAATCTATCCTCCTTATAGAGAGTAATTTCATGCACCAGTGTATGTTCTCCTTAAACCGAGTCATGGACAAGGAGTGGGAGTTTGTGGGGCTTTGATAGAGCTTGAATAGAAGGGTTGGGTCTCAATAGGTGCTCACTGGAGGCCTTAACAGTGAGGCAAGGGAACAGGATGGGAAGAGAAGGGAAAGGACACCAGGAGCCATGGCTCCCATGGGCACTCTCACTTTGGGCTCTGCAAATGCCAGGCAAAGGCCTGAATCTCACTGCTTTCACTGTGATAATTCCCCTACTTTCAACTGTGCCAATAGCCCTCCAATCCAGAGACCTCTCAATGACCTGCTCCTATGACTCACCTTATTGTATTTTACCAGGATGCCAAGGGACAACCACCCAGCTACATAGAGTAGACAACAGGATCTTAGAATCAAACATCTTTAAGAGACTTCCAACCAATTGCCTATCTTGGCCCCATCTTTATTCCTATTTCCAGAAGTACCCAACACTGATCGTCAACTGGACTCCTTCTCATTAGAATCCTGTTCAGATTTATAATGTAGCTTTCTTTAGTTTGCTAAGTCAGTTCCTCTCATTCGTCCATTTTTCTAGCTTCCAACATCCAAGTAGTTGCTTCTTGTGTCCTTTGTAGGTCTTACTCTTTTTAAAAAAATTGTTTTACTTTCATGTGAATAGGGCCTTGGAGAGAAAGAAAGCAAATATATATACTCAATCACCCATTTTTGCTAGGAAGTTGAAAAGTCAAAACATTTCCAGCAAAGCAGTAAACAGGAAGAAAAAGAATAAACTTGGGGTAAGGGTGTATATGAGATATTAGGAGAGAAACAGTCAATTTCTATTTGTTCCACTAATGAAGCAATATCCTGAAATTACATGAGATAACATCAACCAGTTTGTTTGCCACTAAATGTTTTATATCAGGCAAACATGCAGCTGTTCTGGAATGGGCTGAGAAAGCAAAGGGAATTGGATTTCCTTCCAAGACATTATTTCCAAACTCGGCTCAGGATAAGCTATAGTGATTGTGCTGCTTTATATATAGATGGAGGATAAAGGCAACTACAAGCTCTCAAATGAGAGGACACATGTTTAAAAAAATTTTTTTAGGAAATGAAATGTTTTGGAATGGCACCAAAAAACCAGACCCATAGCTTCCCTTTAGCCCCTGTTCCTAGTCATGCTACATTTCAGAGCAGTGAAGGCTGTTGGCAACATGTGCAAATCTTGAACCCTCATGGGTGTGGAAGGACAGGAAACTCTGCTGGGAAGAACCCATGCATTCTCTACAGCCCATTTTGGGGGGCATTAAGGCAGGCCCTGTCCAGGTGAGCAACAGGTGCTGTCATCAAGGCCAAGCCAAGACTGTGTTAGCTCAGGGAAAAGGCACTAATCTTGAATTTGTGCTTACTATGGACTCATATAATGCATGATTTCATTGAAAACTTATAGTAACTACACTCTACCTGCAAGGAAATGGAAGACCAGAGAGATTAAGGAATTTACTCACGGCCTCATTGGCCAGCTAATGTGGGAACTAGGAATCCCAATCTTTTCTAGTTTTTTAAACCATGTAAAAATAATGAAAAATCTGAGCAGAGGCAAAGACTTCTTGCTATGGTTTCCCAGGCAGCAAGGGGAAGAGCCTTTGGACATAGCTTTTGTCTGCTTGGATACAGGTGCCCTAGACCTGCCCTTGGCAACATGATCTAGGCAGCAGCCTGTGTCTCTGGCAGATGCAGCTTTCTCTGCATGGCCGTGCACTCAGGTTCCCTCACATATAGGGTCCGGCTCCTCTTCAGATTTCAGATCTTCTGTCTGTGGATCATGAGGGGATTGCTCTCCAATTTTAGAGGGAATAAATTCACACCATTGAGTGTGCTGACATCTCCTGGTCCGTGGCATTCTAAGTGTGGCATGGTGTGTTTGTTTCATATTAAGGAACTCAGCCAATTGAGATCAGATGGCGACATATGATAAGAATAGGAAATCTTTACCTCCTTGGGTTTAGGATTTATTTTTAATCATTTTAGATAACTTTTAGTCCAATTCTGTACACACACCCCAAACTCACTGGGTTAGGTTTTTTTCTTTTTCATGAAAGGTGCGTAGATACTATTTTAACTGCTGGAAGACAGTAAAATTCTTGAGGTAACAATGCCCATGGACATACCAACTGTCACACCAATAGCCATTCACTCAGGTCTTGAGAAGAGTGGAACAATAGAATAAAGCTGGACCTCAGGTCTCCTGCAGCATAGCTTGGGAATTGCAGGATGAGGCACTTGTCCAGAGGAGAGGACACCTGTCAGCTGTTTGCAGCCAACTCTTGCAGCAGAGGGTAATGGGTGCACTGGTGCAGAGAGCAGAGGGGATCAGATCCTGATAGACCCCTCTTCTCCCCTCTTCAATGCCCAGTCAGCAGCCTGACTCAACTACTGCTTTTTTCTTGTGTTTTTTTTTTTCTATCCACTCCCATTGCCAAAGAATTGACTTTGCTTTTGTTATTTGATTTTTTTAATTTTACAAATTAAAAGTTACCGAGTATGATTTTAAAAACAGGACAATACTCATATGGTCATCATCCAGAATTAACAATTGTTAATGTTTGGTTACATTTACTTGAGAAATACATAAAATATTACACAGTCCTTTTCTATCATAAATCCCCTAGGTCCCATTCCCTAACCCCCTTCCCAAAGGTAACAATAGTCAATGGTGGGTTTCTTTCCACTCCACAAACAAAAACTAGTGTCTGTCTTTGGCCCAGGTCATGACTCTGACTTCTCTCCTTCTTCCACCATTCTATGTCCTATTGCTGTTTCTAAAATCTAATGAAAAGTCAGAAAATAATGGATTCTGGGCCACAAAGTCCATAGGAATCATTACCCCTTCCCCCAGGGTACACAGCAAGGGCAGAGAAGGAAGAAAATAGATTTGGTTGGAGAATAAGGTAGGCAAATGGAGAATAACCTGCAAAGCAACCTATAGAATGTTTTCTGTGACATTTGGTAAGTCACTCCAGTGTCCCTTTCCATGCTGGCCTCGAGGACATAATTGTTGGTAAAATAATCTTTCCTCTCCCCACCACTCACCCCCCTCATCCTACTTGTGTTTATGAGACTCAGAGGGATGTCACTCACTCCTCCCCCATTTCAATAAATGAACTGAGTGGGGGCATCTGGGTGGGGCATCAGTCAGTTAAGCACCTGCCTTCAGCTCAGATCATGATCTTGTGGTCCCTACCACAAGGATCTAGTCCCATGCCAAGCTCTCTGCTCCATCCTCTCACTCTCCTTCTCCCATCTCTCTCTCACTCTTAAATCAATCAATCAATCAATCAATCAATCAATCAATCTTTTAAAAAAATAAATGAACTCAGTGACTTCATTCAAAATGTCAAGTCCATATGATCCTTCTTCAGCCATCATCCTCAGATATTTCCCCTACTATTTCTCAAAAAGAACCCTGGATTGTAGTCAGTTTGGAATATGTTCTTGTATGTTTTCCATCTTTCTGCCTATACTTTTACCCACATCCACTTGTAAAACTCTTTACTTTTTAAGGGCCAAATGAAATGTCACTTGGTCTGGTGGGCTTACTGTACTCAACTTCATTAGGCAGGAGTCTCCCCTTCCATTGTTGTCTTCTGTATGGTCTGTGTCCTGTCATTCTTGACCATAATCAAGGGTTGGGGAAAGAGTTAAGATGAACATACACTGAGATTGCCCAGCAGCTCACATGTATATTCTCATTTATTCCTAGTCAACAATCTGATGGAATTAGATATCCTGATGAGGTCAGGTGGCTCAGAGGGGCACAGAGTTTATTATATGTGGATTACATATCCTCTTACACTAGTGTGTAATGATATTCCCTGTTGAGCAACTGAAACTCCGAGAAGTTAAGTAACTTTCTCAAGAACTCATAGCAAATAAGGCAGAGGCTAAATTCAAACTCAGCTCCGTGTTCTCGGGCTGTCCCTCACAACAGATAAGAAAAAGAAAATTACTGGTTGCCCTCTCTGGCCCAAGAACAATGTTGGAGGTTTTTCTGTAACATCATTTAATCCTCACTAGAACCTTGGGAAGGAAGAAATATTAATGAGGAGGGGAGGCAGAGCACACAGAAGTCTGGAGTCTATCAAAGAGTTGCTGATGGTTTTAGGTTAAGACCCCTTTCTCTAGCCCTAAATTAACTTGATCTGTTGATTAAATCACTCATTGAAGATGAAGTTTCAAAGTTACAAAGAAAAATTTGTCTACTTTATAGTTCTTTTAAGTGATGGTCTTGATAGCCTTTGTAATGTCAGATCCTGGGAGAGAGGAAAAAGTGGGTATATTCTGGCTGCTGAAATAAAACAAGCTTCTCCCTTGTGGCCACCATCTTGCCAATTAACTCTCCTTGAGTCTTCACCATTTAATCTCTTGTCATAAGTTATGAAGTTTAAAAAGTGCTTCATATGATTTTTATCCTGACTTCTACATCAAAACTCAATGGCCTACTCAAACATATTCTTTGGGAAAACAAATATCCAGATTTTCTAGCCCCTTCACCTAATCTCATTTACACACACACACACACACACACACACCCTGGCTCACACCCATGTTGGGACTGACCTGCATCTTTATTCCCACTAATCTTTTCATTGTGATACCTCAATCTTGCCCTCTATTCACATTTTACCTCTACGATGGTCAAGCAAATATTCTGAGATCTACCTTCAGTTTCTAGATAGACAACAAGGTTACATAATCTTAAATAATATCTAACTTCAACACTATTTCCCTTTACTTACAAATAATCTATTGCAAACTCCTATTTGATTATATCTCCTACTATTATAATCAAAGTTCTATAAGGAAAAGAAAAAAAGCACTTTTTTTCCAGATAATTCAACAAAAAGACTACAGAGTTGTGGGCAGCATTTAAAGAACCAACAAGGAAGGATGAAGCATGCAGGCACTGGCAACAATGAGAAGCTGCTATTATCCATGGGTTTGAAAGGATGTGGGACATTGATGAGGTTACTGATGGAACCATGGAAGATGGGTAGCCCCTATAATTATTGATGGACTCAGCCATTTCCGGAACTGAATAACCAAAGGCAACAGAGAATAGGAAAGATATGGTCTGGGCTCTTTTCTCCCTGTGATCTCTCGCAGAGCTTCCCATTTGTCAAATTCAGAAAAGTACCATAATGACAAGAGAAGCAGCTAATGTAATCCAGAATGATCAGCCTCCTGAGACACAGAGCAGAGGGGAGGAGGCTGAGAATGGATGAAGAGTAAGAAAATAACCAACACATTTATCTTCCTAGTTCCATAGATCTCTACCTTCAACAATGGCTCCATTCTGGCAAAATTCTACCTCCCAATGTCTTCATTCATTCATTCAACATGGATTCACTGACTGTATTATTAAATTATGAAAATATAAATAAATTTAAAAAAAGAATAAACTTTTCTCTTAATGAATATATGATTTAGACATGAGAGAAGACATATCTGGTTAAATATACATTGGAAACATTTTCTTGACTTTCTTACATTCTGTGGTGAGCCTGTATCATGAAATTTGTTTTCATAAAAATATATCAGTATTATCTCTTGTTAATCTGTATTTAAACTTTATTGCAGATCACATTTTAGTTAGCATTGAAAACCTGCATTTCTGGCATGTTTTAGGGAGTTCAGTGTCAAGTATGTTGGTCTTGGAAACCTTCCAATAGCAGGCAACAGAGCAGAAACTTGAGGGCAAATTGTTCAGGAAAAGAAAATTCCTTCCTAGCTTATATTCTTAAAACCTTATCATTATATCGAGTTGGTATATCCCAGAAAAAAACTCTCCTCAACTAGCTTAGCTCTCCACAGAAAAGCTGACTTCAATCTATAGTTTAATACTTTAGGTTTAATTGAAGGTCAGTATGAGAAATAGTCATGTGAAACACATCTTTGCTTATGCTACAAAACTACATTTATAGATGACATCTATAATATTCTGTGATATTCCTCATGTAAGAAGCCATATAAACTCCTCCTAAAAGGTTCTCTGAAAATGAGGTCTCAGGTTTTGCTTTCCTATTTACCATAGTTGCTAAAGTAACTTCAATAAATCAGGTTTCTAGGATGTTGCTACCCTAAAATGGTTCCTCCATTCTTTTCAATATTTATTTATAATGACCTACTTTGTATCTCTGAAAAATATGTCACCTCAAATTCTTTTTAGAAAAAGTTGAATATAAATGAGGAATTAGAGTTAGTTATAATCAAAATAAATCACAGGAATGTAAAGTATAGCATAGGGAATATAGTCAATAATATCAGGGTTTTTCTTGTAGTTTCATTGAGATATAATTGATATGACCATTGTATAAGTTTAATGGGTACAGTGTAATGACTTGTCATCCATATATTACAAAATGATTACCACAATAAGTTTAGTTAACATCACTTCATATAGTTTTTCTTGTGATAACAACTTTTAGGGTTTAGTCTCTGAGCAATTTTCTTTTTTAAGATTTTATTTATTTGTCAGAGAGAGAGTGAGAGAACAGGCAGGGGGAGCAGCAGGCAGAGGGAGAAGTAGGCTCCTCGATGAGCAAGGAGACTGATGTGAGACTCGATCCCAGAACCCTGGGATCATGACCTGAGCTGAAAGTGACACTTAGCTGACTGAGCCACCCAAGCATCACAGTCTCTAAGCAATTTTCAAATGTACCATACAGCAATATTGACTATAGTCAATATGTTGTACATTACACATCCAAAACTTATTTATCCTATAATTAGAAATCAAAAGGTGCAAACTTCTGGTTATAAGGCAAGTCCTTTGAAGGGTTTTAATGAAAACATAAAATGGCTTCATGTTCAACAGACCTAGAGTTGAAAGCTAGGTCTACCACTACCCAGGAGTAAAGTTTGAGCAAGTTTCTTAAGCTGTCTGATCCTCAGTTTACTTATCTTGCAAGGCCTTATGTATCATTACTGATTGGTAGTCAGCAGCATTAGAGAATATAGTCAATAATATTATAATAACTGTATGGTGACAGATGGTAACTAGACTTCTCATAGCGAGCCTTTTGTAATGTATGTAAATGGTGAATCACTAGGTTGCATACCCAAGAATGATAAGATATTGCATGTCAACTATACTTTAAAAAAAAAAGTATTATTTATGATGAGGTAGTTAATTAAGCTAAATAGCAATGGAATAATTAAATAACCACATAAGACATAAAAATAGGTGTGTCTACATATGTATTCATATGCATATATGCACAAAGATATATGTGTTTGTGTATGCACATATATGTATGTATACATTTGCACATATGGTACAACATATCACAAAGGGAAAAGTATACAGTGAATGATAAAGACGATTCATAAAATGAATCATAGGAGAAAAATCACAATGTGCTGAAGGAGGCAGTGAGGGCTTCATCCATTAGTTTATAAATTCCGCAAACCCTTATGATGCTGCTTCTATGTGCTAGGCACTGAGCTAGATGATTCAAAGTTGCATTAGGCAATAGTTCTGTTCTCAAGAAGTTTTCAGGCCAGTGGGGCAGAATTTGGTGGTCAGACCAAGTACATTTATTATACGAATGTGTTATAAGAGAAACACTGGGTGCTAATGAGTCTGAAGTTGGCACTTGAAGCATGGGAAACATTTGGAAAGGCAGAAAGGCTGTTCTATAGATCAATCACCACCAAAACAGGGGTGGAGATCAGGAGAATGAGGGGGTAGATTTGAAGATAGCATGCATACTGGTATGTCTAGAAGAGACTGTTTACAGAAAGTCCTGAATAGGTATCTTACTCCAGTAAGAAGTCTATTCCCAGTGTTAATTTTATGTTTCTCTGAACTATTTTCTGTCACTTCCTTGGCAACTTTCATGTAATCGTTAAAAGGTAATTCTTAGTGCAAGATGGTGGTAGAGTGATTGCAAAATGACCACCCCCAAATCCACACCCCTTGCAGTGTGAGCTTACAACCCCTCCCTGGGAGAGTTGGAAGCTCTTTCTTCCACCCTTGAATCTGGGCATGACCATCTGACTTCTTTGGGCCAATATAGTTTAGGGGAAGTTACAGTCTGCCAGGTCTGAGCCTCAAGAAAACTCATGTACTTTTTCTCTCTTTTGGAACCCTGCTTTGCCACAAAAAACAAGCCCGGGCTCTGCCTTGGAGGATGAGAGGACATGAGAAGCAGTGATAAATCATGCCAGCCAAGATCCCCAATGTGTCAAAGAGTAAAGCAACAATCAATAAACTACCTCGAAGACCAGCAGCTGAACACGATGAATGAGGGAGCTCCAGTGAGACCAGCTTAAATTGGCAAAATCACCCAGTTGACTTGAAGACTCATGAGAATTGATAAATGGCTCATGTTTTACATCACTAGGTATTGAGGTATTTAGTTATGCCGCAATAACTAATCAAAGAATTTAGTGGAAAAAGGAAATCAAGGTATTACAGAAACAGAAGGGAAATGGGAATAAATTGCGTCCATAAACTCAAGAGACCTCTATTCTCAGTCCTGTTGTTAACTGGTGCCTCTGAGCAATTTATGTAAGTTCTTTGGACTTCAGTTTTCATATCTATGGTTTAGATAAGATTATTTCTGAATAAGAGTGGAAGAGTAAAAGCATTTTTATTTTACTTCTCTCTTGAAACACACCAGAAAAAGAATAATAAACAGAGAGAGAAACATTCCAACTATAAAGAGAAAAGACTACCCTGCAAAATTGAGAACATGTCTATACAAAAGTTTACACATTAAGTTCATAGCATCAGTATTCCTAGCAGCCAAAAAGTGGAAAGAACCCAAATGTCCGTCAGAAAATGAATGGATGAAGAACATGTGGTATATCCACACAATGAAGTATTATTTGGCAACAAAAATAAATTACTGATTCATGCTGCAGCATGAATGATCCATAAAAACAGGTGAAATGAAAGAAACTAGACATAAGTAGAAGCCATTTCACTTCCATGAAATGTCTAGAATAAACAAATCCATAGAGATAATCAAGTAGACATTTTCAGGGACTTGGGGGAGGAGAACTAATGAGGTGACCCCTAACAGATTCTTTCAGGGGCAATAAAATGTTTTGGAATTAGATAGTGGTGAAGGTTACACAATATCATTAATATACAAAAAAAAAAACAAAAAACCAAAAACCAAAAAAACCCCAACCCCACTGAGTTTTATACTTCAAAAGGGTGAATTTTATGATATGTGAATTATATACCTAGTTTTTTTTTAAAAAGATTTTATTTATTCATTTGATAGGGAGAGAGAGATGACAAGTAGGCAGAGAGGCAGGCAGAGAGAGAGGGGGAAGCAGGCTCCCCGCTAAGCAGAGAGCCCGATGTGGGGCTCAATCCCAGGACCCTGAGATCATGACCTGAGCCGAAGGCAGAGGCTTTAACCCACTGAGCCACCCAGGTGCCCCTATACCTAGTTTTTTAAATGTAGGAAGGAAGGAAGAAAAGGAGGGTTGCCTAGCTGGCTCAGTCAGAAGAGCATGCAACTCTTGACCTCGGGGTTGTAAGTTCAAGCCCTGTGTTGGGTGTAGAGATTACTTTAAATAAGTAAATAAACAAACTTTAATAAAATATAAAAATAAAGAAAAGAACAAAGGATCTAAAACCTCAAATCCTAGACTAAGAAATAAAATGCCCCAAACTATCAAATCTGCACTAAAATGACGATGCATTACCACAGTCGTGATACTATATGCAAGAATTCTGCTTGCAGTGCTAAAGGAAGAGAATGTGAGTTTCCAATGAAAAATTAGATTTCAGGAATGTGGTCGTGGGATACACTTGCAAGGCCCAAGGACAAACATATTTCTTGAGAGGATGCTGGAAAGAACAGATCTTAGTAGAACCGCAACTGTCCCAGAGCACTTCCTCCTCCCCTGGTACAGTATTAACCATCAGCTAGCCATCTCTAATCAAAATGACCAGCTTGAGATCTGTTTGCAGAGTTTGGCAAGTTATTCCAGGCCATTGCTACCTCAGCATCCATTCTTTTGGAAGGAGGCCTGCAGCTACCTTAATGGACACTAGCCCCTCATACAGGCACGTGCCTTAGATAGCGGCACTCAGAATTATTATAAGCAAATGCAAGTTTCTGATGTGATTTCCCCAAGTCCTTGTGATCAACAGTCTGCCTTGCCTCCCAGCAAGGCTTGCCTCCAGTATGCCTTGTGTGTCCCTTAGATAAAACCCAGTTCTTTGGGTTTGAATTAACCAATCCAGCCCTAGCCTGGAAACCTTAGATCACTCCATCCACAGATCCTCATAAAGGCATGTGTCCTGGGGCGCCTGGGTGGCTCAGTCATTAAGCGTCTGCCTTCGGCTCAGGTCATGATCCCAGGGTCCTGGGATTGAGCCCCGCATTGGGCTCCCTGCTCCGCAGGAGGCCTGCTTCTCCTGCTACCAATCTCTCTGCTTCTGTTCCCTCTCTCACTGTGTTTCTCTCTGTCAAATAGATAAAATCTTTAAAAAAAAAAAAAAAAAAGGCATGTGTCCTTCCTTGTTCTTTGTCTGCAACCTGCCTTGACCTGACCACCTGAGGCTCCTGGAAGTATGTTGTGCTCTTCCTACAGGGTCTCTGAGTAACAAACTTCTCTATTTCAATTTCTCTTGTTGCCTCTTGTTGAACAGCTTATCACCAGCATCCTGTGCTCTACTTAAGAAATGCTAATTTAACAAAGTGTGACAGCTCTTCCTAGATATTACCAAATAAAGATGAAGGAATGAAAGAACATAAGTAAAAAAAGTAGATGAAAGAAATATCCCATAAAAGGATTCCCAGGGAGAGATATCTTTCTCCATATTTTAAAAAGAAAGGGCTGGAAGGAAAACAAGATGGTGGAGGGGAGTAGACCACCTAGTTTCATCTGGTCCCAGGAATTTAGCTAGATAGTTAACAAACCGTGCTGAACACCTACAAACTCAACAGGAGATTAAATAAAAGAATAGCAGCAATTCTATGAACAGAAAATCAAGCACTTACTGGAAGGTAGGATGTTCGGAGAAGTAAATCCAAGACCATGTACAGGGAGAGAGACCACAAGGGGAGGGATCCTCTGTCAGCTGGCTACTGGCAAGTGAGAGAGCAGCAGAGCACAAAATCAGAACTTCTAGGAGTCCGTTCTGTAGAGTGACTTCATTCCAGTGGCTAAGCAGGGAATCTGCTTAGAATCCTTACTGGGTCAGTGTAGTCTCAGGACTCCCCGGGTCACAGAAGGACTGGGGGTGCTGGGGTGCAGCAGAGCTCCAAGGTATTGAAGTGGGGAATCTGGCTGTAGAGACAGGCCCCAGAGTATCCTCTCAGCTTGGGGTTGCCATAAACCAGGACCCAAGGCACAGTTGGGCTACTACTCTTCGAGCAGGGACTCCACAAGTAGCAGATCTGGGGAGACCCCTCTCCTTCCTCCACTGGGAGGAGCGGCACGGGAGTGCGCTGCAGGAATCAGCTGGGTTTGGAGACTCCAAATGGGACCACGCACCAGAGACAGAAATGCTCGGTCACAGGCCTGCTGAGCTCGGAGTGCAGCTGCAGACCAGGGAGACGGGCTTGATTGACTGCTTTTCTCTGAGGGCGCACTGAGGAGTGGAGACCCCGAACTCTCTGCTCCTATGCGCTGGATATTAGGAGGCCGCCATTTTCATTCCTGTCCTCTAAAGCTGAACGGAAA
This sequence comes from Procyon lotor, assembly GCA_028646535.1. Taxonomy (NCBI): domain Eukaryota; kingdom Metazoa; phylum Chordata; class Mammalia; order Carnivora; family Procyonidae; genus Procyon; species Procyon lotor. Next base: position 28,447,093 of record CM053610.1, read on the forward strand.
GCATTCAGGGAACAAAAGCTCCTGAGAGTGAACTTGAGCAGATTACTTAGCCAAGGACCCCTGGCAAGGGTGGTGCAATTCCGCCTCAGGCAAAGACATCTGAGAATCACTGCAACAGGCCCTTTCCTGAGAAGATTGGCAAGAACATCCAGCCAAGACCAAGTTTACTGATCAATGAGAACAGCAAAATATCAGTGCTAGGGGAATACAGTGCATAGAATTAATGTTTTTTCCCGCATGATTATTTAGTCTTTTGAAGTTAAAATTTTAAAATTCTTGTTATTTTTTCTTTTTCTATTTTTAAAAATTTTCCTCTTTCCTATTTTAACTAACATCTTATCAATACCTTTTAATCTTTTTTTTAATTTTCATTTTTATAGTCATATTCTATCCCTTCATTGTATTTAACCCTACTTTTTGTATTCATATACTTTTTTTTTTTTTAATGTTGGGATACAATTTCTTCTAACAGACCAAAATATACCCTAAATCTAAAGTATGGCTTTGGCTTTGTTCTAGCCTCCAGCCTGACCACATGTGCTCTCTCTCTCTCTCTCTCTTTTTTTTTTTTAGTTTTTTTCTTTTTTTCAACCAACTTCTTATCAATTCTTCTTTTAAAAATCTTTTTTAATTTTCATGTTACAGTCATATTCCATCCCTTTATTGTGTTTACCCTTATTTTTGTATGTAAAATAAGTTTTTTTTCTTTAAAATTTTGGGAGGCAGTTTCCTCTAAGGGACCAAAATACACCCAAAATCAAGTGTGTGGCTCTGTTCTATTCACCAGCCTAATCATATATGTATTTTTTCTTTCTTCTCCCTCCGGTTTTGGGTCTTTTCTGATTTGGTTAGTATACATTTTTCTGGGGTCATTGTTACCCTTTTAGCATTTTGTTCTCTCACTCATCTATTCTTTTCTGGACAAAATGACAAGGCAGAAAAACTTACCCTCAAAAAAAGAACAAGAGGCAGTACCGATGGCTAGGAACCTAATTAATATGGACATTAGTAAGATATCAGAACTAGAGTTCAGAATGATGATTATAAAGATGCTAGTTGGACTTGAAAAAAGCATAGAAGATACTAGAGAATCCCTTTCTGGAGAAATAAAAGAACTAAAATCTAACCAAGTTGAAATTAAAAAAACTATTAATGAGGGGCAATAAAAAATGGAGGCTCTTACTGCTAGGATAAATGAATTAGTGATATAGAAAGAAGATCAAATGATGGAAAATAAAGAAGCTGAGAAAAAGAGAGATAAACTACTGGACCACGAGGGGAGAATTCAAGAGATAAGTGATACCATAAGACAAAACTATATTAGAATAATTGGGATCCCAGAAGAATAAGAAAGAGAGGGGGGCAGAAGTTATATCGGAGAAAATTATAGCAGATAACTTCGCTAATTTGGGGAAGGAAACAGGCATTAAAATCCACGAGGCACAGAGAAGCCCCAGCCCTCAAATTCCATAAAAATAGGTCAACACCCTGTCATCTAATAATAAAACTTACAAGTCTCAGAGACAAAGAGAAAATCCTGAAAGCAGTTCAGGACAAGAGTTATGTAACATACAATGGTAGAAATATTGGATTGGCAACAAACCTATCCACAGAGACCTGGCAGGCCAGAAAGGACTGGCATGATATATTCAGAGCACTAAACGAGGAAAATATGCAGCCAAGAATACTATATGCAGCTATGCTGTCGCTGAAAATAGAAGGAGAAATAAAAAGCTTCCAGGAAAAACAAAAACTAAAAGAATTTGTAAACACCAAACCAGCCCTACAGGAAATATTGAAAAGGGTCCTCTAAGCAAAGAGAGAGCCTAAAAGTAACAGACCAGAAAGGAACAGAGACAATATACAGTAACAGTCACCTTACAGACAATATAATGGCACCAAATTAATATCTTGCTTTTATTTATTTATTTATTTGACAGAGAAAGAGATGACAAGTAGGCAGAGAGGCAGACAGAGAGATGGGGGAGGCAGGCTCCCCGCTGAGCAGAGAGCTTGATGTGGGGCTCGATCCCAGGACCCTGAGATCATGACCTGAGCTGAAGGCAGAGGCTTTAACCCACTGAGCCACCCATGTGCCCCTAAATTAATATCTTTCAATAGTTACCCTGAATGTAAATGGGCTAAATGCCCCAATCAAAAGACACAGGATATCAGAATGAATTAAAAAAACAAGACCCACTGATATGTTGTCTGCAAGAAACTCATTTTAGACCCAAAGACACCTCTAGATTTAAAATGAGGAGGTGGAAAACAATTTACCATGCTAATGGACATCCAAAGAAAGCTGGGATATATTTATTTATATCAAATAAATTAGATTTTAAGCCAAAGACTATAATAAGAGATGAGGAAGGACATTATATCATACTTAAAGGGTCTATCCAACAAGAAGATCTAACAATTTTAAATATCTATGCCCTGAACATGAGAGCAGCCAATTATATAAACCAATTAATAACAAAATCAAAGAAACACATCAACATTCAATGCATTCAATGTAAAAAAGACAATCTCTTCAACAAATGCTGTTGCTCAAATTGGACAGCCAGATGCAGAAGAATGAAACTGGACCATTTCCTTACACCATACACAAAAATAGACTCCAAATGGATGAAAGATCTCAATGTGAGACAGGAATCCATCAAAAGCTTTTGCACAGCAAAGGAAACAATCAACAAAACCAAAAGACAAGTCACAGAATGGGAGAAGATATTCCCAAATGACATATCAGATAAAGGGCTAGTATCCAAAATCTATCAAGAACTTCTCAAACTCAACACCCAAAGAACAAATAATCCAATCAAGAAATGAGCAGAAGACATGAAGAGACATTTCTGCAAAGAAGACATTCAAATGGCCAACAGACACATGACAAAGTGCTCAACATCACTCGGCATCAGAGAAATACAAATCAAAACCACAGTGAGATACCACCTCACACCAGTCAGAATGGCTAAAATTAACCAATCAAGAAATTGCAGGTGTTGGCGAGAAGACTTTTACAGCGTGATTCCTTAAAAGATGCTTAGGGGACGTCTGGGTGGCTCAGTGAGTTAAATCCTCTGCCTTCAGCTCAGGTCATGATCTCCAGGTCCTGGGATCAAGCCCCGCATCAGGCTCTCTGTTGGGCAGGGGGCCGCTTCCCCCTCCCTCTGCCTGCCTCTCTGCCTACTTGTGATCTCTCTCCCTCTGTCAAATAAATAAAATAAAATCTTAAAAAAAATTAGTTTTGGTCAGAGGATCCAGCTTTAAAACAATCTTGACTTATATATATTTAGTCTGGTCAATCAATTTCACAATTCAGCAAAAATAGGAATAAAAGAGAATTTCCATGATTTCCGCAAACAGGATCTTTACCCTGATAAATAATCTCTTGATAAAGCTCTTCTAAGATTCTTTGCTTACACGAACCTAGGACACTCTCTAGCTTCATTTAAACAGGAAGTTAATATGAACTCACATCTCTAGGTTTATTATGTCTGTTCTTACAAGCAGAAACAATACATGAGGTTGAGGACATAAAACTGAATTGGGTTAATTAGCTAGTGTTATTAAGCAGTTAACTTTATGTGCCTTCCAAGAAGGCTCATTGATTCACACTATACTGACTGTAACAGAAAGACTAAAGAATCTGTTACTTATAGTACTTCTACAATTTATAATTTCAAAAGAATTTAGGAGCTAAGAAATGGCTTATCTTTTTAATAGCCGTGAGCTATTGAACTAACTGCAAAGCTGCTGTATAACAAAGCTACTCCGTAGAAAACAGGAGGTGGACTACGCTGCAATCTCCGTATCTCTACGGGGAATGGTTAGGATCTTCAATACAGCGAGCGAGCAGATAGAACTGGCCAATAGGTGGTGCTATTGCTATGTGGAATGCCCTGAAAAAGACAAAAGGAAGAACACGCTTTGGGAAAATATTTGCCAGAAAAAAACACAAGACAAGAACAGACCCCGAACTTCTGACTTCTTCAAGAGGTACATTGTTGTTTCCTCATAAGTCCTGTCTGAGCTTGAACCATCACCTTATCATGAACTCATTGCGTTGAATTGTTCGATTTTTGTGTCCCAGGTCAATGCCATAGCCACCATGCCCATTTCATACACGTATGTTGTGAGGAAGGACATCTATTTCAATAGATCTCTGATGTTTCTCACCTGACTTGAAAGGACATCTTAACCCACGTTCAGAAGTAAATATGCACCCTGACACATGTCTTTGGAAATAGAGGACAGTGGAAAGCTCCAGGGGTGTGGGGGGGGCAGGGGGAGGGGGGCATTTGATTTCTACAACTTTCGGTAGGAAATCCGAATTACTGTGGAATCCCACGGTAGTTTGGGGGGAGGTGAGAATTCAGATGAAATAATTCTTTAACTTCATAAACTAAAATGACAGACAAGTTTCAATAAAGTTTTGTAAAATTTGAAATAGTTCTCACAAGGAGCATCCATGGGGAGTGAAAGAGGACAATGAAGGTAGTTAACAAATCATGAAGAATCTTTTAAGCACTGTTTTATGCATGGAGAATGGATTTTTTTCTTTGTTCCTTTGTGATGGGATTCATCATCTTAGTGTTAGTTTTCTGAAATCAGTCTTCATGCTTTGAAAAGAGGCCCAGGTGCAGAAAGGAAGTCACTTTGGGATAAAAATTTGACACAAATAATCAACCAAATTGTGGAAATTTTACCACATTTAGTATGCATTTTAAGACTGATTTGTGGAGACAAATTATTCTTGACTCAAATGGTCTCACTAGAAGATATTGGACTCATCAAATCAATCTAGTAAGCATTCTAAATTATTGCTACCCTTCAAAGAATCACAGTCAAAGAAAAATAAGTCATGTTGTACAGCAAGGTAAAAAATAAGAAACAGCAAAAATAATGCTTCATAAATTTTATAAAGTTCTTTCTTAGGCAACTCATAGTTTCGCAACCTTGAGAGATAGGCAAAATAGCTAATGATGTTAGCTCACATTAATGAATACTTACAGAACTATTTCAGCATTTTACCTCTATTAACTCGTATAATCCTTGCAATGGCCACATGAGGTAGGTCATATTATTGTCCTCTTTTCCTAATAGAAGACATTGAAGTACAGAAAAGTTTAAGTAGCTCCCCAAGGGTATACAACTAGTAATCAGCATCGCTGCAATTAAAATCCAGACAAGCTGACTTGTGCAATCATTCAATCATTATTTTTAAAGTCAAAAAGAGCATTGAAGTTTATATAATAATCTATTAAATGTGGTATTGAATTTAGAGCTAAAGCCTTAATGATTTATGGCCTGATGGTCTTCCCTGAATTATATTCCATTTTGATTTGAACAACCCTAGATATGTCAAAAATTACAAAAAATTACAACCCCCTTGAATATAAATATGCCAGTTTAGCTGGTTTACCACAGATACTTTGCATATGACCAGTAAGTTGAGTTATTCTGCTCTCCCAGGAACCTCCCCAGATATTAGGTCCCACCTGAGAATTTTACTGTGGCTGGCTTAATGTTGCCATCAGTGGATAAGTGCTAAGAGAGAAATCTCTAGACTTTAAGAGCCTAGACCTACCTCTATTCTGTCAAGAAAAAGGGAGAGGATGAGATCAGCTTTGGGTACAGGCATCTAGCATTCCTAACAGCAACATGACAAATCTCCAACATTTTCCAAAGGACAAATAAAAAGGATAGGCCAGCAGTGCAGAAATCCAAGACAGCACTCTTATTGGCCAAAGGTTTACTGACCTTTTTTGATTTATTCATGTTTGGATGGCTCTTACAGTTTCTATAAAGGATACTGATTTTTTCAGTCAGTTTAGACTGAGTTATGCTGCAGTAACAAAAGGTACCTTCTACCCCCAGACCTTAGTATCTTACAACAACAGAATGTTCTTCTTGCTCATTTTATTTTATTTTTTATTTTTTTTTATAAAGATTTTATTTATTTGACAGAGAGAAACACAGCAAGAGAGGGAACACAAGCAGAGGGAGTGGCAGCGGGAGAAGCAGGCTTCCTGCAGAGCAGAGAGCCGATGCGGGGCTCGATCCCAGGTCCCTGGGATCTGACCTGGGCCGAAGGCAGACGCTTAACGACTGAGCCACCCAGGCGCCCCTTCTTGCTCATTTTATATGACAATCAGGTTGGCTTTGGCTCTTCCATCTGGAGCCCACTCAGGCTGAATGAGCAGCTTCCATCTGGGACCTGCCAGCCCCGTGGCACTGGGAAAAGAATGATGGTGACATCCCACAACAGCTCCTAGAGCTTTTGCTCACAACTCATATCTAGCTTTTCTGACCGCATTTCATTGGCAAAGCAAATTGCATAGCCAAGCCTGATGTCCACGGGCCTGGAAGGTTTAATCCCTTCATCAGGAGAAAGAGTTACCTAATATTGGGAACAACAATACAATCCTGAGACTTTAAGGTCTATAAACCTAAATATTCTATAGGTTTAGGGAGGTGCCTATCTGATTAAATTAACAGGGTAAAAATGCAAGCATGCTCCAGCTGCTTCAACTTAATGTCATAAAAGAAATATTAAAGAAGCCCCAGCATTGAAGTTCCTATCAACCCTTCCCTGCAGTAGTCATGTCAGGCTGTGGCAGCTGACTGCAGAGGGCAAGCAGTAGCACTCAGGGGGCTTCTGAGCCCAAAGCACAATCACTCCTCCAGCACTGGCTACCCAGCATGGGCCAGGTCAGATTGCTTCTTATCTTGTCACCTTGGCAAAAATCCAGCCCTTGCTTTTAACTCATGGCATTGCAATTCTTTTCAAGTACATTGCCAGGACTTTATAAAGATTGATGGAGTGCTGGGAAGTCATTGGGTTGAAAGTCCAGATGTACATAAATCACGTCACAGCATCATTTAATTCAGAATGTTTCTGCCCTGTTCATTACGGGATGGAAGTGAAGAGATTTATAGCGAGTCTTTGGGGATTTGCTGATCTGAAAGGCAAGAGATATTAAGTGTGTAATTTTGCTTCAGGAGTCACTGCAGTTGTTTTAAATAGACGGAGACCTTGATTGCTGCTGATTTAAAATGCATTTTAAATGATTGGAAGTATATTTGGGG
>CM053610.1:28454287-28475637 GCA_028646535.1 Procyon lotor
GCCTGGGTGGCTCAGTCGTTAAGCGGCTGCCTTCGGCCCAGGTCAGATCCCAGGGGTCTGGGATCGAGCCCCGCATCGGGCTCTCTGCTCTGCAGGAAGCCTGCTTCTCCCGCTACCATTCCCTCTGCTTGTGTCCCCTCTCTCACTGTGTTTCTCGCTGTCAAATAAATAAAATCTTTAAAAAAAAAAAAAAAAAAAGAATCCAAGATTTTCGTGTTGGATGAGAGAATGTCCCATATCCTTCTAGTCTCGAGCGTAAGGTCAATCTACATTTAAAATCATCCCAATTTTCCCACCGAAGGATATGAAAGGCTACAATCCCAATTTATGTCCTCAGGGTCTCACACTAGCCAGGCAACTTGAGTTTTAAGCCTGCAAAGTAGGTGACATTTGCTAAAGTTTGCTCGGAGCCCATTTCTGTCTTGCTTCCTTTGTTCAAATCTCTTGATGTTCTCTAATGCCTCATTTCCCCCTTTTCCCATTTCCTATCAAAACCTATTCTTTAGAGTAAATTATTTTTATTAAAAAATTTTCCAGCAGATCTCCATACCCCACTGACAGGAAATGATATCTGTTACATAGACTGCAGCATGCAACTATCAGTAAAAAACTCAACATTTTAGCCAAAGGAATGATGTTCTAATGGGAAATTAGATGATTCAAAGTGAAAATGAGGTACATTTCTCTCTTTTCTAAAAATCAGTGGAGAAAATAGAACAATTTTCCAAAAGGACAACTGGCTTATATTGATGTTACATTTCTACCACCCCTTTGAAAAATTTACAGGAATTTTTGATAGAACAAATTTTTAAGAGAGGAGAGAAGTTTCCTCCCCAGTGTGACCTCTGAAAACACTCTATCAGGAAGGAAAGTCTAAACTTGTATTTTTTTTCTAATTAATACTATAACTAATTTAATTTTATATAAATAGTGTGTCTTAGAAATTTTGAAAATACACATTCATCAAATGGTTTATGTAAAGTTAGTTTTATTAAATATTCCTTTAAAAAACTGTTCTTTAATTGCAATTACAATAGAAAATTTGAATTTTTCCCCTGACTGTTACTTCTCTAGCAACTTTGTAAAATCAGGAGGTTAAATTTATGAGATAGTATTTAAAGGTGTTTGGTTTTGAAGTTGGTTGTTGGTTCTTTCAGTTAAGGACAAGCTCCTTCAGTAAGGTGAGTAAGCACAACAGGGTCTCTCTCTTTGTTAAATTGGAGCATGTGTGTACTATTTAAGCTACATATGACTGGATTAACCATCACAAAGGGGCGCCTGGGTGGCTCAGGGGTTAGGCCTCTGCCTTCACCTTGGGCCCTGATCTCAGGGTCCTGGGATCTAGCTGCATTGGGCTTTCTGCTCAGCAGGGAGTTTGCTTCCCCCTCTCCCTCTGCCTGCCTCTGCCTACTTGTGATTTCTTTCTCTCTGTCAAATAAATAAATAAAATCTTTTAAAAAAATCACAATTCATGGTTACAACATAATTATATAATATAAACCTATATAATATAATTCAAATAAAAAATTATTTTACATTTATTGTTTAATCTCATCTGGTGGCAGAAAACCACCAATTCCTAACATTGAGTTTTAAGCTAAAAAAAGCACTATTGATCACTATAAGACATTTTCTAACTTGAACTTCCCTTCTAATTATAATTACCTATCATTCCTTTCCTATATGTGTAAAGGCATTTTATTTTGTTTGTTTCGGTTCTTTTTTTTAACGGGTTTATTTATTTGAGAGAGAGAGAGAGCAGAGTGAGAGAGAGAGAGAGCATGAGCAGAGGGAGGGGCAGAGGGAGAGGAAGAAGCAGACTCTCTGCTGAGCAGGGAGATTGAGTCAGGGCCGATCCCAGGACCCTGTGATCATGACCTGAGCCAAAGGCAGACAATCAGCTGAAGCACTCAGGTGCCCCAAAAGGTATATTGTTTTTGAGCTTTATTTAAATTATTCTCCTCGCTTTGTTTTTTTGATTTTTGCCTCCAGTCCACTCACTTATTCATAAAAAGTATCATCATCTTTACTGCATATTATCTTTTATTTGTATTTTATCAGATGTTTACTTAACGAATAATAGAATGACTTAGTAATAAAAATTTGGACCATACAAAAGGGCACCAAATAAAAACATGAAGTCTTTCCCTCACCCCGCACTTGTCCTACTCTTCAGAGAGAACTAATTTAACATTTTTTGGTTTTGGTGCTCCCTGGTGATTAGCTCTCAAATTCTAGACCAGTCTTATCCAATAAGAATATAATGTGAGCCACAATTAACTACTTTAGTAGCTATATTTAAAAGGGTGAAAATAATTTTAATGCTATATTTTATTTAATCCTATCTAATGAAAATGTTGTCATTTCATATATATTCAATATAAAAACTATAAATGAGCTATTTTTTTAATGTTAAGTGTATTTCATAGAGCACATATCAGTTCAGACTAGCTACATTACAAATGTTCAATAGTCCCATGTGGTTGGTGGCACCATATAGGATATCACAGATCTAGATAATATACTTATGGACCTACTGTTATTATTTAGCAATTTTAAATAGTATTTGCTGATTTCTTGCCATGAAAATGAAAACTCTAATACCTTCTCTACTCATTGTATCTTACAAGTCTTGTTAAATTTGTATTTTTGGTTCTCCCATTGGTCCTTTTTATTATTTGTAAAACTATACCAAACATTTATTTCTTACACCAATTGTAAACAGGTATCCCTTGAATTCTAACTGTGGATGATGTGGAAATCCATATTCCCTCACTTCTCTTCATCTCCCTCACTATACCTCCATTATTTTTTAAAATGTCAAGGGTTCTAACCTATGTATTCTGTTCTATCATTATAATGAATTTTCTTCTAATGTTTTAGGTTTCCAGAAATGTAAAACTAAGAGATAGCATTCAAAATGTTAAGAGTTTAAAAATATTTGTAAAGTCAAGCAGTGTGATTAAACCTTTTGGAAACAGAATCTCACACTCCTAACCTATGTTACTTGAAGAAGAACATTCTGAGTATTAAGGACTAATAGAGTCTCATTTCTAATATTCTATGTCATACTCAAAAGTACACTTCCTGGGGTGCCTGGGAGGCTCAGTTGGTTGAGCATCCAACTCTTGACCATAGCTCAGGTCATGATCTCAGGGTTGTGAGACCGAGCCCTGCATCAAGTTCCATGGTCAGCTGGGAGTGCACTTGAGATTCCCTCTTCCTCTGCCTCTCCTCCATCTCATGTGCACAAGAACTCTCTTGCTCACTCTCTCTCTTCCTCTCTCTAAAATCAGTCAATCAATCAATCAATCAATCAATCAATCTTAAAAAAAAAAAACCTCAACACATTTTGGGGCACCTGGGTGTCTCAGTCAGTTAAGCTTCTGACTACTGTTCAGGTCATGATCTCAGAATCCTGAGGTCAACCCTGTGACAAGTTCCCTGCTCATTAGGGAGTCTACTTCACCCTCTCCCTCTGCCTCTCCCTCTACTCATGTGTGCTCTCTCGGTTTCTCAAATAAAAAAATAAAATCTTTTTTAAAAAAGCACATTTCGGTTTAGTTTGCTTCATTTGAGGACACAGCTTCATCATTCAGCTTTATGAATTTTCTTGGATTCTCTTATTACTTTTCATTTACCTTCTTAACTAAGAAATATCCTGGTCATTTTGTTTTTAGATCATCAAAATTTTTAATCATGCTATTTAATACAAGCAGGTGACTGTCTTCTTAAAAGCTATCTCTGGTAGCCTACCAGCTTCCTTTTCTAATTTGAATTTATTACCTTGTAGGTCTGCTGCTGAGCTGTGATTCTGGGGTTTAATACCATTGCCCTATTGGTTAAATTCAGTTTTTTCTATGCCAAATATTCTTCTTTTTTTTTTTATTTAAAGATTTTATCTATTTGACAGAGAGAAACACAGTGAGAGAGGGAACACAAGCAGAGAGATTGGTAGCAGGAGAAGCAGGCTTCCTGCCAAGCAGGGAGCCCGATGCGGGGCTCGATCCTAGGACCCTGGGATCATGACCTGAGCCGAAGGCAGCCGCTTAATGACTGAGCCACCCAGGCTCCCCCAAGTATTATTCTTTTAACAAAGATATTTTATTGGATTATATCCTCTAATAACTTTTTTTTTCAAACACATGCAGGAGAGGTAAAACTGGCATATTTTAATTTCCCAAGAAATATCAAATTTCTACTGTAGCCTCACATGTTGTAAATGTACATTAGTGTGTTCCTATCCCCTGGCAATTGCAATCCAAATGACTCAGTTACACAGTTAAGGTGATGACAGAATAAATCCCTGAACTTCTCTCCACTAGAGAAGCAAGTGGTGAAGCAATATCCCGCACTTTACCACACTTTACCTTTAGCCACTGTTTCATACCAGTTGGGAAATCAAAGTTTCATTTTACAGCCCTCCTGGCAGATACTTGTAGGAATTACAACACACTTTAGCATGTTTAGAAATATCCTTTTCCGTGCCCACATCTTACAAAGACATAATTGCATAGTGGGTGCCTCTGGGAAGTTTTAAGTATCTTCTGTGAACGAGGAGAAATGCGGAAATGTTGGTCAAGCTGATCATTTTCATGGTGGATCTCACACTTGCTTTGGCCACTTTTGGTCTCCTCTATGCTGTTTCCTTAATAGCAACCACAGCTATATTCATCTTCGTCCTCTTCTATCTTTTCAAAGGGATGGATAAACACTGTGACTTCAGCAAGGGCAGAGTCCGGGTACTGGATTCCAACAGTGCTACTGGGAAGGCATTTGCAAGCAACATGGGGAGAGTCAGGTCCGGGATGCTCCCCGTCCATTTTCCAGCTGCAAGAGAAGAGGCACAAGGAGTGTGTTTTTGTCTGCTAGAGGGCGAGGAGCCCTCTGTGGTGGAGGAGGGATGCGGGAGGACCTGCCAGAATGTTGCACCCATCCAGCTGAGAGGTACTTTTTTAAAGACATCTTGTCCCCCAAATTAGATCAGCTTCTAGTCTCATTAATCCTGAGTTCATCACTACTGAGTGATGTCTTTAATTAAATAGAAGAAACGTGTACAATATTACATCTTATTCCCTAAGGAATTTGGACCCACCAGCATCTTCTGTATGAGGTTATTTTTTTTTTTTTGCATGAGATTATTTTTAAGGTGGGCAGGTGTCATGTTCATTTTAATTATCTCTTTTGGGAGATAATTAAAATAATTAAAAGATACGATCTTGTATGAGATCATACAAGTAACATGTATGTCTGAGGTGAGAGGAAGAAAACCAGTGTTTCCTATCGCTGCCCTCCATTTTTCCAAAAGTGGAGTTGGCAGCCTCTATAGGGACTATAAACCGTATTTGTTTTCAGCTAAAAGTCTCACTTACCCAACAAATCAGGGAATCCTATCTGTGTTATTCTCTCTACCAAGCATTGGTTAGCCATAGGTCAAAAGTAGTTGAAACTTTTGTTTAAGTCTTCTCTAGCAGTTTGATTAAAAGGCTTGATAGAAAAGGAAGTTTGAGGAAAACAGATTGTTTTTTCTATCTGTGGGTTCTTTCCTTGACTCCAAGTAGCTGTCCTCAAGAGGACCGTGTATTTTCAAAATGGTCCTTGGAGCAGTGTTTGAAACATGTGGGATGACAGAAAGGAGACTTGGACTCCATTTTTGGTTGGTGCCCTGGAACACTAGAGATTTTAAGGGGGAAAAAAATCACAGCAGTGTAACGATAACACTCCAAACTCTCAAACAGGACTCGTTTGGAATTACTGAGTTGTTTATTCTATTCTATCACTTTGGTGCAGTGGAGACAGATGGATCAGTTTTGTCTTCTTTTTGTCAGGTAAATGGCCACCATAGGTGGGTGGTCTGTGTTTGGGTGTTTATGGTATAAATCTATGTAGTCTATGGAATATAGATATATTTTCTCAGGAACAATATCTGCCTTGCTTGGAGAAGACTGTGTTAAATTGACTCCATTTTAGCCATCATGATTACAGCTTCTTCGTTTTTTTTTAAAGATTTTATTTACTTATTAGACAGAGTGAGAGATCACAAGTAGGCAGAGAAGTGGGCAGAGAGAGAGAGGGAAGCAGGCTCCCTGCTGAGCAGAGAGCCTGATGTGGGGCTCGATCCCAGGACCCTGAGATCATGACCGGAGCCAAAGGCAGAGGCTTTAACCCACTGAGCCACCCAGGCGCCTCATGATTACAGCTTCTTAAAACCAAGCCCATTCCTCATATTTCATTTTCACTGCCTTGTGGACTTTTCGTGTCTAAACTTTTTAAAGTATTTCTCCCCAACAAACTATAATAAATAGTTATATTTCTCCCCAACAAATTAAACAATAACTCCTTATCAAAAAAGTAGCAAAATTTGAAGCAATAAGGAAAAGAGAATGAGCTTAGTCCCACGAACAACAAATACTTAAACCTTTAGTTGATCTTAAGCATCCTCGCCACATACACACACAAAAAAACCAGAAGGAAAATAATTATGTGAGATGTTGTATTAACTAGCTTGATTATGGTGATTACTCCACAATGTATACACATATCAAAACATCAGGTTATACACCTTAAATATGTACTAAATATGTAATAGTATAGGTTATTATTGTATTATTATAATTATATGCTACACATAAGACGTCAAGTTGTACTCGCTAAATATATACAATTCCTAATCAATAAAGTGAAAAGAAAAGGAATGGGAAAAAATAAAAAATAAATAAATGCACCAAGAAAGGAAAGAATATTTAAACTTGTAGAAAACAATGAATTGACTTTAGGTTAATAGTGTTACCCATGTTTCAGTCATGGTGTTTGTTCAAGAGCATAATAACTGCTCCACCCAAGAAACTGATGCATTTTGTTGAATGAGCACAGACTGTAGTAACGGATTGGTTGATTGATTGATTTAAAAGATTTTGTTCATTTATTTGACACAGAGAGAGAGTGTGTGTGAGAGAGTGCACAAGCAAGAGGAGTAGCAGGCAGAGGTAGAGGAAGATGCAGGCTCGCTGCTGAGCAATGAGCCTGAGGCAGGGCTTGATTCCAGGACCCTGGGGCCAATCAAGCCACCCAGGTGTCCCTGTAGTAAGGCATTTAAAAATAATTCTCCATTACACAGTTTCCGATTTTATGTACAGATGTACCATGCGGGGTGTACAGCCAGACCATACTTTAAACCATTGCCTCTAACTGTTTCCCACCTGCGTTCAATTTACAATTGAGACATTATTCTGTGAAATGGTTTTTCAATTCTAAGAAAACCCAACTATCACGACATATCGCAAAAGCGGTACACAGGGTGTGTATGTATTTGTCTTTAAGTTGTAATTCACTCAGCAAATTATCTAGAAGGCACAGAAGGAGGAGACCACAGCTTAGGTCAATTTTGATTCAAAGGAGGCAGGTCCTAAATATGAGGCATTGCCTGAAGTCAAGGATCCTAGAGAAGGACTAAGGGCAGAGATGAGCGAGAGGAGCACGGAGAAGGGAAGAAAGGCCATGACAGGAGAGGTTTGGGTGTGTTTAAACTTAAGGGCCCTGGGATGCCTGGATGGCTCAGTTGGTTAGGCATCTGCCTTCAGCTCAGGTCATGATCTCAGTCCTGCATCGGGCTCCTTGGTCAGCAGGGAGCCTGCCTCTCCTTCTCACTGCTGTGACTCCTGCTTGTGCACACACACTCTCTCTCTCTCGGACAAATAAATAATCTTTAAAAGGGATAAACTGAAGGGTACCAAGTTGAGCGAAATACAAGTTTGTCTTGTAGAGCTTTTGGATACTTAAGAAACTTCAACACTCCACTATGCTAGCATTCCTGGGTAATGAGCCACAGTTGTACCCCAACAAAGATTTCTTTTACAGTCTCTGCCATTTGTCCCAGAGTTCTCTTACCTTCCATGTGTTCCTATTGTAAAGCATTAGGTCAATGGTAATGATTTGATAAGAAAAGAAACAAAAGGTGCTCTGTATTTTGAATATCTTGAGACTTGCCCTCAGTCTCCACTGCACCCCTGCCTTACAGGTGTCTTCAGAGACCGGTTGGCCTTTTGGGGTTTGGGGTGCGCACGCCTTGCCAGGCTGATGCAACTCCCTTGAGGTCTTTTTGCATCCAATGCTGTGACTATCCATTAGCTTCTATGTGGGTTCCAGGAACTTAGCTTTAGTTTAGCGAAATTCTAAATGCTGTTAAGTGAGACTTCATTTCTAAGACCTATTATTTACCAGTGATTCAACTAGGGCTCCTTTTAGCTTTATCTTATAGAATGAAGCAGCTCAGTCTTAAATTCAAAAGGACCTTAAAAGTCTTTGAATACACTTCTCATCCAATTAAGAAATATATTCTGCAATATCCCCGAAAGATGGTTCTTCAACTTCTGCTTTAACATTCTTCATGAGAGGCACAAGACAGCCCATTGTTAAGAAGTTCTTTATAATATCCAGAAGTCTGAACCCCTGCAACTGCCAACTCTTTGTCCTATTTTTGCTCTCTTAAGCAGTCTGGAAAATAGTTGACTAAGTACAATGACTTCACTGGAACCATAAATCCTAAGAAGAAAAAGGAGCTTCCCTCCTGATTTTCTACTTGCTACTCACACCATTGAATAATGTTGCCCTTTGCAGTGCAAATAGGCTCCATTTAAAATCATAACTCGTAAAATAAATCCAGGGTTTATTGTGTATTTTAAGAGAGGATTCTTAATTTGTCTTTTCTGACTTCTTGTACATATTTGTTCATCAAGAATTTTGAAATTCATTTCTTCGAAACTTCTGAAGTCTGGGAGAGTTGCCAATTTGCACTGAAGAGCAGCATTTTATTAGTGTGTTCATAACTATTAAAATGTAATTCTAATGCACTGACCCAATTTCACAGCACATCAAAAATTTAATTCAACCCCAGATGACTCTCCAGATGTCCAATAATTTTCCAGTGGATGTTGTTATTTAGAAGGTCAGATGAATTTGAACATTTTGGAAGATTGGCAGATTTGTCAATATAATTTTTTTGTGTGAGTTCAGAAACAGCAACACTTCAAGTAGGCTAATCTTTACAGAATGAAGCCCCTTTTATCAAAGATAGCTGAAAGTGGAGAAAAATGAGACAGTGTCCAGCCATCCTGTTTTTGGTGCCACTGAGACCTAAAGCCTATCTAAGGCTAGTGAATGGACGTTCCCATAGCCAGGATCCCTGTGGCTTTGTTATTAGGCTGGGGCAGTTAGGAGGTTAGAAGTCAAAGATTTTTCTGGCTTTGTGAATGGCTAAGGGAGAGCAAGCATTCAGAAGCTGCAAGACAAGGAGGGAACTCAAGTTTTGGAATGCATACCTGGAATGCATTATCTCTTTTTGTTTCTGCCTTTGGTGATATTCCTAATAGTATATAAGCTTTTGAATCTGGGAGTCCAATTAGGATCTTGATCACACTCCATTGGCAGTTTGTGTCAATTCACTGCCTCTTTAGGCTTCTGTTCTCTGATCTGAAAAGAAGACAATATGAACCCAGTGACCTGGAAGGCTCCTTCAGGTCTATAATACTGTAAATTTTATAGAATAACATGACTTAGAAATATGAAATGTAGTCTACCAAGATGGCAACCTGCACAGAGGATCTCTTAGCATTTCTCAAAATGTCTTGCTAATACCTGGAGGATGCATGAACTATGGGAGCCCCCAAGGGACAAGGTGACAGTTTTCTGGAGCATTTATAGAACTGAGGGAAAAGCTCTTGGAATAAGTTTTCTTAGAGACCCAAAATTTATCTCGGCATTCCTATTGCATCACCTGCTCATAATTAAAGGGTGACATCACATGCACACTTGCTTCCCACGGGCATCAATTATCCCATTAGTTCAGACAGGCTGTCCAAACTTCTACAGCTTTGCATTCGTGTTATATCTGCAAGCAAGACATCTCTTTTGTATTCTCTATTGACCACGTCATTACTTTTCCTTCAGGATCTCAATTAATTCATCCACAAAATAAGTACACGGTATAAATAATGTTAATTGCCACTTCTGAGCTAATATTTTATTATTTTAAGGCTTTAGTGAGTAGATGCTTATTCCTACTCAGGGTACTAGACAGTTAGGCAAAACCAAGACCTGCAATAGGTAAACTTTGATTTCAAATGGGGTCCCATTATGTTCCAACTTGAAAGAATCTATGAACTTGACATGAATCAGAAAACTCATGCAAAGTTATCAACTACTTAATAAGATTTAATACTTTTTTAAAAGTTAAAGTGTCAGTAAAAGCTCAGAGTTCCCCAATTTTGATTTATTCATTTTTAATAGCCTATGTTTTGAATAGGCAAATTAATTCAGGTTATCCAATTGATTTGCATTGCAAATCGTCTTTGTGCCTTAGAAGGCAGGCTTTGCTAAAAGTAACTGGATTGTTTAGCAATGATTTCTTGACTATGGTGCCAAAAGCACAAACAAAAAGGTAAAAAAAAAATGGACTGCATCAAAATTTAAAAACTTTAGTGTATCAAAGAACACAATCAACAGATTGAAAAAGCAACCCATGAGATGAGAGAAGATATGTGCAAATTATGTATCTGATAAAAGATTAATACCCAAACTATATAAAGAACTTTTACAACTCAACACCACCAACAACAAAACAAACAACCTAATTATAAAGTGAACAAAGGACTTGAATAGACATTTCTCCAAAGAAGATATATATATGGTCAATAAGCACATGAAAAAGATGCTCAATCTCACTAATTATTAGGGAAATGTAAATCAAAACGGCAGTGAAACACCGCCTCACACTCATTAGAATGGCTACTATTAAAAAACTAGAAAAAACCAAAGTGTTAGGAAAGGTGTGAAGAACTCTGACCACTTGTGCACCGTTGATGGGAACGTCAAATGGTGCAGCCACTATAGAAAACAGCATGGTAGTTCCTCAAAAAAGTAAAAAAAAGAATTACCATGTGATCCAAGAATTCAACCTCTGGGTATTTTTTTTAAAAGATTTTTTATTTATTTATTTGACAGAGAGAGAGATCACAAGTAGGCAGAGAGGCAGGCAGAGAGAGGGGGAAGCAGGCTCCCTGTTGAGCAGAAAGCCCAACGTGGGGCTTGATCCCAGGACCCTGAGATCATGACCTGAGTTGAAGGCAGAAGCTTTAACCCACTGAGCCACCCAGGCACCCCTCAACCTCTGGGTATAATACCTTCCCAAGTTGAAAGCAGGGTCTTCGTCATAGTATCATTACTCACAATGGCCAAAGGGTAGAATTGTCCATTGACAGAAGAACAGATAAACACAATATAGTATGTATATACACTGGAATACTATTCAGCTTTATTTATTTATTTATTTATTTATTTATTTATTCAAAGATTTTATTTATTTATTTGACAGAGAGAGAGATCACAAGTAGACTGAGAGGCAGGCAGAGATAGAGGCGGAAACAGGCTCCCCACTGAGCAGAGAGCCCGATGTGGGGCTCAATCCCAGGACCCTGAGATCATGACCTGAGCTGAAGACAGAGGCTTTAACCCACTGAGCCACCCAGGCGCCCCGTATTCAGCCTTATTTAAAAAAAGGAAATTCTTAAAAAAAAAAATAAATAAAATAAATAAATAAATAAATAAAGGAAATTCTTACAGGTGCTACAACATGGATGGGCCTTAGGGATATCATGTGAAATGAGCCTGTTACAAAAAGACAAATACAGTATGATTCTACTTAGAGGAGGTACCTAAAATTGTCACATTCATAGAGACAGAAAGTAGAATAGTGATTGCCAGAGACTGGAGGGAGAGTGGAGGGAAGAGTATAGAGTTCCAGCTTCACAAGATTAAAAAAGTACTGGAGATGGATGGTGGTTATGGTTGGGAGACAATGGGAATGTCCTTAATGATGCTGAACCACACACTTGAAAATGGTTGGGATGGTAAATTTTATGTTATGTGTATTTTACCACAATTGGAAATAATAATGAAGAAAAAAGTAAGTGAATTGTAATATTGGCAAAATTATATTGTCTGAATCAATATATAGAATAGTGTGCAATTAAAGTAGGTTCTTTGTTTTTGTTTTTTAGCCTGGCTCTAAAAACTAGGCTTTGGGACATGACATTCTTTATGGGCATTTTGTATAGGTAAACTATTCAGATTATTTGGTTTTTTAAAAATTGCAAAAAACATACATGCCTTGCCTCAACCCTCGCTGCACAGTAAAATCACCCAGAGAGCTTTTAATAAATAATCATTGTTCGGTGTGGGGTAAAGCCCCAATATGGGAGGTTTGTGTGGTTTTGCTTTCTAAATATCCCCAAGTGGTTGTGATGTATGGCCAGAATTGACTGGCCAGGAAATAACTAATCTCAGCTCTCCCCCACTGAAATATCTTTACTAACTAGTGATCATTTGGTTTGTTCTTGGCTCTAGTAAACATGGGGTCTCCCTCATTGATTAGCTCCCCATGATGAAGAAGTCAATACCAGTAGCCCCCACCATGGAAATCCTACAAATAAGTACTGTAGGTTCTTAGGTAAATTGTTCACAATTCATAATAAGTTTCAACAGCATTTATTAGATTTGCTTTCAGTCTTGAACAAGATAAGTCAATAATTCACTCGATGCTCAGATGTAGTTAATTCTTAGGAAGGCCATTCAAATACTTTTGAGTATTACATGAGTTAATACATCTATTAACTCAATTAACTTAACAATTAACTGAAGGCCTCATTTAAAGGCTCCTATCAATACAGACCAAGTGGGGACCACAGAAAACAAGCAATTAGAGGATATTTACTACGTGATTGTTCTTGTTCAAGACACTCCAACAAGGTGATATACCAACTAGGTATATCTCCAGAGGTTTTGGTTCATTATTTCCTTTGGGTATTAAGCCATCATGATGCAAATGTCCAACCCTGAGTTCTTCACATAGTTGTAGCTGTTCCTCATATTGCCTCATGCGTCTAAAAGTTTGGTGTCAGGGGCTCTATGTGGCTCAGTCAGGTAAGTGACCAACTCTTGATTTCAGCTCAGGTCATAACTTCAGGGTTGTGGGATAGAACCACACGCTGGGCTCTGTACTGGATATGGAATCTGCTTAGGATTCTCTCTCTCCCTCTCCCCTTGCCAATGCCCCTCTCCATCTCTAAAAACATAAAAGTTAAAAAATAAAAAAAAAAACAAAACAAAAAACTCTTGGCATCAAATTGAAATCATGTGGGTTTTTTTTTTTTCTCTTCTAGGGGAGGGACTATGGAAATAAACCCCATTTGAAATCTTTGTCCTACACATCGCTGTCAGAGTAATCTTGGTAAAACATAATGTGGTACTTGTTTTTATGCTTGAAGACTTGTTGTAGCTCCTACTCACCTGAAGGAGAGTGATGTGAATACTGTAATCTGGTAGTCTTAGCCTTCTACTCACTTATCACCAATAATGCCACTGTGGGTTGGCTGATTTTCAGCTGATGTAGGTTGTATATGCTGGGCTGGGGTCCAAGGTGCAGGCTGGGTCCCCATGTCTGGTCCACGGATCCCTCATCCTCCTTGGACTGATAGCTACTTGAACCATGATCTTCTCAAGAAGCATAGAGAGACACTTGTGGACACTAAGGTGTAGGTGGGTATTAGTACACTCTCACATTGAATCATATTCCTTTGACCTGAGAAAGTCACATGATATCAGTGAACAAAGAAGTACACTTGTTCTTCCATGGAGGTCATGAGAGGGCTGAGTACTTGCTGAATATACCCACAAGCTATAAAGGGATACAATTTCTATAATCAATAGAAGTATCTATTGTCAATATTACTCCTTGGTTCTTCTTCGCTATGAAATAAAATGCAGATTTAACATTGCCAAGGTGAAGTTAAATGTAAGAGTTGAAATCCACATGCTTTACGCTTGAGGTTTTCCATGATTTCAGTTAAAAAGATTTCAGGGCTCTTTGCTGGAAAGAAGCATATGGAAGCTGTGTCTGTCCTTTCTGTGGCAATTTCTCAAGACTGGAAATTATTCCTTCATGTGTCCTCTGAACTCCTTCCTCAGTGTCCGTCATCATTGCTGGTGGCTGAGCTCCCCGACAAGTGTACATAGATAGGACCAAATGTCAGTGCTGTCTTGGAAAACAGGGGCTTTGGGGCTGCAAAGGGGGTTTAGTAGGGGTTTAGTAGGAGGACATAGGACTACACACACTGTCACAATATAAAATTAGTGCTATGCTTACAGATGTGAGCCGTTTGTGGTTTATTTTGCCTGAGGTTACCAGGAAAACCTTCACCAAAATGGAGGTATTTAGTCTAGTTTTTTTTTTTTAAACCATGTGTTTTGTTTTGTTTTTTTTTATTTTTTTTAGATTTTATTTATTTATTTGACACACAGAGAGAGAGAGAGAGAGAGAGAGATCACAAGCAGGCAGGAAGAGGGGGAAGGAAGCAGGCTCCCTGCAGAGCAGAGAGCCCAATGCCAGAAGGGTCTATCATAGGCTGGCTGTGAACTTGGGCAAATCATGTAAACTCACAAGTCCATAGTTTATTTAGTAAAATTTGCCCAAACTGACAGATAGTTTGCTGTGTTGATTAAGTGAGATAAAATATGTAAATGTAGTTCAAAATATTAACTAGAAAATACATATCTGTATTTATAGCTTCTCTGGACTGCCGTCTCTGTGGGTTTCATTCTCTTCCACTGTATTTATTCAATTTGTCTTTACTTAGTAGTAAGGTGTTATTAGGAGTAGAGAAAATTTTTTCTCTTATGGATAAATAGCTAAATAGCATTCTTGCATTAATAACTGTTCTTAGAGACTACAGGCAGAAACAGATTATAATAAATATTGTGAATTATTTAAATTTGGTTTTAATAATATGGAATACCATACTTGTTTCAAAATTTCCACTTTGGAATATCACCTAAGAGATACTGACCGCAAACGAGATCACTTACTGAAGCAAGTGATTTTTCTCTTTTTTATAAAATATGGTAATTATTCCAGAGCGCCTGAGTGGCTCAGTCTGTTAAGCATCTGACTTTCCCTCAGGTGATGATCCTGGAGTTCTGGGATCTAGCCCTGCACGGGGCTCCTTACTCAGCAGGGAGCCTGCTTCACCCTCTCCCTCTGCCCCTCCCTGCCTTTTGTACTCTCTCTCATATAAATAAAATCTTCAAAAAAAATTTAAAAAATAAAGTATCTAGGATACTAAAAAAAGAAAAATGACTAAAATAATCTCTCAAATAATCTTTTAAAAAATAAATAAAATGTCATTTTAAATATAGTATATTTGCAAGGTATTTCTAATTCCTCTTGGATATCAAGGAAAACTGCATTAGTTATCGGAGCAGACAAATAGATCACCTTGGGGTGGTATGATTCATTCTTTACCAAAACCAAATGCTTCTCTTTCTCTCATTATATGTTTGGAATCTAAATATAGTCATAGATATTCATATGCTAGATAAAATGAGGAATGAAGCGGCATATTTTTTTTTCTTTTTTATTTTTATTAATATATAATGTATTATTTGCCCCAGGGTACATGTCTGTGAATCGTCAGGCTTACACATTTCACAGCACTTAGCATAGCACATACCCTCCCCAATGTCCATAACCCAGGCACCCTAATCCTACCCCCCCACCTCCCAGTCACCCTTAGTTCATTTCGTGAGTTTAGCAGTCTCTTATGTGAACCAGCATATTTAAAACAATGGCTCTCTTCAGTCAAATCTAATTGGAAAATCTAATTAATAATCCTAATAGAGAGCAATTATTCCCTCTGGAAAGATAACCACTTTGCTGCATTAAAACTATTTTAGTTGACTAAAATTTGGAGTAGACTGAGCAAAACCAAGTACCATTACTATTACTGCAGTGCAAAATTGAACATGTGGACCAAAGTTTATAATGTGAATACATTTCAATTTGCTTTAAAAATATTTAAGTGTTTTATTTCCAGTGCATTTATCTTGACATTTAGAAAAAAAAATCTGTAACATTTCAGGAGCTGCTGATTCCTGCTCTGGACTTGGGGAGAACATGGGGTTTAGTAGGAGGACATAGGACTACACACACTGTCACAATATAAAATTAGTGCTATGCTTACAGATGTGAGCCGTTTGTGGTTTATTTTGCCTGAGGTTACCAGGAAAACCTTCACCAAAATGGAGGTATTTAGTCTAGTTTTTTTTTTTTAAACCATGTGTTTTGTTTTGTTTTTTTTTTATTTTTTTATTTTTTTTAGATTTTATTTATTTATTTGACACACACAGAGAGAGAGAGAGAGAGAGATCACAAGCAGGCAGGAAGAGGGGGAAGGAAGCAGGCTCCCTGCAGAGCAGAGAGCCCAATGCCAGGCTCAAGCCCAGGACCCTGAGATCATGACCTGAGCAGAAGGCAGAGGCTTTAACCCACTGAGCCACCCAGGCGCCCCTGGAGGTATTTAGTTTAAACTTAAAACTGTTTTTTAGTTTCAACCTGGTTTGGAGCTTATCAAATAAAGAAGAGAGTAAATGAACAAGTAAATGTCCTGCTCATGAGAAGCAGCAAGAGCAAAGGCAGGAAGAAATTAACACTCATTGTTAATAAGATACAAATCGTGTATTGTTCTTCAGTGTCAAGTGATTGACAGGCCATATGGTATCTATGTACTTGTTTAAAATGCACTTTCAAATGGAGGAAACAAAACATTGTATTTCAACTAACTTGCTTCTTTTACTAATGAGGAACCTGCTCTTACTAATTTCCCCTTGTTGGTGTGGAGGGAACTAAGAGGTTTGCATCAGCGACAGTCCTGTTGGTATAGCATGCAAGTCCCCAAATGAGAGCACCAAATCCAATCACATTAACACTCAATTATGTTAAATAGAGCTCATTCAGAGATTTGCTACAAAATGTAAATAAATATTGACAAACCAAAAAATACACATAGTGCATTTTACAACTATGAGAGATACTGAGAGATGGCCCATGGGGTACCAAAAGATGAGGCTGCAAAGATCAGCCTAATGCAGGCTCACTTTGAGGCTCTGAGGGGGTCCCTGCCCAGCCATGGGCCCACTTTCAAGCAGGGGCTCTGTTAGGGGCTCTCTCTCTCTGTCTTAGCTTGTCTGCTGACCCCTTGCTAGCCACCTCCTCCTTCCGCCCCTTCCTTGCTTCCTGACGAACTTTGCCCAGAATCTGTTCTTTGGGTCCTTTCCTCCAATCTCCACCACCCTACCTTCCTAACCACCCCACCTGACTTCTTGATCTCCAACCCATGTGCCCAACCCCAGAACCCAGATTAAAAATAGCAGTATATAAGCGTGACTCAAAAGGGGATGAAATGAAAAGTACAATTCTCTCCTTCCCCCACAGGTTTCTTTCTCCAAAAGGTAAATGTTGTTACTAATTTTTTATGTTTCCTTCCAGGAAAACTAATGGGTAAATACATTATATTCTCTGACTGGGGTCAATCTTGCGAATTCTGCTTTCTTTTTCTTTTTTTTTTTTTTAAAGATTTTATTTATTTGACAGCGAGAAACAGTGAGAGAGGGAACACAAGCAGAGGGAATGGTAGCAGTAGAAGCAGGCTTCCTGTCGAGCAAGGAGCCCAATGTGGAGCTCTATCCCAGGACTCTGGGATCATGACCTGAGCCGAAGGCAGACGCATAATGACTGAGCCACCCAGGCGCCCCACAAATTCTGCTTTTCAAGACTATCTTCAATGTCACCAAAAATTTTAAAGTTTAAAGTGGTTTGCAAAGAAATTCCTTTGGGGAGTTTTGAGTTCTTCTGTGTTTTTTATTCTCCATTTTGAAACGTTAATATTGTATTTTCTCCTTTGTTAATTAGGTTTGTTGGTATGTTACCTGTTGTATTACTCTTTTGCCCCTAGTTGCTTGCTTTTTGTTATGCCCAGATTTTGAGATCCCCAAAGACCACCAGGGAGCCAAGTCCGATGCAAAAGCAAAAGAGCCTTTATTCGAGCTAGCTCGAGCTCAGTCCCCACACTCACCGGTGCAGCGGCGTGATGTAGAGAAAGAGAGTTTCAAAAAGCGCAGCAGTTTTATAGGGGGCTTGGTAACAGTTGGTGGGGTGATGCTCTAGGCTTGTGTCTGTTGGCCACAGGCCGGTTGTGCAGTTGGCGAGATGTCCTTTTACACACTTTTTTTCTCTAACTCAAACTAACTCAAGGATGGCTAGGCAATATTTTAACATTCTAACATTCTGTGGTTTCTTTCTCAGGAGCCAGTCATGTGGGGGTTATACACAGATAGCTGGTGTAGCACAGAACAGAGTTGGCCTTGGGTTATGCACAAGATAGGGAGTGTAGCACAAACTCACCTTACTCTGCTCTTTCACTTTTCAATTTCTTTATCCATCTTTTTTTTCTGTTTTCAGTTAAGTTTCTTTTTATTTTTGTTATTTTTTCTGAATATCATGTCATTATTCTTTCTACCTTTAGACCTCCCATAGCTCATTCTTTTGCCTATACTCTTTTTCATTAGTTGCATACATATGTAAAGCTATGTATTTTTCTCTACTTTTAAGTTTCAATGTTTATTGTTTTAATCATAATAACCTCGTAAATACTCTGCGATTGCAATTTTGATTATTTCTCTGATCCCAGACATTTTATGGGAGAAAAATTTTAAGATTCTAGATAGTTGCAGTTTTTTTCTTTGACTTTTGTTATTATTTTTTTTAGTTTTGCTTTGTTTCTATTCCTTTGTTTCTATTTTTATTTTTGTTTTTTATTTTTATTTTTTATTTTTATAAATAAAATTTTTATTATATTTTTTATTTTTCTATGTCTTTTCTATTTCTATTTTTACTTTTGTTTCTATTTTTACTATTTCTACTTTTTGTTCTAATTCATGGAAATTATTTTGTAAATACGACTGATTGAAATAAAGTATATTCTTTGTTATTAGGATATAGTATTTAACATACTTTGATGACTGTAGCCTTAATTATTTTGTTAAGAACTTCCAATTCTTACATATCTATAGTCTGTTTTGTTTCTAGCATTTCTTACCATTTGTGGTTCATTTTTTTTGTTATGATATTTATTGGTTAACATTTTTTGCAACTTATTACTTAGTAATTTTACTGTGTATTAGACATTTTGTCTTTCTGTGTTTTGTCTCTTTCAAACTTCTCTTCCTTAAATTTGAACTTCTCCAATATTAATACCGCACCCTCAACTTTTTATTGTTTTCTTAGTCTGGAGTCGTTCATCCCTTAAAAGTTTGCCCTTTTTGTATTTCTTATATTATCTGTATTTTGTACAACACGTATCTGTTGCCTGATCTGTCATAATTTTTTATTCATTTTAATGTATATGTTGGCATTTTGAGAGAAAAGTTATATTCAGACTTAATTCTGTCTTCTTGACATCTTTTCTGCTTTCACTATTGTGAGCTCAACTGAATCGGCCTTTAAATCTGCAAACTAATATCCATTTTACTAAGCTTTTTTATTTGGGGGGGTGGAATTTGGACCCTTCACTTTTTGAAATTATTTAGTTACTTCTTTGCCAGTGGCATGACCAGGCTTCTTGTAGCCTAAGATATAGGACAAAATGATACCACACAGGAGTTTCTGTGAAAACAGGCTTAAGTCAAAGAATTCTCCTGAAAACTACAAAACCAAAGTGAGTTAGAGCAAGTCTAGCACAAAAATAGTTTCTGCTGAAAAAAAAAAAAACAACCCACCAAAAACAAAAAGCAAAAACATTTAGATCTTTTAAGAAACTACATTCTCAGTAAGAGAGTTAGAGCAGCCTCAAAACAGTGCCTAAAGAATAATGAGTAGATATTTACTGCTCAAAGGTTCATAAGCCATCGGGTGGGTCTTCTGATCTCACGGGACTCTTACACATCTGTGGTCAGGTGGGGTGAGACAAGTGGGCTCTCTCCCATGTTTGGGGGTCGCTGGCTATCGACTGGTCTAGTGTGGACTCCACCAGGACAAATGGGCTCTGCTGTATGTGTGATCTCATCCTCTAGCAGCCTGGCAGGGCCTTTTTCCCAAGGTGCTGGAGGACTCCCAAGAAAGAGCTTGGAAGTTGGAGGTCCCTGACACCCAGACCAGGAAGCGGGTTGCTCTGACTTCTGACATCCTGTTAGCCGAACCACATCCAAAGGCCAGCCCAGATTCAAGAAGTGGGAAAATAGATCTAGCCACCTTCTAATGGTTGTAAAGTCACAGGGCAAAGAGGATGAAGGATGGAAGAATTGAAACACTGCAGCCAGCATTATGTTACTTCCTAGAATTAAAATCCTTTTGCATTCATCTCCTTTACTTCATGCAGCTCAGCTTAGAGGCTTGAGCATTCTTCATTAAAAGGAAGACTAAAAAAATAATAATAATAATAATAAAATACTTAAAAGATTTTTCATCATGTTTTAAAAATAGAAAGAAGCCTATCATGCAGCAATTCATTTGGAGGCTCTTAAAATGTATTATTTTATGTCCTGATGTCAGCATTTCCACTTTGAAGTTGTGAGATTTTCTTAACTCTGGGAGTATCAGAAATGTTTGCAGAGCAATTTACGAACTTTGCAACCATCTGTATCTTTCAGACTAAAGGAATTGGAGAAAATTAATATTTATTCATATAGTGGTGTTTATAAACACTAGTATAACTTAAGCAAGAAGGATTTTATGTAGCTACTGATGGGTTTTATTATAGTCTTGCCCATTTTTGGGAGTTGTTTTTTGTTCCTGAATGATTAACTTACATATCTGAGATTTGTAAACATATAAACTATTCCCTGATTCCACAAAAGTTATGTTTGTATAATTTTTCTCATTCATACTATAACTAGTATTCAGTTACATAAACCTGGCTAGAACGTGCATAACCTTTTGGAATAAAGAACCTTTCCAGATATATTTGTCTAAATTGGGAAGACCTGTTTCAGATACATGAATCTTCTTCTAAAAGAAATCTGTGATTTGCTCCTTTTGAACTTGTCAAGAACCAACAATAGCTTGAAATCATAGTATTTCATAGAGATGTTATTTGGTAAAACTGCTAGAGATCAAAACTGGAGATGAAAAGAAAATATCCAAAATGTATGCATCAAACATTTTCTTGTTCAACAAACAATTCACATGAAAAAACAAAACAGGGGCGCCTGGGTGGCTCAGTGGGTTAAAGCCTCTGCCTTCGGCTCAGGTCATGATCTCTGGGTCCTGGAATCGAGCCCCACATTGGGCTCTCTGCTCATCAGGGAGCCTGCTTCCCTCTCTCTCTCTGCCTGCCTCTCTGCCTACTTGTGATCTCTCTCTCTCTCTCTCTCTGTCAAATAAGTAAATAAAATCTTAAAAAAAAAAAAAGAAAAGAACAAAACAAAACAAAAAACAAAATCATTCACATGTAAAGTGAAATGGGGAA
>CM053610.1:28476137-28509497 GCA_028646535.1 Procyon lotor
CGCTGAAGCTGCTGTAACCTGCCCAGCCAAGCCTCTTCTAGATGAAACAAGAGCAGTCAACCTGAAGTCTCAAGCATGAGGATGGATGCTTATGGTTGTAAATCCCTGAATTTGGAGGTGAATTTATCAAGCATCACTATTGCGGCATTATAAAAGTTCTCAATAAAGGGGTGCCTGGGTGGCTCGGTGGGTTAAAGCCTCTGCCTTCGGCTCAGGTCATGATCTCGGGGTCCTGGGATTGAGCCCCGCATCGGGCTCTCTGCTCAGCAGGGAGCCTACTTCCCCCTCTCTCCCTGTCTGCCTCTCTGCCTACTTGTGATCTCTCTCCCTCTGTCAAATAAATAAATAAAATCTTTTTTAAAAAAAGTTCTCAATAAATACGAAAGGTTTCATTATACAACTCCCACTCGTTTTTATTTATATATACAGAGTGTTTATTTTACCAAAGTATTTATTATCCACAGAGAAGAGAGACTGAGGGAGAAGATTGGAGCAGGAGGATGATTTTTTACTTGTACTCCATCTATTTCAATAGTCAATTTTTTATAACTATGCACTTGGTATATAGTTATATACACTATATATAACTATATGGTTATACATATATATAGCTATACACCAAGTTATACGATACACCATATATATATAGCATATAAGTATAATTTGGTGTAATTTATGAAAGAAAAATAAATCTGACAAAACCTGTTTCCACAAATGAAGAAGAAACAAAATATTATATTATTATATTACATTCAGTCAACATTTAACTATTAAATTATCATTTATATAATGAATTAAAGTCTTGCTACTCAAAGTGAGATCCTGGGACCTGCAGCAATGGCACTACCTGGGAGCTAGTTAGAAATCCAGAATCTTAGGCCTCACCTAGATCAGCAAAATCTGTAACAAGATCCCCCCTGCCATGATTCTTGTGTACTGGCAAATTTGAGAACCAGTGCTCTAAAAAATTAAACGTTTTCTTTATTGCTTTAATCACTGAAAAAGAAATGGTTCAACTAGTAAAATATTTTATTTCTTTCCCAATATGTGAAAAGTATTTGGAAGTATTTTCAAGTAGCAAAGATAATTTGTGAAGACAATCCTATTCCAATAGTGAAAAGAAGAAGGTTGAAACGTTAAACACAAAACTTGATTTTTTTTCAGTAACTAGGGAAGGGAGGACAACAGAATGAAAACAAAACCAAAAATGGATGTTCCCGTATTTCAAGAGGAACAGGGTGAATTTTCGAAATCGTGCTTTTTCTTTCCACAACGAAAACCAATGCTTCCCCTTCCTAAGTGGAAAGTCAGCCAAACCCAGGCTGTCTGGATTCTGCATTCCCAGGTGAACCTGCACAGCCTAGTGTGGGGACAACGCGAGGTAGACACCTGGGTAATTCCCCAGTCTCACACTCCCCGGAGGGGCCTCAACTTCCAGCTTTCACCTAAAGTCAAATCCATCTCCCTCACAACCTCTCACAGAAATACCACGCCGATCTCTGCCTTTTCCAAAGGAAGTTCCCCCCCACCTGGTGTGACTCCGCCTCTAATTATTCATGACTTATTTGCATGTGTGTTTCCTCATCAAACATCATTAGCGTCATTAACGAGAGGAGGAGGTTCCTGTTGCTTGAGCAAGTGCAAGTAGCACATCCATTTTGCCTATTGGTTAGATCCTACTTCTAGTTTTTCTATTATGCTTGTACCTTTTTTTAAAATACTCATTTATTTTAGAGAGAGCACGCACAATCGATGGGTAGAGGGGGAGAGGGAGAGAATCTAAAGCAGACTCCCTGCTGACCCTGAGTTGAAGCTAGATCTCACGACCCAGACAGAGATCATGACCGGAGTGGAAATCAAGAGTTAGTTGCCTGACTGAGCCACCCAGAGGCCCCTGTTATGTTTTTACTTTTAAGGTCCAAAAAATGTAATTTTCCCCTCAATCCTGCTCTTGTTTTGTGATGCTCCCCAAAGTGTCCAGGTGATCTGTTTAATTTCTCTTAGATATATTACCTTAACTTCTCTCATTTCCACCAGATAATGCTGCTGAACTTTTTTCCATGAACTTCTTGGCCATTTGTAGATCTTCTTTGGAGGAGAAAATTCAAGTCCTTTGGCCATTTTTAAATTGGTTCACTTGTCTTTTGTTGTTGGATTGGAGGAGTTCTTTATATATTGTGGGTTCTATAATGTTATCAGACATATAATTTGCAAATATTTTCTCCCATTGCATGGGTTGCTGTTTCACTTTCTTGATAGTGTTCTTCAATGCATGAATTCTTATTTTATCAAAACAAATTTGGGACGCTTGGGTGGCCTAATTGGTTAAGCATCTGCCTTCAGCTGAGGTCATGATCCCAGGGTCCTGGGATCGAGTCCTGTGTCAGGCTCCCTGCTCAGCGAGGAGCCTGCTTCTCTCCAGGCCTGCATCTCCCCCTGCTTGTGCTGGCTCTCTCTCTCTCTCTCTGGCAAATAAATGAATAAAATCCTTAAAAAAAATTTAAAAAACATATTTATTTTTTCTTTGGGTGCTTGTACTTTAGGTGTACTTAGTGTACATGTAAGAAACCATTGTCTAATCCAAGGTCATGGAGATTCATTCCTATATTTTTGCTAAAAGTATTATAGTTTGGCTTCTGATGACTCATATAAACTAATATGTCCCTCTAGCACTCTATGTAACCTCTAACATGGTTTACTTTTCTTCATAGCACCTATCATTTCCTGACTTATCATACGTGTTTGTTACACGTATCTCTTCCCCTTACTGGTTCATGCACTCTGTGAGAATAGAGAAGTGATTTCTGGTTCACTGCTGTAACCTCAGTGCCTAGAACAGTGCCTGACACATAAGTACTTAATAATGATTTGTAAAATGAGTGAATCAATGAATAAATATCCTTTTGCACAGACCATTATGTTTACATTTTTCATCTATTCAAAACTTCCTGGAAAAAATGAACGATTGATGGATTGCTGCGATGCCAAGATGCCAATGAAACTTAAAGGATAATGCTGTGAAGACCAAGATCTCGATCATATTATTACCACCATCACCCTTATCTCTAATGGCTTTGTGTCATGGCTGGATCTGTTCTAGATGTGAACAAGGAATGCAGTTAATAGGCACTGGAACACAAATTCATAATGCTCCATTACATTACTCTATTGGATTCTTCTTTCTGTATCATCAGATGCATAAAAATAATTTTAAAAGGAATTGAAGAGAAAAAGAAGTGTTAACCATTTAACACAACAGGAGTTTATTATTTATTCTTTTTTCCTAAATGGTCTTCCTAAAGTGTCTGAAAGACACTTTAAATCATTAACATATTGAGAATAGCAACCATCCGTAACAGTTTCCTTTCCAAAGTACTTTAAAAAGCCTTCCTTCACTGTTTTGAACATGAGTTATTTTAAACTTCTAAGAACTCAGCACAGAAAAGCAAACAAAATTCTCAATGCAATCATCATTTCACTGCTTGGTTGTATGAGAGGAAAATATCATGGATCTTACTGGCAAAGCCAGACAAGGTAGGTGGTGGGCAATAGGACTGAAAGTAGGCAAAACTAATCAGACTGTCTCTAGAGTTTTTCTTATCTCAAGTGTAGGTAACAAACTTTCAGTACATGGTTATACCTAGATGACCCATCATGTACTCATCTACATCTGAGCTTATGAATAGTATGAAATGAATTCAAAATAAAATCTTCTTAGTACAAGACATGGAGTCATTAAAATAAGATGAAGCAAGTGTCATGAAGTATGAAAACATGGTACTTGAGTTCTATTTATTCAAAAGTCTTCACTGAGCTGAGCATGTTCTTTTAACAGATTCATTTACTGATTTGAATATGTATTATATTTTAATTATTGCAGCCATGAAAAGAAGCACTGGTTAAGGATGCATTTAATAAAAATATCTAATCAGTTTGAGTTAGTCAGTCATTTAAGTTTGTTTTTTTTTCATGAAGATCTAATTTCTAGAACATTTGTGCCTATATATTTGTAGGTACATCCCTATACTCTTGTCTATTTAGTATACAAATTATTTCAGAATTATGCTAGTTTATCTTAACTGCTTTTCTAGAGAAGTGTTAAATGAAAAAGAAAGGTTTTGGCTTTTTCCGTAAGTGTTATATATGTACAATGAAGAGTAACTTCCTGAATTCACTGCTATGTTTTGTTTAATTAACATAACAATGCAGATTTACTCTGCCCTTATATGGAATAGGAAAAGAAGTTTGAGAAGGAATAATTATCAATTAATATAGGCCCCGGGCACCTGGGTGGCTCAGTGGGTTAAAGCCTCTGTCTTAGGCTCAGGTCATGATCCCGGGGTCCTGGGATCCAGCCCTGCATTGGGCTTTCTGCTCAGCAGGGAGCCTGCTTCCTTCTCTCACTCTCTCTCTCTGCCTGCCTTTCTGCCTACTCGTGATCTTTCTTTCTGTCAAATAAATAAATAAAATCTTAAAAAAATTAATATAGGCCCTATAGTAATCATATATTTCAGTCCAACTATAATTTCTGGATATTCAGATCATATGTATATTACATAGAAGAGACAGACATCACAAGGTTTATTTAGTGAATGTATCAAATATCGATAAGCATTTCATTGGGTACCCAAAGGATGCTGTGTTATGATGTTTTTATCTGTAAGAAGATGCTCATCTCAAGATGGCTTAAAAATATAGATCTCACATAGTATGAAGTCAGAGAGAGATCTGGTCCAAGTTAATTCAAGTTAATTAGAGATGACACATTCTTGGAATTCGCTCTACTAGTCTTAGCTGGTTGGCTATTATCCTGAGGCTCGTCCCCTCATGTTCTGATAGTTGCAGTTCCTCCTAACAAGGAAGGCTGCATACCAGGTGTAAACCAGCTTGTCTTGGTCAAGCCATTTACACAGGGTTAACCTGTCCATACCCAAGCATATCATTCATTGCAAAGCCCTCATTCTCACTTGGTGATGGGAAAATTAAATGCTTTCTTATTTAATAATCTAACTAATCTAGGGTTTTCTATCTAATCCTGTTATAACAGTCACAACTAATTAAGGAATGAAATCCATGTATTATCAGAAGTAGCATGTTGTCCATCACGGGGTTGTTCTGGTGGAAGGAAGGAGGGAGGGAGAGGGGAGGAAAGGGAGAAAAGAGAATCTGCTTGGATGAGTGATGGTAACCTTCCGTGGACTATGCTGTTTTCTACTGCTGGGGTAATCAGCTGGTCCTGCCCAGGTGCTGAGCAGATAGGGGTGTCAGATTTTTTTTTTCTTTTAAGTAGGCTCCGTGCCCAGGATGGAGCCCCTGTGGCACTTGAATTCAGAAGTCCGAGATCAAAACCAGAGCTGATATCAAGAGTCAGGCACTTAACCAACTGAGCCACCCTGGTGCCCCAGGGGTGTCTGATTTTTTAAATGATTACTGACATGCTGGTTTCAACAGAGCTGGTGGACACGCTTTTCTAGACCTCCACTCAACCTTATCTTGGCTGCATTTTCCTTTGGAACTCCTAAATGACGCACGCTTCCGGTACAGGGTGTGTCCCATTGTTCCATGGTGCCACCATCAGGGGTAGCCCGCAGCTCCTGCTCCTCAGCTAATCATCTCAGTGACACTCATTTGGGAAGGCAGAAACTTGTGGGGTCACATTTGCTGCCCTCCAAGAGCTTAGGAGAGTGAAGGGGGGTGGTGGTGGGTGACCGCTTACCCTGAGATCCCAGCCAGTCCTATTGGTTCGGACCTTTCATGAAACCCCTTGCCTTCAGTAATCTCCAGATGAGAAGGAATTCTCCAGGTGAGAAGTCCACACCAGTGATGGACAACATGCTACTTCTGATAATACATGGATTTCTAGAGTCCAGCATACAGGCTCACTTCAAAAGTTCTATATTCAGGCCTCTGTCTTCTCTGCCTGATCCACATGGATTTGGGACATGTTCAGGTGCCAGACAACTTCCCTAAACTCTGCCTCCTCCAGAATATTTCTCTCTTCCTTATCTCTTGTTTATACCTCCTGTGTCATGGTTGGGAATGGGATAGGGAAAAGTCAGTCATTTTGTGGAAGTCCCCACTCATCCTAGCCATAAGTCATCTAGGCTGGGGTACGATCTTGAGAGAGAAAAAAGCCCGATGTCTCCAGCATATATCCTAAGTAACTTTATGCACATATATTTGATTACTGACTTATCTCTTGCCACAGAGCGCCAGACTCCCTTAGTTGAGAGATACTTGCCTTCCAGATATTCTAAATCGGAATCTGCATTTTAACAAGATCCCCAGGTAATGCTTAGGCATTTTAAAGTTTCAGAAACACTGCCTTACCAATTCTGGGACTTTGTGGGTTCAGAGAAACTAAAAGCAATAATTGAACAATTGATAAAATAATACTTATTCTGAGCTGAAGCCTCAAGTTCGCATATTGAAAGAGGCTCCTGACTTCTATGCAGAATTGATAAGAAAAGATAGCAGCCTAAACACATCCTGATTATATTCCAAAATTTAAATAGCGAAGGGAAACATAAAAAACTTGAAAGAAAAAATAACAGCTGATATACAAAGCAGAAAAGAAACACTATCTGGTGACAGGCATCATCCACTAGACAGGAGTAGAATAATTATCCAGCAGAGGAAAATGAGAGCAGCTAGAAGGTAGGAGGATAACATTAGAGGGCTGAGGGAAAAGGTCTTACCCCGGAAATTCAATACACAACTAAGATTCCATTTACCCAACAAGGTAGAATAAAAATATTTGCAAAGATATGCAACGATTCAGAAAAAGCTAGTATTTATGTACCCAGCTTCTGGAAAATTCTGGAGGCACAACTCTAACTGAAAACAGATGACCCAGACAGAAATGTCAAGAGAAGAAGATGAAAAGGAGAAAGTGATTAGGAAAGAATCTTTCAGCATAACTTGCTGGGTCAAATAATAAAAATACTAGCAAAGTTCTTTACATGCTCTATCTTACTCTTTCCTCATCACACTTCTGGAAAGTGGATGCATTAGTTATCTTTTGCTATTTAACAAACTACCACCAAAGTTAGCAGTTTAACAAACAGTCATGATTTCACACTTTCTGCAGGTCAAGAATCTGGGAACAGTGTTCTGGCTCAAGAGCTTTCTTGAGGAGGGAGTCAGAACATCAGCCAGGGCTGTAGGCATCTGAAGGTTTGGCTGTAGCTGAAGGATCTGCTTCCTAGAGGACTTTACTCACATGACTCTGCTGGAGGCTTCAGGTCCTCACCCCATGGGCCTCTCCACTGGGCTGCCTGAGTGTCCTTGGGACATGTCCTTGGGACTTCCCCCTGAGCGAACATTGTGTGTGAGAGAGAAAGATTCAGAAGCCACAGTGTCTTTTATGATCTCATCTCCGATGTCACACGCTGTCATTTCCACTTTATTCTAGTGACTAGAAGCAAGAGACAAAATCCATCACACATAAGAATGAGGGAGAGCAGAATTAGGCTCCACTTCTTCGAGGGGAAGGTCAAAGACTGTGTGGACATTTTAACCAACCACAATGGTATTATTCTCTACATCGAGGCACAAACAAGTTGTTTACATTGCTCAAATTTATATGGTTAGTAGACAGGGGAGCTGAGACACAAAGCCCAGGGATTCCGATTTGCGTGCCCAAGCTCATAACTACAATATGAAACTGCCTTTCGATGAAAAAGTTTAAATTTCCTGGAAATGTGTCATATGCATTGATACGGAAGATGCATACTGCCAGTGATAACATAATAAATGCCTGAAATGAGAAGTTCTAATTTATTTTGGCCAAACTCAACAGTTGGTATCAACTCTAGAGAGAGATGTGGAGAAATGTGACATCCCCAAGATCTAAGAGTAGATGAGTATTTGGGGAAATGACAGTGGGGAAAGCATTGAGAGAACAGAGCTTCTGGAAGTAAGTGTGGAAGAGTTATCTTATTTTTATAAAATAAAAAATAGAATAATAGTGCCTGAAAATGCAAGGTGATTATTAATGGGATGGAAAAGTTCATCGGATTTCCCAAGTTAACAAGGAGGAGTTTGAGCAAACCAGAAAAATAAGAGGGGAAAAGAGGTGATAACAGAAAAAATGAAAAAAAAAAAACCCAGAAAAAATGAAATAAACAATAGGATTAAGAGGCTAAAATCAAGTATATCCCTTGTTACACTAAATGTCAATATATTGCATGCTCTCATCAAAAGACGGAGATAGATTGGACATAATAATAGAAAAAGCTAGCTATTTAGTATTTAGAGAAACATACCTGTAAATTGATAATGAAAATTTAAAAATAAGACATTGGATGGAAAGCAAACAAAAAGATTATTAGTCCAGGAGGAATTAAAGGTTATGGACACTCCCTAAGAAAAGGAGAGACATTATATAACAGTAAAAAGCAAAAACAATGACCAGATATGTCATAAATCCATATGCACAAACAGTATGATGGTGAAAATTATTAGAAATGGATGAACTTGGGGCGCCTGGGTAGCTCAGTCGTTAAATATCTGCTTCGGCTCAGGTCATGATCCCAAGGTCCTCAGCTCGAGCCCCACATCTGGCTCCTTGCTCAGCAGGAAGTCTGCTTCTCCCTCTCCAACTCCCCCTGCTTGTATTCCCTCTCTCACTGTCTCTCTGTCAAATAAATAAATAAAACCTTTAAAAAAAAAAAAAAAGAAATGGAAGAACTTGATAGAAGTATACTAACTGTGAGAGATTTAATATAATGTAAGAATTAGATTGATTCAGTACAGTTAAAAATAAACAAGTACTTAGGAAATCTGAATAATACAAGAGTAGCCTACAAATATGAAGTGTTCAGGGATAAGAGAACTTTTGAGGTGTTTATTTCAGATTCACAAACATTTTTCTCCATGATCTTAGAAGGCCTTACTCTAGGCCAGAGAAAAGCACAGATCCTGATGTGAATACATTTATCCATTTATCCAGACTTTTCTATGCTTGCTCAACAATCATTCCTTCAAGAGTTGTTCTGTAATTGCTACGATATAAATGAAGCCATCTAAGTCCTTAATGAAAGTGGTAAGCAGTGCTCTATGCTGTCAATGAATTTATTTTCCATTTCAAAGCTTTTTGACATGTTCTTATTTCCCTTTTGGAAAGAAATAACTAAATATGTTAGCAATCCATCATTTACTTGTACAATACATAAAGGTTTAAATCAATGTGCAGTGCAACATAGCCAACAGCCTCCCCATAATTCTGAGGCACCCCGGAAGATTTATTTTTAGAGTGAAAAAAACACGAACACATGGGCAACAGAAAAGATGAATTTTGTAAGTATTTTTGAAAAGGTAACAACAATGAACTCTTCAAACTTTGCCTCAATCTTATGAAAAGATCCATAACGATTTAATGATTTAACAGTTTTAGCCTCACCCACTGGAATGCCACATCACTTACTAACTCATATTTCAGTTCTTTCCACATTTAAATTAATATAGTATTTTTTTTAAAAGATTGTATTTATTTATTTGAGAGAAGGGGGGGAGAGAGAGAGAGAGGGAGAGAGTTCAGGGGCAGCTGCAAAGGGAGAGAGGGAAGCAGACTCCCCGCTGAGCAGGGCCACCAACGTGGGGCTCGATCCCTGATCATGACCCGAGTCAAAGGCAGACGCCTAACCGACTGAGCCACCCAGGTGCCCCTAAATTAATATAGCATTGCTAAGGAACAGCTAGTCCATGGTCAGTCTTTCAGTCCAGTAAATAAGAATTTAAGGGCTCTGGTAGTTAATGCAAATTATTATTGGATTTTAATGAAAATTTTTTAAAGATATGGGAAGTAATTCAAGAGAATAACTTCATTTGCCAAGTATTTTGCAGAATACCCGGGACTACATAAGAAGTACTAAATGTATAATCCCTTTGCGTAGTTGTAACTTAAAGATAAAATTTTATCGAATACTGGGCAAAGAGGGAAGCACAAATTTGATCACTGGTAGGGAATTTCGCCCATGCATCAGTCTGTCTCATAGTCTATATTAGTAAAAACTACATAAACTTTTCTGCCACTTTTTTTTTTCCTGCCACTTTTCAATTAGCTTTATTTCAAGCAGTAGGACTATTAGCACCCTTTACTCCCGTTTTTCCTTTGTGTTGCCCAAGTTTGGATGATTTGACTGCCAAACGGCTAAAAGTAAAAATATAAACAAAGTTCAAGTTAAGAACTTCAGTGTTTTGAAGACTTCTGGTGAAAGAGAGGAAAGGTCGTGTCTATTTACCAATCTGTGGGGTCTCTAACATTTTGCCCATGCCTGCCTCCTCACCGACAGGAAGCTACTGTGTAAGTAAGTCAGCATACCCAGCCTCCTTAGACTGCAAAAAGTTTGACATCAAATAGGATTATCGTGGAGAAGCTACTTTTCAGCTACTTGCTCCTAAAAACAAAGAGCATTTTTGTGAAACTCAGTATCCTTTCGGGAGGGGGGGGAATGTCCCAGAAATCAAGTGAGGACAGTGAATCAGACTGGTTATCTCCACGATTTCATTCAACTATCAGATGTCTAACCTACGGTTACTCAATATTTGCAACAAGAGTTCTAACAAATTCAAGTGCAATTCACATTGATCCTTTTAAAATAGCAAAGAGAGTTATGTGGTAAGTAGGTGAGGGTGAATGGTGTAGCTTGCCAGTAGAGTCCCACTAAAGTATTTCCAAAAAAAAAAAAAAAAAAAAAATCGAGCTCTTAGACTAACAGTCGTTAATCATAGCATGTAAAGTAAAATCATGAAACACCAATTTATACTCACTAGATTGGCAAAAAGTTTAATGTGACAAAACCAAGTCTTGGCTAAGACACACATTGCTGATGGGGCATCTAAATCACTATATATACTTGGAAAACAAGTTGATATTATCTTAATCTTATAAAAAAACCTATGATCCAGAAACTTCACTTCTAGGCATATACCCTAGAAAAAGTCTTGAATGCATGCATCTATCCAGAGACAGATACAAACATGATCATAGCAGCATTCCTTATAATTCCTTATAATAAATACCAATTACCGGAGACATCTCAAATGTCCATCAATAGTACAGTTGACTCAAAAAGGGTATGGAATGGTAATATAATGGAATAGTATATAGCCATTAAGCTAAAAGAGCTATAATTAAACATAAAAAAAGGTATATTTCAAAAACAAGATGTTGGAAGGAAAAAATGTCAAAACACTACAACACCATTCTATTCCATTTTTATAAATTATCAAAATATACCATACTAATACACATTTTTATGGATGCATTCATATGAAGCAACACATTTTTAAAAGGCAAGGGGGATGCGAGATGCAAATTTCAGAATAGTGGTTACATATGGGGACAGGAAGGGGAGGAGGCAGTTTGGGGAAGAAATATACAGGGAGTCTGGCAGTAGAAGCAAACTTCTTTAGCTATGATGTGCTTTGCTTCTTTATCCTTCTACATGTTATATAGTATCCTTAATCATATTTTCAGAATCTCTGGGTAGAGAATAGAATAGATTGGGATGGGAGAACTATCGTTTTTAATCAGAAACTACTGCATACTACTTTGAAAAGCATACATGTTTTGCACTCACATAAACGAAAGCATTCAGAATTTGCCTGCAAAAAAGTGTTGGGAGTTGGGATGTTAGGGTGCACTTGTAGGCCCTGAAATAAAATGATCTCCTTGGTAGATTTGCTGCCATTTGTGTATAAATATTTTTAAGCCTACCTGCATCCTAGAATACGCAAAGAAAAATTTTGGGAAGATTTACAAGAATCTACAGCAGTTGTTGACAAGAAGATTTTTTTCATTCTATTGTACAATGTATTTTTTATTTAACTTTACTTTTAAAATCATTTTATTCTATATTGTAATCGATTGGTTGGTAGGTTTTGCTACAGGAGGTTTACGTCTCGAATTAGCATTTTAAAATAAGGGCAGGGCTGGGAGAAGAGGATGGAAGAAGGGAGGACTGGTGCGGACCCCGTGTCGGGCGGTTGGCCTCCGCCAGCCGCAGTGCTGGGATTGCAGAGCCCTCCTCCAGCATCCCGGCCAGGCCGGCCACCTGGCGGGGACCCGGCCACCTGGCGGACAGCAGCTCCGCCCCGCCGCGCCGCGCCCCCGAGCCGTTGCCCTGGCAGCGGGGTGGTGCGTGGCTGAAGCTCACAATCGGCCCTGTCCGGGCGGCTCCCACCCCGCCCTCTGCGCTCACCTGACAGCGAGCTCGCCCGCGGCGGACCGGGGCCCATGGACACACACACCCCCTCCCTGCTGCCCCGCGCGCCGCCTCGCCTGCTCTGCCCACGGAGACACCATTCACGCCTGGGCGCCCGAGCCGGGCTCCCGGAGCCCGAGGTCGCGGCTGGGGGCCCCCGCCAGGTGGCAGAGAAAGAGGGCCGCGGCTGCAGAGCGCCCCCGCAGGCAGAGACGCGTCGGTGCCGGGTCATCCGCTGCTCCTGATCACCCCTACCACTAAGAGGTGAGCTTGGCACCTTGCTCCCTGCCACCTGGCCTTTCCCTTGAAATTACTTCTTAACCGCCGCACTCCCCTCCGAATTTTTTTGAGACTTAAAACTGAAAGGGACGGGGGTGTCTGGATGGCTCGGTGGGTTAAGCATCTGCCTTAGGCTCAGGCATGGAGCCCTGCATGGGGCTCCCTGCTCAGAGGGAAGTTTGCTTGTCCCTCTCCTTCTGCCCCTCACCCCCGCTGGTACTCTCTCTCTCTCTGGCCTCTCTCCCTCAAATGAACGAGTAAAGTCTTTAAAAAATCTGAAAAGAACAGAAAAAAAAAAAAACCCTAAATGTACACCGTGGTTTATGGGGGAGTTGAAACCCAGGGAAATTTGATTTATTCATAGCAAGCTTGCACTGAGGCACTTTGCTAAATATTTTACTAGGATTGTCTCATTTCCTCTTCACACTGGTCATCTCTATTTCACAGATAAAGAGATTGAGGCACAAACCAGGTAGATAATATGTCCAGGTTTATGTAACCAGTTTGCATAAATGATGCAGAGAAGGGAGGAATCACAAACAACAGATTTCCCTGCCTGCAATCCTACACTCTTTCCACTGTTCCAAGCGCGTCTCCTGCCATTCCTCTTTCTGTTAAAAAACCATTGTGTCACAGACTCCTTGGAGAAGTTGATGAGTTCAATAGGATGAGTTCCCCTGCAACAGGGGAAAAAATGTACCTGGACACACACACACACACACACACACACACACACACACACACACACACACACTGCAGATTGTTATAGAATTTCAGAGGATTCAGACCCAAACATGGACCTTGGGTCAAGAAGTCCTGTTCTATTCCCCTGTCTTTTGAGACTATCCATATAGATGATGAGATGGGGGTCCACCAAGGAGTTCTGGGGCCATACAGAGATAAATATACATGGTGGGACATGTGTATATATGATTAACCCCTAGCAAAGACCAGAGATGCTACACAAATTTGTGAAGAACCCAGAACTAGAGTATATTATGCTAAGTGAAGTAAGTCTATCAGAAAAAGACCAATACCCTGTGACTTCACTCACGTATGGAATTTAAGAAACAAAACAGGTGAATGTAAGGGAAGGGAAGGAAAAGTAAAATAAGATAAAAACAGAGGAGGGCAAACCATAAGAGACTCTTTAACTATAGGGAACAAACTGA
Organism: Procyon lotor; assembly: GCA_028646535.1. Lineage (NCBI taxonomy): Eukaryota > Metazoa > Chordata > Mammalia > Carnivora > Procyonidae > Procyon > Procyon lotor. The sequence continues at coordinate 28,489,798 of CM053610.1, forward strand.
GGGTTGCTGGGGGGGAGATGGGGTAACTGGGTGATGGGCATTAAGGCGGGCACTTGTTGTAATGAGCACTGGGTGTTATACACAAGTGATGAATCACTAAACTCTACTGCTGCAGCAAATAAATATAATAATAATAAAACCGAAGAACCCAGAACTAGAGGGCAAGACTTCTGTTGTTTCCTCCAGAGGAGGGCAAGGTTCTCCATCAGTTTTGGCAGCAGCTTGTGAAGGACATCCCAGAGCACTGCTCTCCTGGCCCCCAGCCCTTCAGGGCTTTAGCTGGAAGAGTACAAGCTGTAGAACCCGCCCATGAACTCTGGAATTCACTTGCATAGTTTGATGGGCAGACGCCTCATGCTGTTAGGTCTTTGTCGGGGGTGGGTGCCCCAGGGACAGCACTGAAGTCATTGATGAGGATGTCTCTGTCCGCACAAATGAGGGGACGTAGATTCAGGAGAGTCAATGAGCTATTTGGAAGCACAGAATCCTAATCCTATTCCCTGCACCTTGTGCCTACGTGGGTAGTAGGACACGGCCCCTAACTAGACTATGGCTGGCAATAACAAGACAAACCATAAACAGTTGCTAAAGCAAACATGACGGTGGCATGCAGCAGAGGCCAAGGGGGTGACTTGTGGGGCAGCTCAGGACTGAGTGGGAGCCTAGTTACCCACCTGGCTCTAACCAGCTGCGTTATCTGGTTTCCTAGTCCACCACATGATATAAACAGATTAGAAGGGAAGAGAGGGGCCACAGCAAACAGGACATAGAAGCCACAAGCCATGTGACGACTGATGTCCCAGTGGCAAAGGAGGAAGCACGAAGAAAAAAACAGCAGGCAGAAGAGTGGGGGGAAAAGGAAGTGGCAGCAGCATGAATTTGACAGTGGTGGTCACTCTTCACCCTTGACACGCTCTCCTCCTTGATATCACCCCATCTTGGGCTGCCCTGCAGCCACCAATACCCCCCCTCAGCTCCCCATAGGCCAGGCTCAGATCTTGCTCTTGAGTTGTGTACCTGATTGCCTTGTGGATTCTGACTTAACATGCCCAAAGCGTAACCGTCTACACTCTGACCAATCCCTACTGCACCTTCAGCTCCTCATCTCAGACAACAAGTAGCCAGGGGCTCAAGCCAGAAACCTGGGCATTTTCTTTAGTTCCTTCCACTCCTCAATCTTATAACTTTCCGTCAACCTTTATCGAGCAACCACTGCTTGAATGCCTCACATGAGTCAAGTTCTAGGTGATGGAGAAATAAAAGTCATTACAATATAAAATTTCTGTTCCGTGAAGGCTCTATACTAGTGGGGAAGTCACACAATACATAAATTGAATATATCTACAGATCTATAGAAATGTAATATACAGAAATGTTTCATTATGAAGAAAAGAAAGGGATGAAGTGACATGGTGGCTGAAGTTTGATGGTGATAAGGGCCAACTGACCAGTTCTGAGCCAAGGGAACAAGAAGTTGGAGAGGCAGGAATGTGCTTTTGTTCCATAAACAGAAAGGGGACTGGTGTGGCTAGAGATAACCTTATTAAGGGAGGTTGGAGTGAAGTAGGATCAGAGGGGCAGAGAAAATGTTCTTAAAAGATCATCATGGGTGTTCGGATTTATTCTCATGATGATGAAAAGCAATTGAACCGCTTTAAAAGGATAGTTTGGAGAGAACTTTCTGGCATGAACATCATGTTCTATATCCTAACAGGAGTTTGGGTTACATAGATGTGCGCATTTGTCAAAAGCCATGGAATGATACATTTAATACTTGTACGTTTCACTATATATCCAAAAGACAAAAAGAAAAAATAAAGCTGTAAGCAAATATTGAACTCTGGATATTACATGCTGGAATATGTCTGCAATTTACTTTGAAATGGATCAAAAAAGATGGATGAATGGATAGACAGAGGGATGGATAGATGTGTGATAGAGTAAGTGAAGCATTCATGGTAGGATCTCAGCGGGAGATACATGAGTGTTCAACTTTTCTTTACGTTCAAATATAGTTATGCTAAAATTTGGGGGTGGAGGCTTGTCTGAACTACATTTTAGAAAGGTTTTTCTGGGGACTGAAGAAAAAAGGGGCTCTGGAGGGCTGCTAAACAATGAGACAACCTAGAGTCTGTGGCAAGGATTTGACCAAGGAGGGCAGCACTGGCAGCTGATGTCGGGTTATATTCTGGAGGTAAAGATAATGGGGTTTGCTGGTGGATTTAGAGAGTGGGGGATCTGCGGGGAAAGAAAGAATGAAGAATAACTTCTAGTATCTTCCTCGGAGTAGACTGATGGATGGGGATGGCATCACTGGAAGTGAGGAGAACCGGAGAAGGTCAGGGTTACATTTTATATGCCGAGTAGAGGTGCATGTGAGAATGAAGAGTCAACAGGTAGAGATCTCACTTTGGGCTCTGGGGAGAGCCAGAGAAGGCCTTATAAATTTGAGAATGAACGATCAGAAGCCTCAAATTGGGGCAAAGGTCATGAGATGGGATGAGACCGTCAGGGCATTGTGTGAGAATAGAGAAGAATCTTGAGGGCCGAGCCCTGGGCACCCCAACCATTAGGCTTCTGACAGAAGAGGGGAGCCAGCAAAAGGGGGGGTGAAGAGTGGGTGGTGAGGTAGAGGGGAGCAGGCTATGGAGATGGGGTTGCCTAGAGAGACACAGCTAAAGAGGAGCAAGTGACACTGAAAAAATAAAATAAACATATTCGGGGGAAAAAATAAAGATTAGCAGGTAATCACCAGTGCTCCCCAGGGAATGTCGGCGAGGGAGCAGGTTTGTGGAGAAAAGGTGACACAGTTTCAGATTTTGTAGTAAGATGGAACCCTTTCCATTGCAAACAACAGAAGCTCGGCTAACTAGCTTATGCTAAGTTAAGGGGGTGGGGAGGGTATGTTTACTCCGGCAACCCTGAGCTAATGTTGCACTAACTAACATGTCGTGTGGACTCACTGAAGTGGTAGGTGAATTCTGGCACAGCTGAGTCCCAAGCTCAACGTCGGCCCTCAGTCTCCGTCTCCGTAACACACTCTCTCCCTGATAGTCAACACAGTTCACGCAGCCGCAGCTCCACATGCTGCTGCTTAACTGCCTCACCTCACCATAGTCTGGCCATGCAGTTCCAGCAGAAGCGTCCCCTAGGGTGCTCACCGCCTCATATCTTTCCTGAGCATATGCTTGAGACATTCACTGTACCTGCGGAGAGAGAGTTCACTCACACTGGCTAAGCCTCGGTCCCAGACCCATGCCCATCACAGGGGATAGGAGAGGCAGCCCCATCCAGAAGTCGGGGGTGGAAGCCTGCTTGACCTCATCCGAGTTACATTTTTACATTTTTTTCCCCGAGGACTGAGCAGAGAAGAGGACTCAGGGGCCCCTTGTGGAAGCAGTGAGACAAATGAGAAGTCTGGGCAATGATTTGCCCCGTCGGATGGCAGAACTCAATCCCCAGTAGGACAGTGGGGTTCTTTTTCCAGAAAAAGGGCGGAAAGAAAAGCAAGCTGGGTATACCTAGCATGACCTATGACTCAATTCAAAAGATTGCTTTTCCATCAACAGGAAAGAAGAGGTATAATTACATATGAGAATGCTCATCACAATTTAACAGTGGGATTATTTATGAAAATTACAGTTGTCTCTCGGCCATTTACCTACCTCATTCCCATGGGAGGTGACATGAATCATCCATCACGTTTGGTATCTCACCGAGCCCGGTAGATTTCTGCTTGTGATGAGCACCTCAAAATTCCACATGTTCTTTATAACATTTGTTAACTGCTAAGACCTGTATGGTCTCTAGGTTAGGAAGACATGCTGGTACAGAGCCATAGAGTGGGGCACTCAAATCTTTACCTGAGCACTTTTGTTAGCCTTACCTTCTTCGTGGATAAAATAGGGAGGCTCTGTCGAGGAAGGAGGGTTAAATGAAAGAAGAAATTAAATTAACGAGAAAGCTGCATCAGCAAGGTTGATATTCATCATGATGAAAGATTTGTTTTGAAATATTTTAGCTTTATGCTAGCTGAATATTCTCTGTATTTATGTGCAACTTATGCTTTTTGTGAAATCAGTTGCAATAAATTGTGGTAATAACATTTTGTGAGAAATAGCGTCTCTTCTTAGGGAAGACTTAAAATATTATTATTTATACCAAAATAGAGATGACAAAATTAACTCCGAGTTGTATGTTTCTGTTTTTTTGTTTTGTTCTGTTTTGTTGTTTTTTGTTTTTGTTTTTTTGCTACTATAGTTTTTGTTTTTGTCCAGAGAAGCATTTTCAAGAAGGTGGTCGAATATGGCTTTAGCTGATAAGAGACTTGAGAACTTGCAGATCTACAAAGTTCTTCAGTGTGTTCGGAACAAAGACACGAAGCAGATAGAAAAGCTGATCAGGCTTGGATACCCTGAACTGATCAATTTCACAGACCCCCTCAATGGAGACAGTGCTTTGCACTTGGCCTCGGTTTCCAATGACGTTGATATGGTCAGCTTTCTCCTTAGCCTTGGTGCTCACCCTGATGTGCAAGACAAGATGGGTTGTACTCCGACAATGAGGGCTGCAGAGCTGGGACATGAATTGTCTATGGAAATATTAGCCAAAGCAAAGGCTGACATGACTATAGTTGATAATGAAGGAAAAGGTAAGGGGCGCCTGGGTGGCTTGGTGGGGTCCTGGGATCGAGGCCCACATCGGGCTCTCTGCTCAGCAGGGAGGCTGCTTCCCCCCCCCCCCCCCCCCGCCTGCCTCTCTGCCTACTTGTGATCTCTCTCTCTGTCAAATAAATAAATAAAATCCTTTAAAAAATAAATCAATCTTTAAAAAAAAAAAAGAAAAAGTAAAAAAATCCTGACATTTATCCAGTAGATGCAATCCACTCTGTAGCCAGAAATCCATGAAGTTTACTTTTTTGCTTTCTAGCCGTAGAACTGAATTACTCATGAGTTTAAGTGAAAAACCAGGTTCTCAGTCTTGTACTTAAGGACACCATCTCCCTGTAATTTGAAAATCGTATTAAGGTATATCTCAGGGAAGTGAGTTCTGAGAGATGTCTCCCTCAAAAAGATTAAAATTAGATTCATCTGTGGTGATTTTTCTAAATGGGGAGAATTTTGAATGATACACACTGATATTACCATGGTCATAATCGTCAGTTATAAAATATAAAAATCTTGTTTAAAACAAAAGATGAGGGAGAGTATTTCTTACCCTTTTTTAATACTTTAGAACCTCAAATAGTACTCAACTTGGACCCCCTCCCAGTAAAGTCTGATGTAGAAAGGGTTGCAGTTGGGAACTGGAAGGGCTAAGGTAGAGTCTGGCATAAAATCCAACTTTCTAGAATCAGTTTAAATGTATTTGGAAATATGACTTAAAAGTTGAGACGTGGCATTTCCATGCTTTTCTGGTGAGACATCACTACTTCTCCACTCTATTCTCCCTAATCTCATCTCAACACCATGTCTGGGAGCTTCTTGCCCAAATAACTCAAGGTTCCAGAGGACTTGACACAGCCCCATGAAAATCACCAAGAAAATTACCACCAGGCTTAATATAAATTGGTAGATTTAATCAGTTGTCCCAAGGAGTTGCTTCAAGTACAAAGCCATTAACATCAGTCCCACACTGGAGAAACAAAACCCATTTTTTAGTGTTAATGTTTTCTGACAAGAACAAAATCCACTTTTATAATTCTCTCCAGGCTTGGTTATTTGATAACTGACTTTCTTAAAACAATAGGAGAGGACAAGAAAAGGAACAATCATTTAATTACTTAAAAGAACCACATAATGAAATGAACTTCAGATGCATTCAGGGATCAAATGTGTTTTAAAATGTTAAATCCTGAAAAAGAAAAAAAAAAAAAAAGAAGCAGCCTCTTAAGGCTCTATAGAATATCATTTCCCAAAGTGTATTCCATGAACCACTGAATTGCTGGGATATTGATAAGCATTACACGCAAAATTGGTTCCACTGTCAAACTTGTTAGAGAAACATTGGATAAAACAAATTGAGACATGTTGATTTCACATTTGTCAGACTAAAGACAGTGACATTTTCCTTTTGTCTTTGACTCTTAAAATGGTTTTTCCTTGTGGCATCTTATATGCCTGGAGTTTTGTGAAATATACTTTGTGGAAACACTGTAGTGGAGAACAGTTTACCTTCTGGAGTTTGAAACAGAAATAGAAGCTTAAAAAAAAAGGTTGAGAAATTTTATCATAAAAATCTAAAGTTATAAAATTAAAACAACAATTGCAAATGCAAACTAGCAAATGCAACAGCCATCTGGTTAATATCTAAGCTCATTCAAATTAATATTAAACCTATCAAGGCACCTGGGTGGCTCAGTGGGTTAAAGCCTCTGCCTTCGGCTCAGGTCATGATTTCAGGGTCCTGGGATTGAGCCCTGCATGGGGCTCTCTGCTCAGCAGGGAGCCTGCTTCCCCCTCTCTCTCTGCCTACTTGTGATCTCTTTGTGGAATAAATAAATCTTTAAAAAAAATAAAAATAAATAAAAATTCGTTATTAAAAAAAAGCCTGTCAACGTTCTGGGAGATGAATGTGTGAGAAAACAATCTGACCAATCACATAGAAACAATTCAAAATATAAACTAAAGCTTGGAACAAATATAAATCGTGTTGCACGCATGACCTTGTTAGTCCTGCCCCATAGAGTCTTGACTCTAATCCATAGTGTGCTTATTGCACACTCCGAGCCCTGTCTTCCCATACCAGTGAATTGAGCTCACCTTGCACAGCTCTCAGTTGGCCACTTGCCCAACTTCTTGGCTTATTCCATAGAAGTCTCTGCCATTAACATCCTATTTTCCAGCCATTGATGATTCACTCCCTGCACAATGGTCCTAAAGGACAAGCCAACATTTTTATGGTTAAAATACTTACTGGCTCTTTAGAAGGATGTGGGACATACTCTAGGCTGAACTGTACTTTGAACAATTTTGCAAAACATGGAAAAGTTAAATCTCTAAGCCAAGAAGCTCTTCCCTATATGTTGTCCTAGGGGATTAATTAGTGTCTGTGCATTCTGGAGAACAGAATGGTGTTTATTCTCTTCAATAGAATAGTTAAGCTAGTCTAGCTCCCAATAGCACCCATTCCATTGGTTCTTCTAATGGAAGAAGGGTTAAGCTAGTGTAGTTCTCAATAGCACCCATTCCATTGGTTCTTCTAATGGAAGAAGGGTTAAGCTAGTGTAGTTCCCAATAGCACCCATTCCATTGGTTCTTCCATTTATAGGAATGCATACCCAGTCCTAAATGCTGAATGTGAATTCTACCCTCTATCATCTTTGCCCTCTTTTTTTGCTTCAGTTTTAGAATGTTGATTCATGTATTTTGTGGCTTAGAGTAACCCAGATAGACTTTAACTGTGAGTTGCTCCTGCCATCATTATAAAATATCCATTTCCTAAGTAACTTAGGGCCTTTTGTAGTGAATTCGGCCTCATCTGGTGTTCTCTAGGTGGCATTGTTGTTTGTTGTTGTTTTGGCCCACTTTTGCCTGCTACGAATTGTTGTGTCTTTGATTTCCTGTTTTAAATCATGTCGTTGGACATCTTTCTGTTTTTAATTGTTCCGAGTAACCCTATTTTAGATGCATCTGTTTATACAAAATATATGTAGATTTTGATTTCATATGAATTGTGGTTTTTGTTTTAATGGTAGAATGTATCCAATTTATATCTATCAAGATGGCCCAGGACTGTCATTTATTTTGAAATGAAGATATGATATATTTAATATTTATAAATATACAAATAAATACATATAAAAATATTTTCCTATATGGTCCATATGTTCTTTATTTTGGTGTGTGTGTGTTATTTTTCTAAGGTTAATGGTCTGCTTTTAGGTCTTTTTTTTTTTTGGTTGTTGGAATGGTAGTATTATTTACTTTTATTATTTACTGTTTGACTTTTAAAAATTGAGGTATAATTGACATCAACATTATATCAGTTTCAGGTGTACACATAATTTGATATTTGTATGCATTGCAAAATGATCACCACAATAAATCTAGTTAACTCCCATTACCATATATAGTTACAGACTTCTGTCTTTCTTCGGACGAGAACCGTTTTTGGTTTTTTTAATGGCAAGTTTGATAGCTCTTCATATACATAAACCTCTGTTTATTGAATTAGCACTTTACATGGTGTTCATTAATATTTTGCTATGAAAGAAGATATTGCTACAATAACTTTTGCATCCTTAAACTTACATGTCCCCTGCTTTTATACATGTACAACGAGCGTGGTAGGTACAAAAAATTCCCATTTTCTTTCTCAAATGATATTGTAAAGATCCTTTAGTTATTTTCTAGCACCAAATGTTGCCATGGCAAAATCTGGAGGCCAGCTTGACTTTTCCTCTTTAGAGAGGACTTGAATTGAAACCCAGATGCTCACAGGACATGTCCTCTACCTAGCTTTACCGAGACACACCTCATTGGTTGTTCTTAATCCATTTTTCCTGAGACCTCAGTATGCTTTTTTAATCTTCAAATTCAAGCTTTCACTTCAAGAAAGTTTTCTTCTCTTATATCTCCATATTTTTTCTGTCGTACTTGGTGTTTTATTATTGAGCACCAATTACATATATGTTACCTCTTCTTTGCCTCTCAAGATCATTTCAGCTCTTCCACCATCTGGTACATTTTCCTTAGTTCTTTCAAATTTTTCCTTCATCTCTGTGACTGTGGTATTTGTGTTCTCCTGCCTCCAGTTTCATTTTCCTTTCTTTGGTAGTTTTATTTTCCTCTACCATTTCTTCCCTAAACTCAGCTGGTTAAACTTCGTCTTTTCCTTCTATTTATCTTCTATTGTCCTAGAAGCCCTGCTCTTAGTCTTGGTCCATCTCTGCACTTTTTTTTTTTTTAAAGATTTTATTTATTTATTTGACAGAGAAAGAGATCACAAGTAGGCAGAGGCAGACAGAGAGGGAGAAGCAGGCTCCCTGCTGAGCAGAGAGCCTGATGCGGGGCTCGATCCCAAGACCCTGAGATCATGACCTGAGCTGAAGGCAGAGGCTTTAACCCACTAAGCCACCCAGGCTCCCCTCTGCACTTTTTTTTTTAGAAAAAAAGTTATATTTAACTTCTTTGCTGTCATAGAAATAGGACAGGCAATAATTTTCACATAGTATCGTTTTTCTAGTGTGCACTTTTTGCCTAGCTTTTATTATCAGGTTTCTTCCTTTTGGTATCTGTATTTTTCATAGATCACATGCTGCTTTTTTTGTTGGTTACTATTCCTCTTTGAATGAAGCTTCTGTTTGGAGTGAAGTCATTACAGAGTCAGTTTGAAGTTTGATTGTTGCTTGCCCAGATTACAACACTACTGATCTATAGTTCATTTTTGACATGGATTATGTGGAGGTTCTGTATGTCTGAGGTCCTAGGTGGTGGGATTTCACATTTTCCTCTCTTCATTGGAACAAAACAATTTGCCAAAATGGCAGAGCCCTGTCATCTACTTGTTCTTCTTAATGCTGCTATACTGACAGCCTACTTCTTATAAACATGGCCGGTCTGCACATTTCATCATTCAGTACCTCCTGCTTTGTCACTCTGAAGTTTTAGAGGGGACACAGTAACCCACCACCAGCCCTCCCAACACACACAGTCTTGCACGTGGGGTACAGACTGCAAGATCCCAAGCTTGACAGGGACTCACAAATCAGCACTCAGATTCTTCTCTGAACCAGGTCCTATCACACTTGGTTGTGACTGTTTACTAATTTTATCAGAGGTTGACTCTTTTTTTCCTGTCTTGGTGTTTCAGTTGGTTTCAAGAAGGCCAAGCAAGGCTTTGCCACTTTCAACTAGCCAATTATGGATTTCAAAATTGTTACTTTTTCTTTGCTAACTGGCTCAAATATAGAGAGACTATTGATGAAGTACTCTTTGGGGATTCTATTTTTCTACAGGTGTTTTGTTTTACTGCATTTTGCCTACTAAGCGGCATTATCGCTGCGCATTGATTGCTCTGGAACATGGCGCAGATGTCAACAACACTACCTATGAAGGAAAACCAATATTTCTTAGAGCTTGCGAAGAAGCACATGATGTTAAAGACACATGCCTGACATTTTTGGAAAAAGGAGCCAATCCGAATGCTATCAACTCAGTATGGCTATTCCTGTGATTATAAATATTCCTTTTTTTTTTTTCAATTATAGTGTCTTAGTAGTGCAATTTTTACATTTAAATATGGCAAAATTATCCTGTCAGCTTATAGACTGTTCATTTCTATTCAAAATGCTTTGATGATATATTCTCATTATCTTTATATTGCCATGATTTTACGGTTTATTTCCTAATTATGTTTGGAAAATCAGTATTTATTATGCATAATGGTAAAACATTAGAGAAAATAGAAAAGATATCACTAGTGCCTAACAAAAATCTATCTTTTTGGAAAGAAAATATGTAGTTATGCTATTTCCCTTATCCATTTTGTTCCTTCTCCTCATTTGGCCAATTTTATTGAGTTTTCTAATTGTTTAAGAGGCATTTCAAGACAATAATAATCAATTTGTTTCTCATTAGAAAACACTTATAACCTAATTTTCACATATATTTTACCCTCTTTTCTCCCTTTTTGCTCTACATTTTTTGCAAAAAAAAAAAAAAGCACCTTTAGCATGATTTTTTTCACAGGGACATCTGGTGTGACCTTGACTTTGATATTGGAACGCTACGTCAACCTACTGCACTGACTTCATTTTTCCTTTGTGGAATTAATAAAGATGTAGAGAACTAAACCTGCTAGTGTGAATCTAAGGCCAAATGGATATAGAACATATGTATACCAAATGTGTTATTTAAGATGTCAAGTATAACCAGGATTTGATCTGTTTTTCGTCCAGTCCACAGGTAGAATGGCTTTAATGGAAGCATCAAGAGAAGGAGTGACAGAACTAGTTCGAGGGATATTGGAAAGAGGAGGTGATGTGAATGCCTTTGACAATGAGAGAAGACAAGCTGCACATTTTGCTGCCCAAGGAGGCTTTTTTGATGTAATAATCTGCTCTTTGCTTTAAAATTGTTGCTCATCATTTATCACCTTTTCCTTAAATTTTTAAATATCATAAAGTTACACTAAGAATTTTTTCCATGTTACCATCTTGATTTTCCTAAATTCTAAAATTATTTTATACCCAAAATTATTTTTAAAAACTTTTTCTAGCTTCTCATTCAGTTTTATCTGCTTGCCAAGTTTATTCATTTAATATTATTAACATTGTTTTTCTGTATTCTTAACTGTGGCAATTTAAAAGTTTTGCAAACCAGGACCACTTTATTTTATATCTCCATTACCTTCATAATATGTAAACCATGACCAAATTGTGGGAAGAACAATGTCAACATACTCTTATCTCCTTGATTTTTTGTGTGCATCTAATGACTCACCTCAATTTTAAACTCTTCAGTATTCTGGTTGTCTGGAAATACCAGCAAAGGATATCTCATAGGTAAAGTGACATTGCAGAAACAAGATAGGAACCAATGCTCTCCTATTTTTTTTTTTTTTTGGTTCTCAATTACATCTAAAATTTCTTTACTCAATTTTCTGAGCTTTAACAATTATCTTTGTCTTTGTCATTGAGTCTCTTCCCTGCAATAAAAATCTACACCACAATAGAGGTCACATTTGGTAAAGAATGTGCTCCCCTAATGGTATTTCCCATATGCTGATGTTTTCTAGAATTACTAGAATTCATTAAGACGGTATGCCCCAGCTGAGTATAGAATATTCTAAACTCTAAATCAATACTATTTGATAGAACCTTTGGCAAAGGCGGGAAAGTTATATATCTGTGCTGTTTAATACAGTAGCCACATGTGGCTTTTTGAGTATTTTAAATATGGCTAATGAAACTAAAGAACTGGATTTTTAAAAATTATTTTCCATTTAATTCAATTTAATTTTAAATAGCCACATGTAGCCTAAGTAACTATTGGATAACACGTTTACGTGTTATTCATTCAATGAACATACATTGCTATTCCTCTACATCTACTATTTATTTTGCAGATATTGAAGCTTCTTTTTGCTTACAACGGAGAGATGGGGTTGATTGCAATGAATGGGAACACACCACTTCATTATGCTGCCATGGGTGGTTTTGCAGATTGCTGTAAATATATAGCTCAGCGAGGTAAAATTGCCTAGCAATTTTATGCTTAAAGTATTTATGATTTACCCATGTTGTAGATGAGCAGAGAATCTGGGCCTGTCACTTGTCAGTTGCTTATCTTATCTTTTGCTAACCGAACCTCAGTTATATATGTAGAAAAAAACTGAAAATCTTTTCTTACTCTACCTTCTGTCAAATCATGAATCTGATCATAAAGACATGAAAATATTCTCAAATATTTTTGGGTTATTAAAAATCTAAACAGGATTGTTCATGGGTCAACTAATTATTAAAATGCTTATGGTTATTAAACTCCTTCAAAAAATGTTGACATCAATCTGAAGGACGAATGCTGAAAACTGTCTGTTAGTCTGAAGCCTTAACTGTTTTATTAAAATTGTTCAATTGCATCAAGTGCAAAGGATAACTTTTCTAAATAACTTGAAGTTATGCAAGAAATGTTTTAGGGAGAAATATGAAATAAAATGAAAATTTTCATGGAAAATTTGTAATGTAAGTAATATTTTTGGTTTTCCTGTAGCTTTTTACGTAACTATTAATTTAGGAATATGAAGTATGTATGTATGGCTTAATGTATTCCATAAATGGGAATATTAGCTAATTAAGTTTATGGATCAAATTGGTGTTAATTACATGCTGACTGGATGTACATTAAAAGTTTTTAAATTGGAGCACCTGGGTGGCTAAAGCGGTTAAGTGTTACCTTCATCTCAGGTCATGATCATGGGGTTCTGGGATCAAGTCCCTTGTGGGGCTCCCTGCTCAGTGGGGAACCTGCTTCTTCCCCTGCCTCTGTACCTCCCCCTGGTTGTGCTCTGTCTGTCTGTCTGTCACAAATAACATCTTTATTTTAAAAAATTTTCTAATTCTTCGTTAGATGTGGAACTGCATTCTACTGAACTTTATAGTATTTTTTTCTTTTTTTTCCAGTTTGAGAAATCAGCAAAAACTTAGAGTCTATTCTACAACTTTAGAATAGAGCAGAGAATTTTAGAAGTCTTTGGGACCTAGAGATCCTGCATTGTAATCACTAATATAAATAAGACTAATGTGCCTGAATAACTAATAGTATAATAACTGATTCACTTCTACTTTTTATGAACTTATACAAGCTTGTACTCTTCCCCTATCCCCCCGCAAAAGTAAACACTTAATAAAGGAAAATATATCAAATGTAAATTTTGCCCCCATTAGCTGTCTCATCAGTCTTGTTTTCAGATCTGTCACTATCAGCAATTTATTCTGACATAACACTGTATATTTCTAAAAGCTATAGATCTGCCCAGATTAAGACAAGCTTCTGCAACTCTAACATGTTGACCACTTTATTATTGGGACAAACATCACCAGACATCTACTCTGTCATTTAGGTACTCCTGGGAGAAAGTCACAAAAAGCAAATTGAGAAGCACATTTGGTCAGAGCTTGGGCCATGCCAAAGGCCTTGCCCAATGATGCAGGAAAAGTATTACCTTCCTGGCAGAATCATAAAGACTAGACCATGTTTCCAAAACGAAGGTCTGAAAGCATTCTAAATTCTGTAGCATGTTTGGAAGTACAACCACTTCACTGGATCCTAGGCTGAGGACCCAGTTCCATAGCGGAAGCATGGCCAGTTGCATGCCCAGCTTTGGAGTCTTGGATCTAAGGCAATCTGAGCAGCAACAAACAATGCATTAGCCATGAAATGATAATTTCTGAGTCAACTCCCTGGGTTTAGTGTCTTCTACACTTAAAGGGGAAGGTTGGATTCTTTTGCCACATTAAACTCTCTTCAATGTTCTCCTCCTTTTCCCCTGGTCCTGTTGCTGGAGCAATTTACAAGTTCCCATAAGCAGTACCTAATGCCAGGGTAGAATCTGGGAGTTTGGAGTAGTCCTAGGGAAGCACCCCAGGAGGCTTCTCTATCTCTTGGGCCTTTGGTGGCTGGCGCTCTGCGGTACACACAAGCTGTAAGCTGAGTAACTTTGACCTTGACCGCAGATCACACATCACAAAGGGAATGAATGTATCTTTGCTTTTACTAATTATAGAGGAGACCAAAAGTCCCAAGGCAAAAGGAGAAGAAAAGGCTTTCAGATCCTTAAGCTGGGATGTTGGAGTCTTTTATCCACATAAAGGTTTCTAACTAGGAGGAAACTGAGAGCAGAAGGAGGCAAGATAAAGTCCCTTGATCCTGGGGCGCCAGGGTGGCTCAGTAGGTTAAAGCCTCTGCCTTTGGCTCAGGTCATGATCTCAGGGTCCTGGGATGGAGCCCCGCATTGGGCTCTCTGCTCAGCGGGGAGCCTGCTTCCCCTTCTCCCTCTGCCTGCCTCTCTGCCTACTTGTGATCTCTCTCTGTGTGTCAAATAAATAAAATCTTTATAAAGAAAGAAAGGAAGGAAGGATGGAAGGAAGGGAGGAAGGAAGGAAGGAAGGAAGGAAGGAAGGAAAGAAGAAAGAAAGAAAGAAAGAAAGAAAGAAAGAAAGAAAGAAAGAAAGAAAGAAAGAAAGAAAGAAAGAAAGAAAGAAAGTCCCTTGATCCTTATGGGTGAATACAGGAGTGGCTTGGGAGATGGTAGATAAACACTCAGACACCTTGATTATGTAAAAAAGCTAAGTAAAAACAGATTTCTCAAAATTGCTGTGGGAATTATACTATCGAGATCAGTCTCAGGTTCCTTTTTCATTAAGTCACTGTTCTTAAAACTGTTCAGTATGGACATTTTAGAATTCTCATTGTCGCAAAACTTTTTCTGAGTTCTTCTACCACTAGTAAAATTATCAATCTTAGTATAAAATTTTAAGTTTTGACAATGCCAAAGGAAGTATTAATCTTAAAAAGCACTGGTGACTCATTTTCTTTTTGACAAGGAATAAAACTATATAAAGTATTGGAGGGGCATGCCGCTGCCTATACAATTTGGTTTCTAGACATACTGACCGAGTAGCCATCTTATTGATTATGTGATGTTGGCAAAGCAACAGAAGAGCCTTCTTCTAGATTCAAAACACTAGAAAGAGCTTCTTCATCGTCTGGTTTATTTATATACATGATGGATTTTTAATGTCTCAAGACACTTAGAGACAGCACAGCCTTCCTAGTGACACTAAGTAGACTCCCCAGTGCACTCAGAGTTTATTTATTTCAGGAATACTTACGTATAATGTTGGTGTCATCATCTAAAGGAAGGGTCCAGGAAGGGAAATGAGTTCTCATGCCTAATTTGCACAAGCATAATGCTGGAATCCTTTCGGATTTGATGAATTGACTTTGTCCTCTGTCAGGTTATTCACATGACCTATCATCACAAAACAGCAGATTGATATAAATTACATTGATTGCATGGAGAATACGGATAAATATAGTTTAAGACGGTACGCAGATTTGCAGTCATAATCATTCAAGAAGAAGCAGGTGTTCAGCATTCTGAGTTCCTAAGGGCCTCACAAGCTGTCTGAACCCAACTTCTTTCCAAATTCAAATGCACTCTTATTCTTTTCCTGTTGGGCAGGAAGTTTCCTTAGCAAGTATCCCAACATGAAATTTGTTTCAAGGATCTATAGGGATTCATGTCTTAATCCTTTAGTGGGGCAGAGAATGTAAATTGGAAACATATTTCCTTCAGAACTCACCAAAGTGAAACTCACAGAAAAAAGAATTTACAGTTTAATTTTGTAATTATAATAGCTAAATGTGCTCATCACTCTATACAAATAATCTAGGGGTAAACTTCTGACAAGTAGGTTGAACTTCAGATAATGGTTGCACGAATGTCATTTGCAGGGCCAGACAGATGCCTAGGCACTATTTCATAATAACGATGCTTCATGTTTTAGGATGTGACCTGAAATGGAAGAACTTGGATCATAAAACGCCCAGGACTGTGGCCAAGGAAGGCGGCTTCAAAGCAGCAAGCAAAGAAATACGGCGGGCAGAGCGAACCGCTAACAAACTGGCGAGGCCAGGAGCCAAAAATCCAAATCCCCTCTGGGCCCTGAGACTTCACGACTGGTCGCTGGAACATGAGACTTTCCTTCGGGAAGCATTTTCGTTTGTGGACAGAGGCGATGGGACAGTCAGCAAGGAGGACTTTGTGTTGACGCTGGAGGAGAGGCAAGACTACGTGACCCCAGAACAGCTGGCTACCATAGCTCAATATCATGAAAAATTGCGGGGAGCAGGGGTCAACATTAATGATTTCTTTAAAGGAACCAAGTACCTGAGTAAGTCTTATGTCTTGGGATCCTATGGGCCTAAGAAAAAGAAAAAAGGTAAGGCCAAAAAGCCAAAGAAAGGCAAGTTTGTCTTACCGCTCCCAATCTGCATCATTCCTGACCAAGTGTTTCCCCGCCGGAGTGATGGTGGGCCGCCCTATTACATGATTGAAACCTACAAGAATGTAACTGACAGCAGTCGGTTTAACCGAGACCGGCCACCGGAACATCCCATTCAGGATGACTCTGCCTGGTACATTGATGACCCACCAAAGGTGTTTTCAAATATTAATTTCGTCACCAAGGCAGGAGACCTGGCTTCTCTGAAAAAGGCGTTTGAGTCAGGAATACCTGTGGATATGAAGGATAATTATTACAAAACACCACTAATGACCGCATGTGCCACTGGAAACATAGATGCCGTCAAGTTTCTTCTTGACAAAGGGTATGTTTTCTTGGTTGAGTTCACATTCAACTCCAGAATTTTAGGACAAAGGAAGTGCTTCATTCCTGAGATCTAGATTACAGACAGATTGTATATGGGAAAGTGGGCTAATGGGAACCTGGGAATGTGTGTACACAAGGATGGTTTGCCAATAACAACTAGCAACAAAGGTGCTTTACCTAGAGATTTATCTCCATGGTGTGGAGTCCTTTTTTATTTTATTTTAAATTAATGAATTTTTTTGAACTTTTTAAAAAAGATTTTATTTATTCATCTGAGAGAGAGAGGTCATGAGCAAGGGGGAAGAGTGAAGGGAGAAGCAGACTCCCTGCTGAGTAGGGAGTCTGGCAAAAGATTTTTTTCAATTGTGGTAGGAACAGATAACATGATCTACCCTCCTAACAGATCATAAATGTACAGTACAATATTAACTATAATCACAATATTGCAGAGTAGGTCTCTAGAACTTATTCATTTTATGCGTTGTTTTTTAATCTGTCCCTTGTGTGTGGCGATCCTAACAAATTCAAATAAGTGGGACAGTGGTCATGATGACTAAAGACATGTCTCATTCCTTCCTCCAGAAGCAACAGTCTTTTCCTTGGTTCATTTATAAATATCTTTAAAATATCCAAGCATGACATTTTTATTGAAATTCCAAAACAACTACTCAGGTTTAATTCTTCCTTTTACCACAGCTGAATAACCTCACATAAGTTTCTTTTTTGTGTCAAACTTTTCTCATTTTTATAATGAGGCTGTAAGCCTGCAGATTTTTTGAAGATTAAATGAGTTAAAATATGTAAAGCACTTATTAGCAAAGCAATGCCATATTTGATAAAAGGGCATTATTGTTATTACTATAATGGTCAAAGTCATAGAAGCATTCAGATTTGTGTATTATCAAGAGGGAATATAAAACTATTAATGAGAACTTGAACTTTTGTACAGTGGAAATTTTAAAAAGGACTAACATTTAAAATAATATATTTTCACGCTTAGAATTTTAATAATGAAGGTACATTTAAAAATCTATCAAATGCAGAGAAAGTAGATACAAAATGAAATAATAGGATTTTTTTATTTCCTATTAGCTTCCAGTTATATAATTTTCCTTAATTTTAACCTTCGCAAAAAGTATAACCCCTGGGATCTAACTAAGTGCCTTTTAAAACTAAACAAAATGTACATATATATGCAATGAAAATTAAGACTATTGGATAATGCAGAATGCGAGTCAAGAAAAATTATGGCAGGAAGTTTAACTTTACTCAGAGCTCCCCTGACTTACA
Source organism: Procyon lotor (assembly GCA_028646535.1). NCBI lineage: Eukaryota > Metazoa > Chordata > Mammalia > Carnivora > Procyonidae > Procyon > Procyon lotor. Next base: position 28,507,925 of record CM053610.1, read on the forward strand.
GTTGAACAACTTGGTAACAGTAATATGAAATCTTTTTTTTTAAAATATTTTACTTATTCATTTGACAGAGAGGAGAGAGATGACAAGTAGACAGAGAGGCAGGCAGAGAGAGAGGGGGAAGCAGGCTCCCCACTGAGCAGAGAGCCCGATGCGGGGCTCGATCTCAGGACCCTGAGATCATGACCTGAGCGAAGGCAGAGGCATTAACCCACTGAGTCCCCCAGGAGTCCCCACTAATATGAAATCTTGCTTTGCATTTCCAGTCTCTGGTGCTTGGAACAACCCACATTTTTTGGCTTGTGCATCTATCTTATTTTATAGGGCTAACGTTAATGCAACAGATAATTTCCTGTGGACTCCGCTTCATTTTGCATGCCACGCGGGCCAACAAGACATCGTTGAACTTCTTGTTAAAGCTGGAGCAATGATAGATGCAGCCTCAATCAACAACTCTACTCCTTTGACTAGAGCCATTGAGAGCTGTCGACTGGATACTGTAAAGTACCTCCTTGACATCGGTGCTAAATTCCAGCTGGAAAATAGAAAAGGTGTGTGTGTGTGTGGTCGATGGTTAGGGTCAGAAGAGGAGAACTTATGTTAGATGCCAAACCCTTTCTGATTCTCTTCTTGTAAGACCACGTTTCCCCAGCAAGTTGCTACTGCAGTCACAAGCCTAAGTTGAATATTCTGAAAGTTGGTTTTAGACACAGTGCCTCTCAAATCACTGCTGTGAAAGGACCAGTTCTTTATGTTTGCGATCTGTCATGGATGGATACATTTGTAAATACAGTAAAAAGTGATTTAGTAGAAGATGAAGTGGGGAAATAAAATACAAGGGTTTTTTTTAATCACTAGATTAAAGGGATGGAAAATTCTATCAAATCCATCCAAAGATTTCTAAATGCACACTCTTAATTTCTTAGTTATTTCACTGTGGCCCAGAAAGCATTGGTTTGTGGACTTGTACTGGTTTTTTAGACTATATCTCGGGTTATCACACTGTCATAACTACCAAGTGCCTAGGAAGTGGAATAATTTTAAAGGCTGTAGAATTTGGATTCTTTCTAAAGCTGAAAAAAATAATTCCTGAGTTTGAACCTCTCTCTAGGAAGTAAATGGGAGTGGCCCGTTTTAGTTCGTAAATATACAACCTGAAAAATAAACATCTGAAGGTCCAACATTGCTTGGAGGTGTCATCCTTCTTTCTCTTTCTTTTTTTTCCCCTCTTTCTTTCCTTCCTTCCTTCCTTCCTTCCTTCCTTCCTTCCTTCCTTCCTTCCTTCCTTCCTTCCTTCCTTCCTTCCTTCCTTCCTTCCTTCCTTCCTTCTCTTTCTTTCTTTCTTTCTTTCTCTCTCTCTCTCTCTCTCTCTCTCTCTCTCTCTCTCTCTCCCTCCCTCCCTTCCTCCCTTCCTCCCTTCCTCCCTTCCTCCCTTCCTCCCTTCCTCCCTTCCTCCCTTCCTCCCTTCCTTCCTTCCTTCCTTCCTTCCTTTTTCTTTCTTTCTTTAAAGATTTTATTTATTTATTTGATAGGCAGAGAGGCGGGGTGGGGGGAGAAGAGGCTCCCCGATGAGCAG
>CM053610.1:28509997-28563571 GCA_028646535.1 Procyon lotor
CCCTTCCTCCCTTCCTCCCTTCCTTCCTTCCTTCCTTCCTTCCTTTTTCTTTCTTTCTTTAAAGATTTTATTTATTTATTTGATAGGCAGAGAGGCGGGGTGGGGGGAGAAGAGGCTCCCCGATGAGCAGAGAGCCATGTGGGGCTTGATCCCAGGACTCTGAGATCATGACCTGAGCCAAAGGCAGAGGCTTAACCCACTGAGCCACCCAGGTGCCCCGGAGGTGCCATTTTTCTTACAATGGATCCCATTGCTTCCTTTTGATCCGGGAGAGCATTGACTTTTCTGGCTGCTTTGGCTTTCCCCTGAGTCACTGGTAGTATTGTTCCAGGCCTGCCTGAGGATATTACAGGTGTCATAATACCAGACCATCTGTTGGGGCGCCTGGGTGGCTCAGTTGTTAAGCGTCTGCCTTAGGCTCCGGTCATGATCCCAGGACCCTGGGATCGGGCTCCTTGCTCGGCGGGAAGCCTGCTTCTCCCGCTACCATTCCCTCTGCTTGTGTTCCCTCTCTCGCTGTGTTTCTTGCTGTCAAATAAATAAACTCTTTAAAAAAAAAATTAAAAAAAAATACCAGGCCATCTGTATAGAGCACAGTGAAACCAGCTTCCCCAGGCATTTTTGAATATACCTCCCTGGACCAGAGAAAAGGGAGGATAATGTAAAATTGTCACATGAAAGGAAATGTGTGCAAGGTGGCAAGAGAACCTTCAATCAAATATTCAAATGTAAATATTCTACCAACATTTCCTATCCGCTTTTTAAGAAACATGGTCAGAAAAGCTAACAAGGAAACAATGTGTTGCCAGTAAACTGCACTTTAAATTATGAGATTTCAGAGCTGGGTCCACCTTAGAGGGTATCTGATCCCACTCTACGACCTTACACATAACCATTGGGTATAGTAATCACTCTTACTGCCATATGCCGGGGGCTGACGTGCTGAGGTTTTCCTACATGGTTTCTTATCAGTCTGTTTATTGCAACTCTGAATTTATGTCTTGAGCAGGACATACTGCCATGGATATTGCAAAGGCATATGCTGACTATAGAATAATTAGTTTGATTCAAGAAAAGCTGGATAACTTGCCAAAACCAGCAGAAAATCAGAAACTAAAAGGCAAGCCCCCTCCTAAAGCAAAGACTGAAGGTCCTGAAGTTAAGAAAGAGGAGGTAAGAAAAGTGATTGACTACTCATTAGTAATGGGAACTTAAAAACTTGTGTGTGTGTGTGTGGGGGTAGGGCAGCGTTACGATTTTCATATTGTTACACAGCATGGACAAAATCTTATGCAAGCCATATTTTCGGCACTATTAAGCAACACTAAAAAAAAAAAAATACCTAGCAAAGAAATTCCTATTGCTGAAAAGTTTAGAATGTGCTCATTGCAGATAGAATCCATGTAAAAACCAAATTGGCTCAGCCAAATATAATTAGAATGTTGAAAAAAGAACTGGGGTTGGATACATATATATTTGGTTCTAAGTCATACATATTTGATGAGATGGCTCAGACAGGGAAGAGGAACAAAGGCAAAGCATGATTTGCCTTCATTTTGGTCTCATAGTCTTTCATTTCCCATCTTACCTCCTTCTAAGGAATTTTAATGACTACCACTGAGCCCTGGGGATATCAAGCCACTTGTGACTTGGATATGCCACAGAATGACTCCAGAAAGTTTTAAAGGTGCCGAAGTGATTGTTCCTGGTAATATGGAATGATGTGGGTGCCTCTAAACTACCAGCAAAAGGTTGAGGGTTTTCCCAGGCAGACTATGGAGAGAGCAAGACTCTGTCATTAGCAGGGAAGCCCAAGTGTGTTTCTAGGCTAGAAACTTCTTTTAGTGAAGCAAGAGGACCCCTAGAGATTCTTGGCAGACAGAAGATGGGATGAAATTCAAAAAAGAAAGTGTCTAATGTTATCAAATTGGAAAGTGTTGGAGAAACATGGTTGGAAAGAAGTGAAGAGGGTGAAAGAATTGTGATAAACATGAAGGACAACAAATAGTAGAGAGTAATAAACATGGAATACAAGAGTAATGGGGGGGGGGGGCAGAGGTTAAGGAAGACCAGCTGGCTAAGCTTTCTACTACATACATCATTATCTTTTTAGTAGGATAATTTATTTCTTCCAATTAAACAATGGCTACAGGTCAAGGATGGATACTCTGAAAACTTGTATGATCTGTCTCTGATACTAATTAAGTAGAGTTAAACAAGGCAAACTAGTTTTCTTTCCCTGTCCAAAGTTATAATAATAATCTCTTTCATTTCAAATTATAATTTGCATGGTAACATTTTTAATTTTTCTTAACTTTAGAGTAAGATATAGAACAGCAAATAATATTAGCAAGTATTTGTAGGTTTTTGCAATTAATAGGGTTGGTTTTTCTTTTGTCTCATTTCCAGGAACCACTTTTATCTTTTTATACCATACCAACCGTATCAGAGGAAAAGAAAACACGTAAGGATAATGTGGTTTATCTCAATTCGTTGATTACCAGTGGTTATACCAAGAGAGTGGATATCACATTTGTTCCACGGAGGGTAAGTACTTTGGAAAGACCTTCATAACATGGTATAAACTCATAATATCATTTTCTAAATACTCTTTATGCAGAGCACCCAAACAAATATCCAAAAATTTTCTTTCATCATTATAATTTGAAGGTGTCTTTTTGCCAGGTCCTACTGCTTTGACTCAGTAAGTCCAACCTGTTCAGTTTCCAATATCTAGTTTCCTCTGCTACTATTTCTATATTGACATTTTAATTCTCCTTGAAAAACTATTTTTTGGTCAACATCATTCCCTATAGCCATTTGGTCACCAAATGCTATAGGTAAATTTTCTTGGTGCCTCTCAGACTCTAACCTTCCTTTTGTACTCTTACTATCATTTCACTTGGGAGTTTCATACTAAGCAACACTGGATTTATTCAGTGGCTGCCTAAGACATCCACAGTTAGAGAGGTGGAGGCACTTTTGAAGTACAAGAGGGGTCTTGCCAATGCCCATCAAACCATGCTGAATAAAAGACCATCAGCCTCTTCTTCCTTCTACTATGAAAATAATTTTCTCAAGACTTCCCTATTGGACATAAACTTAGCAAATCTCAATGATTTTCTAACTCCCATCACTTCCCTGTTTTGACACGAGCGGCAGAGGATCGTCGGAGGTCATTGAAAAGCATTTCAGTTGTCCAAATAGTCACCATCAGAAATAGCGATGCCTGTGTAACTACTGATGTCATGTAAGAGGAAAACATAAGTCAAAATAGATTTAGAAGTAAATTTGATAGTTTTAAATGAACCATACTGGGCACTGTCTTTATATTGCTATGTTTGCTGGCTTTCCTACTCATGCCGGTTCTGAATATGTCGATTTATTTCAGATCTGGAGTTCTGAAGCCACAACAGCGGAGCTGATCAGAAAAAGGGAGCTGCGGCGAGAGAGGTTCACTTATGAGGTGGACTTTGAGGACTTCATGATGCCCTTTCAGAAGAACATCACAGAAAAAGCTAAAGCCTTGGAAGCTGCCCTCAAGATCTAAATCACAGCCATTGCTTTTTGGGGTCAACATTTCGAGGCCCAGGGATTCTACTTCAGAGAAAGTTGGTATTTCCATCAAAGTCAAAGCAATCCGCAAATTAAGAATTTGCAACCAAATATTTGTTTTTGCTTTAACAACTATAAGTATTCTGAGCTATTTAGAAAGTGTGTGTTTTGTTTTGCAATGAATTACATATTCTGGATAAACCCTCTAATATCTTCTTTAAGCATGAGTGGAATAAATGGCAATTTGGTTATAAACATAACATTATTATATAATGTTATATGGTTATAAACATAACATAACTGTCAAAAAATTTACAGGATGTACATCATTATGTTTCCTAAAGATATAATGCTGGTGGAAATTGATGAAAATAATTTAATAGTAGGGACGAGAAGCAGTTTTAATCTGTTGAGGAAGGAGTTTGTTTCTGACACCCATCATATATATTAGATACTGGTATGTATCTGATACCTTGGGTCTGATAAACTTTAGTATCTCTAGCAGATGCTGTCAGCACTCCACCCCTTTCTCCTCTGCTTTGGGATTGAAGCAGGCCTGACTTCCAGATGCTTGGAAGGTTGTCTCTGACGCTTAGACTTGTACAGTAGGGCCCAAGTACCTGAGAATGAGAGTCTCCTAGAAGCAGCTCTCAACCAGTGACTGACCAGATACAGTGTATTAACACCCCAGCTCCCTCACGGCTCTGGTTGGATTGTTTAGAAGTGTGCATTCCTACTGATGGCTAAAGCTCCCATGAGAGGTTAAGATCACATTGCCCACAGTGGTAATTTGATAACACACCCTTCACTGGCCGCCTTCCCTTCTTCTCTGTCCTCCCACGTTTCTTCCATGTCTGCAGGTGTTTATCAAAATCACCTCTGAAATACATATACCTAAACCCTTGTCTCAAGGTTGCTTCTGGAAGGACCCAAACTAAGATAACAACTACAGTACTAGTTATGATTCTGAGCACCCCCTAGCAAAACATTTAAAAGCACATTCCCTTATCTTCTGTTTACTATAAAATAAACATTTCCCCAGCAAGGAGGATGTACCCCCAGGGTCTTGTGCAATTAAGAAACAGTTCAAGTGGTATTCATACACTTGCTGGAAATTTGAACGAAATTTCCAGATGCCAAAAAAAGTATACATGATGAAGACAGAAAATATATATGATATGATGAAGACAAAAAGTACATATGATAAAGACCAGATATCATGTGTGATTTTTCTTAAGGCAAGTGTATGTGGCGGGGGTGGGGGAGTCGGGGGGAGAAGGGAGGATTTAAGAGACCCACCATGAAACTTTACAATTGTCCATTGGGATTTAGGGCAGGGACCTGATACTTGGAAAAGAGATATGTCAGGATTCTGCCTGAGAAATAGAACTAGTAGTATAGATAGAGAGGTGATAGAGGATAGATAGATAGATAGGTAGATAGGTAGATAGATAGATAGAGGGATTTACTGCAAGGAACTGACTTATATAACTGTGGGACTAGCAGAGAAGGCCACCAGGAAGGCCAGGCTGGAAACTCTTAGGTGAGAGCCGTCCCTGCAGTTCACAAGTGGAATCTTTTCTGCCTCAAGGAAACTTCAATTCTGCTCTGAAGGCCTTTCAGCTGAGAGCATCAGGCCCACCCAGACCACCCAGAGTATAGAGGATAATTTCCTTTACATAAAATCAACTCATTGTAGATGTTAATTGCATCTACACAGCTCCTTCACTGCAGCACTTACACTTAGTGTTTTTTTTTGTTTTTTTAAAGATTTTATTTATTTATTTGACAGACAGAGATCACAAGCAGGCAGAGAGGCAGGCAGAGAGAGAGGGGGAAGCAGGCTCCCCGCTGAGCAGAGAGCCCAATGTGGGGCTCGATCCCAGGACCCTGAGATCATGACCTGAGCTGAAGGCAGAGGCTTTAACCCACTGAGCCACCCAGGGGCCCCTACACTTAGTGTTTGACTGCGTGACTGGGTACTATTACCTAGCGAAATTGAGACATAAAACTGACCATTGCTGAGGTGTACTACTCGAGGGGAGGCTTCACCCACACCAGGAAATGCAGAGAGTGCTGGGCAGGAGCTCCAAAAATATCCACAAAAGCCCCATTGACAGAAAGAGTTCACTTTAGGATTGCCTTAGCAAAAGACACTGACATCAAATTACAACTCTGACAGCCTCATATGACAAAAGCCCTTTGCTCTATCCCCTCCCTCACTTTCCACCTGTGGGAGAGCCTTTAATGGAGCTGGTGAGTGGGGAGGAGGCTGGATCAGTGACTGAGTGGCTAACCAAGGCAAGCTTGAACTGGAGTTCCTTCCAAGTATATTATGGAACCTGGAAAACTAAATTTTGTTTGTTTTATGAGATTTGTGTATATATACTTATTTTAAACCATTTTAAAGTTTTGAGTTAATGTTTAATAGAAAAGTTACAAGAATTTTACAAAGAATTCCTTTATAGTCTTCACCTAGATTACCTACATGTTAACCACATGGCTTCTTTCTTTCTCTCTCCATATACCTCTGTGTGTGTGTGTGTGTAATATTTTTTTCTGAACTATTAGAGTGTCAGTGGAAGACGTGATGTCCTTTACCTTAAATAACTCAGTACATATCTCTAAAAACCAAAGACGTTCTTTTACAGAACCATATTACAGCTATCAAAATTAGGAAATTAATATTTGAATTAACTAGTTTATAGATCTTGTTCAGATTTTTCTATTTGTCCCAATAATATCCTTTATTATTCTTAAAGATTTTATTTATTTATTTGACAGAGAGAGAGAGATCACAAGTAGGCAGAGAGGCAGGCAGAGAGAGGGGGAAGCAGGCTCCCCGCTGAGTGGAGAGCCCGATGCGGGGCTCAATCCCAGGACCCTGAGATCATGACCTGAGCTGAAGGCAGAGGCTTTAACCCACTGAGTCACTCAGGTGCCCCCAATAATATCCTTTATAGCAAAAGAAAATCCCAGATCATGGGCTGCATTTGTTGTCCATCTCTTTCAACTCTTTAACTTGACACAGCTCCTCAATCTTTGTGTGTGTGTTTTTTATAACATTGATATATTAGAAGAATGCATGCCAGTTATTTTGTAAAATGTCCTTCAATTTTGATGTCTTATGTTTCCTCAAGATAGCTTCAAGTGATACATTTTAGGCAGGAATACCACCAATGTGATATCATGCCCTTCTTAGTACATCACATCGGGAGGCACATTACATTGATATGTGATGTAAACTTTGTGAACTTTGATCTCTTGGTAAAAGTCGTATCCATCTGGTAAAGTGGTATTTCTCTACTGTAAAGCTATTATTTTCCCCCTTTGTACTTATTATCTTATGAATAGAACCTATGAAGCTATATGAATTTCCTGTTACCCCCATAATTTTCACCTACTAATGTTAACATTCATGGGTTTTGCCTGAAATGGTTATTACAGTGATGGCTGTCGTAAGATAATGATTTTCTAATTTCATCATTCTTTCTGCATTTCTTAGTTGGCTTTCTACTTCGGGACAGAACTATTTCTTCTTCCCCATTAACTTATGTATTTAAATAAGTATGGACCCATGTATTCCTCTTTTATTTAATGAGTTCTAATCCTTTACTAAGATGACTTTGATGTTCAGATTGTCCTGATTTGGCCAGTGGAAGCCCCTTCAAGGTGGCTCCTGAGAACAAGACATGTTGTTTCCTCAAATAATTAGAAGACATTTTATTTCTTGAATATGGTAGGAGATGCTTTACCCACGGTTTTATTCAGGAACAAGGAAAGCCACAGTCTATCAAAGGGTCTAACTTTCTGCTGTCACCCTAGCGAATATAATACTTCTTCAGTGCTAATTATATCTACACCTTCAGCCATTTGCAAATGTACCCTGAAAGTATTAATGTCTAGTCCTATCAATTCTCTTTTCCCGTATATATTATATTCATTTGAAGGACTCATCAACATATTTGAATGGGAATTGTGTGAGGAAACATTCAAACAACTTAAGTTTATTTCAAGTTTAACATTAAACCAAAACAGGCCAAAGTCAGAGTTCTCTGATGGCCCTCCGTACTAATCAAGGAGTGGTCCATGGACCAGCAGCATTACCTGAGCGCTTGGTCCCACCCCACAAAATTACAGTACAGAACATCACATAAGCTTGAAAAAATATTTTATAGAGGAAATTTTACTGACATAAAAAGGCAGGATGTCAAAGACATTAAAAAAAAACACACACACAAAAAACAGGGGCACCTGGGTGGCTCAGTCGTTAAGCGTCTGCCATCAGCTCAGGTCATGATCCCAGGGTCCTGGGATCGAGCCCCGCATCGGGCTCTCTGCTCAGTGGGAAGCCTGCTTCTCCCGCTACCATTCCCTCTGCTTGTGTCCCCTCTCTCGCTGTGTTTCTCTCTGTCAAATAAATAAAATCTTTAAAAAAAAAAACCAGCATAGGGGTACCTGTGTGGCTGAGATGATAGGCATCTGACTTTGGCTCAGGTCATGACCTTGGGGTCCTGGGATGGAGCCCCACATTGAGCTCTGCATTCATTGAGAAGTCTGCTTGTCCCTCTCCCCCTCCGTTTGGCCCTACCCCCACTCGTGCTCTCTCTTTCTCCCAAATAAATAAATAAAATCTTAAAAAAAACCCAGTATAAATGGTATATATAGTAATTTCAGACGTGTAAATATTCAATACTCAGATAGTAATTTTTCTGGGTTTTAGAATTCTCAATCGACTTTTATTATCTTAATTTATATTTACTATCCTTCTTTTTAACAACGAGCATGTATTACTTTTCAATAAACAACAAAATTATTTCTTTAAAAAAACAAGTTCATCCAGAAGCCCAGAATGCCAAAGTGATTTTATTAGTATTTGTGTTTTATTCCTTTATGTATATTGACTTAGTTATGATTCTCTCAGAAGGAGGCACCGAACCAGGAACTCAAGAGCAGGTGATTTGTTGAGAAAATACTCCCAGGGAGACCACTGAGCAGTGCCAGGGAGTGCAGGGGGTGGGGTGAGCAGGACAGAGAAGCAAAGGAAACCAAATAAGGGTGAGCTTTCTTGTGAAGCCCCAGCTTTGTTTTAACTCATGGAGAGCCATAGAGAACAGGCAAAACCTACTGGGCTCTTGGATTCTTGCATCTGTTAATAACTACAGCCTAGGGAAGGCACCGGTGAGGCTATTCCAGTGCTCAAAGGCAGTTCAATGAATTGAATTGTGGGAGGAAAACATGCAGGAGTTCACAGTGGGTGTATTACGGGAAAAAGGACAGCAAGAGTACTGCAGAAATGGAGATGTAGATGCTTAAGTTTAGAAGGAAATCCCCTCAAATAAAAAAGGGAAATACTCTCTTCCATGCATGTCCTTATCTTTAAATTGACACTGTGTAAAATAGTTAAGAATGTGGCTATTGATGCAAATGTAGTGATCCAAAAGGTCATTTGCACCCCAATGTTTATAGCAGCAATGTCTGCGAGAGCCAAACTATAGAAAGAGCCCAGATGTCCACTGACAGATGAATGGAAGAGGTGGTCTATATATACAATGGAGTACTACTCAGCCATCAAAAAAGAAATCTTGCCATTTGCAATGATGTGGATGGAACTAGAGGGTGTTATGCTAAGCGAAATAAGTCAGAGAAAGACAATTATCCTATGATCTCGCTGATATGTGGAATTTAAGAAACAAAACATAGGATCATAGGGGAAGAGAGGGAAAAATAAAACAAGACAAAACCAGAGAGGGAGACAAACCGTAAGAGACTCTTCAACTCAGGAAACAGACTGAGGGTTGCTGGAAGAGAAGGGGGTGAGGGGTGGGGGTAACTGGGTGATGGACATTAAGGAGGGCATGTGATGTAATGAGCACTGGGTATCATACAAGACTGATGAATCACAGACCTGTACCTCTGAAACCAATAATACATTGTAAGTTAATTTAAAAAAAAAAAGAAAGAATGAGGATTTTATAGTCAGCAGACCTGGATTTGAATCCTCACTCTGCCATTTACTAGCTGCCTGTCCACGGATCAAGTTCTAGATGGTCTTCGAATCTCAATGTCATCCTCTATGAAGTAGGGATAATAATCTGACCCTCAATAACCTGTCGTGAAAATCAAATGGAATTACATCTGTAAGGTTTCTAGTTTTGTGTCTTCGCAATCAGTGCTCAGCAAGTGACTTATTTTTAACCCTCCTTCAGTCTCTAGGGGCAAGGTAAACCAAAAAAAGGCGCAGGGATGGAGATCCAGACCTAGACAATCAGAAGAGTAAAGGTTTGTTGAAGGAGAATCATTTTCAGACTGTCAGTTGAAGTGATTTAAACACGGAGACATTTTCTTTATCCAGTTTCTGATAATCAGAGAAAGATGAACATTACCCCTTTGCTATGAAAATAGTCACTTAATTCCAGCCATACTAATTCTAGTGGCCCAAATGTTTACTTTCTTTTGTTTCTAGAGACTGACCCAACTTCTTCTAGGATGAAAATAGGTTATTAAAACAGAGCCGTAGTTGAGTTCCTTAGAAATAGAGCTTAAGATGGAAACTCTTATGTAAATGCTTTATTGCAGGAAAGCTTCCAGAAGGGACTTTTCAGGGCATGATGGATGCAGGATAAAATAGGGGAGGGGGAACCCAAGGAAGAGAAAGTTAGATTCAGCCTGACTCCAGGGGGGAGCAATAGAGGGTGGCGGCTACCTTAGGGGCTGCCCTGCCTTGAGGGAAGGAGGCTGGCTGTTGTACTCCGCATAGTCAGTCATAGGCCAGCCACCTGTGGGGACAGACACCTCACAGACACAAGGTGGCTCCCATCAGCCAAGGCAATTCTCCAGAGAAGGGGGGTGGGGGGCTCTGAGCTCCCAGCCACTGCCACCGAGCAATGTGCGTGCCAACTGGTAAGGGGAATATGGTAGCATTTGCTATAAATGGGCACAGAGCTTGGATGTAAAGTTTCTGATGGTGATTTCTTGGGGCTCACTTTGTGTAACAAGCTTTTTTTTTTTTTTTAAGATTTTATTTATTTATTTGACAGAGACAGAGAGAGAGGGATCATAAGCAGGGGCAGTGGGAGAGGGAGAAACAGGCCTCCTGCCAAGCAGGGAGCCCGATGCAGGGCTTGATTCCAGGACCCTGGGATCATGACTTGAGCCGAAGGCCGACGCTTAACCACTGAGCCACCCAGGTGCCCCTTTTAAGTTCTCTTTTAAAAATGAATGTAACTTTTACAAACTCCTAGACTTGTTTAAATCATTCTTAGGGATACAGAATGAGCAAGAACAGCAATGAGAGCCAGCTCAGCGGCTACATAAAAGGAGAAAGTCATTTGTGTTCCTTCAAGCTTGAGTGAAGCATTATCAATCACTGAAAATTATAACCATGAGAGACAGACAGACCCATTCAAACCCCTCGCTCGGGAGAAGGTCATGTCTAATTGGTACAAATGAATCACCCCCCAGTGCGGTTGATTTAGCAATTTTTATTGAATTCACCATGTAGCAAATTCCCTATGTATCCATGAAGGTGCCCAAGAGAACCACTGAGGCTGTAGTTTGTTTTTGAGGAGGTGCTATAACAAGAGAGGAAGGGGAAAATTTAGATGCCTTCTACCCACAGCTATATATGTATAGTAAATAGTTATCTGAGCTGTGTTATTATTTTCTAAATATTTGTGTAGTGGGTATATTTTTTTCTGGATTTGTGTTTCTTTAACAATGGATCCTGGGGGGAATTTATAAACGAGGACAGATGAGGCATTTGTGCACATTAGATAAGCTCATGTTAACATTCTTAAGCCCTTAGGTAATTGTTACTACATCATGAATTTTATCTGGGCAATAAAGAAGAATGGAAGATTCTTTTAATATTCTGTAACTCACTGGATATTTTTTTATCCCAGATAAATAGTTGAGTATTATGTGATGCATATGTGTGTGTATTTTATTCAGGATTAATAATGCTGGTCTTTTCCTTTTATCTTCAGTAAATAAGGCTTTGAAGAACTAATACATAAAAGATGATTTGATTTCCATAGCTTTGGTGACTTTTTTAAAAGATTGTTTGAAATATCCATGTACTTCTCTAAATCTGGGAGATTATTATGTTCTTTGTTGTTGGGACATGGAGGCTCCAATGTGATGCTCCTCTCCTAAAGAAGTTGTAAATAAGAGAAATAAGTATTCTCTCCCAAAAATTAGATAACGAAATTAAGACAGGAAGAATGAAATGAACAAGTGACAAAGTATTCCTGACAGGTCTGAATGGATCCCAAGCTAAAGCAACATATTGCCCAGCTAGAGAAAGAAGAGTATCAGCCAGAAGGAGGATTGGTCAACAATAGAATTATCGTGAAACAACAGCAGCCAGACTATATTTTTCCAGATTCTGCCCTACCGAGGGATCTCTGTTCTCTGTAACATGTGCATTTTTGTTGCAGATTGAGACCTTTCAAGACTGGTACCACTAGAATTTTGAATCAACCAGCAACACTTTTTCTGTGCACAATTTGGTTGGATTCATTCATTCAGCATATATTTGTTGAGCACCGATGAGGACGATCCTTATATTTCTGTCCCTTACTTTCCCCAAGTGGTGTATCATGGAGAGGAACCCAGGTTTCTGCATCACCTGGCTTCCAGCTGGATTTAGGCAAGGGCAGACACTGGTAAGAGATGAGAGAGGAAAGGAAGGAGAAGTAAGGCTAGTTCTCCGGTTCTCTCCTTGCCTTGGGCAGCTACCACGCAGCTGGGGAGTGTCCATCTCCCCATGGCACTAACTCTCCCCTGACCACCCACCATGGTTCCAGCTTCCACTGGGTGAACCTGGCCCCCAGGTTCTGGTCGCATCACCTCCTCCAACCTATGCCTCCATCTTGGGGACGAGGCTGGCTTGTTAACATCCGGGCTGCCTCACTCAGTCTCTTCCACCAGCTGTATCACCAAATCCTTGCACTAACTTCCCTTCTGTAAGAACTCAGAGCGTTTTCTGTTTCCCTGGTTGGATCCTGCCTCGCCATGTTTCAGGCACGATGACATATCAGGAGAAAATAAAATGCAAAAATCAGGCCTGGCCCCTACTTGATAGAGCTTCCAGTTTGGTAGCAGAGACATATTTTAATAGAATAACCACAAAATCCATATGTGACTATCGCACAAGTTTGGGTAATTAATGATTATCATTAAGACAAGATGTCAGGGGGTACACTCATGTAAGGTTTTCTTTTTTAAATCCCAGTTAGTTAATATACAGTGTAATGTTAGTTTCGGGTATACAATATAGGGGTTCCACAATTCTCTACATTACACGGTGGTCATCGTGATAAGTATATTCTTAATCCTGATCACCTCTTTCACCCATCCCCCATCCACATCCCCTCTGGTAACAATCAGTTTGTTCTCTATAGTTAAGAATCCGTTTCTTGGTTTGCTTCTCTCTCTTTTTCCTCCTTTGCTCATTTGTTTTGTTTCTTAAATTCCACATATGAGTGAAGTCATATGGCGTTTGTCTTCCTCTATCTTATTTTGCTTAGCATAATACTCTCTGGATCCATCCATGCCATTGCAAATGGCAAGATTTCATTCATTTTTAGGTCTTATATTTCCATTGTAGATATAGATCACACCTTTATCTATTCATCAATTGATGGACATTTGGGCTGTTTCCATAATCTGGCTATTGTAGATAATGCTGTTATAAACATCAGGGTACATGTATCCCTTTGAATTTTTTATTTTTTTAGTGGTTTGAGAAAAGACCTAGTAGTGTGATTGCTGCATCATAAGGTAGCTTTATTTTTAACTTTTTGAGGAACCTCCATACTGTTGCCCAGAATAGCGGCTTCAGTTTTCATTCCCACCAACAGTACAAGAGGGTTCCCCTTTCTCCATATCCTCACCAACACTTATATAAGGTTTTAATACAGGTAGAGGGTACACTACAGCAAGACAGAGCATAAGGAATCAAAGTTGGCTCTAAGGTTCCAGGCATAGCGCTCCTCCACACCCAGGGCCTTTCTTAGTTACTCGGGATAGGTAGGACATGCTTCATTCCCCAGATTATACTGGGGTTAATCAGTATAATCTGTGTTAAGATATTAAGATAATTAATCTTAATAATTAAGATAACTGTGGGCCCAGGGACTCCTGGGTGGCTCAGTCAGTTAAGCCTCTGTACATGATCTCAGGGTCCAGGGATCGAGCCCCAAGCCCTGCATCTGGCTCCCTGCTCAGCGGGGAGTCTGCGTGTCCCTTTGCCTCCCCCCATCACCGCGCTCATATTCACTCTCTCTAATAAATAAATAAATAAATAAAATCTTTAAAAAAAAAAAAAAAAGATAATTAACTATGGGCCCAGACACACGTTTATTGAGCCAGCCTAGCACAGCTGCAAGGTACCCTGTCCTGAGGCCACATGTAAAGTCACAGAGTCCCTACAAAATGAGGGGACTTCACACTGATGAAATGCCATCTTAGCTGCGATCTGGAGGATGAGTAAGCAATCCAGTTGGCCCTGATGAAAGGGAAGAGTCTGACGGAGGAAACAGCATTTTGCAGGGCAGATTCATTCCAAGAAATGCAATGAAGGCAGTATAATGAGAAGAGAAACAGAAGCTGGATGGAGGAGGAAGCCCAAACCTGATCCACAGAGAACCCAACCAGGGTTTTTACTGAAGTGACTGGGAGAGAGTACCTCCTCTCATTTGGGATTCTAACAAGTTGCGAGCCTGGAGATGTGGGTGGGCATCTGTGCCACATCGTGGGGACACTCTTGCTGAGACCGGTGCTCACACAAGTTAAAGCAGAGCTGGAGAGTGAGTGCCCACAAGCTCAGGAAAGAGACACACTTCGTCAAGGGCTCCGCACAGTCTCGCTCTGTCCACCGCTGCAGATTCTCACCTTCACGGGCCATCACGTTCTCTTTTGATTAAATTGGTTTGTGTGGAGGGCCCTCATACAAAAAGAACTGCCCTTCAAAGGAGATTGAAAACTACCAGAAACTGTGGTGTTACTAAAGTGGAGGAAATTTCTAGGGTGAGGGAAGAATCAGAATTAATAGAAATCAATTACTTCCCCAAATCCATCTGGTTGCCTTGTAAATCTCTGAAGGGATTTTCCTGCCATATTGCAAATGCAAGGTAATCTACACTTAAATTATTTTAAAATGAGTCATGGTAAGCATGCATGTACCTCCCTAGTGCCGAGTTCCCTGGAGAGAGGTTCCTTCTGATGCTAATTCATCCTTGATGGTTACACTCTTGAGTTCCCGCACCTGTTTCTTCTGGTTCCCTTGTTTCTTTCTACTGGACTATATTAACTCCCCCTGTTGTCCCTCATAACACAGCTATTTGTCTGGATCGGGTCTTCCTCTAAAGGGCTGCTTCTCATCAGTGCCCGCTAGTCACGGGCTCCCCCTTACTCCACCACCCTCCTCTGCTCCACCGCAGGCTCCAGGATGCATAAAAAGTGTTAATCATTCTGAAGTAGTGAAGGAATTGCACATAAGCAGGGAGTAAGTGGTCTCAAAAACTCTACACATGATTTGGCGAGAGAGTTTCTTTTTTGGAGGGCAAGGTGGGAGGCGGAACTGTTAGGATAAGAGCACTTCCTAGACCACACATCAGCAGATACATGTGTTCTGTAGCATTGAAGTTACCCTTGTGGTGCCAATTTCCAAATGTGCCACGTGCTTTATGATGCAAATACGAGCACCTCGCCTCGGGCTTTTCTGCATTGGATATGTGTGAGTAAGAATGCACAGAAAAAAACAAGAACAGATGACATTCTCTAAGCCATTTGGTGAGAAGCGTCTGACAAAAAAATGTAAGATGTACTCATCGATTCAAACGCAGTAATTAGTTAGGGGCTTTTCTAGATCTCCTTTCTACTTATGGAAATCATCTTGGATAAAGCAGAATGTTCTTAAAATTTTTTTCTACATTATTTTCAAAATCAATAACTCCAAAAAGGTTCATCTTTTTTAGGCTTTAGGGAAAAGGATCAGCAGAAGGGAGAGAGAACTGTTTTCATTTTTATCTAAATTTCTCTGGTTGTGTCAGGTTTTCCCATCTCTATTTTTTGACCCCCAGCATTAGAATTGCTGGCAAAGCTTAAAAGAAGAGAACCGTACATTGAAATTGGGGGAGTTCAAGTGAAATCTTCAAGACTACAAATCACTCATTCATTCATTCATTCATTCATTCATTCAATACTTTCAGTAAATATTAAGGATCTCCTAGGATGTCAGCATCCTAGGGACCTGGTGTGGAACCTGAACAAAGCTCATTCACTGTTCCCTGGGCCAATAAGGATACAAAGTATCCTTATAAATTGTGATGAATGTTACCAGGTGAAGTTTTAGGTTGGGAGACAGAGAGGGCTTCTCTGATAAAGTATCTAATCTGAGACCTACAGAAGGAGCAAAAACTGTCAGATTGGGAGGACAGAGAGGGAGGCAATCTGTACACAAAGTAAGCCCCTCAAAGGCTCTGAAGTGCGAGAGAGAGAGAGTTTGGCTGGGAGGGAGCATGCTCCAAGGAAGGCCAGAATGGCAGGAACAAAGACAGAGGTGGTGAGGGGGAAAGAGCTGAGGACGAGGTTGAAAGGGGGGCTAGAGCCAGGTGTTGAGGACTTGCAGAGACGAGTGAGGTGTGTAAGACTTTCTAAATTCAATATAATGGCATTTAAAGGATGCCGGCTGACAGATGACATGATCCAATTCTCCTTATTGAAAGGTCATTGTGGGGAAAAAAAAATAGATCATTGTAGCTGCTTTATAGAAAAGGCTGAAATGAGGCCAAGTTAGAAGTGATCAGTTAGGGGCGCTTGGGGGGCTCAGTGGGTTAAAGCCTCTGCCTTTGGCTCAGGTCATGATCTCAGGGTCCTGGGATCGAGGCCCCGCACTGGGCTCCCTGCTCAGCAGGGAGCCTGCCTCCTCCTCTCTCTCTGCCTGCTTCTCTGCCTGCTTGTGCTTTCTCTCTGTCAAATAAATAAAAAATAAAATCTTAAAAAAAAAAAAAAGAAGTGATCAGTTAGGGTAGTTTAATATTCTTGGTGAAAAATGATTATAGCATGGCTTAGAGTATTGTCAGTTGTGTTAGCCAGTCTCCAAATGAGCCCCCACGAACCTTTCCTCCCGGGTTTCACAGGCTGCTGTGTTTCCCTAGAACAAACAACAGAGCTGATCTGGATAAGCAATGAGGCCATGCCAAAATGATGGTGTAGGACTACAAAAAGTCAGTCAAAAGAGACACTGCAGCCTCCTGTTTGCTCTCTCAGGGATCACTCCCTTTGGAGGCATCCAGCTGCCACGTCCTGAGAACACTCAAGCAGCCCTATGGAGATTTCCATGTGGTGGGAGGGACCGAAGCCTCCTACCAACCGCAAGCATGAACCTCCCCAACCATGTGGGTATGCTGCTGTTAGAAGCAGATCTTCCAGCACTAGTCAAGCTTTCAGAAGGCTGCAGCCCTGGCCATCATCTCATGTTGGAATCACGCGAGTCCCCTTAGCAAGAATTATTCAGCTAAGCCACTCCCACATCCTTGACCTCCAGAAACTGTACGCGATAGAAAACATTGTTTGAAGGCACTAAGTTTTAGGGCAATGTATGATGCAGTAAGAAATGCCTAATGCAGTTATGCAGGCATAGAGAAGAGGGCGGCTTTGAAGTGTGTTTGGAGGTAGACAAGATGGCATGTGACCATGGGCTGGATCTGTGGGTGACGTTTGAGAAGGAACAGCCACGAGATCACCTCTCAGATCTCTGGCTTGTGTAACTGGATAGATTGCATAGCACAGGGAAAGCAAAGAAGACATCAAAAGAGCACACATCTGAGGTCAAGGGTCTGCTTTGGGATATGTTCTGTTTTGTTAAAGATGTCTATAAAACATCCAAGGGGATAAGCAAACTCCAAAAAGAAATCTGGATTACTAACAAAAATTTGGGAGCTTTTGGCTTTATGATGGTGATTAGAGGCATAGGAATAAATGATATCATCTAGACCCAGGGGATGATTCTGCCTTAAGAGCCGAAGTTGGAAGATTTCCATAATGTAGAAATCTTTAAGAGATGAGAATGAAAAAGAAAAATAGAGTAATTGGGAGAAAAGAGGAAAACAGGAGAGTGTGGAGTCATGCAAGTCAAGCTCACTGGTTCCCAAGAATGGGGAGGAGCCAATATCAAAAGTTGCTGTGAAATTTAGTCAATATTGACTAAAAGGAACTAGCAGCTCCTGACCTGGGCTGCATTTTTGAATCAACTAGAGAACATTAAAACAACAACAAAAGCCAAGGTACCCATGAAGACTCTGCTTTAATTGGGCTTAGGTGGGGACAGGGTATCTGGATTTTTTTTTTTAAAGATTTTATTTATTTGTCAGAGAGAGAGAGAGAGAGCACAAGCAGGCAGAGGCAGAGGGAGAAGCAGGCTCCCTGCTGAGCAAGGAGCCCAATGTGGGACTCGATCCCAGGACCCTGGGATCATGACCTGAGCCGAAGGCAGTTGCTTAAACAACTGAGTCACCCAGGCATCCCAGGGTATCTGGATTTTTAAGAGCTTTCCAGGACCACTTTAAGTACAAAATTAAGAACAGATCTAACAGATTTGGTGATGCAACCAGACTTCTGGGTCTTGGCAAAACTGTGGGTCAGGTACCAGACTGGTAGGTGCAGGGATCAAATCTATTACAGTTTATCTTTCTTTGTTCTTTTCGCAGAGAAAAGTTACAGCTTTTCCATATTCCTCATCTAGTAAGTTGAGCTTCTTGGTGGTAACCCTATCTCGAGATACTTGTTAACTAATTTCTTAGGTCAGTGGTTCTCAACATAGGCTACCATTAAAACTATCTGAGAAGCTTTGTAAAATATTCATGGCCCTATCCAGGGGCAATCAAATCAGATTCCAAGGGTAGGGAAAGGGCAACAGGATTTTTTTTTTTAAGATTTTTATTTATTTATTTGACAGAGAGAGAGATCACAAGTAGGCAATGTAACTGTCCCTCAGAACAATGTACTGCTTAAAATATAACCTATGAGAAATTATATTAGTTACCTAGCATGCTTAGATATAGACTTAAGAAAAACATGTACTGGCAATGAGCCTCTGAGGGAGAGGAAGATATACGTCCTTAAAGCCAAGCAGCTGGGGATGCCTGGCTCGCTCAGGGCGGAACGCCACCTGCTTCATTTTTCCATTATCTCCCCTTCCCTGGAGATGACCCTCTTATTTGGGTTTGCTCATTATAGGTCATGCACTACGTGACCAGACGTATTTTCCCTTTCTTCTTACTTATCTACAAGACTCATGGTCAATGTGTGACCTACATTGGCTTCTTTATTGGTTGTTAACTACTTTCTAATAAATATGAGATGGAGGAGTCATTCGAGGTGACAGTCTTTTCTACTGTTGTCTCCTGCTCCCTTTCTCTTGCAGCTGACTTGTTTGTGCCTCATTTTTCTCCCATGAGCTGTCAGGAGGCAGCAATTCAGAGAGGCAGGCAGAGAGAGAGATGGGGGGGGGGAAGCAGGCTCCCTGATGAGCAGAGAGCCCGATGTGGGGCTCGATCGCAGGACCCTGAGATCACGACCTGAGCTGAAAGCAGAGGCTTTAACCTACTGAGCCACCCAGGCACCCACAGTTCCATTTTTTTGAAAACACCTGAGGCATTAGTGCTCAGGCTGGGTGGAGACCACTTCCAGGGGATTGTGTAGAAGCAACAAAAATTGGTTGTTTGCTTAGTGCTGCTCTATCTAGGGAAGCAGAGGTTCTTTAGTACCTAGGAGCAGGTGCTGAAGATCACAAGATGTCAAATGCCAAAAGAGAAATGACAGAAAGAGCTTCCATGGGCTGAACCCTCCCTCAATGGAAGGGCAAAATTTGTAGAATTCTCAATACTTTACTGGTAATACACTCCATTCTAACTCCTACTTATAAGGAGTGAAATACAACGGAGGAGAGGGGCTAGACTTGGAGGGAGAGTAAGACACGTGCCCCCTAGGAGGACAAACTTGTTTTTCGGACAACGCATTGCAGAACTCCTGGAGGGTCCAGGACCATAGAATATTTTGTGAGCACGGCCCCTGGGGTTACAGCACGCAACATCCCTGTCTCTAAGTCACTTTAATGAAAAATGCACATGACCGAAGCAGATTGGATGGATGGAATTGACTCATGGGAGAGTTATACGGCTTTACCTCACTAACAATGTCTTCCAAGTCATTGCAAGTGACATTGCTCCTGATATTCACTAAATCACCCAAGAACTCCATAGGCCAGAACATTTTTATAAGGAACTCAGCTCTGGTAACAAGGTCACTACTTTCGCTCTCCAGCTTTTGAGGTAGGCAGCCGGAAATTCAGCAAAGGGATTTCAAATTTCTCAAAAGGGAGACCAAGAGATCCTCGCTCATCTCTCTTCAGTTTCTAATATTCCCATGTCTTTCTGGATGCCGTAGAATCAGTAGGCTCGGAATTTTCTATAAAATTCAGGCTTAATTCTTTAACAGCATCTTAGCTCTTTCACTTACTAGCTACGTGACCTGTCAAGCTGACCTCTCCCAGATTGTTTCCTCGTGTGGAAAATAGGGACAGTCACTCACTGTAGTAGTGATTAGTACCATTCGCCAAATGTCTCCTGCCTGGACCCACACGCTGTAGGATTGCACTTCCTGTCCTGCCCCCTTCTGTGGGGTGGTTCCTGGCAACCAGTTGCAAACAATGAGTTTCGAGCAGAAGTGATGTTTATCATTTCCAGGCTGGAGTTTTGAGTTGCAGGTTTGAGAGTCACTTCCCTCTGTTGCTGGCTCTCCTGTCAGCCCAAGAGACACAGAGCTAGGTCCAGAGCTGCCTGTCAATGGACGTGACAGAGAGAGGTTCTGTCATAGTAGATCATAAGCAGCTGGGATTACAGGTTGTCAACTACTCCAATAGACTTTCTTCCTAGATTTGTGTTGAGGACACAGTGGGACGATATATATTAGGCAATTGCTCTATTTATTATCTATCACACGATAAAGTGCTAAGTACATGGCTGTTTCCACCATTCAGTCATTGCTGGCCTTCTGCATCTAAGTATTAGCATTTGTGTAGCTCTCAGGATAGGAGTTTGAGGCCTAGGATTGGAGGACACTTTAGAAATGTCTATGCTGGGGGCACCTGGGTGGCTCAGTGGGTTAAAGCCTCTGCCTTCGTCTCAGGTCATGATCTCAGGGTCCTGGGATCGAGTCCCACGGGGGGCCTGCTTCCTCCTCTCTCTCTGCCTGCCTCTCTGCCTACTTGTGATCTCTGTCTGTCAAATAAATAAATAAAATCTTAAAAAAAAAAAAAGAAATGTCTACGCTGACATTTAATTATTCATGAAAATTATTGATCGTCAGGTTTGTAAATCATATTTTCAATTCATGGTAATTGATAATATATAAGAACCTTAAGAACAACTCATAGTGACTAAAAACTAATACCTAATCTCCTTTTCAATAAATAACAATAAGCAACTGATTTTTACTCAGCTCTCACCAAATGCAATTGAGAAAAGCCTTAACTGTTTGATAAATATTGAAGGAATGTTCAGTTTTAACTCATAATAAATGCAAAGCATACGGGTTTAAAGAAGAAAATAAAAAGAAATTCTAAAATAATGTTCGTTCCTACCTTTCTCTTTGCCTCTTTTTCAAATATTTATGCTCTACTTATAAATATGCACCTGTATAAATTCTGACTAAAGCTGTTTTGACTGCCTCACAGTAAGTCTTTTACTGAATATATGGAACCTTAATCTCCGGTGTATTATGTAAGAAAGGATAATAGATTTGGCAACAGAAATAGTTACATTCCATTAAAAACCAACTCTATAATTCACAACTGGACTTAGGTTGTCTTCCTAGCTCAATGATGCACTTAACTTCCAAAAGCTCTAAAACAAATCTTTAGTTTTATAGTTCGCAAGGTAATATTTTTTCTATTTTAAGTGATAGATTCTTATATTTATGCTGTTTTCTGTGGGTTCTCAGAATAAGAGCTAAATGGCTTGACAATAAGTATGATTTGAGTAAGTTCAGTAATCTCTTGTTAGGACGTGGTTTGATTATTTGACTATTGCAATTATTAGTCATGTTATTTAATTTTTAAATACTTCAGTACAATTTTTCTTACAAAAGGAATACATAATCATACAGGAAAAATGTAAATTAGAAGGAATAAGAAAAACATCGCCTATTATTCCAACTCTAGAGAAAACCACTGCTCACCGCTGGAGGACTTTATCTCAGTCCTTTTGCTTTGCACACATTTGCCATAAAGGTAAAGGCAAATACAAAATAATATATAATGTTTCTTAACCTTTGTTCTTGATTGTAAATGTAATCCATATGGCTCCTTGTAGAGAATTTTGAGACTATAAAAACTAAGACAAAAACATAATCCAGGGGAAAGCACCACAGATCACTACTAATATTTTAG
Organism: Procyon lotor; assembly: GCA_028646535.1. Lineage (NCBI taxonomy): Eukaryota > Metazoa > Chordata > Mammalia > Carnivora > Procyonidae > Procyon > Procyon lotor. Next base: position 28,532,010 of record CM053610.1, read on the forward strand.
TGCTTCCGTTAAAAGCAATCATTACTTAGCTACCTCAGAGTTCCCTCAAAAGGTGTATTCTGTAGAACAGTCTTCAGCAGCATGATTACATTTTTCAAAGTGCTGAATATTTATTCACTTCGGAGTTGGAGCACCTGCATTCATCATGCATTTGCAATATGGGGCAACTACACTACATTATATCCTGATGTTACAGAGATAAAAACCCAGCCCATTCTCACCAAAAGCTCCAGGTTTGGGAGGATGTAGAGTAGGAAATAATTACAATACAGAGTGATTAGTCCTAGCAATTGCGATAAGCTCAAGATGCAGTGGAGCACAAAGCTGTCCTGCTGGGGAAGAAAAGGTAAGGCAAAAACCAGCTTTCTGGAAGCAATGCAGTAGGGCTTTGCTTTCAGAGGTGGGTGTAGCCTAAGACTGGGAGGAGAGGAACCAGGAGGGAGCATATGTTACCCAAGAACAAAGGTAATCCGCACACTGTTGGAAGACAGAAAGATCAAGACAAGAGATGTAGTGGGAGAAGCTGGCACGGGTTTTGTATTTTCCTAGTAAGGAGCCTGAGTTTTAGGCAGATGGCAATGAGGCAATTAAGCAACAGTGACATAATCAGGTATGTCTGAAAGAGAGAGCACTCTAGTGGGAAGGGATGAGAGACCCGGCAAGATGGAGCCTGAGGGGGACAGTAAAATATGGCACCATTCAGACTAGTATTGGAGAGGGTGTGTGTGAAGGCACATATGACAATGATTATTGGGGACATCAAGGAGGCCTAGGATGTCCCTTAGCCCTTCACATGCCATTAGGGGACCAACCTTAGATGTTGACTATAATTGAAGTCAGAACACAGGGACCTGTGCTGATATAGACACATGGAGAGCATCGGCTCAGGTTGGTTACGTCAAAGACCTTTCTAGGGCAATGTGACCACTGCAGAACTAGGAACATACTCCTTTGGGTCATGATGATATTATCTGAGCTACAGTTTGAAAGAAGAGTAAATCTATTCGATACAGTTACTGAATCATAGTCATGCATAGCACATCGATGAGACAGTGACCCAAATGGGTACACACTTGCTGGATAAACAAATACATTGGTTAGGGGATGAGAATTTTACAGATGTCAGGGGACATTGAGGTTCAATATAAATTGTTTTCTTTTCCCACATGGACTGGTAACATGGATTGTTTTGCAGAGTTCCCTTAATTAAGATGACCAACCCAGAAAGCTGTCCACATTTTTTAGCACAGCACTTACAACTGTCCATAATTAGGCCCCTGAATACTATTTTTTTCTTTAACAATTAGAACTTTCTGAACATTGTTTTAATTGCTTTGCGAGGGGATGAGTTTGCTATCACTGGAAGTATTTTTTTTTAAGATGGCATTTTAGGTGGATTAAAATACTGGTTTACAGCTTTGAGGTGAGGATTTTTTCCTGTTGGAGTTGTGTAAAGATATGCTTATGTATTACTTTTTTCCTTTCCTGCTATCCAGCACCACAAAGTCAATGAAATTGGTATGAAATTTCAGATGTAAGGTCAGAAACCTGGATACCTAGAATTCCTTTAACACATATATCTGAAGTCTGCATACAGCTTAGCTAGGATGGATCTTCTTATAAAGCAATGACTTAAATGTTTTATTCATTCAGCCTTAATTGAGAGCTAACTTTGTGTTGCTAGATATGGAAAAAATAGGCCACAGGAAAGGGCTATTGAAAATTGAATCAAATTACAGACAGAGAACAGGTGTCTATTCCCATTGTAAAGCTTTTTTAATGAAAGAAGAGTTGATGAAAATAATCCATAATTATATGTAAAAGACAAAGTTTTCCATCAGAGAAACAGATACTGTGAAGAATCTCTGAGAGGCAGGAAAATCATCACAGGCAGAGAAGGTGACGAGACCAAATCCAAATGGGAGATCATAATTCTTCCAAAAGTCAGAAACATCAGAGAAAGCCCAAGGAAGGGCGATGCCATCTGGGGTAGAATGTGATAGAAGGGGACATGCCATTGTCTGATGACAATTGATGCTGTTTCTACTGGAAGGTTTCAGGAAATCTTTTAAGAAATGAGGTCTGAGCTGGCTTCATAGTTCTTTAAAGTTCTTAGTATTTCCTCTAACACCACTGACTGAACTTGCTCAGGATGAAGCCACAAGTCCCTTGGGAGTGTGTTACGCTGGAAAGAAGAAATGTGTGATTCAGGCAATTTGACAGTGACTCCCATCGTGAGGAAAAAATCTGCGTTGCAAGGTCTTTGGGGGAAGACCTCCCTTCTCATACTCATTTAAGTCCCTTTCACTGCGCCACGATTACTTACAGAATGTCAAGAGGCTAAAACAAGCTTTGGGATTAGTATCTGAAAGATATGGAATTACCTTCAGGCTGAGGGGCAAGACAAAGTGGGGAAGTTTGTAACCAAACTAGGAGCAATTCTCTTCCCAGATATTGGAATTGTCACCCTCACCATGTTGAGGAGGGATTGAGCATTTCTGTGTCTCCAATGAGATTTCTTTTTTCCCCTAAGAAATTAGATTAAAGAAATGCTCAAGGTGGGATGGAAGGTGGGAACTGTCAAAGCAGTGACTGGTGAAAATGGAATTGGGAAATATGACAAATGGGTGGGCACAGAGCAATGAGAAGCATGATGTTAAAATGGGATCAAATGAAAAATCTGAAATTTTATCCTGCAGGAGATAGGGAATGGGACTGCTAAGAATCACTCTTCAAGCGATCTAGGATTTAAATCTCCACGTTCTTGACTCAGAATTTACATGGGCAAACTGATGCAGAAGACTTTAGGACTATGCTCCTTTCTTCCTATGTCTGGCTTCTTCCCACCCTCCAAGTCCAACATTAAGATCATATCCTTACATAAAGTTCTTCATGACTGTTAAACAATTTGGGCTTAGGTAGTTCTTTGGAATGCAACACATGGGTGTTTCAAAGTCAAGTGATTAGAGAACGATGGGCCTTAAATACTCTTTGTGAAAATGTGCATCCAGAGCAGACCTGAGCCCTGCCCAGCTTCTGCTGGCCTTCTCTTCTGATTCTTCTCTTCACCAAAAAGCCTTACAAAGCACCTGTAACTCTCCCTGAGAGCTTTCTCTCCCTGTAGGAGCCTGATCCAGCACACTAGGAAGGCTAGAAGTATCTCTGAGTTGATGTCTCCAAAAGCAAACCTCAGTACCTGTCCAGTGGGAAATGGTGGGTAAATGCTGGTGGGCTAACACTGAGGCATGTTATGCAAATTCCCCCCCAGGGTCCCCAAAAGGCTTGAGCTCCCGCTGCCCATGACCACAGTAATTCTTCTCCTCAGCACACCTTTAATGGCTTTTCTCCCTTCCTTGTCTTATCTCCTCACTCATCTTTGTCTCCAAATGGTTCAAATTGCTTGCACTCACACCTTTATCTCATATTCTACTTCTGGGGAGACCCAAGCTAAAGCAGCATTTTCCCACAGGAGAAAATAAACTAAATACGAAAGGAAGTTTGAGCCAACAGTGGCTGATGATTAAGAATCATACATAGCTGTGATTAAGAACTATAAATGACCCCACTGGGGAGGCACTGCTCAGGGTTTCCCCAAGCCTCGTGGAAATTCCCCCTACCCACCTGTTCACAGCTGTGAAATACTTAGTGAAAGCTGACTTTCACTGGAATCCTGAATTACTATTCTCAGTAAGCTCCAATAGTGTACTAGCTAAAGATGCCTGAATACCAAAGTTTAGTAATAGCGAAATCTTCATATAGTAGTTTACTAGTACATAGCACTTGCTTATATATAAAAAATAAAATGATATATGGTGTATTATTTGCTCATAATAAAGAAAAAAACCTCTCAACCTTTTATCAGTTTGAGCCTTTAAGACTCTTGAAAGCCTCATGAAAGATGGTCCACATTTGGACAATTCCTGCCATATGTAGAGGTCGCATTGGGTGAAAACCCCACTACTGCAAGAAAATGTCCTCTGCTTTCTTGGAAGCCTGACCCTTGGGCCAAAAATACTTTAAACAGTGTGTTCTTAGTCTCTAAAAGAGCAAACATGCCTTTAGGGAAAAAAGGAAAAGAAAAGCACACAGCAGTCTTATCGATGTTGGGTTTGATATTTACTCTTCTCTTTCTTGGGTCAAGGCTGCTGAGTATAAACTGGGCTCCTGCCAGGTTCATATCAAATTCCTTCAACAGCCATTCTTCAGGTAGTTCTGCTCTCTAGAGGGAAAAACCAAAAGTACCTGGGAGGAAATCAGCCACACTCATACTGTTCAGTGGTTTTGTTTGGGGTGGGTGGGGATGGGAGTAATACATGGCACATAGATGTTAAAATATTCACTGAAGAGAACTTCCTTTGGGTCTGGATCTCCTCTACCACCTGGAAGCCATTTTTCTAGTTGCCTATATGTGTTTTGCAAGTTTGTCTCCCCCTGCTAGGTTGTAAATGAGTTGAGGGCAAGAGTTTTTGCCTAAAACCTACCTCTACATTCCTGGGATAGTGCAGAGTGAAAACCCTGCTCCCTTGCCTGGGTTTAAGCAAACCTGAGACCAGACTTCCACTGCAGCGCCCTCTACGGGCTTCACCGACTCAGTCAGAATTCACCCCCTCCTTGACTTCCCTTCCCTCTTGCTTCTGCTATTCCTTTACTGTCTTCCTTGGAGCCCTTCCTTAAGAAACAATTTGTACACGATTCTCATCTCCAGGTTTTCTTCGGTGGATCACCAGCTATGAAGTCAACCCTTAGGACTAAAAATTGGAGCACTGGCAATATGCAAATTAATGTTTACCATTTTGTCTTAGTTAAGTGTCCTTGATTTCCAAGGAGGAGAAACCCACTTAAATTAGTTTGAATGGGAAGTTTATAGAAGTATACCATGCCTTGGGGGAATTAGAAAGTTACCTATAACTTATTGGTACCACATAGTCTCCCTTCTCTGATTCTCTCAGTGCATGAATTCATCTATTTTGCTGCAATTCAGTATTTCCTGTGATGCTTTAATGTAGTTGTTTGCCCATGGCGGTGGCTTACTAAGGAAACAAAATGCTTGCCCTGGTCCTAAAGAAAACCAGCTTATTCAAACTCTTAGTGCCGTAGGTCCAAATGCCAAATGTCAAAGGAAAAAAAAACCGAAAACAACCAAACAAAACCCAGACACCAGAATCTAATTAGCCCATCTAGGGTCAGGAGTCTGCCCCATCCTAAGCAGATGCAGCTGTGGAGGCAAGGTCCTCTTCTGAGGCACAGTCCCTTCTTCAGCGCTACCATGGCATGGGTGGACTTTTTCACAAGGGATTATAGGCTCGAGGCAATGACTGACATCTCTAGGAGAATAATAAGCCAAGACTTTTTTGCTCTGCCTTGAAATCTCTCAGGTGGCCCTACCCAATCCAGCATGAAGATTCTCACTCTTGAACCTGTCTCATCTACTCCAATCTCATGGGCTTATTCACGGTCTACCAACATGCTAGGCTAACTTTGTCTCCAAGCTGATGTTTTTTCCCAGTTCCTCCAGCTGTATGGGCTTTGTCTCTGTTTCTGCAAACACTTTCCTTCCTTTATTATCTACTTCCTCCATGAAGCTTTTCCCGCCCTCCCCTCATGCCTACAGCACCATGCAATTTTGTTCATTTCCCCAGGTTACATGGTAAAGTCAGGGCCATCTTCCCTAGTTAGGAAGCACCTCAAAATCAGGGACAGACCATGCCTCCTACTTCTGCTGCTTCTTCCCCAGCACTTGGCATCATTCTGAGCACCCGGTAAAAGAGCCGCTTCTCCTTAATGTGCCAATGGGAGTAGATCAACCTTTTCTCCAACACTTATTTCAATGCCTTACTCATAGGCTGAAACACAGAGTTGTTTGTACAACCGTTTTGGACCTTACCACTACCGTGTGAGCTTGCTCTACTTCCGATGGCCAGTATCTGCATCTCTTTGACAGAGGCTTTCTTTCAAACAGCAGAAAGCCACTCTGGCCTCAGCAGAGTTGACTGGACAATCTGGAAAATCACCTACCGGTAGCTCTCCACCAAAGATCTTTAGGACCTTCCACAGACCAACTTAGGGTCTTCTACGTGCCTCCCAGAGCTCCCCAGGGGACTTGAGCTCCAGTTGCCCACAGAGGTAGCTCAACTTGATCAGCCACTCCTTATGGTTTCCTTCCCTTCCTGTCTCACTTCCCACTTCCCTACTAGTGCTTCCTGGGGTCACCTCTCAAATAAACTGCTTACCTTATCTCAGGGTCTACTTTTGAGGGAACCTAAGCTAAGACAACACTGAACAAATATGGAATGAATGAAGAGGCAGTTTTTATCTTCTCCTCACAGGCAGAGAAGCCAGGCTAGGGACAAGGTTGGACTTCTCAAGTCTGGGAATATAGAAGACTCAACTCCCACTCTGTCCCTCAAAAGTGGAAGCATCCGTAAAAAGGAAGCTGCATGAAAATCCATTTAAAGCAAAAAGCGCTGCATCCTGGGGGCAGTTACGAGGTTCACCACAACCAGCTCGGCTTGACAGAGCAGGTGTTGACAATACAGCTGCCCACAATTTATTGGCCCATTTTGGGATGGGTAATGTATCTTGTCAGCCATACCCCTACTTGTCTTGGTTTCCACTAGTCCAAGAAAAAGAAAAGCAGCCAGGAAAAAAAATCCCTACGATTAGATGTTTTGCTAACCTTCACAAACAACATTTGACTTGAGCTAAGAAATCAGAGAAAAATCCCCTTTCTTGCATCTTAAATTTTGGAACCATGTCTAGCTGCCAAAATCATTTTTCAGAAACAAGGCATACAAAAGCCCTACAAAAGAATGAGAGGAAAGAAAGTAGCTAACCTCTGATGAACTGGAAAAGCTAGCAGCTTGAGTGTTTCTGATAGCTGATTACATAATTCAGCTTCTTGAACATTCAATGTGCTGTTCCTTTGTTTGCTGGAGGAATGCAATTGCTCAATGAAATGTGAAAAGACTTGACAAGGACTGTTTTCATGATTATCTACCAAGTTCTTGCTTTAACTTGTTTGCTTAATCCAATGCCTACTTCTGATCTCTTTACAAGTTTCTGAATTTCATTACCTCTTTCCTTAAACAGAAGTTAATCTGTTCAGGAAGGAAGGCTTGCTCATCATAGGTCAGTGAACATTAGCACTTTCTAGTAATTAATCCCAAGCCCCAGTTTCTAGACAACTAACCAGTTCAGCAAAATTTTACTTCATAAGAAATTGGCTTATTTTCAATGGAACCTCTGCAACCAGTGCAAAAAGCAATATGTCATAGAACTGTGTTAATTTGTCATTCTAGCCAAATGCGTTGCGACAGCAAAGCAACAATTAGAGCAAATGATTCTTGTCTCTTCATTGGGGGAAATCTACAAGACAGCTCTGTCATAACTTTAATTTGAGATCTGCCTGACTGTCCTGATGAAAACCATCGTAATGAACTTGTAAAATTCTTATTGTCTTCTATTGTAAAAATGTATAGCAAGTTTCCTGCTCAGCTATGCATAATCAGATAAGCAACACACTCACTGCTGTAGACTTGAACTTCAATAAACATTTTGTCTTCTCAGAAAAAAATGCTAAATGGGGGAGGGGGTTACATGCCTGCTAATTAGATGGAGAGAGTCTTTAGTTTAACAGATGAAGGATATCTTCCTACTGTAAATCATCATGGTAGCCAGAATAATGGGCCCTTCCCCCAAAATGTCCATTTCCTAATCCCTGGAACCTGTGAATATGTTACATAGCAAAATGGGGTTTTGCAGATATGATTAAGTTAAGGTCTTGAGATGTGGTGTTATCCTGAATTATCTGGGTAGGTCCAACCTGATTACAAGGATCCTTAAAATCATACAAACTTTCCCTGCTGCAGTCAGAGGGAAATGGGACTACAAAAGAATGGTCAAAGATGTGCAACCTTGCTGGCTTTGAAAATGGAGAAAGGGGCCAAAAGGAATGTGGCTGCCTTCTAGAAGCTGCAAGGGACAGAAAAAAACATTTTCTCCTAGAACCTCCAAAAAGGATGGCTACATTGCTGACACCTTAATTTTAGCCCCATAACACCTGGGTCAGACTTCTGATCTCCTGAACTGTAAGATATAAGTTTGTGTTTTTTAAGCCACCAAATTCATGGTGATTTGCTGTAGCAGCAACAGAAAACTAATAATTATTATATTTAAATAATTCCTGCGAAAAAAACCTATGTAAGAAAAAATATATTATGATAATAAAGTTTATTTCTTCTCCCCAAAAATGTCCAGAAGTGTGGCTTTTCTTTTTTCTTTTCTCCTTCACATTATGGCCTTTCATTCTTTTTGTAAAAGAATAAAATATTCATGATAGTTGAACATCAGGTCTCTTTTAATCTTAACCCCCAGGGGCATGCCCTGATCCACTCCATCAACCATAATCATATTTCAACATGGATATGTATCCATTCAAAAATATTAATTATAAGTCCATAATCAATTTTACAACATTATTTTATGTGTGCTTTTAAACTTTTTACATATGAAATCATAGAATGAAGGATTGTTTGAAAAGAGCTGGAAAACAAAGGACACAAAGCCACCACCAAAGATGACACATCTTCAGAAAGAAAGAATGAGGGAGATAAGCTTCCTGACTCCTCCCTGCCTTCCCTTTGCTGTCCTACCTCCTGTCTCCTACCCATGCCTCCCATGGGCCTCATCGAGCCAGAAGCCAGCTGGCTGGAAAGACTGAGAAATGTAGCTTGCAGGATGAGCCTTCCGCAATGCAGAGGAGAGCAGGGGAAATGTGGAGAGTGGATCAGAGAGCAAGCAGGCACATGTCTGACACATGCTTTCAGGGTATATTTGGATTTATAATGAAGTCCTAAAAAAAAAAAAAAAAAGTTTTGCTTTTCAGCTTTCCAGGGTGAAGAACGTAGCATTGTTTTGTTGTTTCTGCCAAGGGACCTTTGAATGCTTAAAAGGAGAATCCAAAGGGAGTCCCTACCGTGCAGAAGGGGACCTACTGGGCCAGGAACCCCCCAGTGGACAGGTTCCTCCCAACGGGAGCCCTCATTCACCATTCTGCTTCTGTTGAATCTTCCAGCTTAGGAATGGAAAGAAGCACTCTAGCATCATGATCTCTGGAAAGTACAAGAAATGCAGCAAAGCAGAATTTTCCCAGGATTGCCAGGTGATTTCATTAAAAATGCCAGACACATGGGAGTAAAAAAATTTAACAAAACAGCAACCAAAGCAATACAATAAGGGAAGATTTCTGGAAATAATCTACAACAACATCTAGTATTTTGCATTAAATAGACTATTACCCCCCTTTTTAGGAACTTATATTTTATACCCTCAACTATGAGAGTATCACATAGAGAACAAGCAGAAGGATTGTCCATTCATCAAATGACATGAAAAATAATACATAAAAACTATTTAATTAGATTGTTCTAGGCTTTTATAAGAAGACTAACATAAGAGGGGTGGCTGACACATTTCTTCAATGCTTTTTTCCAGAGTAAAAGCACAAATCCTGACCACTGTCAGAGCAAAGCACCATGACCGTTGGTTTGGTGAACTTGCCCTACAGAATACCAACAGTGTCTTCAAAGCACTGGTTAGACAGAAACTATAGAGCAGCACCGTCCAGTAGAAATACAGTGTGAGCCACGTTGGAAAAAGTAAAAGGAAACAGGTAAATTTTTATGAATGCTCGTAGGGGTGCCTGGGTGGCTGAATGGATTGAGCATCGGACTCTTGGTTTTGGCTCAGGTCACGATCTCAGGATTGTGAGATCGAGCCCCACATCTGGCTGCGTGCTCAGCGTGCAGTGGGCTTGAGATTCTCTCTCCCTCTCCCCATGCCCCTCCCCGCTCTCTCTTTCAAATAAATCTTTAAAAAAAAAATCTTTTAACTCAATATATCAAAAATATTTCAACATGTGATCATTTAAAAATTGATAAGCTATTTTTGCTTTTCAAATCTAATCTTTGACATCTCATGTGCATTTTATGCTTATACCATGTGTCAATTCAGATACTAAATTTTTATCAGAAATACTGATCTGTATTTAGATTTACAAAATGTACAGTTGGTAAGAAAAATTCAAATACGCGAGTTGCTCCAAGCAAGCATAAAAATATTTTCCAATAACTAAGTTAAGTATAAATTTAAATTTTTAATTAAAATTAATTTAAAAATTCAGTTTCCAACTCGCAATGCCCACATTTGCTGTGCTCAGGAGACAGCTGTGGTTCATGGCTATCACACTGAACAGCAAAACTCTGGATCACAGACCATGATTGTCAGAACATATGAGATTTTTTTCCACTTTGAAACTTTTGTATGCTAATTTTCTATGTGACCTGTTTTCTCTTCATAATGATGAGGCTGAAGCCTTTGAATGAAAGGAAGCTGTGTTCTTGTTATTGGTGTTAATAAGGAAGTGAAGGTTCAAGGAGCAAAGCTCCGTGTAAGACTGGGTGGATGTCGGTGGAAGCTTCAGAGAAAGGGAATCAGTCAAGATTTGCTACAGAGGAGCGCCTGGGTGGCTCAGTCGTTAAGCATCTGCCTTCGGCTCAGGTCATGATGCCAGGGTCCTGGGATCGAACCCCGCATCGGGCTCCCTGCTCGGTAGGAAGCCTGCTTCTCCCGCTACCATTCCCTCTGCTTGTGTTCCCTCTCTCGCTGTGTTTCTTTCTGTCAAATAAATAAAATCTAAAAAAAAAAAAAAAAGATTTGCTACAGAAAGGATGGAGGCCCCCAGGGCAGCAGAAGGGTCCTGGAAAGTCATTTGTACACTTTCAGACAGGACCCTTGGGTACAAATGACAGAAATTTGATTCAAACTGGTTTTGACAGAGCAGGTTCTCTATTGGCCCAAGTAACTAAAAAGTCTATAGGCTCTGTAACGACAAGCTAAAGCATGGCTAAATCCAGGGGATCAGGGGGCACTGGGTGGCTCAGTGGGTTAAGGGTCTGCCTTCAGCTCAAGTCATGATCCCAGGGTCCTGGGGTCAAGCCCCTAGTCGGGCTCCCCGCTCAGTGGGGAGTCTGCTGCTCCCCTGCTTGTGTTCTCACACATGCTCTGTCAAATAAGTAAGTAAAATCTTAAAAAAAAAATCCAGGGCACCTGGGTGGCTCAGTGGGTTAAAGCCTCTGCCTTCGACTCAGGTCATGATCTCAGGGTCCTGGGATCGAGCCCCGCATCGGGCTCTCTGCTCAGCGGGGAGCCTGCTTCCCCTCCTCTCTCTCTACCTGCCTCTGCCTACTTGTGATCTCTCTCTCTCTCTCTGCCAAATAAATAAAAGAAAAAAAAATCCAGGGGCTCAAATAACATCATTAGGAATTTCTTTTTCTCAGTCCCCCAGCATCTGTGCCCAGTGGGTTGCTTTAAATCTCAGATTTTCTCCAACTGTGGCAAGATGGCCACCAGCTATCCCAGCATTATTGTCCCATCCTTAACATCCCTACCAGAAAGAGCGTGCTTCTTTCCTAAAAGCCTGAACACAAGTCCTAGAGTGGATGTTCATTTCTCCCTTAATCCCCAGGCCTGATTTATTTCCTAGCCTTGGAGATGAAGGGTCAGATGTGCCCATTCAAACCACATGCCCTAGCTGAGGAACAGTGATTTTCCCAAGGGAAAGTCAGGTTGCTGTAGCTGGGCAGGGAGAGAAAGGATACTGGGTGGGAAAAATCCCTTGTATGTCAAATCAAGACTCTTAGCAATAAGGCTTTTTGGTTTTCTAAAACTGATTATGGTTAGGGGCACCTGGGTGGCTCAGTGGGTTGAAGCCTCTGCCTTCGCTCAGGTCATGATCCCAGGGTCCTGGGATCGAGCCCCGCATCGGGCTCTCTGCTCAGCAGGGAGCCTGCTTTCACCTCTCTCTCTGCCTGCCTCTCTGCCTACCTGTGATCTCTCTCTGTCTGTCAAATAAATAAATAAAAATATTAAAAAAAAAAACTGATTATGGTTATTCAGATTCATGTGGCTTCACGAGGAAGATGGCACCGTCTGTCAAGGGCCTCATCTCCTTTTGCCATTAATTAGTCATGTGGAGGGGCGCCTGGGTGGCTCAGTCGTTAAGCGTCTGCCTTCGGCTCAGGTTATGATCCCAGGGTCCTGGGATTGAGCCCCACATTGGGCTCTTTGCTCAGCAGGGAGCCTGCTTTACCCGCTACCATACCCTCTGCTTGTGTTCCCTCTCTAGCTGTATTTCTCACTGTCAAATAAATAAAATCTTTAAAAAAAAAAATTAGTCATGTGGAAATCCATACCTTTTTCAAGCTACCCAACCCTGAAGTTGTTTAAACTCACTGTTTTTGGGTTTCCATCTGTGAAACAGGATTGAGAATAGGACCTACCTCATACATACATACATTGTAATAAAAATTAAATATTAAGGGGCGCCTGGGTGGCTCAGTTGGTTAAGTGTCTGCCTTCGGCTCAGGTCATGATCCCAGGGTCTTGGGATCAAGCCCTACATCGTGCTCCTTGCTCAGCAAGGAGCCTCCTTCTCCCTCTCCCTGCCACTCTGCCTACTTGTGCTCTCTGTCAAATAAATAAAACTTTAAAAAATTAAATATTAATATTTGTGAAGTGCTACCAATAGTCTGGCACAGGACAAGTGCTAAAAAAAAAAACACCCCACAAAACACTATGGAAAAATGTGTATTTTTCTTAGAAGGTAGATTTTACATGAGCTCACATATGCTTCTTCCCATCAAGGGGGCCTCCAGAAAGAGGAGAAACTGAAGATGTTTATTGAATGAGTGAATCCCATTTTCAAACTATATGTACATGTTTTTTCAGACAAAATCCTCTCCTAATCCAAACCTTAAATACGGTTTGCTTGTATTGTCCTTTTCCTCTGAGCACACAACAGAATTTAAATTAAACCCCAATGCAGCCTTCCTGTCAAGTATGCTCCAAGGATATGAAACAGCACCAACAAAAAGGAATACCTCCATCTCCATTCTATTCTTATTGGCACAACATTTGGTTTGAGTTACAGTAACTACAGTAAATGGAATTTAGCCGAGAAAAGACTCCTTGAGAAATGAAGGTAACAGCTCTAGGTGCCACTGTTGGGGAAAGTAAAACTCATTCAACCCAGGGGAAGTGCCTGCAACTGGTAATGCCAAATTGATAAATGCTGGAAGCCGAGCTTTAGAATCCTTTTCTGTTGGATAGATGACACTTACCAATAAAAGGAAGGAGCCACCTGTGAACGGTGAATCGGGGTACAACATGCTCCACCTTCCCTAAAGGACTAGTGTGCCCTATCCATCCCTTCCCTCACACCTAGGGGCAGTTTACTGATTGGATATTGCCCTCAGTAGGTCCTTGCCCGTCACAGGTGCGTCTGCCACCAGCAGGGACACACAGTAACAACCTCTCTCCACCATAACTTGCCGCACACACAAGGGGTCACCCAGCTGGGGTCCTGGAATTTTCCCCCATTCCCTATCCCTTTCCATACTCATACCCAAGTAACTCTACAGTTCCTTCCGTAAAAAGTCTTGTTTGGCCCCGTATGGCTTCTTTGGCCATGGGTAATATAGATAGAAGTGGAGGTGTGCCGGGGCGCCTGGGTGGCTCAGTCGTTAAGTGTCTGCCTTCGGCTCAGGTCATGATCCTGGGGTGGGTCGTGGGATCGAGCCCCGCATCGGGCTCCCTGCTCAGCAGGAAGCCTGCTTCTCCCGCTACCATTCCCTCTGCTTGTGCTCCCTCTCTCGCTGTGTTTCTCTCTGTCAAATAAATAAAATCTTAAAAAAAAAAAAAAAGTGGAGGTGTGCCAGTTCCGAGCCTGCACCGGAGGTGAGAGCACATCTTTATTAAGGGACTCGGGCTCCTCAGCCAAAAAACAATAAAAGCGATGTCAGACCCCAAAACCAAAGGCACAGGCAAGCCTGTATTAGGATTACAGCTTGAACTGAAAGGTTACACAGAAAACAGTCATACCAGCCTCCCCTAGCACCAGGAAGACCCTGCTTATATAGAAAAAGAACCTGTTTAGGTTCCCAAACTGGTCCAATATGCTAATAAGGGGGGAAGCCGCATCCCGATTGGTTGGAAAGGCCACATCCTGATTGGTCGAGAATGTTTCATCCTGATTGGACGATATTGGCAGGCAACTCGGGCAGCTCATTGGTGCTTTTTGGAGCCAGGTCCTCTGTTTTAAGTCAGGCTTGTAGTTGGGGCTGCGTCCCGGCGTCCTGGTTTCATACTTTCTCAGCCTTGTGAGTGGGGACACTTAACAGCCACAGCCAACGGGAAGTGCTTCAAGTGCATAATGTTTTTCATGTGGGGCTTCTTCCCATGGTCCCCAACTGTCTCCTCTTTCTACTTGCTTCTCTTATGCTCACAAATTTGCTTATTATACGCTACTGAGATTTGAGGTGGTTCCTACAGGATAGCTGTGGTAATCGTTGACTAATATACCAGCTATCAGGGAGCAAGGTCTCGAGTTTTGGCCACAGCAGATGAAGTTTCACGTAAGAGAATGCAGAATTTGTAGGGAATTTCTTGCAGCCATTCCCTATGCCCCTTTCCTTCCTTCCTTTCTACAATTACAGACTCTAAAAATGAAATCCCTATATGTCCAGAATTTCTTTCTTTCTTTTTTTTTTACAGCCAGGGGTTGCCGTATGATCTAGTCCTAGCCAATGATACATAGGTACAGTTTTGCAAGGGACTCCTTAGAAAACTTTTGCTGTCTTGCTCAGAAGGAAAAGAACCGTTAGTGCCCTTATCCCTTCTTCTTGCCTCAAAGGCACTGGTGATGCCTAAATCCAAAGCAGCCAACTTGCAACCAGGAGGCGAGTAGCATGAGGTTGAAAAGTCATCGGCTTAAGGAAGGCAGAGTGTGGAAAAAACCTGGATCCTTAATGATGTTGCTGAGTAGCTAAACAAGCACCAGCAAATGCCTATCTCTAATCTTATCTTAACATGAGATACAACCAATTGTCTATTTTGTCTAAACCCCTGTGAGATGGCATTCTCATATCTAAAATAAAATGCATTCCTAATGGATATGACTACTTGACTATATGACAGTTTGACTTGGATCTGGCCCTGTCTCTATATCAGAAAGATGCTATAGTTTCCCTAGTGTGTATTGGAGGAGCCAAGATAGAAGAAAGCAGAAGTTTCCTAACCTCCTGTGGGGAGGTGGATGGAAGCAGAAGTTTTACCTTTTAACATCAAAGGTTAAAGGTAGAAGTCCCTTAGGAACTGAGGTGAGGGAGGTTTGGATCACTTCTATCTCTGTCTTGACCTATTTGGCTTAATAAAATTCAATGCACCCACCATTCTTAGCCTGATCCAAGAAGCTTTCTCAAAATCCAGCTTGAATGAACTACTACTTTCTTTGAGTTCCTGGAGTTGTCTTGGTCTATGTGTTGTCCCTGAATTGACACATCACACTCGACCCTGCAGGAGTCCAGGTGTTTATGTCTTACCTTCTCTACAAGGATAGTGTCTTACTAGTCCCTGCAGAATCTCTTGCAGAATTTAGTAGAGTTGCTCAGCACACATCTGACTTTTAGTAACTAGTAGAAACCATGAATTAAATAAAATGAACATGAACTTACTGGATAGCATACCTAGCCTCACATCCAGGTTCATGGCTGTATCTGGAAATCTAATTAGGGATTGGCAGCAAAAATATGTCAGCTTACGATGCTTTCCACTACAGAGGAAGGAGATTAAGAGAGAAATGAGAGGACAGACGAGAGGAGAAACAAAGAACAATCCAAAGTCACCTCAAAAGAAACCAGAGTCTCTGTATAATTTATTCCCTCTTGGGAGCATTCCTATTAGATGTTCTGATGATAAAGAGTCAGCCATCTGGTATGGTTTTGCATTTTTACCCTGTTCTTTAAAATACATGTTGGATCATTTAGCCTTTTAGCTTCTGCTTCAGCCAAAAAGAAGAGGAACTCTTTAAGCTGGAAGGTGCTAGAACTCATAATTAGGAAGTGGGGTATCTAAGACTGGGTCCCCCAGAAGTGGGCCTTGAAACAAGGATTTGAAGCCAAATGGTTTATTTGTGAGATGATTCCAGGAAACGCAGTAGGAGAATATGGAAATGAAGCAGTGAAGGAAAAGAAGCTAATACAGGTGTGTTAATGATTAAATTATGCCTGTGGGTAACTGCAACTCAGCCCTGGTGGGGAGCTCTGTATAGAACATACCCCAAATTGTTCCTCACAGGTGATGAGGAGCTAGGATATTATCTGCTAAGTCCCACTCATCATTGGTTGAGGGATGTTTGGGGGCATGAGTACTTTGACCCTCCCAGCCTACCTCACTCATAATTGAGCATGCTCCCGCAGCCAAGAAAATCCTTAGGTAGAGAATCTGCGGTGATTGCAGTAAGGAGCCATTGGCATGTATGGGAATTGCTGAGTGTTGAGAGTATATGATCAGGGGTCACCAATCGTGCCTGCTACATGGGGAGAAGTAGAATATGAAGGAGCAAGTGACTGGGGCTGAAGTCACCAGGGAGAAGCAGCACTCACTTGCATAGGGCTGAGATCTGGATAGCCAGGGTGAGCTAATGCCAGTCAATGAAGGTGGGTGTCACACTGAAACGTCGGGGAAATGTGTCACACATCTCCTGTTTATCTTTATTGTCCTGAGATTTTAGGATGTCTTCAAAATCATAAGGATCAAAACTCACATTTGTCAACTCTCACATCTTATATTGGGGAATGATAGAGTACATTCATACAGTGGAATATTCTGGAGGTATTTAAAATTGTAATTCTATTCTATGACCTATTAAAATCCAACCCAAAGAGTTTTCAATAACAAGGAAAAATACTTATCATTTCATGTTAAATGATTAAAAAGAATGCAAGATCCAACATCGTATATTCATCAGGGTTTCCAATATGGAAAGAAAAAAGGTCCTTATTCAGTGTTGGAAGAAAGTATTATTTTTTGAAAAGCCTTTGAGGGATGGACTTATAGTTACTTTCCTATGCTTCCTTATGATTTTTAAACTTTATTTTCCACAACAGACATGTATTACTTTTATAACTTGATCATAAAATCTTTGAGAAAATACCATATTACTCATTGCTAATAATGACCCTAAAATGATTTTGCTGATTTGGCCCATTTAGGCCTCTGCTGTTAGATTCTTTTTAGAACTATGCTCAAGGATACCAGCTCCCAAGAGATGAACATCTTCAACTCTGTTCTCTTCATTCTGCAAGAAGTCCGTGTCCCATTTCAGTTCAGCCATCCAACCAACATGTATTCATTCATTTAGATAAATATTTACAGAGTACCCACTGTGTACTAGACAAATCCTGATATAGACCTAGCCCTCATGGAGGGAACTGAGTAATGAAATAAAACAAATAAATGAAAATTTCTATTTTTGAAGAATGCTATGCAGAAGAGATACAGGGTTCTTTGGGAAACTATAGTAGGAGATCTGGATCTATTGGGAGAGGCTACCTTTAGAAGTGAGGTTCAACCTAGGATCCCAAGGATGCATAGGAGTTAACCAGGCAAATATGAATTGTGTTTCTAATGTGTGCATGGGGTCACCATGCTGGGGTCTTGAGATGCTATATTCAAACCTCTGCCCTCAAAAACCTAGCAATCTAATTGTCAGGCCACAATCAAATTTCCTAAAATAAGATAACAAAGAGTAAAAGAAACAGTATTGGATTAAGTTCCCCATTGTCTGCAGGAAAATATGGGAGTTCAAAGGAAGAGGCAGTCAATAAAGATTTAGTCAAGAAAGACTCTTTGAAGGAACTGTAGCTTGGGTTGTCTTTCTAAGCCAGAAAGAAGGAAGGGTATCCAAACAAGGGGAAGAGCATGCATAAACGCTCAGAGGGGTCAATGTCAAGGATCCTTTATTAGACAGTGAGATGACCAGTAGGATGAGAGTAAAGGATGGGTATCAAGTGAAAAGGATGGCCTGCCTTTGGTAGCCAGGTAAGGATGTTCTCACCACTTAAAAATGGTGAGAACTAAGGAGCAAAGAGCAACAAGACTAAGAGAGTATCGATAGTACTCACATGGCCAACTATGACACAGGGAGACAAAGCAAGAGGGGCTGGCCACAGTGGTCCAGACAGCGACAGAGAGTCTCACAGGGAAAACAGTTCCTTTCATCCAAGGGAAACTTGTATACAAGAGGTTTGCTGAGTTTTTAGCCTCTGAAAAGGAAGTTTCTATTAAAAGGGAAACAATTATATTGCTTAATATAATCTGATTCATCTCATTTGTTTTACCCATCTGTCTCCTATAACCAAGGAAATATACTGAAACCCAACCAATTTCTTTCCTTTTCCAGAAGCTCTCTGCAACAGGGGAGGCCACATTTCCAAGTAATCTAGGACTCCACTGTCCCAGAGCAAACCCATGGACTGGGAGACCCTTTAACTTTCAGGAGCCCTTCTTTCTTACTCAGTTAGGTTGCAGGAGTGAGGGTGGCAGGTGTAGGTTCTGTTGGTAAAGGGCTTCCTTAGCCAAAATGTTGGGGACACTGAAGAGCATGAGGCTGAGAGAGAGGAGTCTCTTCCCCCGCAGATGCTGGCAGACAAAGCACTGCAGATTCTGCCCTGTGCTCTGTCCTCCTGGCTCCTCTGGCTGGAGCACACATTGGTAGGTCATCTTCCAGCCTGTTCCCCTACTTAGATAGCCTGTCCTATTTCTAGATCTCATCGGGAAAGATGAGTTTCTAAACGTTTTTGGTGTTCTTACCGTACACTTCAAGGGCCTTTGAACAGTAATAGAGAAGTCAGTTTCATCCCTGCTTCACTGTACATTGTAAAGTGCCAATCAGGACAGTGCTAGGATTTCTATCCAGGAGGGACCAACGTGTGCCAATGTGGTTACCCAGTGGGACTTCACTTGAGATTGTATTTGCCTAGCAAATTGCTGTTTTGGTTTTGATTTTATTTAACGGGGGAAGCACATGAAAGTAAAGGGGTACTAGGTCCACACCTTCCAATCTTGTCCTTAGTACTGAGCCCTAAAACTAGGTTTCTTCTGAGTTAGACTCTCTTATAAAAGTCCTATACTTTCATCTTTACTTTGCAAGGACAGAACAGTGGATATACCGATCAATTAACTACCTAACTTAACTAACAGAGCTGGCTACTTCTTTCTCCTGGGAAGGTGAGCCCCTGCCAAGAAGGTTGTCAGGAATCAGGTCCACCCTCACGACCCCACCCACACCAGCCGCATCCACTGCCTCTTGGGGCCTCTCCTTGGAAACACTGGAAAAGGTTTCCTGGATCTCTGAGGCCCTCTAGTGGCCACTTTAGGATGAAATCCTGCCTAACAGCAGCCCTTTCCACCTTCTACAAATTCCTCCAGCCCTGAGAAAGAGGAAAAAAAAGAAAATCCTTTTCTTCTGCTTCTCCAACAAAGAAAACTTGGGGATGTCTAGTTTCTGACACCATCAAGATTAGTCTGAACTCTTAATGTTGCCCTGGTTGGTTTGTTATTGATGAGCTTTGAAAGCATCTCACTACCTGCTCTATGCAGAATGGCTCTCCCCTCTCCCTAAATCCAGACTTTAATTTGGTCTTTAGGTTTGCTTCAGAGCATCCCTGACTGTCTTTTCCTCATAAAGATACAGGAAAGGTCTATCTGGGCCTTTTACATGGAAGAGGGCAGATTTCCCTGCCTGGTTGGCCAAGGTGCCCTCTCCAAGCCTCTGCATGATTCCAGGGGCACAGCAGAGAGCCTTGGCAGATCCAGGGGCTGCTTACTGTCTTTTGTGACTTTGGTAGGTGAATCTGGGTTGTGGTTTGAAATTGGCCACGTTGGCCATTTTTATGAATCGATTTCTACAAACAAACCCATGGGAGGTGTTCCTAATATAAACAGCCTGAGTTACTCCTGTCTCACCTTCATCTGACCCCTGGGAACTCTAAAGAAATGCCCATCATGCTCACCTGGCCTTCAGCCCAAACCAGGCAATTAGGCCACTAGCCAGGATAAAACTGAAGGAGAAGGAGCCTCCAAGTCTGATGACACCTGCTGTTCCCTTGGCTTGTGCTGTGTGCTGACCATTGAATCTCTCCTATAGTGGGGGGGCAGGTATGATCATCTCCATTTTATAGACAAAGCGATTGAAACTCAGTTCTATGTATTTCCCAAGATCCCACAACTATGGAAGGCACAGTGCTAGGATTCAAACCCACTTTACTTAGCTTTGGGTTTCAGGTTCTTGACTCCTAGTCTGTGTAAACTCCCCCTTCCTAGACTTGGGCAGTGCACAACCTGCACATCTGTAGAGAGGTTCAAACCAACTTTGATTGGTTTGTAAAACCATGCCAAGGCCAAGAGTCTAAGCCTGGCTTCAAATCTAGAGCCGAGCTGCTCAAAGTATGATCCCTGCCCTGAAGGGTCAGCAATACCTGGGAGCATTGTAGAAAGGTAAATTTTGGGGCCCCACCCCAGATCTAGTGACTCACAGTCTTCAAATCTAAATCCAGGGCTTCTCAACTTTGATGTGCACTGAGATCACCTGGGGATCTTATAAAATGCAAATTCTGATTCAGGAGAGCTAAGGAGATAGTGCTGAGCTTCTGCTCCTCTTACCAGCTCCCAGATGATGCCAATGCCCTGAACCACACTTAGAATAACTTGGCTCTAGATCAGACATTATCAAACTTGAGTCTGCATTCAACAAGCCCTTGGAGGGCTTTTTAATCCACAGATTGTTGGGCCCCAACCCAGGAGAATCTGATTCAGAGAGTCTGGGATGAGGCCCAAGACTTCACATTTCTAACAGGTTCTCAGGTGATGCTGATGCACAGGTACAGGGACCCCAGTTTGAGAACCACTGTTCCAGCCTTACCAGAACTTCCTTCAATTAGACAGTGAGCCTCATGCTTTCTGGCTTGGCATTTGCACGAGCTCTGCTCAGTCCCCGAGTCCTGTCCTTTGAGAGCTGAAAGACACTTCAGATACCAGAGGCAAAGCCGGGATGAGGCATCCTGACTGTCTCGATTCAAGGTTGTTTACTCTGCTTCCTGCTGCCTCTGGAGCTCCATAAATTCTCCAGCAACCAGCAACTTCAGTATTTTTGGTGAGCTCTCCATCTTGGGCCAGCTTTGCAGGCACTTGAATCCCTATCAGACACATATGTCATTGGCACAATCCGTGAAAACACGGTGGCCTCCTACTTCCCAGATCTGTGAAAAGAGAGCTTTGGAAAAAACCAGCAGCCAGGGCTGGCAGGCGTGTTGGGGAGAAAAATGCAGCTGCGTGCAGGCAAACCCAGACAGCCAAGGTGATTCAGCACCGAAGGCCTGGAGCAAAGTAATGAATCAGGAGACTGAGAGCAACTGCCGGCCATATTCTGCTGGGCACCTCTGAGAAGGTCACTGAGCTTTTCTGTGCCTGAAAACTGCCTTTTTTTTTTTTTTTAAAGGAAAACCACATTCTCCTTCAAGCAAATACACATAAAAGAGGGCTTCATATGTAGACTTGGGGCGGGGGTCAGAACAGTTCGTCTCTATTCTGTGACAAGTCACTCAACACTCAGTGGCTTAAAAAAAAAAAAAAGCAACTATTTATTATTGTTTATGAGTTTTGAGGAAAAAGGAGAAGTGTGCAAGGTTCCTGCTATCGCTTCTGCCACGTTCTGCAGGTGAAAAGCAAGACCCATAGCTGGCCCGCCGCTTGATGGGAGGGGCTGTAACATCCCTGGGGTAAAGAAATGGAGAACGGGGAGAGGTGGCCATTTTTGCAGCGTACCACAGAGACGTTTCGTTTGGACAGGAGATCCTGAGGCAAAGATTCCAAAGCAAGCGGTTTACTTGGTTACTTGGGCAATGAAGGCAATCGTGGCAGGGGAGAGTGGGGGATTGAGACACAGGTAAAAGCAGCCGGTAAAGGATCCGTAACTGGGCCAGCTAACACTCTGGGCGGTTGGAGCCATTCAGATGCCAGGAAAACTCTAGGAGTGTTAGACACAGGCTTTTTTGTTATCCTATCTGAGAGAGGGAGGTGGACTATTTACACCACATATCCATTCACATCCATCCTTTGTTGAGGGCTGCTCTCGGGGGGGCCACTAATCCTCCATCACATCAGCTTCCTCCGCTGGGCACAGTGGTCCCAGAGGTTCGCAGGTCCTGGCAGCTGGTGACCTGGCCACTGTGCACTGAAGAAGTAAGGGTAGGGAGACACAGGTAGGACACCTTCAGTAACCCCTGCAGGGCAGGGGTCATAAAAAAGAAGAAAACCCCTCAAGCTTCAGTTTTAAGTTAGTCAAATATCTTCCTTTCCTCTCTTCCCCCTATCCTCTCCTTTCTTTTTGTCTCTTTGTTTTATTTTGGGTTCTCTTGCTGCCAAAGGTTGGGACACTAGATGGCATCCTATCCAGTTGTCCTGCAGCTCAGGAAACAGAGGGCAGGCAGGGTCCTTGGAACCGAACAATACCAGCCTGAGCCCAGAAGGAAGGATTGTGTCGGCAGCCGGTCTTGGTGGTGTCTGAGCGCACCATGGACAGCAATCTCACAAACCCCTGGAGGAGGGCGGGGAGCTGACAGGGCCCAGAGGGGCAAGCGGTGGTCTCAGCAGTGGGATTCACAAAATCCTGGAAGGCGGGAGTAAGGAGGATGATGCTTTCTAACCCCAGAAAGGTCTTTGGAGCATCTAAAAAATGGGCAGGAAGGAAAAAATAGGAGACTTACAATAAAGATTTATTCTTGGGGGTGAGAGTGGAAACAAAGTAGGATGAGGTTGAAAGTAAGGGTCAAAGTGATTTAATGTTTTATTTAAAATACTTGAAACACGGTGTCTGGGTGGCTCAGTGGGTTAAAACCTCCGCCTTCCGCTCAGGTCATGATCTCGGGGTCCTGGGATCGAGCCCCGCATGGGGCTCTCCGCTCAGTGGGGAGCCTGCTTCTTCCTCTCTCTCTGCCTGCCTCTCTGCCTACTTGTGATCTCTCTCTCTGTCAAATAAAAAAATAAAATATTTGAAACAAATAAGATAAAATATCACACTGATTCAAAAACCAGACCACCAGCTAGTTGTCAAGAAGTGGCAAGAAACAGAAGAATCTTAGTTAAAGCCTGTCCTGACTCCTCTGAATCCAGAGACAGAGTTAGTCTTAAAAACAAAAACAAAAACAAAAAACTACAGAAAATCTTTCATCTTCCCTTGTGTAAAAAGGGATCCTGAAATTTATCAATTCTTGACTTTTCTCAAGGCCCTAAGGTTTTTTACCTTCCAAGAGTACTAAGCTTTTCCAGAACAGACCTAGGGGCTTTTGTGTGGATTGCGAAAGAGTTACGGCCTTTCTCTGAGTGGAAATGAGAGCTCTTGATTCCTTATGCAAATTCTAGAAGGCCCATGGCTAGCCTTGACAGCACAACATGCTATGAGGAATAGAGGAAGGGGAAATGGACCTCTAAGAGTAGAAGGTATGGAATGAAGTCTATGGAATGGAGGAATTAGAACCTGACCTCCAGGAGAGAAGGCATCTCTGGCCTCTCTCCATCTTGCCAGGCAAGGTGAGGGTAGCCTCAGAAAGGAACAGAATATTCCTCAGGCCCTCATTTTATCTGAGATTCTCTGAATCAAGAAGAGATTGTCCCTAAACAAAGACTGAGAAGGCAGAACCAAGAGCCACTGGGCTGGACTTGCTCTGTGCAGGGATTACAAACAACCTCGGTCTTCTCCACACTCCAGGGTCCATGGGACATGGTGCGTTTGCGGGTGTTTGTGTGTGTGTGTACAGGGCTTCCCAATCATTTTGTATCAGTTACCTGTTGCCATAATAATGCTGTGTAATAACCCACCCCAAAACTTAGTGACTTGAAACAACAACTATTTCTTGAGTTCCTGTCTCTGAGGCTAGCAATTGGGACTGAGCTCTGCTGGGAAGCTGTGGGCTCAGTTGGGCTCTACTGTGTGTAGGGTCAGCGGCAGGTGTGGGAGTCCGCTCTGTAATCTGAGCTGGGCTTTCTCACAACTCAGGGGCCGAGGTGTCTATCTCTTCTTTCTGCCCGTCTGCTCTATCTTCTCTGCAGAGCTTCTCCATTTACTTGCAAACTTCCTCATAGCCCTTACTGGCAGCCACACTCCCAAGGCTACAAGAATTTATATCTCTGCCCTTCACTGCTAGCTGGCTGCAATAGTCCGTGTGTGTGTGTTTCAAATTCCCAAAGAAAGAAAATTTATTAGTTCAGCCAAATCTATCCATGGCTACCCTTGGACCAGATGTCCACTCCTGGATTAGCCAGTTGTACTGAGGGAGGCTATGAAGAGGATAGGGAAATCAGATTTCCCTCTGTAAAATGAAGGGTAGGGATTAAGAAGATCCATAATCCCCTTATCAGCTCTAACATTCCATGAAAACAGGAGTAAAAGAGAATGAATTAAGAAAACTTAAAAGCATTATGCTGGGTCCATCAAAGAGACAGGCTGAGCTGTTGCTTGCTTTATATTTGAATGCTGTGCATGGTTTTCATGATGGCAATAATAATTTATTGACAAAATGCTTTTATTGAATTGCCTTTACTGAAGAGGCCCTGCATGCTTTTTCACCAGCTTGTTACAATTAAAAGCAGCAGTAAACAGAGCCTTTCTATTTAGACTGAAAAGCCACAATTAAGCTTGCTCAGCTATAAATAGGAGGCAGCTTCACATCTATGGCCCCAACTGCACACATTATAGACTCCAGCCCCAGATGCCCCCAATTTATTTCTGCAGGGCAAACCAATAAATTGTCAAACTCTGACCTTAAAACTGACAATTTCTTAGAAAATGGAAGTAGGTAAATTGTGCATAATTCTAGATAATTACTGGGATGTCCATGAGGCCAGGAAATGAGTACACATGCTGGAAATCTAAATTTACAAGCTTCTAGCTTTTTCATTTTGCCATTATGAGACCACATTTTGCCTGTCAGGGTGGCTGTCAGACCTAGCTCTCCTTTGCCTGGGAGGCATCAAAGAAAATAACAAATTTAAAAATTGGGAAAGGGAAAATGGAAGATACAAAGTGTGTTCCCAAGCTTCCCAGTGATTCAGTAAAGAGACTAGAACATGGACAGTCATTGCTAAATGTTTCTTAATTTAAAAAAAGGACCATTCATCCCATTTATAAGCCATATGTACTGACTTTTCAGAGTTGAAAAGGCATTTATTTCAACCTTCTCATTTTCTGTAGGAGGAAACCAGAGGCTCAGGAAGCCACAGGAATTGTCCAAGGTCACCGAACTTGACATTGGCAGAGCTGGAACTCAATAGTTTTCCTGACTATTACTCCTGTATCAGTTGAATGGAAAAATTTGCCTTCTCCTTCTTTCCAGTACAAAAGTCTATGTTAATGGGATCTAAGTAGTAAAAAGTCCAAAGGATACAATATTTCTTTGAGTGCAAGACAAGCTTTCAAAGATGATAGGATTTTCCCACTTAGAGATATAGGATCCCCTTTACCTCTGTATCCCCCATCTGAACCAAAAGTCACCAGTTTCCAAAAAACCCCCAAAGAATGATTTTCCAAAATGTGTCTTGGGTAATGATGCCATTTTGAGACTCTCAGGTCTTGGTTTTCTGTTTGAGCATGTCCTATGTCTCCCAGTGATTTTCCACCTGCCTCTGACTCTCCTTGGGCCATGTGCTAGGATAGTCTCTGTTGCCCTTTCCATCATCTCTATCATCTCTGTGCCCCAAGGCACTGATATTTATGGATTCCTCAATGGTACCCCAGTCCTTTGGCCACCACTGAGCTTGGCTAATGTTGGGAGGGTAACTAACAGGAGACTGGATAGCAAGCGATTAAAAAGCCAGGATATTTATTCCTTCATTTCCTGTAGAGTGAAGTAGAGTTGCCCATCTGAGCTCATCCCAGGTTAAAGCGTAAAAGCATCCCAGAGTGAGAACAAATGACTGCTATGGTAAACCATTCAATTTTCAGGGGTGGTGGGTTGTGCAGCAATAACTGATACAAAATACAACAGGGAGAAAGAAGAGTTTAAGAAAATACCACCGTTCTAGAAACTGAGATAAACCACGTGGGGGGTCAGAAATGGAAGTGAATGCAGAGGAGTAACTGGGATTGAGTTTTCAGACTCACTTAGTTCCAGATCCAGAAGCAAATGGAGAAATCTGGGTTCCTGTGGGGGTAACAAGAATAAAAATGTCCCATGGGAAGGAAGAGACTGACTTTTCAAGCTCACTGCTTGAAACTGGAAGAAAGTTTGAGGTTTTCTCACTCATTAAAGCATGCTGAAATACATTCTTAAAACCATGTCTCAACTACCATTTATATAAAGCTATGTGGCAGGGAAACTTTAAGAAATAAAGTCTTCCATTCTCAGTTGCTGAATATATAATAACTCCAATATCAGTGACATTTGGGAGCCCTGAGCTACCAATAAAATCCTGGTCTTAGACTGAATATTCTGAGGAGGTGGTAGAAGAAGAAACCAAATATAAATCTGCAAAACCATGAGACATAGGGGTTGAGATGAAGGAGTGGGGGAAAGAGAGAGAGGGAGGGAGAGAACCTCCATTCAATAATAAAATTCCAAAACACATAACGAAATAACACTAAGACAGCAACAAAATCAACAACTGGAAATGAATTTACTCAAGATGAAGTGGAGATAAGAGATTATTTCCCACAAATCTTCACTGAAATAGCTACTAAAGAATGTATTTTAGGCAGAAGAAAGCACCCTCAGAAACAGAGAGGGATGAGATGGAGTACATAAACAATAGTACAGAATTTCATAAAATATGATCAATGTAGTTTGCTAGTGACTCAAAAAGAGAATGATATTTTTCACATAACAAGGTACAATTCAAATTCTACCAAACAAAAGATGAAGAAGATACTCAATGAGTAATTAAAGTACACTAAGTTCTTGGGTTATTTGGGAGGAGGGTAGAGACACTGAATAACTTAAATTTTGTTAAGGTTTTTACGCTTTAAGCCTTAAGAACAAGGTTGTCAGGCCTTTAAGAATCCAGCTGTATATGGTTTATAATAGGAACTCCTAAAATATAATCATCCAGAAAGGTTGAAAATAAAGGCATGGAAAAAGCCAAAAAGGCAATTACTAACTAAGAGAAAGCTGTATAGCTATATCAATATCAGATGAAATTGAATATAGGCCAAAAAGCATAGAAAGAGATGTACATCATGATAAAAAAAAAATTCTGTATTTGAATAGCTAACACCATGGCTTGAAATATAAAGGGAAAACAATGATGAAATTAAAGACAAAATAGAAAAATCTACCATCCTATTCAAGGTTTTAAAAAATATATATCAATGATCCATGTATACAATGGAATATTATGCCTCCATCAGAAAGGATGAATACCCAACTTTTTTATCAACATGGACAGTACTGGAGGAGATTATGCTGAGTGAAATAAGTCAAGCAGAGAGAGTCCATTATCATATGGTTTCACTTACATGTGGAGCATAAGGAAAATCATGGAGGACATTTTGAGAAGGAAAGGAAGGGTGAATTGGAGGAATTAGGAGGGGGAGATGAACCATGACAGACTGTGGACTCTGAGCAACAAATTGAAGGTTTTGAAAGGGAGGGAGAGGGGGGTTGGGCGAGCCTGGTGGTGGGTATTGAGGAGGGCATGTATTGCATGGAGGCCTGGGTGTGGTACATGAACAGTGAAATGAATTTTGGAACACTGAAAAAATAAAATAAAAGTAATTGGAAAAAATAGAGTGAAACTAGGCAATGTTATCCACCACAATAAATGTTTAAGTAAAAAAAAATATATATGTATGTGTGTATATGTGTGTGTGTGTGTGTGTGTGTGTATGTGTATAAAAACCTGTGGAACCAGCAGAGAATATCAATATATATATTTTAAAAGCTAAATAGGAGCACCTGGCTGACTTGGTCAGTAGAGCATGCAACTCTTGATCTTGGGGTCTACACTTCAGATGTAGAGTCTACTTAAAAAATAAAATAATAAAATAATAACCCATTTTATAGTTGTAGAAACTGAGGCCCAGGGAAGTTGAGTGACTCCCTCAAGATCACAGTTTATATGAGTCAGAGCCAGGACTAAAACATTTTCTAATGCTAAGTCCTATGCCCTACCCATTTTATAATACTAAAACGTATAGAATAAACTGCATATTTGCAGAACTGACTAGCCTTTTTCCAGACCCTTAAAATAATTTTAAGTATGCATAAGTTAGCATCTCTGTTAGCACATCTTAAGTTAGCATATACGTTGGTGTTCTACTCACATTTCCTCGGTTCCCTTTGACCTTTTCAGTTTGCCTTCATTTGCTTTCTAAGTGTTTTGCTTCTAATTGTCCAACTCTGTGATTCTTTATAAAGAACCACCTTTAGGCCACTGGGGTGGCCAGTGAGAGACTGAAATTCCTGTGTCTTCAAGAGTGGTCTTTATCCAATCATGAACTTGGGTGGAAAAATCAGAGACAAAGCCAAAAAATCAAAGCCAATCAAACCTTGGGATTAGGCCAAAATCTGAGATGTAATTTACTCTTCCAACTTCCCCTGTGGGATCATGCTGAGATTAGAACGCTACTTTGCTTCTTTCCTTTTCTGTCCTGCTATCTTTCCACATCCAGTTTTTCCCAAGAGAAACTTTTCAATAAGCCAAATTGCACATGAGTTATCATCTCAAGATCTGCTTCTTGGAACCCTTTCCTAAAATAAGGACCATACAACTCTGTATTGGGAGTATAGAGTAGAGAGTGATCCTGGGTGAAAGAACATTTGAGTGGCTGAGGGTTCCTGATGTTGTCTTTTAGAATTTCCACTTTTATCTAGGCACTGGGAATCTGGCATTGTGAATGTAGTGTCTGCCAAAGTAGAGAAAAACTGTCTTGCAATTTCAGACTTGGGGTCAATAACTATTGACTGGCCAACTTTCCCTAACAGACCCTCTTGGGTCCAATTCTGGATGAATGATGGTCAAAGCTAGAGGATTCTTGACTTATAAACGTCTCTTTCTTTTCTTTTTTCTCTCTCCCTCTTCCTTTTCTTCTTCCTCCCTAAGACTGGCTCTGAAGATGTAAAGATGGCAAATCAGGGTTCTGGGCTTAAAGATGCAAAACCACTAATAATCATACAAACACCATTATGATCTTTCAGGTTGGTCTGGCCATTATTTCAGCCCCTACTTTAAATTGCATAGCTTTGCACTTCTTTACTTTCCAAGTTTGGATCTACACATGGGCCCTATGTAGAAATCCAGGGCCATTGCATAGCAGGCAAAAAATTCCACTACTTCCTGTGGCTTAGAATATTATTTATATAATAAAATGGTTTCTATCTCCTGAATGTATGCTATTTGCCATTTTACAAATGAAGAACCTGAGGTTGACAAGAGAAAACTAACTTGTCCAGATTCACATGGCTAATATGTAGTTAGGTCTTGACGCCAACAGACCAAGGATTTGGTACTCTCATAAGATCCCTGAACCTCTATGTATACTATAAGTGATCGCATTTCTTGCCCCTAGTTTTGCTGACCCGGGCTCTAGCACTGGGTTTGTCTCTAGTTTTCTTGCTAAGTATTCTACTTACACTTTTTTGATTAAGAACCTGACACCCATCCTTGACCCACTTGTTTTCTCTGCCTGGGAGATGACACCTGCTCCTCAAGACATATCTTTAATCTCTACCAGCCATCCCCTACATATACACTTAGCTGGAGGATTTGCCTGAATACACATCTCTGGGGACTGCCTACTTTAAATCTCTGCTCACCTCCTACCAAAATTAGCTGAGGCAATGAGCACCTAAAACCCTCAGTGCCATGTTAGGTCATCCCCAGAAGCAGAACCTAAGACAGGGAAAAATCAGGTGCCTATGGTACATTGAGAAAGGACCTTTACGAAAAGCATCTAAGCGAGGAAAGCAGACAGGATAGGGCAAAAAGACAGTCAGAGATGTGTGTTCAGGTAAAATCTAGACTTGGCCTGATCCATGAAAAGCTCTGGAGCATAAATCACAATGTGGATATGATTGTCCCCTCCTTAAGGCAAGGGGGCTGGCCTTTTGTACACCTGTATCAGTCAGTCATTACTATAGGCTTCTCCCGGTGGGGGCATAGAGATGCAACCTCCTAAGCATCATTTGAAGGCAATTCGTGGGGAAGGGGGCCTTTGTGAGCCCTTAGCAGCCAATACTTACAGAAACCAGGGCCTGGGATCTTCTGCCCATCCAACAGCATCTACCTCAAGTGCCTAAGCCACCGGCCCTGAACATGGGGTTTCAGAAATCAAACTTTTTTCTCTCTCACTCCCCGTTCCTGGCCTCTTCCTGCTCCCCACCAGTCCAAATGGCTGGGGTCCCCCACAGCTTACTTGATTTTAGTATCTGCACAGAGTCAACCACGTCGGCGCCCGACACTTTATTAGTGTTCTAAATCTTTGTTTACAGTTACCAAGACTCCCCAGGTGGCAGCAAAAAAGTCAACAAGGAAATAAAACTCCACCAGCTGGCGTATTAGTTGGGGATAAAACCACCACACAGGTAACAGCTGGGTATGCACCCACAAGCCCAGGGGAACTGCTGGCCCCAAAGGCTCATCTGGAGTTGCACATTTTAATCCCCCTTTCCAAGCCAGCCTGTTTATCCTCCACATCTTCCAGTTCCTTTGCACCATGTGAACCTCGGGAAGCTGAGGCAGTAAAGAGCTTTGAAGCTGTTCCACTGCCTTTGACAGCCCCTGACAGTCGTTTGATCCAATTGCTGACTGCTATCTCCAGCAATCCCTTGGCAAAATCTGTGCCATTACACCCCATTGTCTCCGTATTCTAAAACTCCTGTCTTCTGATGCTAAATTCTATGTGCTTCTTAGTGTGTGAAATTAGCACTTTAAGGTAGCTCTGAAGAAACTCCCCAGCCTGTTTTATCTGGAACTAAAGAAATTAGGGTGGGCGCACCTGGGTGGCTCAGTCGGGTAAGCATCTGCCTTCGGCTCAGGTCATGATCTCAGTGTGCCTGGACCACATGCATGTACCCCATGGGGTAGAGACCCCATGAGGGCTGCAGCAAGCTTAGACTTGAGAGCCTGTGCTTGAATCTTCATTCCAACAAGTCAGAGCTGGTGATCTGGGGCAAGTGACTTATAATCTTCATGCCTCAAATTTCTTCTCTGTAATATAATAGACACTACTACACGATTGCTCTGAGGATAACATTTGGAAATACATATTAAACATTCAGCTTCAAGACTGTATCTAGATTTGATGGGGCCTGAAGTTTCTACGAATATACCCTCCCACAAATTCAAACAATGAAAACACTTACATTTTCAAATTTTATGAAAACACGACCACATGAACATGCTCAATCCCCTTCCAGTGCCTTGGGAAGGGTCCTGCATGTGAGGGGCACCAAACTTCAGCTTCATTAGCTTTACTATAAATCTGCCTTTGCTTAACACAATGACTAGCATTTAGCTAGTGTTCACTATAGATTAATGATCATGGATTTGGTCTGGGAAAGAGGGTTCTCTGTTTCTTATACATGTGCTCCTACTTAGTCCCAGTGCCTCTTGGAAGTGACCCAAAGACTTGTCTTGGTGGTCTGGGATCTCGGGGGAGTTTAGGCTTTTTTTTT
>CM053610.1:28564071-28579772 GCA_028646535.1 Procyon lotor
TCAGTCAGAGAAAGAAAAGTATCACATGATCTCTCTTATATGAAGAATTTGAGAGGCAGGGAGGGGGGTTGTGGGGGGGTGGGGGAGAGAAATGAAACAGGATGGGATGGGGAAGGAGACAAACCATAAGAGACTCCTAGACTCGCAAAATGAACTAAGGGTGGCTGGGAGCCGGGAGGTAGGGGGAGTAGGGATAGGGTGGCTGGGTTGTGGACATTGGGGAGGGTATGTGCTATGCTAAATGCTGTGAAATGTGTAAACCTGACGATTCACATACATGTACCCTGGGGCAAATAATACACTATATGTTAATTAAAAAAATAAATTAATAAAAAAAAAGAGTGACTAGACTTTGGCTGGGTACAGAGGGCTCAGGGAATAGTAATGTTCCACTTCCACCAAATTAAATATATATATATGTATATATATTTATGTGTCTACAAACTGCAGAAAGCAGTAAAATTTTGCAGACACATTTTCCACAACAGCAAAAGCTTTGAGTCAGGTAGGATGACTCGGCAAATTCTTGTGGCTGTTGGTGTCAGGATTCCCAAATGGCAACTTGCCCAGTTTGGATCACTTCAAGGTCAGATGGCCTTGTGTCCTGGAATGGACCAGCCCACACAAGACTCCTGGCCTTGCCCAACCTGCCTGATAGTCAAACAGATGACCAATGAGAAGCAGGCTCATTATTTTCCAGCAGTTACTCAGCCAATTGGCAGCTCCCAGCAAATTGAGTCCTGGAGTGGCATTATATGAACATCAGTGGGGTGGCTGCTTTCTCAGGCCAGTCCAGGAGAGCAGATAAATCACCGTGATGTTATTGTCAGAGGCAGTTTCCACTGTGACTATTGCTCCATATCGGATCAGCGGAAGTGGGTGCCTCAATTTTCTTGCACTCCCCCTTCCTACATCCAATTTAAGAATTAAGCTTTTTGGTCTAAATATGAAAACTGAAACAAACACATCAAAACATGACTGCCTTGGGGTGCCAGGGTGGCATAGTCAGTTAAGCATACAACTCTTGGTTTAGGCTCAGGTTATGATCTCAGGGTTGTGAGATCCAGTCCCACATCAGGCTCTGTACACAGTGTGGAGTCTGCTTTGGAATTCTTTGTCTGCCCGCCCCCAACCCTGCCCACCTCCTGTCTCTCTCTCTCTCAAGTAAATTAATTAAAAAACAAAGCAAAACAAAACATGACTGCCCTTAGTGTTATCCTCTGTTTCTACCTACCTCCCCAAACATCTATTGTGTGTTCATTAATTTACTCATAAAAAGATGATACAGAACTTCACAATGCCATCGAAGGTATTACTTAAAATTCAGGCCTGCACTCCACAGTGATAAAACCTGTGCATCTTTTGAGAAGTCATGCCAAGGAAAATCTGCTCTAAAGCAGGTAAGTTCTAAAGATAATGTGGCCTGATTCATCTACCATCAGGCAGATTTCTCCTTGGGATTCTTCTTTAGCAGCAGGGATGGGTTTGTTCTGAGTGCTGAGTCCTCCATACCCTCTAAGCTTTGCAGCTATGGTTTGTTTTATGAGGCAGCTGGCAGGGTAAGGAGCTGAGCAGATGCTGGGTAGCAGGTCTCAGCTGGCCGGAAATGGAACCTCAGGTCTTGACTCATCAGCTCTATTCTAATCCCATTGATCTGACACTTAATAACATGGCAATAGCATCTGTCCTGAGCCCACTACCCCCTCATGACCACCCTTTTCTGTGTTCTCCACTCCAATCTCCAGGACACTGGAAGCATGAGTCGGTCAACTACTTTTCTTAACCATTACCATGGATGTGATTTCAAATTGGTGCTAGCTAGGTTTATGCCTGGGCAAGATGGCAGGTAGGGGCAGCCACAGACCAGTAAGAGTAGACCTACTTCTCTTTATTTAGGGACTGTGTTTTTAGGAAAGAGCTTTTGAGTGGGGGGAAGTTTGAGCCTCAAACGTTAATCTCATCATTTTGCTTCCATATTTCAGAGACTGAGCCTATTGTACTGTGTTTTTAAAATGATCAAATGAAAATATGAGAAATCTGGAAGCCATATAGGTAAGAAATGGTTGAAGGTACTGATGGCACTCAGATGAAAGTTATTTTCAAACTTTGGAGATGTTGCCGTGTGAAAACAGAGCAAATAAGTTTTTGTGTTTCCCTGGATAGAGTGTAAGTTCAATGGAAGGAAGCACTTCCTCACAAAGTAAAGCCACCCAGCAATGGAGGCAAGACCCTGCTTCTTGAGGTAGGGCTCCTTATCATGACAGGAACTTAAGTTCCACAACTATTTTAGGAGATACCAGAACTCTAAGAGAAAAGTTGGGATAGAACGTGATCATTCTTCCACCTCTGATTCTAAGATATATGCAGAGCTAACCTTTGCAGAGTAGTTCCTATGGTCTCATTTCATATGTGTTATCCCATATAACTCCCACAGCACTCCCATAAGTTGAGTCCAGTTGTTATGTTTTGTTTTACATTCCTGGTCCCTCTGCTTGGAATATTCTTGCCTCTGGTACTGTGTGGCACCTTCCTTTCACAATATTCTGGTCTTCTCTGTGTTTTATCTCCTCCAAGAGTCTTCCTGCTCATTGCAATATGGCCATCCCTTCCCTCAATTCCCCTTCCCTTTCTCTGCTTTATTTGACTCTATGGCAATTAGCACTATCTAAAATTATGTTACAAGTTGATCCATGTATCCACTGTCTTCTCTATGAGAACAGAAGGACTTGGCTGGTTTTGTGTAGTGCTCCATCCCTAGCATATGGAATCAAGGTTGTGGTACATGGCAGAACATATGTTGGGAATGAATAAATCAGTCTGTTTTACAGATGAAGAAACTGAGGCACTGAAGAGGTGAATCTAAATCCCCAAGGTCACACAGTGAATAAATAACCAGTGAGCGCTCAAGGATTTGAATAATATGGTTCCAGAGTCCACAGTTGTAACTGCTATACTCAGTTTGATTCTTTGAAGAGACCATGATTTCTGGAAAAGCTTAGACCTTTAAAAATTCAACGACTGGCTCTGGCCAGTCACCTCTTGTTTTATTACTCCAAACGACTAGCGCCTATAAACAGGTGGCCATTGATTGCCCCAACATGGTGTCACAAAGCCCAGTGAGAAGGCATAAAGCAAAGGTCAGAAGGCTCAAGGACACCTTTGCCTCACTGATCTTTAGCCTGCACAAAGATTTGGTGAGCAGAGCAGGTGGGTCAGAAGGGAACAGTGAATAGCTTGATAGTCACCTGGTTCTAATCTGCCCATGGGCAGATATATTGACTCTGACACCAGTCCCATGCCTGGAGCCCTCAAAATCAAATTTGCAAACTCAGAGCAGATTCCTTGCCTCTCCCTGTGATTTGAAGGGGCTGAATTTATGTTCCCTGCCTCCTCTTCTGGGTAGGGCTTGGATTTTTCCATGACAAAAATCATATTGATTTGAATATTAACAGATCATAAAAGAGAGTCAACATTAGCTTTTGTAGTTAGAAAGTATACAAACCTGAAAATCAGACACACCTCAATTAAAATTCAAGTTAGCTATCCTCTGGGCACTTCAGTTTTCTTACCTGAAAAATAGGAACTAAGCCTTCCCACATGGCTTTTGTAAGGATTATCTGAGAAAATGTAAAGAAGGACATCTGCCATTGATTTTCTCTTTAAGTGTCAGACCATTGTTTTCCTGCAAGCTGCCTTCTACTCCTTCTGTGACTGGGTATAGAAAAGAGCTTTATCAGAAGGAGATATTCATTGAATCCAAAACAGCAAAATCAAATCAGGGGGGAAAAAAAAGGACATTTCAGTTCACTGAGGCCAGAAAAGTACTACATTTGTGTGTTGTCTGCACCTTCAGCTCTTTCGGTCAGGCTCTGCACCATCTTCCTGCTTGAGTCCTCAGGTCTCCATACCCTGGCTCACAGAGATTTAGATCACTGTGGCTTCAAAATGGCAGAGCTAAGAGAGGACTGAAACAGGAGCTTTTTATAACCAGAGCCTACCCTTGGCCATAAAAGGTGAGGACATTTTTGCTAGGGTAGACATTTTCAAGGACCCAACTGGGCCTGTGGATCTGCCAGAAAATTCCTTCTGTTTCCAGTGGATTAAAGTCCAGTGCCCAGCACTTTTAGGCTCAACCTATTAAGCTTTCTTTTGGGGTCACCATTGTTCTTCAGCTTAAAAATCATCTTCATTCAACTAGGGGCACCTGGGTGGCTCAGTGGCTTAAGCCTCTGCCTTTGGCTCAGGTCATAATCTCAGGGTCCTGGAATCCAGCCCCACATCGGGCTCTCTGCTCATCGAGGAGCTTGCTTCCCCCCTCTCTCTTCCTGCCTACTTGTGATCTCTCTGTTAAATAAATAAATAAAATCTTTTAAAAAATCATCTTCATTCATCCAATAGTATCAGATTCTGCTGGATGGCTGTTACTAACAAAGCTATGAAATATTTGCTTATAAAATATGATACTAACATAGAATACACTGAGAAATAGATCTATAAAGTGAACTGTGCTTATATTGTAACCACTAAAATTTTTGTACTTATCTCTGGTCATTACTGGGACCCGCTGGAGTCTAATACAAAGTCCTATGCAGTTGTGTTGGGTTGTTCCAAAGAGAGGGTAAGAAAATACATCTTATACATCTCTAGTGAGAGGCAGGCTCTACCTCTTTTTGAGGTTCAAAACACCAAGAAGGGGTATTTAAAGGTGCAGGATGAACAGAAAGATTATGTTTACTCTTGGGGTGCTTTAAAATAAATGTGAACTTCCTTACACTTGTATATACTCAGTTTCAATCAAAACAAAACAAACAGAATTAAACCTGACATCTTGGAATGAGAAATCTTAAGATTGCTTGGCATGAGGTAGGTTCTCCATAAATAATTTGAGTGGATGAGAGAGTAAATGAATAACTAAGTCATGAGGCCTCTGACGTTTGAGTGATACAGAAATATCCTGAAGCACTGGTGAAAAGGGAAAGCTTTTTTTAATCCAATTAAAGAATTTTAAATCTCAAAAAGGGAGCAGATAATTACTTTTGCTCTATGTTTTTCTTTTTTTTTTTTTTAATATTTTATTTATTTATTTGAGAGACAGAGTGAGAGACAGCATGAGAGAGGAGAAGGCCAGAGGGAGAAGCAGACTCCCTGTGGAGCTGGGAGCCTAACATGGGACTCGATCCCAGGACTCTGGGATCATGACCTAAGCCGAAGGCAGTCGCTCAACCAACTGAGCCACCCAGGCGCCCTGCTCTATGTTTTTCAATGGGTTAATAAACAAAAGAATTCTGGTCTCTTCTCAGGAGGCTATCTGTATTGATACCATAGACTTGGCCAATTTTTCCCATTTATTCCTAGTGAATGGTATCACTTTTAATGCTCTGCTGTCCAAAGATAAATTTGATATGCCCCAAGAGGAAGAAATACATAGTTGGGCCAGCTTTTCTCAACCTTGACGCTGTTGACATTTGGGACTGGTTAATTCTTTGTTGTAAGGAGCTATACATCGTAAGATGTTTAATAGCGTCCCTGGCCTCTACTCACTAGATGCCAGTGGCACCCCACCCTGAGTCATGACAGTCAAGATGCATCCAGACATTGCTAAATATCCCTAAGAGTAAAAATTGCCTTTGGTTGAGATTTAGACCTTAAAAATTGTCAACTGTTAGAGATGTAAAATTGACTCCTAAGCTTTAAAAAACTGCAAACCAATTTTTTGCTAAGTGCAACTCTGCATTAATTTTGGCTTCAAGTTAAGGTGGCAAAAACATGCATTATCTCCTTCAGGATAAGATAGCATTTCAAAGAGGGAGAAGCTGAAAGTGTCAGATGTCAGAAAGATATCAAGCAGCAGTAACACTGTCATTTCCATACCTATTCCATCCGTCTGAACAAGGCACACAATCAAGGCCAACCTGAGTTGGACAGGCAAGTACACACTTCACACTTCCCTTGGAGGTTGAGGGTTGGGGGAGGAAGGAATTGAGATAAGCTAAATAGTAATATACTACAGTTACATTGATGAGCTTCAAAGACCACATTTAATACCACCATATTTCTTCAGTTCTCACTGGTTCCATTTTTTTGAAGGACAAAGAGTGGGAAGTACCGTTGGCATTTGAGTCGTGTTTGCAAAACATACTAAGATCTTAGCTGGGAAAGCACACAACATAAATACCAAAATTTTCTTAGTTACCTTTAAGAAATCTTACTACTAAATCAGCAGATGGGCAGTTTTATTGTTGTGTTTGTTTTCAGGACCTTTGGTGAATATTGCCTTAATTTGGGTTAATTACTTTGAAAGAAAACCTAAAATATCAATGCAAATGGTTTAGCCCTGCTTCTTTGTAACCAGAATGCTAAATAAATCACTAGCAGCTTGACAACAGCCAGCAGCCTACGACAGAGGGATAGTCTGTATTTTCTTCCACCTTCTTATGTACTCTGCTACATGAGTCATGATGATACTAGAGAGCTCTGTGTATTGTTTAGGCTTCTATATGCTTTAAGGAATATAGAGAGGAACTGGAATGGGTCCAGCAACAAAATTATTATTGTAACAGAATAGAAATTGGATGCTTTATAAGATAGTTAATAAGTATCTACTCTGGATTTCATTATTTAATCACTCAAATGCTCCTGGTACAACTTCCCAGAGACCTCATGGAGGCTAATCCCATAATTTTAGGAATGAGGAAATGAACTGAAAGAAAAATTCATGTGTTGTTCAAGGTCACCCTTTAGCTGTAGCAGATATTAAGCTAGATCAGCCCAGG
Source organism: Procyon lotor (assembly GCA_028646535.1). Classification (NCBI taxonomy): domain Eukaryota; kingdom Metazoa; phylum Chordata; class Mammalia; order Carnivora; family Procyonidae; genus Procyon; species Procyon lotor. The sequence goes on from CM053610.1 coordinate 28,570,845, forward strand.
TTTTCTGGCTCCCAACCCCAGAACTTTCCAGCATGCCATTTTTGTTAATAAAATAAAAGAAATGGGGTGGATCAGTTGGTTGGCTCTGTTGGTTAAGCAACTGACTCTTGATTTCAGCTCAGCCCATGATCTCATAGTCATGAGATCAAGCCCTGAGCATTGGGCTCCATGCTCAGTGGGGATTATGGTTGAGATTCTCTCCCTTTCTCTCTCTGTCCCTTTCCAACTCACCCCACAATCTCTCTCTCTTAAATAAATAAATCTTTTTAAAAAAAAATAATAAAAATAAAGTAAAAGAACAAGAAGGTGGGTATTTGCCCTGAAGGAGACTATAGTAGTAGTCTTGGATTTTAAGTACATGAAAGTCTTTTTCATCATCCATGATGCAGAACTCTGGGATCTCAAATGGAATAGATGAAAAGCTAATTTTTGAGAATAAATTTTTGAGACCCCCCCCCCCCAGTGGTCTCATCTATGGAGAGGTGAGATAAGAATATTTATCCCAAATGATGCTGTCTTGGTGTCCCTCCCCTATCCTTACTCTGCATGTCGTCTCTGGAGCCTAGGCTTATGGCTCTCAAATATTCTCCCCCAACCTAAATTTCTCTTCTAAACCCAGAGCCATAAGGGTATCTAGGTGGCTCAGTCGGTTAAGTGTCCAACTCTGGATTTCAGCTCAGGTCCTGATCTCAGGGTCATGAAATCAAGCCCTGGGTCGAGCCCCAGGTTATCTTCACCTCCAACTCCGTGCTCAGTGGAGAGTATGTTTCAGATTCTCTCTTTCTCTCCCTCAGCTTCTTCACCTCTTTCTCTTTCCACTGTCTAAAATAAATGAATAAGTCTTAAAAAAAAAAGTCATAAATAAATAAATAAATAAATAAATAAATAAATAAATAAATAAATAAATAAACAAGCAAGCAAGCAAGCAAGCAAGCAAGCAAGCAAGCCCAGAGCTTGATTCAGCCTCTGGGTGAATATCTATTGGCCTATAGTCACCTGACAATAAATTCTCTCTCTCTGCTTGTCCTTCAAACAACCACATCCTTCTCTGGTCTCCCTCTTTCAGTGAGCATCATTTTCATCCCCCCAGTTGCCCAGCCCAGAAACTAGGAATTCAATGTAGATTTCAATTTTCCCTACCATGCCTCACATCCAAGGAGCCACGCCCTATAATTCTATAACTTCAATATTTTCTAATTGTCTCCTTCCCATCACTCATTGACATTGTCTTTAGTTCAGTTCCTTTGTCATTTCTCACCCAGATTATATACTGAGCTCCTAATTGTTCCTTCAGTGCAACTCCAGCCCTCTGTACAAGCCATCTGTATAGAACACACATTCTTCAGTGAATTTTCTCCAGTAAAAAATAAATTTGAACTCTATATAGTAGGCTGGTTTATATCAGCATTTGTACGCTGAGCATGGGACATTTGTTTATTCATTCAACATTATTTATTTAGTGTCCATTATGGGCCAGGCCCTGGAAAGACAATAGCAAAAAAAACAATACAAATTAAAAAAAAAATCCCTCTTGGGGAGCTCAAAACCTAGTAGGGGGAGACACACAATACAAATTAAATAGATACTTATAATAAAAAATATAAATCAATAAAATATCTATTAAGTTAAGAAATGAAATCACTTGTTAGAAAAATAAAGCAGAGAGGAGGGTTAGCAATGTTGAAAAAGCAGGGCTGAAATGTTACATGAGGTGATTATTAGAAGCCACACTAAGAAGATGACATTTAAGAGGCTTGTACATAGTAGGCACTCAGCAAACTTCTTTTTAAATGATGAAATATGTGGGTAAATGCCTAATTGCATGTGACTCCCAATCAACAAGTTGTGAATTAATCAAAAACGTAGATCCTCCCCCATTTTACAGGTAAGGAAACAGGGACTCAGAAAATGAAAGTGACTTGCCATCCAGAAGATGATAGAGTCAAGTCTCTACCCAATTTTTTATTCTCTAATATAAATGAAGAAACTAGCAACATTGCCTCAAAATTCAGTTTACAACTTGAAGGCCTCTACTTGATTCAGGAGGTCTAGAGCCTGGAGTGCATTCTGTTGTAGTTTTGGTCCATCTGACATTCTGTGAAACCCAGTAAGGTCCAGAGTGAGTTTGAGATGGGTTCGGGCTTCTTTCTGGATTAGCCCGGCTCAACCAAGCAGGCTGACTGCTCCTTTGCCCATTTGTTATTTGTTCACATGGTGAGAATTGCATGTCTGTAACAAGCAGTGTTCTAGACGCTATGGGTTCTGCTGAGAACAAAATAGACTTTCATGGAGCACTTTGAAAGGCAGACAATAATATGTAGTGAATCTGGTAGTGGTAGCTCTGGAAAAAAAGAAATGGAGCGGAGTTGGGGACAGGAGGTTAAGAGGTGGGCCGACTAAGGAGAAGTGGAAGAAAACTGTAGTCCTCATGCAGAGAAGGGTTTGGTCAGCTGGTAACACAAAGGGTAGATGTAAAGTGCCAGGAAAGGAGTTGGTTAAGTGGACAACTCTTGCTCAGAGCTTTTAGCTCCACCTGTAGGAGAGTCCTCAGGTACCCCACCTCCTGCCCTCGGCAAAGGCAACAAGGTCCCTCTTTAAACTGACTGTGGGTCTTTGTTTTACTCTCTGAAATTCCCTGGATCACCTTTCCTGATGTTTTTCCTTCTCAAATTTGTAATTCCAGGTTGGATGTAAAAGTGAGGTCTATCCTAGAACTTAAGACAGAGGAGGACATCAAAGCACCTTCAAACTGATTATAACCTAATAAAGAGTTTCCCAAAGTCCACTGATGTACACTGCCCGTGAGATTGCTGGTTCTGTGTGGTCCTCTCTTTTTCCCCACCAGGAAAAAGAAAAAAAGAAAGCTTGACTATGACTTGCAAAGAAGCCTGCTTTAATTCAAACATGAGCTGTCATTTCATTGCAAATATTGACTTTTGGCTCACACAAAGTGTACAGGGGGGGCGGGGGGCAGGTGGCATGGGGGAATAGTACAGTTTAGGGAGAGCCTGGGAAAAGAAGCTTTTATAATTACTCTGTTCTCTCAGGGAAGAAAAATACTTTTGGCAAGTGTAAGACAAAAAATTTCCTTGCATTTATTTTGACAATACCTTCTGTTAATGGCAAATATAAGGTCTTCTTAGAAAAAAAACAAAACAAAACAAAACTTTAATTTGTAAAGTGAGTACAAGTGACAGGTTCTTGGATTCCTTCTCAACCTCTTCTTTTCTTTCCAAGGTTGGAAGTCTTAAAATTACACTTTCCAGATGCCCTTGCTGTTAGGGTTCTGGATACGAATTATATTGTGCCAGTTAGATGCAGTTGCCTGAATTTTGTAAGGCAGAAATAAACTGGAGGCAGTTTTGCTATAGTAGAGGCAGTTAATGTAAGCTTTAAAAGATATGAGTGGGGGCGCCTGGGTGACTCAGTGGTTTAAAGCCTTTGCCTTCGGCTCAGGTCATGATCTCAAGGTCCTGGGATCAAGCCCTGCATTGGGCTCTCCGCTCAGCAGGGAGCCTGCTTCCTCCTCTCTCTCTGCCTGCCTCTCTGCCTACTTGTAATCTCTCTCTGTCAAATAAATAAATAAAATCTTTAAAAAAATAAATAAAAATAAAAGATATGAGTGCACACAAGAGTCAGATTCAAAGTTCTGCTTTTCAGTGGACAGCCTCACAGGAATGACACTTAGGGAGGCAGCAACAGTGGAAAATGTAATGAGCACATTTTTTTTTACTTTGACATTGAAGCCAAGATTCCCACCATTGCCTCTGACTTCCATTCTTCTCACCAATTTGTAAGCACGTATTTCCCTGTATTAAATCACCTTCTGCTTGAAATAACTAGAATGGTTTTGTTTCCTTCACTGAACCCTGGTGATACAACACAGGTGACTAAAATTGTGAAGGTGGTAAATACTGGTCTTATGGGGGCCATAACTAGAAACACACATTTATATCCAAAGGAGAAACAAGTGAATTTCAGAAATGTTACAAATGGTGAGGCAAAGTAAAGCTGTGGATACTGAGGAAAATACTCATTGGTGGATGCTCTGTGACCTCAAATAATCTATCCAATTTCTCTTATGAAATGTGTTTTCAATTAACTTAATTGTTTTGGAGTTCTATAGCTGACTCACTTTTCCATTGGCTGGGAAATATCCATGTGGGAGACATTTTTATGGAGTGTAAGCGGTTCGTTTCTTTGATTACTTTTATCATGTAATCAAAATGTAGTAAAACTACTTGAGAGGCAAGGAGGGAGTTTGGGGGGGTGGGAGAGAGAAATGAAACAGGAAGGGATGGGGAGGGAGACAAACCATAAGAGACTCCTAGACTCAAGAAATGAACTAAGGGTGGCCGGGGTGTGGGTGGGTAGGGATAGGGTGGCTGGGTTGTGGACATTGGGGAGGGTATGTGCTGTTAAGTGCTGTGAAATGTGTAAGCCCGAAGATTCACAGACATGTACCCTGGGGCAAATAATACATTATATGTTAATAAAAATTAATTTAAAAAATTTAAAAAAAATGTAGTAAAACTACATTTTGTAGTTTTACATGTAGTAAAAACTACACATTTACCTGAACTTGCCCACCAACCTCCCCATTTGGTTTGCTCTTCCATTTCATAGCATTTGAGCTTCACAGGAAAGCTGACCCTGAGCTCATGGTTTCTTTAATAAACATGAAGAACAATTTTAAAAAGCTGTGGATGAACCAGGGACATTTGGGGTTTCATACCAATAGCTGGAGAGTCTGTGAGGAGGATAGGACCATGGCAGTAGCTGCTGATCCTATGAGTTCTTATATACCCAAGAAGTCTGTTAAGTTTCTCAGAGGAACATGGGAAAATCTAGCTGCCTTGGGAAGCCTGAAGGAAAGTAGAGCTTTCAGAAACATCTCCAAATATCTGCACTGTCAATACTGCAAGCAGAGGAGTCTTTTGAACGCTGAACCTGGCAAATCTTGCTCTAGAATTGAGGTGCCCTAGGTTTTAGGGGGATTTCATAAACAGAAATTGCCTCTCTGGCTGCAAGGTTCCCCTTTTCTTTCACTTTTGTAGTAGATCTTTGTTGTTTCTCCTGCCACTATCCACTCTACCAATCTTTGTTCATCATTCCTAACTCTTCCTTTGGAAACCACTCCCCTGCTACTCTCAGCCCATGTAAACATGGGCTGGCCTGGCCCCTGAAGGCTTTGAATAGAACCATTTGGAAAAGGGAACTCTTTCTGTTGGTATTAATAAAGAAGAAGAAGTGAGCTTATGACTAGAGGAGGATCTCCATGTGAAGGAAGCCAGAATGAGAATGCAGTCAACAGGAAAGAAAGATAAATAAATAAATGGAAAGAGAAAGACAGAAACAAAGACAGAATTCTTGAAATGCCATATGAGCCCTGAATCCAGCCATACCTGAACTCAGAACTACCCTCCTAGACTTAATTACATGGGTCAATGAATGTTCTTTAACACTTAAATCAGTTTGAACTGAGTTTCTATCACAATCCAAAGCATGCTGACTAAAGCTTTAATTGTTCTTTCTCAATATTAGTACAGTGCTAAGTACAGAGCATGTACTTTTTCTTTCTCCTTTTTCCTATAATTTTTTAGAATTCTTCTCTCACTTTCATCATATAATCATTCAGCAAATATTTATTATGCATCAATCATATGTCAGGCATTGTTCCCAATGGTTTTAGGAAAATTAATAAGGCTTGGACTTGCCATTTAAAAGTTCAGAGTCATCTCAAGATGATAAGCTGGTCATTTTTGTTTCACCAAAATTTCAGTTCTCAAAAAAAGCAAAGAGATTCAACACTCAATCTCAAGTGTTTGTAGCTCTTACCCATAATTTTACTTTATTGCATATGAATAGTTTGACTTAGTAGCAGAAGTTACCTTTCCCCAAATTCCTTCCTATTTTCAATGTGGTCACCTCATTTTTTCCTTAAGGAAGTTCCTCAGGCTTTCTGAGTCTTAGTTTTCTCATCTGTAAAATAAAGGGTGAAATGTAGTGGATTATCTGATTTCCTCTCAACTTGAAATTTTGGCAGTTAATTTATATAAATCCCTTTCTTCCTTGGGAGCAATGTCCTACTCTGCCCTGTAGCAGCCTTCTCCACACGTATATCTCCCACCTCCAAACCCCAGGAAATCAAATGGATTTCTCAGACAACTTCCATTCTTATTCCATTCTTCATACCTGTAAGCCATTCTCTCTGCAGCAGACAAACTGATCTTTCCCAACCACAGGTCAAGTCAAACCACATACTACACAACCCACACTTAAGGTCAAGTGGAATGCTATCACCTTGGAATAAAATTCAAATTCCTTATGTGGTCCTTGTCTTCCTTTTCCTCTCTTATCTGACTTCCTTTCCTCCTGCCCATTGCTCATTATACTCCAGCCACACTGTCCTGTTTTCTCCCCCTTGTATCTGCCATTCTTATTTCCCTCTCACTGACTTTGGTCTTGCAAATCTCTCTTTCTAGAACACTTTCCCCAGATCAAGGCAATGTTCCCTCGTTGCACTTAGGTCTTCACATGTGTCACTCATTTTTGTGATTTCCTGACTCCTCCTCCTATCATCCATCTAAAATAACATCCAGATCCATCTCTTCCATTGATTTATTTTCTCTCTAGCTCTTATCACTCCCCGGAATTGTAATAGATCATGTTATGACGATACTATGTTATATAATTAACATTGAATTTAATATAACTTAATGTAAATTATGTTAGCATAGAGAGGAGCAAATAGTAGAGGCTCATTTGGTGTTTGTGGAATGAATGAGTAATTCTACTCTAATTCCCAATTAGCCATCTGTTTAGCTCTGAGGCATATATGACAATATCCTGTTGTAAGCATCTTTTGCTCTAATGCATGGACAGTTTTTCTATCTAAGCAAATTTTTAGGAATTTGAAGGTCCCACAAGCAGATAGCTCCTCTTTTGTGAATTCTCACAGAATGTCACTAGCTAATAGAATTGTAATAATATTCTCGTAAGAGAGTAGATACTTTTTTTTTTTTTAAAGAACAGTTTTTTTTCACATTGTTAAAAGATTCAGTTGGGATGTGGTGGAATTATCAAACAATCTATATGGGTAGTAGATATAATTCAGTCCACCAGATGAAACTACAAAACAACGTTCCGAAATCAAGGTACAAATTCAGGGACTAAGCCGAACTGAGGCACTCTACCAATGAGATTTTTCCACCATTTTGTTAAACCCATCCAATTCAACCATAAGAATCTAGAGATACAGCTCAGGCAAAAGACCACAGTCAGCTGGACAACATGCTTCTGGCTAATCTAGGAAGGAGTTCATAAAAATCATCTGTCTTCATCTGTATTTGGTCCAAATTGAAAGATTAGGAACAGAAATCTGGGTCACAGTTCTGGTGAACAGAATAAAATTTAGAAGATGAAAGGTCAAGAATCTTCCTGCTATCTGCATTTACTTAAAGGTAATAAGAACACACAAGAATTTTTGTAACAGCACTGTTCCTAAAATGGTGAGACTCTCCATTATTCATCAAAGGTAGAAATGATAAACAAATCATATTATATTCATGAAGTGGATTACTATACAAAATGCAAGAATGAATGATTTACAATTGTATGTGGTGATATTGATACATCCTACAAATATAAGGTTGAGAGACAAAAACCAAACAACCAGTCACAAGAGTGTATACTAAATGATTCTATATGTAAAGTTCAAAAATAGAATTAATCCACAGTATAAGATCAGGATAGTAGTTACCCTTGAAGAGTTAACAACTAGAACGGGGATGTGAAAGAGATGCTGATGATAATCTAGTTCTGTTTTTGGGTCCTGGTTACAAGGATATGTTAACTCTACCAAAATTCATTTAGCTGTGCATTTACATGTGCATGTTCCTGTATTTATTTCATGTTTCAATAAAAGTTCACTAAAAAAACTTCATGTTTTAAGGAATTTTAAGCCAAGAAAATTAAGAAAGCCTCTTTTGCAAGTACTCACAGATTGATATGCCAACTTTCAAACCCATCAGAAGCATGTGTTGAAAAGAAGTTGAATCTCTAGCTGAATCTCGCAAAAAGAACACATTTGAATCTGAAGACATCGCATATTCTGAGTTTTTCAAAGGACAATGGTTTGGTATTCAGAATCTCAAGTTATATATTTTTTAAAATCTTATACCTTTTCTATGGGTCATTCACCCATATCAATCAATCAATGTATATTTTTATTATAAAATATATATGTGTATTTAACTGAAGAGGAAAGGTATTGGTGGATAGACATCTTTTTTCTCTTCTAGCTCAGATCATATATTTCTAAGAGTTTTGCATCATGATTGTGGATCTGTGGTGTGTTAGGAAAAGGAGAGCAGGAAGTAGCTGTCAGAGTAAAATGAGGTAATCACCAAAAAACAGGCAATAGAGCAGTATCTGAGAAAGGTAGCAGTTCGGGTATTTTTCTTCTAACCAGGGTATAACCAGCCTCTAAAGTTTATACAGAGGTGACTCTTCTATAAATCTCATTAGCTTGAGACATCTGCTTTTAGTAATGGAAGACAAGGTAATTTGAATTAACCTTATCACTGAGGACAACTAGAAAAGGCTGAGAAAATATATTTTAAAAATTAACAATAGGGGGGCACCTGGGTGGCTCAGTGGGTTAAAGCCTCTGCCTTCGGCTCAGGTCATGATCTCAGGGTCCTGGGAATGAGCCCTGCATCCAGCTCTCTGCTCGGCAGGGAGCCTGCTTCCCCCCCTCTCTCTGTCTACCTCTCTGCCTACTTGTGATCTCTCTCTGTTAAATAAATAAATAAATAAAATATTTTTTTTAAAAACATTAACAATAGGGATACCAGGGTGGCTCAGTCAGTTAAATGACCAACTTGATTTCAGCTCAGGTCATGATCTCAGGGTCATGAGACAGAG
>CM053610.1:28579872-28645230 GCA_028646535.1 Procyon lotor
AAAAATTAATAAAAGTCAGCTTGAAAGCATAAAAGAATAAATAAGATGGCAAGGAATTACCAACCAAATCCAGGGGGAGTTACAAATCCAGAGAGGTGAACTAATATTGGGTGCCACTTTTTTCCCATATGGAAAATGCATCTGAGAGCATGTAAAGGGTTTTTATGAGGAAGACAAAACTTGGAATCAAAGTCACCCAGCTCTCATATGTAGTTTAGCTCTGAATTATCTGGGTTGCCCAAATAAATCTGTAACTTGGATTAAGGTGCTTTCAAACTGCTAGTGTCCCAGGCATGTGACAGAAAGAAATGCAATTCCTTTCTAGAGGAAAATAACTTCTACAATTTTTCTTTTCAAATGTAATGTCTTATGCAAAATGAAATTAGTTAAAAATAGAAGACCTTTAAAAAGAAGCAACAAAAACTTCAGACAACAGAAAGAAAACCATGGGATCTTCCTTAAATGTGAATATAAGAAACAAACAGACTTGAAAATAACTTTTTTGCTTTATTGAAACAGATTAAAAATTAAGATTGAAAAATTTTACAAAGAATCATAAATTTTTTAAAAAAAGGACAAATGAAATTCTAGAACTGAAAGTTACAATGGCCAAAGGAAAAACTAGAGGATGATTTTAACAGTAGAATTGATGGAGCTGAAGAAAGAATTTGTGAGCTGGAGAACAGCTTGGAAAAAAAAAAAATAACCCAAATGAAGCATGGGGAGAGTGAACTGATAAATCATACCCATTTACCAAGAGATAGGCTGCTTTGTAGCAAAATCCTCTGTTTCCCCATTCTATGTACCATGTTCTTCTCTACCATCACCACCACCAGAGCTCTGAACCAATGTGCTATCACTCTGTTAACTTTTTCCTTCACCTATGTCGTATGGCAATTTTAATTTGATTTGACTAGTATGAAAAGATTCAAAGATGACAAACTTGGAAGTGGCTGTAGGCTTCATTTCACCCACAGATAATTTATTTGGGAGGGGGTATTTACAAGGCATTTTTAAAAGATTTTATTTATTTTATTTGAGAGAGAGAGTGCAGGGGGTGGGGGGGAGGGCAGAGAGATAGAGAGACTCTCGAGCAGCTTCCACACTGATCACAAAGCCTGACTCAGGGCTCATTCTCAGGACTCTGAGGACATGACTTGAGCCAAAACCAAGAGTCAGAAGCTCAACCAACTGAGCCACCCAGGTGCCCCCATAGGACATTTTTAAAATGTTTGAATATAAATGTCTTTACACTTGTAAAGGGGGAGAAAAACACTCCTTCCCTCTACTACTTACTTCTGACACCAAATGTGTGTTTTCTTTCCACACCAAGCAATTCTTCAATTGTCTGCAAACAGTGACTAAGTCCTACAATTTCACTCAGTTATGACACTAACTACCCAGAGTTAGCACAGACCCCACAGGTTAAGGGCTCAGTTCCAAGACTGCTCTCTACTTCAGATGTCAATCAAGTCTCAGGTTGTCACTGTACTTTTGATCAGGCCACTGTAAATTAGAGGTTCCCACAGCCGTTCTTCAGGTTTGATAATTTGTTAGAATTGCTCACAGAATTTAGGAAAGTACTTCATTTACTATTACCCATTTATTATACAGGATACAACAAAGGAACAACAAAAAGGAAAAGATGCATAGGGTAAGGAATGGGGGGAGGGAGCATGGAGCTTCCATGCTTTCTTGGGGCACAGTACCCCTAGCCAGCACCTTAATGTGCTCAGCAACCAGGAAGCTCTCCAAATCCCTTCAGTTAGGATTTTTAAGGGATTTTCATTTAGCAGGCATGATTGATTAAGTCATTGGCCATTAGTGATTAATCCAACCTCCAGCCCTTCTCCCCTCCCAAGAGTATGGAGGATGGGGCTGCAAGTTCCAGCCTTCTAATCGCAGGGTTAGTTCCTTTGACAAGAGCCCCCAGCCTCCCACACTTACTTCATTAGCACAAACACAGGTATGATTAAATGGGCTTATTATGAATAAAAAAAGGTGCTCTTCTTAGGCCTATCACTAAGAAATGTGAAGAGTTTTAGGAGCTCTTTGCCAAGAACCTGGGACAAAGACCAAATATGCATTTCTTATGATATTACAGTACACAGATGAGCAAATGATCTCCAGTCAACCATGGTCCTCCACTACTCTTTACACACTACACTCATATTTTGTACCTGGAACAGAAGACATTTGAGTTTTCTACTTTCGAATTAATTCTTAGGAATCTAAAAATGGTGTCCTTCACCTTGTCTCTGAAGGTCAAGAAAGTCTCTTTTGCAGAGCAAAAAGTTACATGGAGGAATATAGATGTTTGTGTGACTATTTCTCCATCTTTTGGTGTTTCCAAGGTACCAGTGTTAATTGGCTTACTGATGTGAGTGTGTGTGTGTGTGTGTGTGTGTGTGTGTGTGTGTGCATGTGTGAGTGTGTATTTGTGTGTATCAATACAAAGTTGAGAAATAGAAAGAGAAAGAGAAATAATGTTAATGACAGAACTATCAAGCCCAGACAGATCTCAACCCTAGTAGTGAAATGATCAGATATAATCCCAATACCCTACCCTTCCACTTAAAACTGTCTTTGGAATAAAAAGCCACTGAGGTAGAACTCCAAACCACATCTGACTCTACTACTCATCAGAAATCTTACGCTACTCAGAAAATATCAACTCTAAACATGAGCCAAGTTGGTGATGAAAAAGAAAAAAGAAAGAACTCCATACTAAAATATTCAACCACTCATGAAATTAGCAGACACCTTGAGGATAGATCATCAGTGTTGCCTTTATAGAGAGCTTCTGGAAGAAAAACAACAGTCCTTTCATGAGAAATTTAGCTCTTATCCCCTCAAGTCTGACTGCAAATGTTCATGTAAGAGCCCAGACAACCTGGTCTGAGAAACTGAGTCCCTAACCTCTGTGGGACCTGCTAGTTTAGTTATGATTCTGTTATTTCCACCAGGAACTGCAGTATGGCCTGTATAAAAGCACTTGCCCACTCAAAGCCTTAGACTTCTCATATATAAAAAGGGTGCAAACCAGGTGATTTTGGTTGTAAAGGTTGCTTTTGGTTCTAAAACCCCACTTTCTGGAATGCAACATTCTATTTCTTAATGTAGGTAGTGGTTACACAACTATTTGCTTTTAATGATTCTTTAAGCTGAACGTACATGTTTTATAGAACCTTCTAAACAAGTAATGTTTGAAAATGTGTTGAGAGGGGAAAAAAATTCTATCAGAGGAAGCCAGTCTAGTACCATTCTTGAACTCATAAAAGTAGGTGTGAAAATTGAATGTCGGAGGCAAAAAGCCAAGAGCAGATTGAAGCTTGTAAAACTCCTGAGGCTTCAAACCATTTCAGTGATAAGATAGAATCGAAGAAAATGGAATGAATGGGAACTTGCAGGGCATGTAGGACTGTTACGAGTTCACCAAAGTCCCCACAATGGTCCTTGAGGAAATTGAAATCCAAGGGTTGTTACTTAACAGCTACATTTCTTCTTAACCAAATGTGACCATGGACATATATTGAATAGCCTAGGAAACAACTTTCTTCCAGTTTCCAATAAGAAGCATCTTAACATGCTCAAAATTACTTGGTTATAAAACTTTTTTCTTTATAGCATTTATTTCTTTTGCCTGTGCTGAGCAGACAGGTCTGCTCTCAAGGAGCTTGCAGACTTAGAATCCTCTTATGTCATTTAGAATAAATTCCAAACTCCTTACTCCTCTCTAACCTTGTCAAAAAACACCTCTCCCTTGTCTCCCACTGACCTTCTGTCTTTGCTTCAGCAAGCTCCCACCTCAGGGCCTTTGCACTTGCTCTACCTTCTACCAAACATTCCCTTACCCCCATCATTACCTGGCTAGTTCCTTACCATTCAGGTTTCAACTCAAATATCAGAGATGCTTTCCTTGACCTTCCAGTTAAAAAACATAATGCCCTTCCTCTCCCTCTCTTCATTCTCTATCACATTTCTCAAAGTGATGGTCTTCCAAATACTCAGTATTTGTAAGCACCTGTTTTTTTAAAAAAATATTTCTAGTCTTTCTTCTTCCAATATGAAGAAAGTTCCATGAGACCAAAGGCTCTATCTGCCTAGCCCACCACTATGCCCCAGTGGCTGCAGCAGTGCCTGGCACATAAGAGTTGCACATTACATATTTTTAAAACGTTATCATTATTTACAAATAAATTAATAATATGAGGCAAAAAAAAGAGCTTTACAAAATTATTTTTAAGGTTCTGTTTAGTCTTTTTTTTTTTAAAGATTATTTTTATTTGACAGAGAGAAACAGATCACAAGTGGGCAGAGAGGCAAGCAGAGGGAGAGGGGGAAGCAGGCTCCCCGCTGAGCAGAGAGCCCGATGCAGGGGTCAATCCCAGGACTCTGAGATGATAGCCTGAACCAAAAGCAGAGGCTTTAGCTCACTGAGCCACCCAGGCACCCCAAGGTTCTCTTTAGTCTTAAGACGTACACGCTCCTAAATGATATCAAAGAGATAAAACATCAGGAAGTTGTAAACATAAAGAAAGGTGAAATGAATCCTGAGTACATTTATGTCATCTACATTGGTTGGGGTGATAGAGGGACTCACAGAAGGTACCATTAGTAGGATAGTGAAAGTCATACATAATTCTTCAAGATAGAGAACAAAAAAGGTATTCCAGGTCAAGTGAACAACTTGAGCAAAGGCATGAAGAAATAAAAATACTCAAAGGCTTGAAGAAATAAAAATACTCAAAATGTTGCTAGAACAGAAGATGAATGGAAAGGAAGAGTACTTTGAGCAATAGTCATGGAAGGCTTTCAACTTTATTCTCTACTCTGGAGGTGACAGTGATTAGGAAAGTAAGATGACCTCACTCATCCTATAGAACTATTAGTCTGATAGCAGTATGATAAATGGGTCTCTGTATGAGCATCAGTGAATACTTTGAAGTTGTGGCCAAAATTCTGTGCATGTGTATGTGTGTGAATGTGATATTTGGACATTTTATTGGGGAAATCTCTTTCATAGAAAACATTCATAGAAAACATTCATAGCTTTCATCAAGGCTCAACATAAAAGAAATAAAAAATAAAGCAATAATATATAAACACTGATGTAGAGGGAAAGTAAAAAGTACTCATCCTGAAGATAAAAGAACGATCCAGCAGAAGAAATAATTGTTTTATTTTTGTTGTTTTTTTAAAAAGGTGATCTAATGAGCAGTATAAGCCCCCTTTAACTGAGTCTTCATATTTTTGGGAAATGCTCAATCATACATATTATAAATATTCAGGTAAACTAAACATTTCTAGAAGACAGGAGAAAGTCAATTTTTTATTGATAATATAAGAATAGACCACCTTATATAAGACAGTATTTGCTTAAAGATAGGAAAGAGAGGCAAATTCAGTTCTTAACAAGCTAAGATAAGAGAGTAAAAGAGAAAACTATGAATCATACTCAGGTATGTTCTATGTGATTCTTGCCTCTGCCTCAATGATCCAGTCTGTAGTAGGTGCTCCCCAAGCTAAACAGTTCTTCTCATATCCCTTTACTGATGCAGGGTCAATTCTTTGGTCATCCTCAAGTCAGTTCTCTGGTGATATAATTGGCAAAACTGCTTAAAGTGTAAAAATATCAGAGTTAATCCATCTGTCCTAAGTTATTATAATACTATTATACTGAAGAAGAAACAGACCCAAAGTAGAGAATAGCAGGATATTAATTAATAGTAAAGATGAGAGAGAAGAATTCAGAAGAGAAGGTGACCAACAGGAAAACTTGATGCAAATCACACTGATGGTCATCTCTTTGTGGAGACCAAACTGAGGACGCACTGAGGTCAAATAAGGACACTGGCAAGAGAAGGCAATAGGCATTGGAGTCAGATGGCCTCGTCCTTGTAGAAGCTATGCACATCCCTTTGAAGAGGAGGAAGTTGGATTACAGGAATTGGCTCCAATTCAGTAGGAAGAAGTTGTAGGAGCCAGGAGGCTGAAAGATGTCTGCCATCTGGAGAAACTGGGGGAAGGAGAATTGGAAGCCATGCAGATCAGGGGTGGGGAAATGAGAAGAAAGACAGGCTATTTGGCAGGGATACTTGGGTGGGGTCAGATGCCCCCACAGTGCTCTAATTCTGGGATGTGGTTTGCACAGTCTTGACATCCATTAGAGTCAGCAGTAAGAGAAAATTCTTTCATTTCCAAATTCTGATAAATCTATATTTTGAACTGACATTTAGGAAAACTGTCTTTAAATATGTAAATGTAGTGTTTCACTATGATCTTCCAAAAAAAATGTAACAAATCTTAAAAGTCATTAATAGCAATTCTAAAAAGTACAGTAAATTTATGATCTTTTTTAAAGATAAAGGAAATGATACCAGATCTCTCTGGATACAGAATTTCTTCTTGGAGAAGCAAAATCCAGTGGAAGTCACTGAAACTCTGGCAGAGCTGAGAAAAGGTTAGGGGTGGTTATAGGTACAGGCTTGGCTCTTAAATGATAACACATGAGATCAAAACCCAGCTCCACCATTTACAAATTGTGTGTTCTTGGCCATGTTCATAAACCCTATAGAACTCAATGTCTTCTACCTTACAATGGGAGTAGTACTCACATCAAAGAGTTATTATGAGGATTATAATTCAAAATAATGCATGTAAATTGTTTAGTATAGTGCCTGGTATATTTTGAGAGGTAAATAATTATCCATCCTTCCCATCATCACTATTATTAGTTAATTAGAGAGGGCTTCCAAAATTAATGGATTGGAGTCTTCTGTTTTCTACTGAAGTACTGTATGAATTCCACCAAATGACTCAGCTATAAAAGGGGAACAAGATCTAGGTCCAGACTGAATCTCAAGACTTTAGATCATAGACATTGTTATGATTAAAAATAAATTGTCACATGGGGTATGGTGTTCTTTGTGTCGACTCTACAGTGAACTCACTGTGATGCTAGATAAGCCACACATCTGTATAGGTTTCTGTCTTTTCATCAGTATACAACTGAACTACACAACCTCCAGGGTTCATTTGAATTCTAACAGTCTTTGATTCTGCAACTATTATTTCAAATGCAGCACCTGTGAGCTAAAACCAACATAAAAGCCTTTATACGTCCATGCACGTGGGTATTGAAAATGCAGTGTGTACATGCCCTTCCACTGTCAAGAGGTGGCTTGCCCTCCTCAGCCCAGCCTGCTTGCTCAGAATAGCCATTTTGTTCTGCCCTTGGTTAGATGCCTCTCTGGTAATTTTCTGCAGCAAGCCCCATCCTTATCCCATCCAGCAAGAGGAAAATGAATTTGCCCAGCAGTCCCAGGCATCTCTTCGGATGCTGCAGGGAGAGAACAGGCCAGGCATCTCACTGTTAATTATCAGCAGCCTGGCTGCTGTGGCCCCTTGCTGTGCCAATTTGAGAGATGAGACTCTTTACACTGCTTATTAGGCTCAGCTAAATAAATATTACCCGGCATTAGTGTTGTCAAAGATACAGTCTGAATTCAGCTCCCTGGAGTGGTTGTTGGTACCCAAGTTTTCACCATTACATTTTCTTCCTGGCCTTCCCTTACTGCACCACTATTAATCTTTGTCTCTTCACTGGATAGTCAACTGGATTCTGACATCAGGGAGTTGAAATATAAAATCACTGATTTAGCTGCTTTCCTTAAGGTTATCAAACACCTATGTTGTTAGACTCAAGTCCTTAGTATTAATTACCTCTATTTCTGTCCCAACCGACTGAATTTCTCAGTCATGTGTTTTGAGTTAGTCATCTTTCCCCCACCCTCCAACAACTGAGAAATGAGTATAGATAGACTTAAGCTCCCTGGCTGCAATGATTGGGATGGGAAGATGGAAACTTGACCCTAATCAGGATAATCATAGTCCAAAAGACTTAATTCCAGGACTTGTTTAAGCTATTTGAAAAACACACCCTCTCTTAGACGGATGTTGAACCTACAGAACAGAACCCTAAGGAGCTACTATAAGCTATTTTGTAATCATAAAGGTAGAAACTACCAAGACTTGAGCCAACACATAGTGAGTGGTGCAAAAAAACAGAGAAAAGAATCATGCTTGTCAAACCGTTTAAAAGCCTGGATCAAGCTTTATCTGAAGCCACCACAGTCTTTGGACAGTTCCAAATGATTCTGAATCATTATACCTCCTTTATTATTTAAGTTTGAGTGGGGAATTCTAATACTATCATTTACATTTATCTCTTTGTTATATGTGGCTTCCTTTATGTGTCTATATGTACCAAGTGCAGGTGGAGGCCTGCCCATTTCCTTTCAGATCTTAGCATTGTAATATTCTTCTACCTGAATTCCTACTCTTGGGCTTACTGTAGTGCTTCTGTCTTAGTACAAGATAGGCCAAAAGTGCTGGGTAACTACCACCACTCTGAGGCAGCCCTCAACCAATAAGTGGGAAGGGGTTGGTAGGGTAAATACCCTAGTTGCCCTGCTCCTTTGGGATACTTAAGATACATGTTTCATATGGGCTTTCAGAATTCCCAGCAGGATTGAGTCTAATTTGTTTGCAAATGCATCCTGCATTGGCTGCCTTCCTTTCCCTGTCTCACATACTCACTTCTCTATGGGCTTGTTGGCATCGCCTCCCAACTGAATTATTTGCACTCAGGTCCTTGCAAGCCAAGACACTGTTTAGCAGAGCAACACACTAAAGCTACAGTGGTCCACAGAGATTTATAAAAAGTAACATCTACTTATAACTTTAAAAATGCACTCCATGAGTTGTTTGGCTTACACAATTTTTATCTTTCCACTCCCAAGTAGACTGATGTATACACAGACCATTTTGACATAGACTCAACCTAGAAAGAAGCTATGAATTCGAAATCCAGTAAGCCGATGCATTTTTTCCCCCGTCAGTGCCAACAAACAGAGGGTGATGTACTAGATGAAAGATTTCAGAGAGAAAGAGAAGTAAAAGCATGAACAGCCACGGTGCAGAGGATGCTCATTAATCCTCCAGCAATGGCCGTGAGCTGTCTAGAATCTTCATTGAAAGCATCATAGTCATGGTCACTGAGGTTATTAATATGCTGGTGCTAAAAGATGAGCAACACAGACATGTTTAGTGTCTGGATATACTTCTCTCTCTCTCTCTGCATCATCTCTCTTCCAGTTCCTAAACCTTCCATGCTAAGAAAAACATCACCAGGCACAGGACTTTGCCAAAAACATGCATTTGCACTCCAAATGGTACCTGTCAGATGAAAAAAGCACTTTTAAATAGTGTCCTTGCTGCCTAGTCTCACTAATAGGATGTTGACTATTATTTACATGAAAAGTGTTAGGATGCAGACTTCTTTGTTTTATTTTTATTTGGGCTATTTTAAACAAAACATTCACTTTAATGCCAATGGGAAAAGGTCCACTTTTCTTTTTGTTCCTTTCCAGCTTCCAATCCTAAATTCTTGCCAAAGAGCACATATGGCCAACAGGGCTCATGCTGAGCCCACTGTAATTCCATTTCACTCCTGTTAGAAAGTACAATCATGAGATAAAGGAGCCAGCACCTTCCAGGTAACATCGTACAACCTCTTTGTTTTACCGGTAAGGAAAGGGAAGGCATGAAAGTCCCAGATAACAAAGCTGGACAGGACTTTAATGGCTAATTCACTCTTGTCGCAGATGAGGAAACTGAGGTATAGATCAGTGAAATGATTCCCTCAAGACTTCATAGCAATTTAGGGACAAAATTGAGGCTAGAACTAAGGAATCTCTATTCCATACCTGTACCTCCCTCAGATTTTAGTGGAATTTTTGTTTCATTTGCATCTTTGTGTTATCTTAAGCTCATGTTTCTATCCTATAACCTACTCTGGATGTGGTATGGGGGATTTCTTCTTAGAGAATGTGAAATTATACCACCTCATTTAGTGGCCTTTCCTAAAGAGTCACGCTGGGAAGGAACCCTCCCACACAATGAGTTTTGTCATGGATGTCACAAGAAAAAGTCACATGACCTTTCTTTCTCCTTTCAGAAACAGCCTGAAAAGTCAGATTATACTGCAGATCCAACCCCAGTCCATTTAGTTTGATGCTTCTCGCTAATCCCGAACCATTTCCTGGGCTTGAGCCCAGGTACTGGTGTGGCCAGGAAAATGCCAGAAGCCATATGGACTCTCCAGGCCACCTCCTGGATGAGATTGGTGGCACACACCTAGGAACAAACTCACTCCAAGAGACAGAACAGATGGCATTCCAGATATGAATATGTATAATTTAGACTGCTAAGGTTGTTAAATAACTATGTGTTTTTAGGTGGATTCATGAAAATCAAGAATTTTATAACTGAAATGAAAGCCAAGCAAAGGAAACCACAAGGTACTTTCCAAAGCTGTGCATTATTTCATATTTATTGGTATTGGCCTCCATAGCGTGCTGCAACCTCCAGAGAAACCACTGGAAAATAACCAGGAAGAGAGAAGTCAAACTGCAACAAAGGACCTTGACTTCAGATTTCCATGCTTTGAGACCCCAGAAAGGCCAATGATGGCAGAACAAGAAGTGGGCTGAATTTCTCCCTGTCTCTACCATCTCTTTCTATGGCCCGTTCCTGAGAAGTCAACCCTGACTATCCCATCCCCAGCTCAGTATGCTTCAATCTGACAGGAACAAGGCTTGAGGGCACAATGGTAATACAAGTCACTTGATCAGTGGAACTGGTAAGAAGATGGACTTCTAGAAATCTCCAACATAAACAGTACACAGCAATAATACTGTCTTTTATGTGCAGCTATTTCCAGTTAACAGAATATTTTCATACTTATGATCTCCTTTGACTGGATCTTTGTAACAATCCTATGAGATAAATTGAGCATGAATTCTTACCCTCATTTTACAGATGAGGAAATAGAGGCTCAGCGAGGTTAGATGACCATATGGGGACACACAGAGGCTAAGTGGTGCCACTGGGACTTGAACCCAAGACTTTTTGATTCTATAGCTAGTGATGCATCCCATTTGGCATTTGCCAATGAATCAACAGCCAAAAGAGCCTTCACTGGGGAAGAATTCCAACTGCTGCTAGAACAGCCTAATCCATGGATTAACTGCTTTAATGAGTTAGAATATAGGGGGTGGAATAAAATGATATTCCTGTATTCTGGAAACATTCCAAAACAGAAACTGGATTCTTATTATGCATCATTGATACTAGTGCTTCACCTCTCCTTGTACCCAGGACCCTTTGCTATTCCTCCAGCTAGAGGCAGAATACATTTCTCTGTTTCACTCATGATAGATGTGGCAAAGTAATTTGCTTTACCCAATGAAATGTTAGCAATCACGATGTAAGCAAAGACTCAAAATGAACTTGCTTAGTTGAGTTGGCCCTCTTGTATTCTTATTACCTGCCCAATGTAGCTAGCTCACTAAACCAAGGAAAAAGATGTGTGTGCAGATATAGACCCAATCTGTAACTTTAAGCTGAGCCCATCTGAAGCTCAACCTAGATCAACCAACCTCTATCCAACCAGTGACGCATAAGCAAGAAAAAAAGATTGAAACTACTGAGCTGGGGGCTGATTTGTTATACAGAAATAGCCAACCAATACTTTACCTTTCTTTCATCTTCCCAACTTCAGTTCAATGCAGATAGGGGCTGCCCTTTGTTATCTTTACTCCCTATTTTTTTCCAGGCAGCGAATCACCAACTCTTCTTAAATCTTAGATTAGCAAGAGTTTCAATATCGGGATTGGTATCATCATAGGATTATGAAAAGCTATTATTAAGGACACAAATGGTAGTAAAAACAAAGTAAAGTTATACTCACAACTAAGTAAAGTTATACTTACAAAGTAAAGTTATACTCACAAAGAAGAGCACCGTAGAAGCCAAATAAATATTTAATGAATGATTGAAAACTTTGGGCATTTGAAGGCCATTTTATAATTAACCTGTTAGTGAAAACACATTGCCATTAGACAATATTTCCCAGGTGCCTCTTTACATAGTGACCTGGTGCTCGATGCGCTAGGAAGACAGACCATCCATCCTCTAATGGCTTATTGACTAAAGCAGACAACACAGACGCAGGCAACTGGTAGAAACATTGTATAGGTAACAGGTAAATAGATAAATCAAGGGCAAGTTTAGATATTTTATTTGGTCTGATTCTGCCATTTTAGCTTTGTTGGATGCATTCATAATCTCCAAAGCCCCAGAAAACCCAATTATTCTGTCTCCTTAGAAACCTATGGTAGTCTTCCATCTATAGAAAAGTATACACTTTTCTAGGTGTTTAAGAAGTTTAAATCCCCTAGTTCATCAGCTGTTCCAAGGGGTGGTTGGTGGTGGGAGTGGTATCAACACCAGCCCACTGATAGAAGAAGGATGTGGCTGTTCATCAATTATCTGAGGACAGTTTCCTGGAGTTGTTGGAAAAACTGTGCCTCACACCTGGCCAGAACTCAAAAATATTTGCCAAATGAAAGGAGGGAAGAAGATAGGAACTAGCCCCTGCCCTACCCAGCTTTCTGTCCTTCCACTCTGTTTCATCTCAGTTTGATCAAAACTCATCCATTTTTCTGCTCCCTCCAACTCCTACTGGTTCCAGCCATATGATTCAGCCATCACAAATCTCCAAATTTGTTCACTGATCACATTTCCCCCCTAGTCCCTGGCACAGTCCTTGTTTCATACTTGACTCTCTCTCTCCCTTTTTTTTTTTTTTAAGATTATACTTATTTGAGAGAGAGCATGAGCAAGAGAAAAAGCACAAGCAGGGGAGAGGGGCAAAAGGGAGAGGGAGAAGCAGACTACCTGCTGAGCAGGGAGCCCAACGATGATGTGGGGCTCAATCCCAGGACCCTGGTTTCATGACCTGAGCCAAAGGCAGAAACTTAACTGACTGAACCCCCCAGGCAGCTGATTGACTTGACTCTTTTTTTTTTTCTTTAAAGATTTTATTTACTTATTTGACAGAGAGAGACACAGCAAGAGAGGAAACACAAGCAGGGAGAGTGGGAGAGGGAGAAGCAGTCTCCCTGCCGAGCAGGGAGCCCGATGCGGGGCTCCATCCCAGGATCCTGTGATCATGACCTGAACCGAAGGCAGCCGCTTAATGACTGAGCCACCCAGGTGCCCCGACTTGACTTTTGATACCTGCAGATTTTCATTTTAGCTCTCAACCCCATTTTTATGTGCTCCAGAACACTGTATTTTGTACATAGCCTCCATCCCGGCCGTCACTCCAGAAGGATGGATCTGAATTCTCAGTTTCCTTTTTAGAATTCTTTCTAACAGCATCATGCTGGGCACTGAAGTACCCGGTGTTTTACTGCTTACAAAGCACTCTATTGCACACTAACTCATCTGACCCTCCCCACAGTGCTCTCAGGTATAAAGCACAGCCCCACCTGTTCAAATGAATACTCAGAATACAAAGAGGGTCACAGAGCTGGTATACAGAGCAATCAGGATGCAAACCCAGTTTTCCTGTCTCCAACCCTGGAAGACATTTCTTTGGATTATGCTAGTTTAAAAAGTACTATCACTGCTGAAAGTCTCAGACATCCTTTATAATATTCAAACATAGGAAGAGAAGAAAACAATAATTGCTAAGAACAGGAACTAGTTATGATGGTTTAAAAAAAAATGGCCACAAGATCCATTTAGAATGTTCGAATTTGCCCAAATGACTGTCTGTGATATTCCAACACACTGATACAGATCTTACGAATCTGGGTTCATTAAGCAGGATTCACTCTTCCAAAAATAACTCGAGCCTTAGTGGGTAGGATGAACTTAAGTACAAGAGCCCTGAACTCTATAAACCTCAACTTCCAGCCATGCTTTCAGAGGTGATTAAAGAAATGTCAGGGGAGGCCAAAGGCTTGCACCACATCGTGAACCACTCAACATCTACTGGAACTTACTACCTTTGTAAATATTTACATGACAGAGTAATGGAGCATTTGGAGGACCCTAAAAACTGCATCTTGAGAAAGTATCCAGCTTCCCCGGTGGCCATTGTCCAAGCTGATTCCACTTTGAGATCATTTCCAATAACCAGCTTAAGCTTGAGATGGTAGAAAAGTTCTAGGTCTGGAGGAGGTGACGAAGGTTCAACTACTGGCTGTTCCACTAACTCTAGAAGTTGCGTTAAGTTGAGCAAATTCCTTGGACTATCCCAACCCCATTCTTTCCACAAATATTTACTGAGCACCTACAAAGGTCCAGGCACTGGGAATTAGAACAGCCCACAAGACAAAGTTCTTGCCCTCAGGGAACTCACATGCTAGGGGAAATGCATGATAAATAAACATATAAGGAGCGTAAGAAAACGGTAAGTAGATTTGCAGAGACAGAGCAGAGGTGCTATGGGTAGGATGCTAAAAGATAGACAGTCTTTTGAGATAAAGGGGGAAGAGAATTCCAGGTGAAGGGGATGGCATGTGGGAAGGCCCTCAAGTACGGGGACCCTGGTGTGTTCAGAGGACAGAGAGAAAGCCAGTGTGGCTGGAGCAGACAGGGGAAGGGAAGAGAGTGGAAGGGTAGAAGATGAGAAGTAACTGCCATCAAAGGGTCTTCTAGCCTGGGTAATAATTTGGGATGGGAAGCCATGGGTGGGATCTGAGCAGGTGACATTATGATCCAACTAAGTTTCCAGGAGCATAATTTTGGCTGCTGTATGAAGGCAGACCTGACTTTTCCTCTTCAGGAAGCAAACTGGTAGGGACTAGAGAAATAAAGTGGGCTTCGCACTGCCCCTGTATAAGCTGAGATGCCCTCATATGCTTTGCTGAGAAGGTCACTGCCTCTCCTGCTGAGGCACATCTAGACCTGTGATGGGTCTTTCCATCTCAGAGGCCCTGAGCAGCGCCATTCCCACTAGGGAAGGACAGATTCCAGCCACAGCAGGACAGCCTGCAAAACCTGGTGACCCCACCCCAAACCCCCCAGACATTAGGGTGGATTTTCAGAGATGGACCCTTTAAGTGATTTCAGACAGAGATGACCCTATTTCCTGCTTTTCACTTCCATCTCGCCACCAGCCTTTCTTCCCAAAAAATCATCTGGTAAAGCCAATAGGGTTAAGGCACTCGGCCTTTGCCCAGCACAGTGACTGTTCTGTGGATCCTCGGGACTTTCAGATCTTACTTCCTTTTCTGGGTCACCTGCTTGATGTGAATTCACCCAAATACATGAGTTTGTTATTTTTAGAGTTATACATTATAACTGCATTTCTACTCTCCCGCAGAATTCTGAGCTAAGTGTTGGGGCAGGGCCCCCACGTTTGAGACTTAGAGATTGGCAAGGCCCCTCGCGCCCCAGCCCTCCTTCTGGAGCCAGCACGCCACACCGCCACGCTGAGCCACTTCGAGAATCCTGAGTCATTTCACCATTTCTGTTTCTCCCCCTCTCCCCGGGCAACGTTCCCGAGGCAAAGGAACACTGCAGCTCTGCGAGCGCCTCCCTCCTCCAGAGCGAGCACCCGCACCCGCTTGGCCTCCCTCCAGCAGCCGCGGCTGGGGCTGCGGGCGGAAGGTCGGGGAGCCAGCACCCCCGGGCGAGCAGAAGGCGAGGGCGCGGGAGGCGAGGCGCGAGCAGGCCGGAAGGGGGGCAAGGAGGGAGCAAGGAGGGACACGGCAGTGGGGCGAGGGCGTGGGCGGGAGGGCTCCGGCGGGCTGTGCCGCAGTGAGTTGGGTGGCGGTGATTCGTTCGCGGGTGCAGGCGGGGAGGCGGGGTTCCTGACTCACTGCCGCACAGGCGGGGCTGGCGCGGGTCCGGGTTGGGGCTGGGCCTCCCCCGCGCCCCTGCAATCTGCTTCGGAAGCGAGGGGCCCCGGCGAGGCATCCCCTGGGTCAGGGGTCCTCCTGTGGGCTTTCCGAACAGCCTGTGCTCATTTCCGCGGGAGCCCTCGGGGCGCCGTATTGTCACCGTACAGTCACTGTTTGTTTATTTCCACATCTGCCCCAGGAGACTTCGGTTAGGGCAGAGCTTTCTAATCCACCCCCTGATGGATTCGGGGGCCCTCGCACTTGGCACAGTTCCTGGCACGTCATCACGACTTGGGGGATCAGTAAACAGCAGTGGAAGGAAGGGAGAAGGAGCGGGGAGGAGGGAGGTAGGGCAGAAGAGAAGAACGGAAAGGGAAGCCGACTGGAGCCTCCATTTTTGCAAAAGTGCCAAACATCTCCCTATGGGCTGCAGGAATTAAAGCCGCGGTGGGTGTATACGTGAGGATTTGGCTTAGCTGCCCCTCACACTTGGGGCATCGTCTCCAGTGTTTTTGCTCCTAGAATGATAGTGATGGTGGTCAGGAGGGAAGAAAAGGACAAGGAGGGAAGACAAGGATAAGGAGGAAAGGAGTTGTCTCACCCTTAGAAATGGCAAGGGTCATAAACACTCCCCGGGCCCAAAGCCAGCAGTTGCCCCCCAAAGCAAAGCAGGTTGGTGGCCCCTCTGTTCTTTGTCATCATAACTGCAGAATCTGCAGAGCCTGGAGGATTCTCAAAGAGCATCCCATTTTACAGGGGGGCCGGTCACATGCCCAAGTAGAGGAAGGCAAGACAGGAGTCGATGTGTTGGGGCTTGGATTTCCAATCCATTGCCTTGCCTACTGCACCCCACGGCCTCTCCTGGAGAGTTCTCCACTCCCAGTTTCTCTAAGGTGAAAGTTCTGGGGGAAGCCCCACATGGTGATTTGTTCAGGGCCTGAACCCTGGTAAAGGAAAATGTGGATTCTGGGTGCAGCTACCCAGGCAGCCAGACGCCTCTGAAACCCCCACCCCTCCCTATCCTGGGGGGTGAGCAGCTGCCAGCTCCCCCCAACAAGTTTTCTGGGGCAGCTTTTCGCAGGGAGAGAAGTGTCTCCTGCAGCTCCAAAAACAGATTTTGCCATCTCATCCCCACATTTGCAGTCTCAAGTTGGCTTCTCGTGATTGGCCAGAACTTTTCCTCACTAGAAAGAAAGGAGAATCTGCCTCCTCCAACCAGCTGGAAGAAAACGCTGTGCAGAAGCCAGGGTGCCATGGCTGTCTCACCGCCCCCCTGATAGGGTACAGGGGAGTTGGGCAGTGATGCCAGGGACCCACCCGCAAGGGTCTCTGTGCTTGACCCTGGGAGCGGTGGCATCTGACAAGGTAGCTAACCTCGTGCTTTCCATCTGCAGTTGGGGCTGTCATCATAGGGATCCCTTGGCTTTCTGGAGCAAAAGACTTCTCAAATTTAATTTTAAAAGTTGTGATCAGGGCTGGCAGCTCGTGTGCACAGCAGATGGTTACTAATATGGTTCAAATTGGGGGCAACCAGAGCTTCCTGTCTGCCTACCCCTGTTCACTCCCACGCCTACAGCACCACACTGACTCCTCACCTTCTCCAGTGTGGGAAACTCTACCCTGAGAGGTGCAGTCCTTTAGAGTGACCCACAGCACTTCAAGGCATTCCCCAGGGTTCAGGCTTAATCGGCTATTAATATCCCAAATGCAGCCATTCTTTGGCTTGACTGTTCATTAGAATCACCTGGAGAGTTTAAACAAAGACTGATGCCCAGGCTACACCTCTGATGAAGTAAATCACTATTTCTGGTGGTATTGTTGGAAAGTTCCCCCCGGGTGACTACAGTGTGCTGGTAAGATTGGAAACCACTGTTGTCATGGTAACTGCTGGTTTTGCCTGCCCACAACTATTCTCCTTTCTAGTAATAGCAGCTGATGTGCTTCTGGAAGCCCCACTCTCTCTTGATCCACTCCATTCAGTAATGCTAACCCCACCCTCACCTCCTGTACCGTGTTTTTCAGGGTGGGAGGCGGTAAACAGGTCACCAGTCTGAGCAATTAGCATGTTCCATTTCCCTGTAGAAAGTAGATGGGTCAGGCAGGACATGTGACCCAAAGAGATCCAGTGAGAGTCAGCCTCAAGACTTTTGCTGAGGGCACCTGGATGGCTCAGTGGGTTAAAGCCTCTGCCTTCGGCTCAGGTCATGATCTCAGGGTTCTGGGATCGAGCCCCACGTTGGCCTCTCTGCTCATTGGGGAGCCTGCTTCTACCTCTCTCTCTCTGCCTGCCTCTCTGCCTACTTGTGATCTCTCTCTCTGTCAAATAAATAAATAAAATATAAAAAAAAAAAAAAAAGACTTTGCTGAAAACGAAGGAGATGGTCTCTTTGTGCTGTGATTATTCAGCAGAAAACAGAATGAGTCTTGGGCTCACAGCAGCCATTTTTCTCACCACGGGGAGAAAGCCTGCCTGTAAATAAGACAACATGGAGAAAAAGAGAGATTACTGATGGAGTGAAAGAGACTAAAACCTGATTAAAACCATGCCCGAAGCCAGATAACCTTCAGTAGCAGAAACAAATAAATTCTCCTTTTCACTTAAGCCAATTTGAGCTGAGTTTCCTATGATGTGCCACATCACACCAGAATTAATTTGTTACATAACTAGATGTTACCTTGAAATGCAAAGAACAGGGTTCTGATCTGAATGAGCTTAGATATTCATGGTGAATGGTCCTAGGCACCTAAAGACAACAAGAGGATGCTGTCCACCTTCAAGGTTGGTGGCTCTCAAAACAAAGGGAGGCTGAAACCAAAGACAGATGTATCCCAGTCCATTGTTTTCTTTCATGAACCTCAGGAGTCAAGAGTATCTCAGTCTTAACTAAATAAGAAAATGCTTGAGGCAGAAGTAAATAGATCCGAGGGATAATGCGTGAATTAAATTTTAACCCTGCCTGCTAGAGCTTTTTAAATAGCCAATATAAGAATGATACAGGAAGTTGTAGGGCCAAATAAAAGCAGTCCACAGACCCTCAAGACAAAGTACTGGATGCTTTCTTGGTCAGGGCACTTTCCTGGAAAATGTGCCCTTGGTCTGAAGGTACAAGTGAGAGCCAAGTCATTGACTTAATGAATTTTCAATTTGGAAGTCATATCAGCTGACTTGGCTGCAAAACAAAGTACCCCTGAGCCTGGTAGCTTAAACAAATAATTTATCTGGCTCCTTGTTCTGTAGGTCAGCATTTGGAGTTAGGGTCAGCGGGGCTGCTCTGATCTCAGCTGGGCTTGCTCTTGTATCTGCAGTTTCTGTTCAGCCAAGGGGCTCTGTTTCTGAAACTGGCTGGCTGTTGGTTGAGGCCGTGGGGGTGACTAGGCCTTGTGTCCCTCATCCTTCAGCAGCCCAGTCTGGGCTTATTTAAAGGGTGGAGGCAGGGTTCCAAGAGTGAATGGAAACTCACACAAGGAATCTTGAGACCTAGGCTCGGAACTTGCATTTGTCATTCTATCACATTCTATTTGTCAAAGCAAGTCACAACTCCACTTTCTGACAGGACGAATTGCAAAGTCCCATGGCGGTGGGCCAATGAGAACTCAGAGATGATGTGACCCAACATTTCCCACTGACGGGCAGCCAGTGGGCTTATTCAAGTCCCCTCTCTGACTTTGGGGGATTAGTCTGGCCTCCACAATGATGCTGTGTCCGCACCGATGCTCTGTTTACGACACTTCTTTTTTAGTTATTTCCCATACTCAGTAATGTAGGTTTGCTCAACTTCTGGCAAAATCTCCGTGAAATAGCTAATGTAGACAATGCTTAAATTTGCTACTTTAAATTGAAGAAACCGATACTCTTTTTTTTTTTTTTTTAAGATTTTATTTATTTATTTGACAGAGCACAAGTAGGCAGAGAGGCAGGCAGAGAGAGGAGGCAGCAGGCTCCCTGCTGAGCAGAGAGCCCGATGTGGGGCTTGATCCCAGGACCCTGAGATCATGACCTGAGCAGAAGGCAGAGGCTTAACCATCTGAGCCACCCAGGCTCCCCGAAACCGATACTCTTATTCTCAAGGTCACCCATCAAATATATTTGGATTCTTTCTCTGGGCCACAACAGAAAATTGGGTGGATGTGTCTATCCGCACAAAACATGGAGTTTACCATTTAAACAACAGGACTAAGACTGTTCTGAGCCAAGATCATCCTAGTCTTCCTCTGGTCATACTCCTCATTCCCAGTTGCTGTTATGGTTCTCCTAATGCTGGTCAGCATATAAAGTCCAGCTGTTTATATTTGTGATGGGAGCAATTTATATTAATTTATGGAGTTGTCAGCCTACCCTCATTCCCTTTCCTACCCCTGCTATGGAGAATTTTCTCTTTGACTATTCAGCTTTGTCACCTGGGGAGTTTTGTCTTTGCTGGGTCGAGTCGCAGGCTTCTAGTGACAGCCAAGTCTGGATAATGGAGAGAGCAAGCTTGGGAGAAGCAGGAGAAAAAGACATAAAATAGGGGTGCCTGGGTGGCTCAGTTGTTAAGCGTCTGCCTTCGGCTCAGGTCATGATCCCAGGGTCCTGGGATTGAGCCCCGCGTCGGGCTCTCTGCGCGGCGGGGAGACTGCTTCTCCCACTACCATTCCCTCTGCTTTTGTTCCCTCTCTTGCTGTGTTTCTCTCTATCAAATAAATAAAATCTTTAAAAAAAAAAGACATAAAATAATGACAGAGGGGAGCCATGTGTGATGGGGCTTCAGAAAGAGCAGAGCTAGGGAATAGAAAGAAGGGAATTCTCAGAATAAGAAAGTCCAGAAAAGCTATAGGTTTTATGAAAATCAGAGAGAAGAATCTTTTAAAATGCTGTGCTGAGTTATAAATTGGATCTCGTTTGTTTTGTTTTTCTTTCAGATATCCAAGTAAAGTCTGCTCTACCTTTAATTTGGTAACTTTTGGCTACTAATTTTGTTGA
This sequence comes from Procyon lotor, assembly GCA_028646535.1. NCBI lineage: Eukaryota > Metazoa > Chordata > Mammalia > Carnivora > Procyonidae > Procyon > Procyon lotor. The sequence continues at coordinate 28,600,597 of CM053610.1, forward strand.
GTTTTTTTAATGTAACATTTTGGCAAGCTTTGACTGCATGAAAACTGGACATTTAGCTGGGGCAAATTTAATTAAGAATCATTATGTCCCCTGGCAGGACAACCAAATTCTGTACTTTCAGTAGATACATGGTCCAGATAAAAAAATCAGTCATCCTTTTTCTCAAAAACAAAGACAAGACAAAACCCCCCAAACTCCGTATTTCTTTCAGATCTCATTGGTTTTTCCTTAATGATCTTTTTTTCTATTCCAAGATACTGGTTAGGATGTCGCATTCATTTAACTTTTATGTCTTCTCTGGATTGTGACACTTGCTCAGACTCTCTGTTTTTTTTTGTTTTTTTTTTTTGATAACCTTGACAATTTTGAGGAGTCCTGATCAAGTGTTTTGTAGAACGTCTTTCCATTTGTTTGGGGTTTTTTTCTTTTTCTTTTTCTTTCATAGTTAGCCTTGGGTTATCAGTTTACAGAGAATCACCACATAGGCAAAGCAGGATTTTTAAAAACATATCATATCATGAATCAATATGACTTATCACTGATGATGTTAGCCTTGATCACCTGGCTAAGGTAGTGCTTGCCAGGGTTCCCCACTGTAAAGTTACTTCTTTCTCCCTTCCCATAACTGCATTCTTTCAAAGTGACTCACTAAGTATAACCCATCCTTTAGAAGTAGGACGTTCTGCCTTTTATCACAGTAAAGAATTATATTTACTGGAATTTCTCTTCAAGTTAGGAAGGGAAACAGGGATAATTCTCCAAAGCACAATAGTGCAGTATAGTGTAATGTGCTGGGAATTCCAGCAGGGTTATCATAACAGAGATTCTGAAATGATGAAATGGAAAGCCACGTGATGCTGAAAGGGATGTGTGGAAAGGAAGGGAGAAAGTTTAGCAGCTGTTCTTCCTGGAAGACTTTGGAGACACATACCTGGAGAGGATAGTCCCAATGTTTTCTGGGCCACTCGCTGTGAGAAATCCCTGTGTTACATCTTTGAGGAAATGTATGGTAAAGATTTCTACTTGTGTCCACGGCATCAGAAGCCACACTGCTATCTCCTCAAGACCAAGAGTGGTCCACAACAGAATATTACTGCACTTGGGTTGTAGGGGCAAATGATAAATCAGGCTAGGTCTGGCTCTGGAGCAAGAAATACACAGTCACAGGCTAGATCAAGCCTATTATGTAATTTCTTGAACCTCATGGAAGTTTTTAAATAGTCTCATGGAAGTTGGTTTTTGCAATAGCATTCCTTCCACAACTACTCCCCATTATTTATCTGAACATGCAAATGGTAAAGTGGCTGGTGGTGACATCATTGCGTTGTCCAAAGATTGGACTCTTTTGTGACTCTTGTATTTCTTGACTATTGCTTTTTACTTATATCGGACTCCTTTGTGACCCCTGTATTCTTTGATCATTGCTATTTACCAAAAATTTTTATGTAATTTCATATAAAATTTATATACATTATATATATTTATATATCATATATGGTAGATAACAAATATATATTTATATATAGATATATGTATATAATAGGTATATTATATATAAAATTATGTGTATATATATACATATATATATCACATAGTTGTCTTCTTATGTTTGTAGTGCAGAGAGAAAGATTGTTTCCCACTCAACAGCCTCTGAGTGGTCATTTGGTGGTTGCTCCCTTCATCACGTACATCCGTATTAAAAAATAAAGCATCGCCAGCAGTCCAGCATTTTGCAAGAAATGAAACATCAGACCCATGTGTTCCCATCAAGGATATGCAAGCTTCCTCTAGAAAGATTATTCCAGTGTTTAGGGAGGGAATAAGCATGTTCTAACAAGAGCCTTGCAGTCAGCAAAACAAGGTGCGTGGTAAATAGGTCCTTTCTTGGGAATGGCAGAGCCCCAGGGTGTGTGCTTTCAAGGAGACCAATCAAATTAAAAGTCCGGTAGGTATCCACAGAGCTCCTTGGCAAGGGGGCAGAAGCAGGACCCTAAACAGGTGCTCCTTCCCACCATTCCTGGGCCCAGTCTCATTTCTAGCCCAAGTGGTGGCAATAGGAATTGCCGTAGTCCAACCAAGCATCTCAGGGCCCTCTGCGGACTAATAATTCAAGGAAATTTAGTTCATGAAGAAAAGAAATGTCCATAGTTTTTAAAGCACCAGTTCTAGTGATAAGCCTGAGACAAGCAAACACTCAGAAATTCAATTACTCTTAGACAGAGGCCAGTTTCCAAGTGACATTGTGGTGCCAAATGCAGGGTTTTTTTTTCTTTTTTTCTGTGGGCTTATTAGAGTGAAGACATTTTAATGCTGTTTGTTATCTACTAATATCAATAACTTCATCAGTGACAATGGAGCAAATCATTTAGTGTCTGCCATCCGTGTGCTGGGAGACAGGTGTCCTTCCTTCTTCCATCTGTTTTTGCTGGTTTCTAAGGCCATCTTTGCTTTGAGAAGGAGCAAGTTTGGCAGCCTGGATTCCCATTTGTGTTGGTAACTAAAATATATTGATTACCTAAATCTATACTTCACGGAGGTCTCCAACTGGCTAATTCCTGGGCCCCCAGCACTCCAGGTTGGCTTTTTAAGACAGCTGAGAAATGATCAAACTCAGCAAGCTGCTTCTCTTGCATCAACAATAAAATAAATAGTATTCCACAGGAAAACGGAAAATTCTTTGTTTCAGTATCAACGTCTGGAGCAGGGTGGGATATAAACCAGAGAAGAAGACCATCCTTGGAAAAACTGATTCCAAGGCCAGAAGCCATCTGATTGTTAGCCAGGAGGAAGCATTGGTGAGGGCTAATGCTGTGCTGCCTTAATGGTCCGGATGGCAGTGCTCTGGGAGACGAGGATGACTTAGCCTTGGAAAGAATCTAAATCTCTATGGGATAAAAATGTCTATACTGGCCCATCCCCTTATTCTCCCAGTGGTAGGGCTGAGTGCAAGATGGCTGTGCTTGCCACATCTGGCTTTATCAACTGTCCCAACCAGCTTGTTTACCTTCCCCCATCCTGAATCGGACGGATGGGCCCTTAGCTGGGAAGGGAAAGGCAGAAAGGAACTCAGTAACATTATCATCTGAATCATTTCTTTTTTTTTCTTTTTTTTCTTTTAAAGATTTTATTTATTTGACAGAGAGAAACACAGCGAGAGAGGGAACACAAGCAGAGGGAATGGTAGCGGGAGAAGCAGGCTTCTTGCCGAGCAGGGAGCCGGAGGCGGGTCTCGATCCCAGGACTCTGGGATCACGATCTGAGCCAAAGGCAGACGCTTAACGACTGAGCCACCCAGGCGCCCCACATCTGAATCATTTCTAATGAGCTGGCATATTAACACGTGTCATTTAGTTTTATAAAAAGACTTCTTATTATTTAAACTATACGACTCATCCATTTACAATTGTAATGAAACTAGCCTTCTTTACTTAAAATTTTTTTAAATTTAAAAGCAATACATACTTATTGTAGAAAGTATAGCTAATATTACCCGTAACGCCAGCAGCCGTAGAACAGTTCAATTTTATAGACATATAGGTAAATATGAATATATATGTATATATAATTTTATACCCCACTTAATTAATTTAGCACCTTATCGTGAACATTTTGCCATGTCATGTGCCAAATTTATCACTTTGAGACATTTAGACTTTTTCCATTTTTTTCTATAGTAAATAATGCTTAATATTTGCTGGCAGATTCCAAAGATTTGCTTTTTTTCTTATTTTTTTTATTTATTAGTATGATAGTAGAATCAGAATTTTGGCACAGAACAAACCCTTAGAGAAAACATCTCTCACTCTATTTTAAGGAACTGTACTTTGAGATGTTTTTAAAAGCACAGCAAGTTAGATGGAATGATGAAACAAACAATTAATTATATCTCCTTCAGAATTTTAATTAAAGTAATTAGAATATAAAGTTGAAGTCTTGTTTATTCTATTTATCTCATCTTTTGCCCTTTCAAACTGACTGTCATAAACATGATGTATATCACCCTGTCCAGATTTTTATATTTTTGCCACATTCATATGGGAAATATATAGAGTTGCTTTTTCATACGGTTAAATGTTATCAAACTGAATGTAATATTCTTCTATTTCTTCTTCCATTCAACATTTAAAAAAATCTATGTTGATTCATATGATTCTCATTCATTGTTAACTGCTGTATAGCATTCTATCATGTGACTATATAATCTGTTTATCCATTCTATTTTTCACAGCTGTTCAGGTTATTTCCATGTTTTCTCTAGTACAAACAGTGTTTGAGTCTGTCTGCAACTTTGTTCATATCTCCGCCATGTGCAAGGCCAGCATTCTTTCAGTATTTGCCTGATGTATCAAATGCCTTTTCCATCCCCTTGTTTCTAACCTTTCTGGGTCTTGTTACTTTAAGTGCATCTCTGAAAAGCAGCAAATAGAAGGATTTCTTTTTAAAACCAAGATGACTGTCTGTACCTTTTATGTAATCTGTCTGTATTATTTTAATTACTGATGTACCTGTACTTCTCTCTACCATCTTGTTTTGTGCATTCCATTTTGGAGATTTTTTTCTTTGCTTCTTCTCCCTGTCCCTGAATTTTGTTGGATCCATCTCCCTTGGCTTCTTCTATTTGGTTGAGATGTCACATTTTATTTCTACTATTTTAGTGGTTAACCCTAAAGGTTTAAGGTGTATACTTAAGAAATCTCAAGTTTGGAGTGCCTGGTTGGCTCAGTTGGTTAAGCATCCAAATCCAACTCTTGATTTTGGCTCAGGTCATGATCTCAGGGTCATGAGATCAAGACCTGTGTGGGGCTCTGTGCTGGGCGTGGAGTCTGCTTGAGGTTCTCTCTCTCCCTTTGCCTCTGTGCACCCCTGCCCAACCCCCCACTCCTGTGTGCACTTTCTCTCTTTCTCAAAAAAAGGAAATCTCAAGTTAATCTTCATTTTTCTCCTTCTTCCAAATGGTACAAGTCTTAGTAATGTGATAACTCTGACCTTCTTGCACTCGTGCTATTATTTTCTAGTATATTTGTTCTGGCATTTATATGTGTTTGAGATAGAAGGAGAGATTTCCTGGGTCAGGTCAACCTTCCATTGGAAGATACAGAATAGAATTTCCAAGTATTGAATGTTTGAAAATTTCTGGATAGATATGCACCAAAATATTGATAGTAATGATCTCAAAAATGGTATGATTAAAAGTACCTTTTAATTCTTTTCCATGATTTTGTTTTACTACATGTCCTCTTTTTTCCATAATGAAAAAATAGAAAGAAAGAAAGAAAGAAGACAGAAAAAGAAAAGAATGAAAGGAAAGTAACTTTCTTTATTGTTTTGTTTTCATTTGACACAGAGAAACTGTGTACTGTGGTTTTCTTTTCTTTTCTTTTTTTTTAAGATTTTATTTTTAAGTAATCTCTACACCCAATGTGAGGCTCAAATTCACAACCCTGAGATCAAGAGTCACATGCTCCACCCACTGAGCCAGCCAGGCATTCCCTTCTATGGTTTTAATTTTAACTAATGACGGGTTACAGGTTTCTTTTTTTCTTTTTAAAGATTTTACTTATTTATTTGACAGAGAGAGAGAGATCACAAGTAGGCAGAAAGGCAGGCAGAGAAAGAGGGGGAAGCAGGCTCCCCACTGAGCAGAGAGCCTGATGTGGGGTTCGATCCCAGGACCCTGAGATCATGACCCGAGCCAAAGGCAGAGGCTTTAACCTACTGAGCCCCCCAGGTGCTCCGATGGGTTACAGTTTTAAACTCACCGGTAAATTCATCAGTTCAATTGCTCCCTGTATCAGTTGTTGATTGACACAACAATGTCACAAAACAAATGATCTCAAAACCCCAATAGCACACAACAAAGAGCATTTATTTCTCACACATCTGTATCTGCTGATCTTGGTCTGGCTTGCTCATATGACCGGTATGGTAGAATAATGGTTTCCCAAGGTGTCCATGTCCTAATCCCCAGAAACTGTGAATATATTACCTTACATGGCAAGAGATTTTGCAAATATGGTCAAGTTAAGGATCTTGAGATGAAGAGATAATCTTTGACTATCTGGGTGTCCCTGACATAAACATAAGAGTCCTTAGGAGGTTGGCAGGAGCTCATACTGGAGAGAAGATACTATGCTGCTTGCTTCGAAGATGGAGAAGGCATTCATGAGACAAAGAAATATAGGCGACCTCTAAAAGTTGGAAAAGGCAAGAAGATAAATTCTCCTCTATAGCTTCCAGAAGGAATGCAGCTCTGTGTACCCATTTTAGGCTTCTGACCTCCAGATCTATAATAATAAATCTGTGTTGTTTTAAGCCACTAACATTGTGATAATTTGTTAGGTGGCAATAGAAAACTAATACATCTTGAGATGTCTGGCTGTCAGATGATCTAAGATGACTTCAGCTGGGATAACCAGGATGACTCAGCTCTCTTCCACATAACCCTTAAGCATGGGTATGTTTTCATGATGGGGCAGACACTAAAGTACAAGCAAATGGAAGCACAGAAGGCCTTTTAAAACCTAGCCATAGAACAAAGACATATCCCTTCAGATTCATTCTATTCACTAAAGCAAGTCACATGGTCAACTCCAGATCCAGGAGTGTGGAAATAGACTCCACCTTAGACTCTACCTTGTTAGAAAGAGGAATTACAAAGTCACATGACAAAAGACATGAATATAGGATAGGCAAAGAATTAGGGCAAATGATGCAATCTACCATAATGAATTGAATAGTCACATTTGGGTAAATGATTGAGCACTTCTAATTCCAGATGTTCTAACAATATTGTATCCCTTCTTTCCCAGTTGGTCTCATAATCCGATATACCCTTCTAATATGATGTTTGGGTATAGGTAAAAGGTCACATTCTTCCTTATATGTGATTCTCTGCTGACTCCCACTGAGCTAAAATTTGGATATACCTCACCTTACCTGGCAAAAATTCTGATCTTATTGCATCCAATGCTGATGGGCCTAATGTAAACCATAGTGTGGTCTGGCTGAATTGTTCTACTTTTGGGCTCTTAATGGTGGTGATACTCCTCCTCAGTACATTCAACTTTGATCTTGAGTGGCCCACCCTGCTGCCTTCTAGTACAAAATCACCACATCCTTTACTACAAGGATCTCCTTGATTCAGGTCACAAGGCAGCTACTTCAGTTATCATACATGCCCTTCTGTCCCACAGTCCCTGGGGTTTACAGGGGATTCTGAATGCCTTACAAAGCATTCTCAGGCTAAAGCAGGTGGTATAAACTTTCTTGATGATTAACCACATCATGCCATGTGTCCTTGTCTATTCTTTTTTTGGGGGGGGGCACAGGACTCTTCTAATAATCTTGAAATTTTCCTTGGATCTGTTCATTAAAATTGAGACAATTCCCTCTACTCTGGCACGTCTCCAAAACAGTATGATTATTTCTCCCATTGTACTATCTCAGATGCTTTTGGCTCTAAATAACAGAAAGTCTGACCCAAATTAGATTAGAAAAATAAAATTATTATATCACAAAAGAGGAAGTCTAGTATTAAGGTTGTTTGGTTCAAGACCTCAGCAATATCACATTATCCAATGGGATATGGGTTCTTTCCATCTCTTCACTCTGAGAGTCACACTGTTGACCTCATTCTAAAACTGGTTTCCTGCTAGCTCAGAAGTTGGCTGTAAATCATACTGGGAGCTTGCTTCCTCCATCACCAATGGGAGAGAGAGAGAGAGAACACTTTTTTGTAATCTTATATTAAAAATCTTTTCCTTTTCATTGGACCAACTCAAAACAAGTACAGAAGAATGGCTTGTGCTGATTGGCGAAAGCCTGCATTTCTGAACCAATTGCTATGAAGACGGTTGAGATCACAATAATTTGGTTCCACTAATGCTCCACCCCTGTAACTGGAGGTAAGTTCAGTTTCCCTAGTCACACAGACTATGTGAAGTAAAGATGGACACCTAACAAAGTCTTCATTCTACCAATAAGAAGATAAGCACTTACGATATTTGCTCTACAACAATAATGTTCCTTAAAAACATATATCAAAAGGGTTTTCTTAAAAGATTTTTTTTATTTGAGAGAGAGAGAGCATGAGCAGAGGGAGGGGCACAGGGAGAGGGAGAAGCATACTCCCCATTGAGCAGGGCCCCCAACCCGGGCTTAATCCCAGGACCCTGAAACCAGGACCTGAGCCAAAAGTAGATGCCTTAATGACTGAGCCACCCAGGCAACCCACAAAAGGTTTGTTTGGTTTTGTGGGTTTTTTTTAATATACTAGAAGGAACCAGTACTTTCTTATCTGACTTCTTGTCCTACAGTTTCTATCTCTCCCTCTCTCTTAATACTTTTATGTCTCGTTGAAACTTCTCTTTAAATATACACTAAATTCTCTCTACCTCTGGCTTATTGTGAAACCCTGTATTTAAACTCCAATTTAAACTCCAATCCTTACGATGTAAAGGAAAGGTCTGAAATTTTAAAATTCCTTTTTTCTTTATCAACAAAAGCTAGCTTTTTAAACGGCCGTTTACCAGACAGAACCCCCTTTATAACGATACTCAACATTTGTCCAGGGGGCATCTGCCATCCTCATGAAGATATAAATGCCAGTAAGCCAATGAGTAGAGTGTACAAAGGCAGCAAGACAAACACATTCAGAATGTATTATAGAAATATAGCAACACACACACACACACACACACACAAAATCCACATCAGACTGCCTGCCTGATTTTTCCTATAGGCAAAGAAGATTAGAACTTTCAGAATTTCAGACAATGTCAACTCTGTCCATGTGGCTTAACATCCAGTCAAAAGACTTTCCCCAGTAATTCTCTAGTTCACCATTATATTGGCTTCCTTCCTAGAAATTATTAGAATTTGTAATTATCTATTTATTTGTAATTATGCCTATTTATTTCCTTGCTAGTTTATTTCCCATTTCCTGCACTAGAATGTAAGAACCATGAGGGTAGAGAGTTCAGCTGTACCATTTGCTACTTCATCTCCAATATCTATCAGAGGACCTAGCACAAAAATAGACTTCCAATAGTTATTAGTTGGATGAATGAATGAATGAATGGATGAATTTTCTCTTTCTAAATTGAACAACTCTTAATGGATCTTCTGATCCATTACCTTAGTGGATTCTCAGAATAAAATTACTCTTTTTACCAGGTAATAATAATGATAGTAGTATCTGGGTACAGAGATGTTAAGTGACTTGCTCAAAGACACACAGTAAGTGTTAAATATGAATCTCAAACTCAGGTCTTCTGTCTCAAATTCTGTGGTCTCTCCATTCTGACTCATGGTTTCAAGTTCTCAAAGTTTAAGAACCACTTCAACGAGTACATATGGTAGAAAGCCCTGTCTTTCTTTCTTTCTTTTTTTAAAGATTTTATTTATTTATTTGACAGAGAGAGAGAGATCACAAGTAGGCAGAGAGGCAAGCAGAGAGAGAGGGGGAAGTAGGCTCCCTGCTGAGCAGAGAGCCTGACGCGGGGCTCGATCCCAGGACCCCGAAATCATGACCTGAGCAGCAGGCAGAGGCTTTAACCCATTGAGCCACTCAGGCGCCCCTGAAAGCCCTCTCTTTCAAAGAGAACAGCAATGTTAGGGAGGTAGGAGGCAACAGGGAGCATTCTGGGAGATCTGTGGTGCATTCTGGGAGCACTTTCCTATACCTAGCCCTATAAAATGTCTGGGGAAATATAAGACTTCCCGCAGAAGAGGGGAGCTTTTTCCTGCCTGTGTTTGGTTGCAAATAACTACTACTGCCTCTAGCAACACACAGAAGCAAGTTCCCTGCATAATAAGAGTCTGAATGGAGGACACAGAATAGGAATCACAAGGTAAGGTAGTTTAAATTTAGCCTCTGTTTTCCTGGAGTGTTCCTGGAGCTAAAGTTAGTTGGGAACAAGGCCAGCCATCAGAGAGCAGGGCTTCTCCTTCAGCAAAGGGAACTATCCCAGGCCCTGCAGGCATGCCCTATTTCATGCTGAAGGACTGGCCAGCCTGGTATTTGTCAGGAGCCTGGGAAGCTGACCACAAGCCAGGAGGGGAAGCCGACAGGATAAGCGATGCTGGCCTTTTCTGACCTTGGAAACCCCAAAGCCTCTAATACCAGAGACCTGAGGTGCTTTGATGCTGTAGCCACTGTACAACCTCACACGTGCTAGAAGAGCTTCCTCCCAATATAAGATAGGATAAGCATTATGTCCACACACCCACTGGTAGGACCAGAGTGCATCCTCTAGCAGCCACTGTTCTCACTGACCCTTGATAAAAAGCATTGCGGGAGCAACTGGGCTATTACCTTCCTAGGGCTGCCATAACAAAGCACTACAAACAGGGTGGCTTAAAGCAACAGAAATGTATTGCCTCACACTTCTGGAGGTTAGAAGTCCAAAATCAAGGTGTTGGCAGGACCATGTTCCCTCTGAGACTCTGGGTAGAATTTTTCCTCCCCTCTTTCTAACTCCCAGTAGTGGCTGTCAATCCTTGGCATTTGTGAGCTTATAGCTGTATCATACCAAGGCCTACTTCCATTCTTACATGGCATTCTCCCTGTGTATCTCTGTCTTCATCTGGTGTTTTTCTCTTCTTATAAGAACAGTAGTTATATTTGGATTAAGGCCCACTCTAATAACTGCATCTTAACTTGATTTCATCTGCAAAGATCCTATTTCCAAATAAGGTCCTATTCACAGGTACCAGAACTTCTACATCTGTTGGTGGGACACAATTCAACTTATCACAGGCTAGTATTATTTTCTCTATTTTTTGGAGGAGGAAACTGAGGCTCAGAAAAACCAGAAGAATTGTGTGATGTCACTATGGTGAATCAGTTGTCTAGTGACCCCAATTTTTTCCATGCCTTTCTGTATCTACATCTTTTGATAGTGTGCCTTTCCACATTGACTTTGGGCTTAGCATGTGACTTGCTTCCAACAATGGGATAGAGCAAACATGATATAAGCAGAGGCTTGAAAAATGCTTTTACATTGGGACTTGCCACTCTTGCATACTCTTGGAGATCTGTGGTCATCATGTGAATAAGCACAAGCTAGGCCTGCTGGATAATGAGTGACCACGTGGAGAGGGACCCCAATCATCCCAGTGTAACCATGATAAATCAACCAGCATGAGCCAAACTTCCAGGAGACCACAGATGCATGAGCAAGCCCACCAAGATCAGGCAAGTTCAACCCCAATTATCAGAACCCATACCTGACCCATAGATTCATGAATAATCATGAATAAATGGTTTTTGTTCTACGAAAAAAAAATTGAGGATGGTTTGTTATACTGAAAAAAATAACGGATATAGTCACATAGATGGTAAACAGCAGAGCTAGTTGTGGTTAGGTGGTGGAAAAGAGCAGGTAGGGAAGGATGGGTATTACTGAATCAATCAGCTACTATTATGCAACAAACCACCCCAAAACTAAGTGTCATAAAATAACAACCATTTGTTATTTCTCATCAGCCTGTGATTCTACTAGGAAGCTCTGCATCCTGGATCAGTCTTGACTGATCTTGGCAGGGCTTGCTCAGACATCAACTCTCTGCTGCCATATTGGTTATCAGCTGGCTGGTCTAGGGTGGCCTCAGTTGGGATGACTTTGCTCTGCTTCATGTAGCTCTCACGTGCCTCCAAGAGGCTAGCTCAGGCATGTCCTCTTGGTGGCCCAAGGGCCCAAGAGAGAAAGTGAAGATGCACATCCACTTTTCAATAAGATGGCTATTATCTCATTAATCAAACACATCATGGCCAAGCCCAGAATCAGTGAGGAAGGTCACTAACCAATGCTGTGGCTAAAGAGGCATGGGGGCAACCAATGCCTCAGTTGGTTGAGCAACTGACTTTGGCTCAGGTCACGATCTCAGGTCCTGGGATCAAGCCATGTCAGATTCCTTGCTTGCCCCTCTCTCTCTGGCCTTCCCCCTGCTTGTGTGCGCTCGCGCGCGCTCTCTCTCTCTCAAATAAATAAATAAAATCTTAAAAAAAAAAGAGGCATGGAAATCTGTGTCTATTAATGCAATCAATATTCAATAACAAGCTAATAATCATGAAGCTGGACAGGGAACTGGGTTCTTGGAAGGAAGAATAGCAAAATGCCTATCATAAGAGGAATTGGGATATTTCAGAAAGCTCAGAAAACAATGCAGTAACTAGATGAAAGTGAGTTCATTCATAAGTATCTGGAATAAGCACTTGGGCAGAAGTCTGTGGAGATCCGATCTACAGATGGCCCCCGCCTGGCCTGGAGTTCCTCCTACTGTTTACCCAGCAATAATTCCCTAGTATAGACTAAGAAGAGAAGAAAATTTCCTAGAAGGCACAAGGGCAGATCCAGTACAAGCCAAAGTTTTCCAGAGTATGGTCTTGGGCCTTGAATACCTTTGGACAGAACTAAACATTTCATGGCTTCTATGACCTTATTATCACTACCACCCCTCGATTGTAAACATATTGTTATTTCCATGTCTCAAATTATGGTAAGAAATGCTCATTCTAAGGAAAAAACAGCGAATAATTCAAAAGTACACAAGATGAAAAAATTATGGTGTGACTTCTACCCCATTCCTTAGGGGTAGCCATTGCCCTCAATTTGGACACTTCTTTCCAGTCTTTTTCCTAAATTTGTACTTTTCTGCATGTGACTTTCATGCATTATTGAGCAGGGCTTGGGTAATGAGGCCAACATTCTAGGCATCACTCTGACAGTCCAGAAAGCCAGCCTTTTCATCCTCCTTGTCCACCCCTTGTGCTGTCCTTCTCTAACCAGAAAAATACTCCCCCTGCATGTTTGTGAAGCATAGCAGTAGAGAGTCAAATGTAGAAACATTGGGGGAGAGAGAGATAGAGAGAGAGGAGAAAGAGAAACAAAACAAAACAAAACAAAAAGCACAAAATACCAGCAGGAAAAAAAATGAAAAAAGAAAAAAAGCTGGAAAAATGCTGTGGCGATCCTCTGGTCTAGTATTTAATCTAAGGACCTAATGGAAGTACATCACATCCTGAATAAATATGGGTGATGAGCACAGAGATTAGATACGTCTTAATAATGAGCAAGCCAGGTGGGGCCTCATACCTCCCGTTTAATGTTTGGTCCATTTTAACCATTTCAGTTCCAGAAGTCCCACTTCCACCAGTGTCTTTTACTTGAAAAGTATATGTGTTAGCTAGCTTTGGATTTGGGTGTAGATACATGTGACAGAAAATGCAAAACTGAGACTCCTAGACTCACAAAACGAACTAAGGGTGGCTGGGAGGTGGGGGGGTAGGGATAGGGTGGCTGGGTTGTGGACATTGGGGAGGGTATGTGCTATGTTAAGTGCTGTGAAATGTGTAAGCCTGATGATTCACAGACATGTACCCTGGGGCAAATAATACATTATATGTTAATAAAAAAAATATTAAAAAAAAAAAGAAAATGCAAAACAATGGTGCCTTAAGGAAGATAAAAGTTCATATCCCCTCACATAAGGAGAATCTAGATTTAGATTCTCGGTGCAGATTTGGCATTCCCCAATACCAAAGACCTAAGCTCCTTTATCTTGTTGATCTATTATCCTTGTCACATAGCCTCCACCTCAAGCCTCCACCTCAAGGTCCAATCTATCTCCTAAAATTCTAGCCATCAACTTTGCATTCCAACCTGCACTGTGGAGGAAGGCAGTGAGGAAACTTCTTTAAGGAAACTTCTTGTCAGCCTCACACAGTACTTCCTCTTATAGCGCATTGGCCAAAATGTAGTCTCGTGACCATGGTTAGCCACAAGGAAAGCTGAGAAATATAGACTTTGTCTTCTGGGGAGGTATATGTGCCCAGTTAAAAAAATAAGGTGTTCTATCACTGTATGAAGGCCAAAAGGAATGGAGGTCAACTAGTAATCTCAGACATAAAAAGTGATAAAAAAGTTTCCCCCCTAAACCCCTTTGAGAAACTGAATGCATAAACACAGATGATGTCTGGGCACCTCAAACTTGTTTTAAATATCCAATTTGTCTTTTCCAAAGGAGGATAGAAGGAAAGTTGTCCAAGTTAAAGAATGCAGAAGATTTTAAGTGATCGCAGTCCACGTGTTCTCCACCTCCCCAGAGGCCATCCCAACCCAGATTCTTTCCCATAGAACAGTGGCCAATGGTATCAATTTTTGTCTAGAGAGTGTTTGACTTTGAGGTAGGCAGTGCTCTCCTTACCTTCAAGGAGGAGTACTACCTCCAAGCACCCTTCAACAGGGGAGGAGGGAAGTTGAGTCTATTCCTTGTGCATAGGACCTCTCCTTTGACCAGTCTTCCCCAGGCTCTGCAATGAATGGGAAAAAGAAAGCCTGCCTTGTGTTAAGCAGAAAACACTGGGCATGCTTTTGGATGTTTGATGGAGTGCATAGAAAGACAGAGGAGGACAGAACATTGAGAGGGAGTATGCTTGTTCTTACATCCCTCATTTGGAAACCACTGGAGAGAAAGATGCTTTGTGCTTGTAGCAAGTTCTCGCTTTCTTTCAGCTTTCATTTTCCTGATGTATAAAACAAGGACAATGAAACCAGACTCATAGGCTTATTGGAAGGGTTATTTTGAAAATCCTTGCCAAAGTTCCTGGCAAATAAGTGTTCCTCGAACACTTAATGTGTTTGAGTTCCTTTCTCTTCTTCCTTTTGGAATAAGATAATCTGATTGTAAGGACACGTTTCCACAAGACAACATGATAAGAAAAATTTGGCAAAGTGTCTAGAGCTGTAAAATGGTACCACTTGCCCTTTGTGGCTATTAAATACTTGAAATGTGTCTACTATAATCAGGAACTGAATTTTTAATTTCATTTTAATTTATTTAAACTTGCATTTAAAATCTGATACTTGATTCAAGTACTGGAAAATGTTTATGCATATGTGAAGCAATTTGGGTATGTGAATCTCCTTTTTCAACCATAAATTTTGTGAAATTGAAATACAGATCAAGGATTTCCTATAAAAATTTAACACTTGAATAAAGATATGCTGTAGGTGTCAAATACTAGATATTAAAGACTTACTACAAAAAAAGAGAATGTAAAATATTTCATTAATAATTTTTACATTAATAATTTTTATATTAATTAATATATATATTGATTAATATGTTTAAATGACATGTTGGGTACACAGAATACATTTTAATATTAATTTCATCTGTTTCTTTTTACTTCCTTAATGTGGTGACTAGAAAATTTAAAACTGCATAAATGACTTGCATTATATTTCTATTGGATAGTGCTTGGCAGAGGATAGCAAATAATTGGATTGAGTTTTCTTACCAGAGAGGCTGATGATTTTGGCCTTGGTGAGACATTTCATTAATTAATTGAGCACCTATTCTGAACTAGGGAGAAAGGAGTAACTGAATCATAAACAAGCATATAAGCCAACTTGTAAAATAAGACAATTACAAATAATTTTCATGAGTACAAAGAAAAAAATATATGCCATAATGATTAAGGTAATAATTAGAGATGAGGGTGGTTTCCTTAAATGAGAGAGCAGGCAAGAAAGGCCTCCAAGACAAGGAACATCTGAGTTAAGCCTTGAAGGGTAAATTTAGATGAGGTAGAAGTATAATTTAGATAAGAGGAACATTTTACAAGAACATTGAATGATTGTCCTCAAGGCCAGACAGCTACTCAAGGGTCAAAGTAGGATTATATACTTAGATTGGTCAGTCCCCATAGTCTGTAATCATAACCATTTGTGAAATGCTGCTTTTCCCTCTGATAATAATATTGTCCTAGTCTTGTAAAGAGGCAAAATTATTGCCACTGACAAACTGCCCTTTTCCTGCCCTGTTGTATAGAACGTATCTCATTCTGTTACGAGCGTCGCATTCCTCAGATAGATTCCTAAGGGTGGGAATCAATACACATAGGCACCTGGCATATCTTGGAGGAAAGTTTCCTTTTCTACTCTTTTTAGCATTTTAATTTTCTGTGACAAGGATGAATTACAAAGATCACAGAAATGGTGGAAATCATTTCTGAGGAAAAGAGTTAAACAGGTATATCTTTCCAAAGTTATGACTTAATGGGGTCAAGCTAACAAGCTTCAGGGAATAGAAATAACCTGGTGGGAAAATAATTGTAATTCTGAGAAGGAGACAGTGTGGATTTTTGAGAAGGGGCGCAGCCAGCACTAAAGTCCCATGGGGAGTTATTAGATCTGGAAGATCAACCATCCCTTGAGTCTTTGACAGACTGAAAAATTTAAATCATCTGCCACATTGGGTTACAGAATTTTTTAGGCAAAACTGATGAGAAGTACCACCTTTTTCTTAGACTTTGAGTCTTCCATATTTCTCTTGAATTTCTAAGGACTATTGTGAAATTACAAATGTATGGTGTGGAGTCATTTAAGCCACAGACCTTGCTTGATTTTTTTTTTTTAATGCTGTAACTAAAAACCCAGAAATCTGGTAGGCCTTTACTTTACTTAACGAAAGAAAATGACTAAAGAAAATCTTCAAAGGTACAAAAGCAATGATGGAGGAAGACCCCAGTGTTGTGTAAAGAAGCATGGGGGAATATTGAGATTCACAGGTTTGGAGAAAGGCAGATAGATAGCTGTCTCATAAGAATAATTCAGGTTTAAAAAAATTCATTTTTTTGTAATAAGAAAAATTCTATATCCATCTCACTTGTGGCTCCAGGCTTATAGACCCAATTGCCCACTTAGCATACAACCACCAATAGAAAAAATATCTCATGGTCATCCCAAATTGAACATGCCTAAAATAAAACTTCTGGATTCCATGCCTAGTTTTTCCCATCTAGGGAAATCGGCACTATTTAATTGCTCAAGCCATACCTCCTGATATCAATTCTGTCATCAAGTACAGTTAATTCTACCTCCAAAATATATTTAGAATGTCTTTACTTATTTCCATTTCCAGAATCATTCCCCCCTAATCCAAGCTGCCATCAGTCTACATAGCAACAACAGCTTCTGAGTGGGTGTCTTAGCTTTTATTCTTGCTTCCCAATTCATTCTTCAGGTGGCAGTCACAAGCCAACCCAGATCCAAGGAAGGTAACACTGACCCCCAAGCTCTCAATAAAAGGAATGTCAAGAATTTGTGGCCATTTTTTTTTTAACTGACACAATCACTCTTACAGAAATTGGTACCCATCATAAAGTACTTCCTTTGGCATTTCCACTGCTTCTGGTCACACTCCTTGCCCAATATAAAAAAAAAAAAAGTCCACACCAACTGCATCTTTCCACAAAGTCCATTTTTTGCATGGTTTACCTACAAGAACTCAGAAAGCCTGTCCATTTAGACTTTAAGGGGATAACTCAGAGCAGCCCCTTACCTCTGTATTGTTAGCTCTTCAGTTAGCCTTTGGCAAATTATTTAGTCTCTCAAGGGCACAGTTTCTTCATGAATTAAGGGTCCTTATATCTCATCATCTCTAAGGGCCTTGCAATTCAGTCAATAATGTAAGAGTTCAGTCACTGACCATGCTCACCCACTATAGATACAGAGCTAATAATAATTTTTTAGTTGCTTTAGTTATAAGAGATCTGCTTACATTTCATCTTTTCATAGAACATGATGTAAGTCTTCTGAAGATTTGAGCTATTCAGCCATCCCTCCTCCCCAGCGTCCCTAAATCATTCGAACCAACTTTAGATGGGGTACGATGATTTCTATAGGTAATTTTCTAAAAGCTACTCTCTCTTTTTTGGCCCAGTTTATCCCCATTCCAGTTTTCTAAGCCAGCCCCTATCTGACTTGGCCTTTTTTTCCCCCTGAAATGTCTTCTTTTCTTTTTAACTGTTCCAATTTTTTTCTTCAGTTGTCTTCAGAAGAGGCTTATTACTTTTTGTTAGCATAAATGTATAACAGAAAGCAATTTCCCTTCTGAATTTCTTCTGAATGGGGATGTTAAAAATGCATGTTAAAAATGCAATGCATGTTCAAGTAGAGAGCTAAATTTCTTTTACATTTGGGGGTTCATTTTAGCTAGGGTAAAAGACAAAATACATTTTTTTCAAAACTACTTACATAAAAGTTTTTTAAATCCATTCTGATTGAACTACTTATAAGGAGAAAAAAATTTTATTTTCTTTATCCTCAAGCCTCTTTTTCTAAATTTTGTTTCTGAGACACACCTGAATGAATATATCACATATATGTAAATAAATATAACAAAAGTAAAATCTTTTGAAAAGACATTTAGTATTTTTACTTAAACTAAAAAACTATCAAGTATTAATAATCAAGAGGGTTGAGGTAGCTTTAAAGAAAAAACTTTTTAGGGTGCCTGGGTGTCTTAAGTCGGTTAAGTGTTTGCCTCTTGCTTAGGTCATGATCCCAGGATCTGAGGCTCCCTGCTCAGTGGAGTCTGCTTCTCTCTCTGCCCCTCTCTCATCTTGTTCTCTCTCTCTCTCTCTCTCAAATAAATAACTAAAATCTTTAAAAATTTTTTGTGGCAGTATAACATATGCATGGAAGATTACACAAATAATAAGTATATGCTTTGAGGAACTTTACACAAACTGAAAACATCTATGTAACCAGCCAAAGGATTGACTTTTACCTTGCTAAGAGATTCTCACTGATAGGCTCTTGAGAAACTCCTGTATAGTTGTCCTACATTGTTACTAACTTTAGGTAAGCATGAGGCTATTCCCTACAACTAAATTATACATTCGATATGGTTTCTACAGTAGGACTATAGTTTATAACTCATTTTTTTCTACCACAGACCTAGCTAAATGCCCTGAACTGAGGACAGCTTCAACAAATGAATATGAGCTATATTCAGACTCAGTTTATTAAACATTAATACATGCCAATTTCTTCTTTATATGCTTCTATTTCTTACTTCACCTTCTACATCACTGACCTTCTAAGTCTTTCTGCTGACCCCAACTTCACTGGCCAAATGGAATTTCTTAACACTCTTCTTCATCCACTCTTTCACTCTAGCCGAGCTCAGTTGTTCCCAAGTTTTTAACTCATATCTATGTGCTGAAGACTCTCAAATTATAACCCATAATTTAGCCAGCTAATGGCATTGATAGCCCCAACTAACGGCCTCTTGGTAGCCATTACTTTGCAATGTGACTTTACAACTGCTTCCATGATGAAGCAGAGTCTATTTCTCCACCTACTGAACTTGGGCTGGCCTTATAACTTTCTTTGGTAAATAGAATACTGGAGAAGTGATGGTATGCCACTTGGGAACTTTAGGCTCTAAACTCTAAAGCTCTGCTTACTCTTGGAACCCTCCCTCTATCATATGAGCAAGCTCAAGGCACCCCACTAAAGAATGAAAAGCCACAGAGATCATTAGACCAACTGACAACCAGCCAACCCCAGCAGCAAACCACCTTGCCAACTCAGAGCTGACTACTGATGCATTAGGGAACCAAGGTGAGACCAAATAAGACTCCCAGCTTTATCCAGGATAATTTGCCAACCTGAAGAAATATAACACGACAAATAATTATTGTTTAAGCTGACTTTTGGAGTGGTTTGTTACACAGCAATACCTAACTGATATAGCAGTTTCGACTTATACATAGACATATATTCAACTATCAGCCTGACATCTCCACATAAATTGTCCATAGCCATCTTATAAAACAAAATCAAGGCTACACTAAACTGTTGATTTTTACTGCCAAGTGCAAACCCTCCCCTTTCTAATCTTTTCCTCTTGGAAAGTAGCTCCACCATATGCCCAGATATTCAAACACAAAATCTGGAAGATATCTTTAATTCTTTCTTGCTCTTATATCTCAAACCCAATCCATCAGTAAATCCTGCTGGCTCTATTTTCTTAAATTGTCTTAAATCTGCATTTCTTTCCAGGACCTCTAACATCACTTCTCCCAGTCTAAGCCCCTGCCATCTTTTGCCTATAACACCATAGTAACCTCCTATCTGATCTCCCCTCCCTACTGCTAAACCTCTCCAACCCTTTTTCACACAAAAGCTAGTTTTGACTTTAAAAATCTTACAAGATCATGTCACTACTTAACACTCTTCAAAGACTTCCCACTGGGATTAGAATCAAATCCAAATTTCTTTCACAGCCTGTGAAGTTCTCCTACCTAACTAAGTCCCTGCCGTTGTCCTGGTGCTCTCTTTAACTCACCACATTCCAGCTACACTGGCCTTCTTGCTTCTCCCAGAACAACCAAACTCCTCCCATCTCAAGGCTTCCATTCTTACTGTTCTGTCTGCTACAAACCTCTTCACTTGCTCCTTGTTCTTTACCTGGTGGGCTCCATTACATCCTTCTCAGGTTAACTCTTATCACTTCTGTGATGTCTTCTGTGGACACTTGCAAGTAGTATTCCTGCTCCACTTGTTTTCTCCCATCAGCCCATCTGGTTCAGTTCATTGAAATTATTACAATTTCTTATTCTTAGTTTCTTTCTTTCTTTTCTTTCTTTTTCTTTCTTCCTTCCTTCCTTATTTCTTCCTCCCTCCCTCCCTCCCTCCCTCCCTCCCTTCCTTCCTTCCTTCCTCCCTCCCTCCCTCCCTTTCCCTGTCTTCACTACCAGATCAGAAGTCCCATGAGGGCTGGAGAATGTCTTTTCTTTGTTCATTTAATATCATCAGTGCTTACCATAATTTCTGTTCCACAATAGTTACTCAGTAAATATTAGTTGAAGAAATGAATTTAATAAAATCCCTTCAATAACAATATCAGATAGGTTTTTTTTTTTACCCCAGTTTTACAAATAAGAAACTTGAGGGCAAATATTATCTGTATAATCATTTTTCAGAGCAGATAGAAGAGATGGAAACATGGTAGCTAGGTTAATTTATTAGAGAAAGAGTAGGGGACTGGAACCAAATTAATTAGGAATCCATACAGGGCCTAAACCTTAATCCCTCAGTTCCATTGACTTGAAAACCAAGCAAGTGTGCACTGGTCAGGAGGGGGTGTTGTAAAGGAATACAGAAAAAAAAGATTCCCCAACTCACAATTAGTTGTTCTCCACCCTTGGACTATGGCTGCATTTCCTAGAGTCACATCCTCATGAAAATAAATCCAGATGTGGGAAGGAAGGGACAGACAATAATGGGTTTTCCTCAGTACCTACTTCTTAGCAGAGAGCAAAATATTTCCCCAAAGCCTCAGCAGATATTAATTATATTTCACTGGCCATAATTTGGTTCTACTCCTACTTTTAGACAAGTCACTTGGTAAGAAGACCAAGACTGCCACATCTGATCTACATCCATCACCATTCATCACCTGGGCTAGGCTTCTTGCCACACAAATGCATCAAGATTTGTATCTATGATAGAAGGGGAGAGTGGAAATTGATCATGCAAGCAACAGCATCTGTCACAGAAATTCAATTGCCCTGTGTGGTTTTGTTGTTGTTGTTGTTATTTGTTTGTTTCTTTGTTTTTGGTCCCACTTTATCCTAGAAAGTATAGGTGCCATAGATTTAGTCCATGGACTAGGAAACACAGAGTTCAATCTCATTACATTGAAAGTCAGCAAGGTTACAGAATATTTTCCTCAGAAATTGATGAACTCATATGTAATACTCAAAGAATTTCAAACTCTCACCTCTTGGCAATGGATAAACTTAAATACCAAGCATAGGGAAACAAAACAAACAATATAATAAGGCACAGTTCTGATAATAAACCTAAAATTGTCCTGATAAATAAATCCAACTGTGTTTTAAATTCAATACTTGAAAAACAACCTAAATATGTTACTATCAAAATAAATCACTTTTGGCTAAATCTCAATGTTCCTTTACTCATAGAGACAACTATTATTTTCCATAAACTTCAACCTGTGTGTTTCTTTTCACTGATAGTCATACAAGAGTACTGAAAAGTATGTATAGACTAATAGAGGCAACTTTGACCTGATGGAACCAACCTTTCCCTGAGAATTAGGAGAGTGGATGCTAGTCTTGCTCTAGCCCAAAAATGGCTGAATGCAAGTCTCTTCATTTCTTCTCCTGTGAAATGAAGACATTAAATAGACTGAGAGCTTTCTAAGTTCTAAAATTCCGTGATTATATTTGATATCTAAGCTGAAGCCAAGCCGACAATGTATTGGTAAGGATAATTGATGTTATAATAAACAGTTCCCAAATTATAGTGCCTTAACACCATAAAAGCTCACATAATGGTCCAACTGGATTCATGAGGCTTTCCTCGTGTCTCCTCCAAGCAGTGTTTCAAGGCCCCAGCTCCATTCATTTCATGGTGTTACCATCCTCTGTATTTGGCTTCCATGGTTTCTGTAAGAGAGAACATGAAGAATAAAACGTGAGTTTTTATAGGTGACATATCAATTTGGGCACAATCTGGCATTGGCCAGAGTCTTATCACATGGCCTCAGACTAAATAAAAGTTAGTCTGGATAATGTTGTCTGTGAGACCGGAAAGAAGCAATAGGATTGGAGAGTATTGAGCCAATCTCTGCCATAAACATTTTTGGAAATATTTCTTTCTCTGAGTTCCATGTAATTAAGGAAAATATTAATCTCACTTTGAATATTCCCACGTCACTGCTTATCCTGTGACCCCAAGTACCTCATACTACCATTTTTTTTTTTTATCATGAATTAACTCTTTATACATCTATGTCTCACTAGTTGCTGGGACTTCTTGAAAGAGGGACCTTGTGTACTTCCTTTCTATCCCCTGAGGGCTCAGCACAGTGGATGGCACCTATTAAGGATTGGAGATCCTGGGCAAGTCATAAAAAATAAGATACCCCCAATTTCTTTGTCCTAATATTTGTCGTCAGTGCTCTCTCCCAAATATCTATATTGAGTAGGGGTAATCTATAAGGTTTGATTTTTGTGTCTGTATGAGGGAGTATTAAATTATGCTTGTTAAATACTTTAGAAAAGTTTGAGGAAAGAGAAATTGTCATCTCACCAGAAGATGGGGAAGGTTTACTAAAATGTGGATGGAGAAGGTAAAGCTATCAACTTTGAACCCCATCAGTGGTAAGGAAGGGTAATAGTGGGAGTAAATAGTAAGATGGCTGTGTATTTGTGAAGCTCAGATCTTTTTTAGCACTAGCTGGCAAGGCCTCCTCCCTGAACCCATGGCTTTGCCAAAAGAAGATATCAAGGCCATCACAATGACTGACATAATAGTTCTGCTCTAGGACAATCACTGACTTTCCCCTCCACCTGTCCTATGGTCCAACACTATCACCAAGCATGGCCTAACCCAGAGTCCACTCCCAAAGAAGTGATTCTGCAGGTTGCTAAAATCCCAAGATGTCCATACCCCAGAATCTATGGCAGTCTCAGGTTTTTAGCATATAGACGAGGGATGCACAAACGAGCTTCTTTTATTTCAAGTTAAGAATACAGTTTAGTGGGTTTTTTTTAATTGAACAATAGTAAATATTTTCTGAAAGCCCAACCTCTAGAAATATACTATAAAATACAGTAGTCACTGGCCACATGTGGCTATTAAGATTTAAATTTAAATTAATTAAAATTAAACAAAATTTAAAATGCAGTTCATCAGTCACACTAACCACATGTCAAGTGTTAAATAGCCACATGTGGTTACCCCACTTGTCAGTGTAGCTATAGGATATTTTCTGGCAAGGTTAGTGTGTGGAGTGCCACCTGGAGAGCCCTGGTGCTCTCCCAGGAACCCTTTTAGCCAAACTCAGCTAACTCTGAAATCAGCATCTCTTCTCCCCCACTGCCTCCCACTGCAAGTGAGCTATTTCTCACATCTTCTGCACGTGGATCTCCACACCTGGCTGCTAGGAAGGGAGGTCAACTGCTTTATAACTCCACCTTGGAGCAGCCCAGGAAAGTAGTTGATTGGCGGTGCCCAGCCTGTGCGCTTCACTCCGTTGGGCAACCCTGGGTTTAAAAAAAAAAAAAGAGTATGAAAGAGACAGGACCACAGGCTCTCCTGAAGCTGGTGGTGGAGCCCTATGTCTGTGGAGACAGGTGAGCTACAGGTGTTTCTGGACAAGCTGAGTTACCTTTCTTAAGGGACCAACCCTTAGAGAATGACAAGAGTTAATATTATGTTTTCCTACCTATTCTTTTTTACCACTATAAAAGTATTTTGAATATGCTAATGGGGATACAGTGTAAATTATTATTTATAATACCTATTTGTATAATTTATGGCCTCAAAAAAACCTAGCTTTTTGACAATTAACATGGCATAGAACCCGTTTTCAATACCCATCCTGTCTAGAAAGGCTTTCATGGTCAAATACATTTTGGAGATGCTGTATTCTATTCCCCTGTTAGAAAGTCTCATTGCATATTGTTATAAAAGGCCCTGAGCAGGGGTGGGAGGAGCAAGATGGCAGAGAAGTAGGAGTGGGTCCAAGGAGTTCAGCTAGATAGTTATCAAACCATTCTGAACACCTACAAACTCAACAGGAGATCAAAGAAGAAGAGCAGAAATTCTAGGAACAGAAAAGTGACCACTTTCTGGAAGGTAGGATGTGTGGAGAATTGAATCCAAAGTGATATACAGGAAGATAGACCAGGGGGAGGGCCAGATCCCGGCAAGCAGTAGAGCAGCAGAGCACAAAATTGGAACTTTTAGAGTCTGCTCCACTGAGGGACGGTGCTCCAGAGGCTAAGTGAAGGTGTGTGTGTGGGGGGGAGTGGGGTGGAGCCCTCATGGGAACAGTGTGGTCTCAGGTCCCTCAGGGTCACAGAAAGACCAGGGGGGCCTGCGTATAGCAGAGCTCCCAGGTATCAGAGAGAGGAAGCCGAGAAGGGGCTCTCAGCTCTCAGCTCTGGGTTACCTTAAACTGTGATCCGAGGCACAGTCAGGCCACTGCTCTTCCAGCAGGGACCTCACAGGTGGCAGATCTGGAGAGACTCCCTCCTTCCTCCTCCAGGAGAAGTAGCACAGGAGCGCGCTGCAGGAATCTGCTGGGTTTGGAGACTCCAAACGGTGCCGAGCACCAGAGACAGAAACACTCGGTCACAGGCCAGCTGAGCTCAGAGTAGGGCTGGAGACAAGAGAGATGGGAGGGACTGACTGCTTTTCTCCAAGGGCACACTGAGGAGTGGGGCCCAAGCTCTCGGCAACTCAGGGCCAGAGACTGGGAGGCCACGATTTTCATTCCCGCCTCCAAAGCTGTACAGAAAGTGGTCAGGGAACAAAAGCTACTGAAAGCGAACTCGCTTGGCCCAGCCCCTGGCAAGGGCGGTGCAATTCCGCCTCGGGCAAAGACATTTGATCAATCACTGCAACGGGCCCCTCCCCCAGAAGATCAGTGAGAACATCCAGCCAGGACCAAGTTCATCAATCAGTGAAAACTGTGGAACTCCAGAATTAAGAAAAAGCAACACATAGAATTCATGGCTTTTTTTTTTTTTTTAACCATGATCCTTTAGTCTTTCAGAGTTGAATTTTTTAAATTTTACTTTTTCTTATTCTTTCTTTAAAATTTAAAATCCTCTTTCCTATTTTAAGCTTTTTAAACTATTTTATTAATCAATACTTTAAAAAAAACTATCATTGTTTTCATTGTTATAGTCATATTATATCCCTTCATTTTTTAACCTTATTTTTTGTATACATATAGGTTTTTCTTTCTTTAAAATTTTGAGATACAGTTTCATCTAAGAGATCAAAATACACCCTAAATCTAGCACATGACTTTGTTCTAGTCTCTAACCTTATCACATTCTTTCTTCTTTTTTCTTTTTTTTCTTTTTCCAACCAACTACTTATCAATTCCTTTTTTAGAATCTTTTTTAATATTCATCTTTACAGTCATGTTTACCTTATTTTGTGTATATATATAAGTTTTTCTTTCTTTAAAATTTTCAGAGTCAGTTTCTTCTAACAGACCAAAATACACACAAAATCAAGTGTGTGGCTCTATTAGCGTGTGTGTGTGTGTGTGTGTGTGTGTGTGTGTGTGTGTGTGTTTGTGTGTGTATTTCTTTTTTCTTTTTTCTTCTATACCTGGTTTTGAGTCTCTTCCAATTTCGTGTATATTTTTCTAGGGTCATTGCTACACTTTTAGTATTTTCTTCTCTCATCCATCTATCCATATCTAGAGAAAATGACAAGGTGGAAAAACTCACTTCAAAAAAAAGAACAAGAGGCAGTACCAATGGCTAGGGACCTAATTAATATAGACCTTAGTAAGATGTCAGAACTAGAGTTCAGAAAGATGACTTGCTAGCTGGACTTGAAAAAAGCATGGAAGATACTGGAGAATCCCTTTCTGGAGAAATAAAATCCCTTTCCAGAGAAATAAAAGAACTAAAATCTAACCAAGTTGAAATTTAAAAAAGCTATTAATGAGGTGCAATAAAAAATGGAGGCTTTTACTGCTAGAATAAATGAGGCAAAAGAGAGAATTAGTGATATAGGAGACCAAATGATGGAGAATAAAAAAGCTGAGAAAAACAGAGATAAACAACTACTGCATCATGAGGGGAGAATACAAGAGATAAGTGATAACACTTATAATTATAGCAGAGAATTTTCCTAATTTGGTGAAGGGAACAAGCATCAAAATCCAGGAGGCACAGAGAACCCCCCCATCAAAAATAGATCAACAACCTGTCATCTAATGATAAAATTTACAAGTCTTAGTGACAAAGAGAAAAACCTGAAAGCAGTTCACGACAAGAGTTCTAAAACATGCAATGGTAGAAATATTAGATTGGCAGCAAATCTATCCACAGAGACCTTGCAGGCAAGAAAGGACTGGCATGATATACTCAGAGCACTAAACGAGAAAAATATGCAGCCAAGAATACTATATCTAGCTAGGCTGTCATTGAAAATAGAAGGAAAGATAAAAAGTTTCCAGGACAGGGGCGCCTGGGTGGCTCAGTCATTAGGCATCTGCCTTCGGCTCAGGTCATGATCCCAGGGTCCTGGGATCGAGCCCCACATCGGGCTCCCTGCTCTGCAGGAAGCCTGCTTCTCCCGCTACCATTCCCTCTGCTTGTGTTCCCTCTCTCGCTGTTTCTCTCTGTCAAATAAATAAAATCTTTAAAAAAAAAAAAAGTTTCCAGGACAAACAAAAATTAAAAGAATTTGCAAACACCAAACCAGCCATGCAGGAAATATTGGAAGGGGTCTTCTAAGCAAAGAAAGAGCTTAAAAGTAACATAGACCAGAGAAGAATAGAGACAATATACAGTAACAGTCACCTTACAGGCAATACAATGGCACTAAATTCATATTTTTCAATAGTTACCCTGAATGTAAATGGGCTAAATGCCCCAATTCAGATACAGGGTATCCGAATGTATAAAAAAAAACAAGACCCATCAATATGCTGTCTGCAAGAGACTCATTTCAGACCCAAAGTAACCTCCAGATTTAAAGTGAGGAGGTGGAAAACCATGCTAATGGACATCAAAAGAAAGCTGAGTTGGCAGTCCTTATATCAGACAAATTAGATTTTAGCCAAAAACTATAATAAGAAATGAGGAAGGACACTACATCATACTTAAAGGGTATATCCAACAAGAAGATCTAACAATTTTAAATATCTATGCCCCTAACATGGAAGCAGCCAATTATATAAACCAATTAATAACAAAAGCAAAGAAACACATCAACAATAATACAATAATAGTAGAGGACTTTAACACCCCCCTCACTGAAATGGACAGATCATCTAAGCAAAAGATCAAGATCAACAAGGAGATAAAAGCTTTAAATGACACAATGGACCAGATGGACATAACAGATATATTCAGAACATTCAATCCCAAAGCAACAAAATACACATTCTTCTCTAGTGCACGTGGAACATTCTCCAGAATAGATCACATCCTGGGGCACAAATCAGGTCTCAACTGGTACCAAAAGAATGGGATGATTCCCTGCATGTTTTTAGACCACGATGCCTTGAAACTAGAACTCAACCACAAGAGGAAAGTTGGAAAGAATTCAAACACACGGAGACTAAAGAACATTGTACTAAAGAATGAATGAGTCAACCAGGAAATTAAAAAAGAAGAATTTAAAAAAATCATGGAAACAAACGAAAATGAAGAAAACAACTGTTCAAAGTCTTTGGGACACAACAAAGGCAGTCCTGAGAGGAAAGTATATAGCAATACAAGCCTTTCTCAAGAAACAATACAGGTCTCAAGTACACAACCTACACCTACACCTACACAACCTTACACTTAAAAGGTCTAGAGAAAGAACAGCAAAGAAAGCCTAAACCCAGTAGGAGAAGAGAAATAATAAAGATGAAAGCAGAAATCAATGAAATAGAAGCCAAAATAATAGTAGAACAAATCAACAAAACAAGGAGCTGATTCTTTGAAAGAATTAATAAGATTGATAAACCCCTGGCCAGACTTATCAAAACAAAAAGAGAAAGGACCCAAATTAATAAAATCATGAGTGAAAGAGGAGAGATCACAACCAACACCAAAGAAATACGATTATAAGAACATATTATGAGCAACAATATACCAGCAAATTAGATAATCTGGAAGAAATAGATGCATTCCTAGAGACATATAAACTACCAAAGCTGAACCAAGAATAAACAGAACACCTGAACAGATCCATAACCAGTAAGGAGATTAAAGCAGTCATCAAAAATCTCCCAACAAACAAGAGCTCAGAGCCAGATAGCTTCCCAGGGGAATTCTATGAAACATTTAAAGAAGAATTAATACCTATTCTTCTGAAACTGTTCCAAAAAAAGAAATGGAAGGAAAACTTCCAAACTCATTTCGTGAGGCCAGCATTACCTTGATCCCAAAGCCAAAGATCCCATCAAAAAGGAGAATTACAGACCAATATCCTTGATATTGGATGCAAAATGCTTACCAAAATACTAGCCAATAGGATCCAACTGTATATTAAAAGTATTATTCACCATGACCAAGTGGGATTTATTCCTGGGCTGCAAGATTGGTTCAACATCTGCAAATCAATCAGTGTGATACAACACATTAATAAAAGAAAGAACAGGGGGCGCCTGGGTGGCTCAGTTGGTTAAGCAGCTGCCTTTGGCTCAGGTCATGATCCCAGGGTCCTGGGATCAAGCCCTGCATCAGGCTCCCTGCTCAACTGAGAGCCTGCTTCTCTCTCTCTGCCTGCCACTCCATTTACTTGTGTTCTCTCTGTCTGTCTGTCAAATAAATGAATACAATATTTTAAAAAAGAACAAAAAAACATATGATACTCTCAAAAGATGCTGAAAAAGCATTTGAGTGCAGCATTCTTTCTTATCTTTTGAAAAGATTTTATTTATTTATTTATTTGTTTGTTTGTTTGTTTGTTTGACACACAGAGAGAGAGAGAGCTATCACAAGTAGGCAGAGAGGCAGGAAGAGAGGGGGAAGCAGGCTCCCTCATGAGCAGAGAACCCAATGCGGGGCCTGATCCCAGGACCCTGAGATCATGACCTGAGCCGAAGGCAGAGGCTTTAATCCACTGAGCCACCCAGGCACCCCGAGTGCAGCATCCTTTCTTGATCAAAACTCTTCACAATGTAGGGATAGAGGGTACATACATCAATATCATCAAAGCCATCTATGAAAAACCCACAGCAAACATCATTCTCAATGGGAAAAAACTGAGAGCTTTTCCCCTAAGGTAAGGAACATGGCAGGGCTGTTCACTATCACCACTGCTATTCAACATAGTACTAGAAGTCCTAGCCTCAGCAATCAGACAACAAAAAGAAATAAAAGGCACCCGAATTGGCAAAGAAGAAGTCAAACTCTCACTCTTCAGATGATATAATTTTTTATGTGGAAAATCCCAAAGACTCCACTCCAAAACTGCTAGAACTCATACAGGAATTCAGTAAAGTGTCAGGATATAAAATCAATGCACAGAAATCAGTTGCATTGCTATATACCACTAGCAAGACAGAAGAAAGAGAAATTAAGGACTCAATCCCATTTACAATTGCACCCAAAACCATAAGATACCTAGGAATAAACCTAACCAAAGGGGCAAAGAATCTGTACTCAGAAAACTATAAAGTACTCATGAAAGAAATTGAGGAAGACACAAAGAAATGGAAAAGTGTTCCATGCTTATGGATTGGAAGAACAAATATTGTGAAAATGTCTGTGCTACCTAGAGCAATCTACACATTTAATGCAATTCCTATCAAAATACCATCAACTTTTTTTTCAAAGAAATGGACCAAATAATCCTAAAATTTATATGGAACCAGAAAAGACCCCGAATAGCCAGAGGAATGTTGCAAAAGAAAACCAAATTTGGTGGCATCACAATTCCAGACTTCAAGCTCTATTAAAAAGCTGTAATCATCAAGACAGTATGGTAGTGGCACAAAAACAGACACATGGATCAATAGAACAGAATGGAGAGCCCAGAAATGGACCCTCAACTCTACAGTCAACTAATCTTTGACAAAGCAGGAAAGAATGTCCAATGCAAAAAAAGACAGTCTCTTCAACAAATGGTGTTGGGAAAATTGGACAGCCACATGCAGAAGAATGAAACTGGACCATTTCCTTACACCACACACAAAAATAGACTCCAAGTGGATGAAAGACCTCAATGTGAGACAAGAATCCATCAAAATCCTTGATGAAAACACAGGCTGTGACCTCTTCGACCTCAGCCACAGCAACTTGTACCTAGAAACCCCAAAGGCAAGGGAAGCAAGGGCAAAAATGAACTATTAGGACTTCATCAAGATCAAAAGCTTTTGCACAGCAAAGGAAACAGTCAACAAAACCAAAAGACAACTGACAGAATGGGAGAAGATATTCGCAAATGACATATCAGATAAAGGGCTAGTATCCAAAATCTATAAAGAACTTATCAGACTCAACACCTGAAGGACAAATAATCCACTCAAGAAATGAGCAGAAGACATGAATGGACATTTCTGCAAAGAAGACATCCAAATGGCCAACAGACACATGAAAAAGTAGTCAACATCACTCAGCATCAGGGAAATACAAATCAAAACCACAGTGAGATACCACCTCACACCAGTCAGAATAGCTAAAATTAAGTCAGGAAATAACAGATGTTGGTGAGGATGCAGAGAAAGGGGAACCCTCCTACACTGTTGGTGGGAATGCAAGCTGGTGTAGCCACCCTGGAAAACAGTATGGAGGTTCCTCAAAAAGTTGAAAATAGAGCTACCCTATGACCCAGCAATTGCACTACTGGGTATTTACCCTAAAGATACAAATGTAGTGATCTGAACGGGTACATGTACCCTAATGTTTATAGCAGCAATGTCCACAATAGCCAAGCTATGGAAAGAGCCTAGATGTCCATCAACAGATGAATGGATAAAAGAGATGTGTGGTACACACACACACACACACACACACACACACACACACACACACACTCTGGAATACTATGCAGCCATCAGAAAAAAAGAATCTTGCCATTTGCAACAACGTGGATGGATCTAGAGGGTATTATGCTATGTGAAATAAGTCAATCAGAGAAAGACAATTATATGATTTCTCTGACATGAGGAATTTGAGAGGCAAGGCTGGGGGTCTTGGAGGGTAGGGAGGTGAAAAAATGAAACGGGATGGGACTGGGGAGGGAGACAAACCATAAGATACTCTTAATCTCAGGAAACAAACTGAGGGTTGCTAGGGGTGTGGGGGTAGGGATAGGGTGGCTGGATTATGGACATTGGGGAAGGTATGTGCTATGGTGAGTGCTGTGAACTGTGTAAGACTGATAATTCACAATCCTGTACCCCTGAAGTAAATAATGCATTACATGTTAATTAAAAAAAAGAAAAAAATAGTATTTTCTGGCATCACAGAAAGTTCTACTGGAAATAAATGCTCTAGAAACTGCTTCCATATAGTGTGTCCCACTTTCTAGATCAAGTTATCTTAACTCCATTTGGTAGAAAATATGATAAACTCTTTTTAGGATACCAAAAGAGGACCTGCATTTTGCTGTAATTTAGACATACACATGCAGTTTCTTAAAATAAATTTTACATATTTGAAGGGTCTCTCCACCTTGGAAAGTTAAATTCCGCATCTCTAATGTGAGTGAAGTTTTAACTGTCTGGAGGTCAGCCATCATTATAGATTAAAGGTTAAATAAAACCACAAATCTAGTATCTCCTGAATCGTACAGAGAGAGAACAAGCAATGTGAGACCCTTTTCAGATAACAATAGAAGTAAGAATGAACTGAAAAGAACCTTGCCTATTTTTAAAGGTATGATCTCCAAGTACATATCATTTTAAAAATAAAATTCTATATTACAATATTCAAAGTACTGGAATATTTATACCCCTTATACATGTTAGCCTGTAAGCTGTATAATAAGATATGTAATAAGACATCTTTTTTCCCAAGAGAAGTTAGTCTACCCAAGGGGAAATTGAATAGACCAGGAACCTATTCTATTATTTGTCCAGGAGAGGCAAGAATCCTACTTGACCATCAGAGAGGCCATCTGGATTAGTTATTAGGGCTTTTCATAAAAATTTCTGTTCTACTTCTCTAGGAATATGGGAGACTCCACTTCACCACCCCCTAAAATAAAAGAGGCCAGAAGACTTGGTTTGCATGGCTAAATATGAGCAGGAGTGATGTACATCTCTTTCAGTGTTAGCATTTAAGTTGCTCTGTTTGGCAGATTCCTCCTTTCTCCCCATGTTGACAATCATGGAAGCCTATATTAGAGTTTCCATTAGTGAAAATCCATTAGTGATTATGATGGAAAAATGGCCCTGATAATTTGTATAGGACAAGTAGCAAGTAAAAGAACATATATTTATTATGTTAAGCCATTATGAACATGAAGGTGTTTGTGACTGCAGTATAATCTAGCCTCTTGTGACCTAAATCCAGGTCATATGGCTCAAAATGGAAACGATGAGTTCTGAGCCTTTTGTTTCTGTGAATAAAAATAGAAAAGCTATGTGTGTGCAGATCAAGAGTTAGAAGCAAGGGATCAAACTTGACAAAGTCAATCCTAGCCCTGATTTCTTATAGGTATTAAACATAGGGAAGAAAAATAACTTGTTTGTATGAGCGTAAATGGTATATAGGTGTTTATTTAAGTTCTTCGGTGAGGTGGGGCCTCTTTTCCTGTCTGGATGAAGAAAAAAATGCTATATAGGCTGTGTATTTCTAAGATGCTTTTCCTACAAAAGGCTTAAAATTTTCATTTCCCTCTTTCTAGATATGCTGCTAAGATGATTTTTTTCCCTTTAAGAAAAAATAAACCATCAAGATTAACATCCAGCTTGCTGAGTCACTTTTCTTCCACTTGAATTTTAACCAGACATCTGAAGCCAGTAAGGAAAAAGAGAGAGAGAGACAAAGATAGAGATGGAGACACAGAGACAGAGAGATTTAGGGAGAGAAGGAGAAAGACTGATTCTGAAAAGAAAGAAGAAAAATCTATTAAGTCAAATGGGAAAAGCAAAAATGAAATTTGAAAGATTTAACTATGATATCGGTTTTCTTACTCTGTAGTAGGAGCCCTTTATACAATATTTTAATAAAAACTGTAATGTGATTAAGGTTTGAATCAGGTTTTCACAATGGAAAGAGCAAGTTCATTAGAATGGGAAAGACTTAAGGGTTTTTAGTCAAGCCCCTCCACTACTAGCTTTCTAACTGACAAAAGTCAGCTCAATTTTCTGAGTCATGATTTCCTCATCTTTAAAAAGGGAATAAAACCTAGCACATAAGTTGGTAGGAAAGGTAGAACGCTATAAAATAAAGTAATGGACTTTGGAAAGTGCCCGACGCCAAGCAAAGTTCACTGTTTCTTCGTCTCTTCTATCTCTCCCATTATCTCTTCTTTATTCTACAAGGATGTTTCTTTCTCCATAAGGCTTTCTGAAGACCAGCTTTAGAAAGGCAAACTGTAGTTCTAATTCTGCCACTTACTGGAATACTGTGTTAAGTTTTCCACATTCCTTATTTAAAATTCACATGATTCTAGGTAAGTATATTCCCATTTTACAAAGGAAGAGATTTAGAGTTAAAATTTGCCCAAGTTTACATAGTTTTTACATAATCTAATGCCACAATAATGCAGTCTTATAAACCTCAGCGGCCCATAAACAGCCATTTGGTATGGCTTGTCAACCTGTGGGTCAATTAGGGAGTTCTGCTCATTTGCATTGGCCTCAACAGGGCCCACTCATGCAGTTGCAGTCATCTGGGGTTTGGCAAATCTCCCCAGTCTAGGGCCAAAGAACAATAAGTGAGCAGCAGGAAGTAGAGTAATCTCTGGCTTCTTTATTAAATGAAATGCTGACAGTGAGCCAGCAAACTAGCCTTCCCTGAACCCTAAGCCAGAGACCTTCTTTGGTTCAATGCCTTAAATCTGTATAGGCCTGCAGTAGGGAAATGGGAAAGCCCATGATTCTGACAGAAAGGCTGCCTCTCTCCCCATATTGTCCCTGAGAGAGATGACTAACAGCAGGACAGAGTCTACTAAGAAGTTTTGAGCTCCTACTATTTCAAGGGAAGGGCAATCGAGCTTGAGAATACGCCGGAAAAGACTGAAGTTGATACCTCAACCCAGTGCCACACCAAAATGTAGTCCGTGAACTGGCAACATCAATATCACTCAGGAGTTTGTTAGAAATGTGGATTCTTGGACTCCCTCCTAGAACTCCTGAATCAAAATCTAAGAAGCATTTCATTTTTTTAAAAGATTTTATTTATTTATTTTATTTTAAAGGGTGGGGGTGCATATGAGTGGGGAGGGGGCAGAGAGGCAGAGGGAGACAGAATCTCAAGCAAAATCTGCACTGAGCACGAGTCCAACTCGGGGCTTGATCTCACAACCCTGAGATCATGACCTGAGCCAAAATCAAGAGGCCCATGCTTAACCAGATAAGCCATCCAGGTGCCCCTGGGAATCACTTCTTTAGCAAGAATCAAAATAGGGTCATACTACCGGAATAGCATCCATAGCCAGATTTGTGCTAGTGGATGAGTTAACCTTTCAAGTTCTAGCACCTTGCTGAGCCTCTGACCTCCTAGTCAAGCTCTTAACATCTTCAGTTACTCAACTGGCCCTACTCTCTAGAATGAGCATCTATTATTGTTGCTTACTCCACATGCATTTCCCTTCCTGTTGACCTCACTCTGAGACAACTCTCCTCCCCAACTCCCAGTCCATGTATTTTGGAAGGGATTTATCATGGTTCTGGGAATGGACATTTGACCCAGGCTACCCAATTAGAGCACAATACTTTTTCAGCCACAGTGACTGGTTCTGGAAGAAGCACATAACCTGGGACTGGCCAATGAAAAGAAAAACTAGGGATATTTGTTGGAACCATTGGGAAATTGGCATGCCCTTTTCTGCTGTTGACCACAACTGGTGAAATCTGTCTGAGAATGAAGTCAACACATAGATGATAAGAGATAAATTTTTGATGACATTATTTGAGCACATGAATCCAGCTTTGCTTGAAGCCAGACCTGACCCCAAACTTTTTAATTATGTGTCAATATGTTCCCCTTTTTCCTAAGTTATTGTAATTTGGATTTCTATAACTTGCAAGTAAGATAATCCTTATATACAAAACCACCCTGTGTTCCAAGCTTGCTGACCCCAAACAAGTCCTTAGCTTTCAGCTTCCTCATCACCTGTGACATGGTCATGTTCCAACTTCCAAATTCCTTAATGTTTGTAATTGTACTTGTTGCTATGGTCACAAGCCTAATGGAGTTTCCTAAGATAATACTGGTCATGCCCCTTGAGATTTGGGCAGACATAATTTTTTTTCAAGTGTAACATAGATCTAAAGTGATGAGTTCTATCTAGAACTTCACTATTCAACATATGGACCAGCAGCCTCAGTATCACTTAGGAGCTTGTTAGAAATGCAGGATTTCAGGCACCACCATAGACCTGCCAAATATAATTTGCATCTTAACCAATCCCTAGAGTGCCTGGGTGGCGCAGTCAGTTAACCATCTGCCTTCAGCTCAGGTCATGATCCCAGGTCCTGGGATCAAGTTCTGCATCAGGCTCCCTGCTCAGCAGCGAGTCGGCTATCTCCCTCTGCCCTTACCCCTTGTGCGGCCTCTCTCTCTCAAAATAAATAAAATATATTTTAAAAAATCCCTAATAATTCATGTATATAAATGGTAAAAGTTGCTGCGTGGAAGTTAAAAGACTCGTCTTTAGTTCGTCCTCTGTCTCAGTTTTTTTCACCTTTGAAGTGAACAGCCCAGACTATTTCAGAGACTTGCTCCAGTCTGGACTTTCTAAGATACTCATGTTTTTCAGTCCTTGGCTCAAACAGACTGTGACAGCCTTGCATACAGATTAATAGAAAAAGCAGGGGGCAGAAAAATGAAAGAATGCCTCTATCAGTCAGAAAGCAGTTGGTTGGACCCTGTGTGTAGAATGATAACCACCTCCAACTGGAAACAATTTTTTTTTTTTAAATGAGAAAACAAGCCAGAGAGGTTAACAGTTTTTCAAAAAACCACACAGTGCCACTTTAGCAGAGCAGACATGAGAAGATAGCATAGAGCTGAGAAGGTACAGTGAGAATAGAACAGTGGGTAGTGTTTGGACACTGTTGCTCTGGAGCTGGGCTGCCCAGGCACTTATTACTGAGCATCCTTGGGAAGATTCTTAACTGTTCTGTGTCTCAGTTTACTCATTTGTTCAATCAGCATTTTAATAGTACAATTTTCATGATGTTATAGGGAATTAAATTTGTAAAGTGTGGGGTGCCAGGTGGCTCAGTGGGTGAAAGCCTCTGCCTTCCACTCAGGTCATGATCTCAGAGTCCTGGGATTGAGCCCCTCATCAGGCTCTCTGCTCAGCAGGGGGCCTGCTTTCCCTTCTCTCTCTGCCTGCCTCTCTGCTTATTTGTGCTCTTTCTCTCTGTCAAATAAATAAATAAAATCTTTAAAATATTTTTGTAAAGTGCTTAAATTATGCTAGCAACTTATAACCTTTTATATATTTCTGTTAAATAAATAAAAATAAGTCCTGATCCTTGTCTGGAGTGATTTCCATGGTACACTGCAATACTCCTATACCAAAAATGTCCCCTCTTTCCCTACAAAATTTCTTTAACCACCAGGCAATGTGTCTGAAATCCCACCGTAGTTCTTTTTTAAATTACTTTGATTTTTTTTTAGCCTGGTGAACATGAATTAACTTAATATGAATTTACTATTAATTAGTTACCTGATAAACCATTCTTAGCTGAAGCAACCAAGGCAACAGGTTAACTCCACTGCCATGTTGAAAGGAGAAGGAGATTTTATCAAAGAACTGCGTGTATAGAATTAACCAAAAAGAAATTAACAAGGTAACTCCTATTCATCAGTTTGTCTATGACTTACCCACAGCAATAGTTTGAAATATTGGATACATTTGGAAAGTTTGTTTTTTTGTTTTTTGGGTTTTTTTACATTTGGAAAGTTTTAAAAACATTATGAATCCTGAGGGCTCACTTCAACCCAATGAAATCAGAATTTCTAGAAATTATACCCGAGCATGCATTTTTTTTTTTTTTAAACTTCCACTAGTGGGCTGAATGATGTCTGCCAATGATATCAGGTTCTATTTTCTGGAACCTATAAATATGATTTCATTTAGAAAAAGGGTCGGGGCACCTGGGTGGCTCAGTCGTTAAGCGGCTGCCTTCGGCTCAGGTCATGATCCCGGAGTCCTGGGATCGAGCCCCGCATCGGGCTCCCTGCTCTGTGGGAAGCCTGCTTCTCCCACTAGCATTCCCTCTGCTTGTGTTCCCTCTCTCGCTGTGTTTCTCTCTGTCAAATAAATTAAAAAAAATCTTTAAAAAAAAAATAGAAAAAGGGTCTTGCAGATGTGATTAAGTTGAAGGCCTTGAGATGAGATTATCCTAGATTATCTGGGGTGAGGCTTAAATGAAATCAGAGTTCATATATCCTTATAAAAGGGAGGCAGAGAAAGAGTTGGACATATGTGCACAGAAGAGAAAGTGATGTGCACTTAAAAATGTGTATTCTACTGTTGTTGGGTGTAATGTTATATAGAAGTCTGTCAGGGTCTAGTGTGTTTTAGTGTTGTTCAAGTCTTTGAACCTTATTGATCTTCTATTAAGCTCTCCTGTCTATATTAAAAGTGGGGTGTTGAAGTCTCCAACTATTATTGTTGAATTATCTATTTTCCCCTCAATCTATTTGTGGTTCTGCTGTGATGTATGTATTATGTCTTCTTGACCAATTGGCACTTTTGTTATTATAAAATGTCTTTCCTTGTCTCTAGTAACAACTTTTATCTGAAAATCTATTTTATCTGTTATGAGTAGGGTCAGTCCAGTTCTCTTATGTTTGCTTGCATTGTTTATTTTTTTCCTGTCTTTTTTATTTTCAACCTATTTGTATCTTTGACTAGAAACTGGGTCTCTTGTAGGCAGCATATAGTTGGATATTTGACCAATTTGACCAATCCCTGCCTTTTGATTGGAAGGTTTTATTCATTTACATTTAATACAACTTATAAGCTAGGACTTATGTGTGCCCTCTTCTATTTGTTTTCTATATGTCTTATGTCTTTTTTCTCTACTCCTCTAACTGCCTTCCTTTGTGTTAGATATTTTCTAGTGTACTATGTAATTTCATTGTCATTTCTTTTCTTATACTATATTTTTCTGGTTATTTTCTTAGTGGTTGCCCTGTGGGTAAGTATTTCATGTAAGATAGTTATGCTAGCAACAAATTTTCTCTGTTGTTGTTGTCGTCGTCTAGGAATGTCTTAATTTCTTTTTGAGAGATAGTTTTGCTAATATAGAATTCTTGGTTGAAAGTCTTTCTTTCATCACTTTGAATCTATCATATCATTGCCTGTATGGTTTTTGATGAAAAATCAGCTGTTAGTCTTATCCAGGATCTTTGTATGTATCACTTCTGTCTTACTGTTTTCAAGATTTTTTTCTTTGTCTATGCTTTTTGATAGTTTGGTCATGCTGATGTAGGTGGGGATCTCCTTGAGTTGTCCTACTTGGAGTTCATTAAGTTCATTAAATATTTAGATTAATGTAATTTCCCAAATTTGGGAAGTTTTGACCATTATTCCTTCAAATTCTTTCTACCCCTTTCTCTCCTCACTTTCTTATACTCCTTTTATGAATATTTGGTATGCTTGATGGTGTCTGACTTGCCACTGAGGTTCTGTTAATTTTTTAAAGATTTTTTTTGTTTATCCATTTGAGAGAGAGAGAGAAACCATGAGCAGGGGTGTGGGGAGGGGCATGGATAAGCAGACTCCCCACTGAGCAGGGAGCCTGACATGGGGCTCCATCCCAGGACCCTGGGATCATGACCTGAGCCGAAGGCAGATGTTTAACCCACTGAGCCACCCAGGCACCCCTCTGTGAATTTTTAAAGTCTTTTTTCTTTCTGTTTCTCAGACTGAATAATTTTAATTGACCTACCTTTCAATTTGCTAGTTCTTTCTTCAGCTAGCTCAACTCTACTCTTGTCCTTCTCTAATGAATTTTTCATTTCAGTTATTGTACTTATAAGCTCTGGAATTTCTATCTGGTTCTTTTTTGAAATAATATCTATCTCTTTCTTGATATTCTATATTTGATTGAATCATTTTTCTAATACTTTCCTTTAGTTCCTTAAATATAATTTCTTTTAGTTTTTGACATATTGATAATCACTAATTTAGATTTTTTGTCCATTTATTCCAATGTCTAGATGTCCTCATGGGAAGTTTCTATTGATGGTTTTTCTTCTTCTTATGGGCCATATTTCTTTGCATGTTTCAATATTTAGTTAAAAACTGTACATTTAAAATAGTAAAATGTGGAAACTCTGGAAATCGGATTCTGCCAACACCACTACCCCCAGCATTTATTACAGCCACTGTTTGTTTTTTAGTTTGGTGATTTTCCCAAATTACTTATGTAAAGTGTGTATTCTTTGTTGTGTGTGGTCTGAAGTCTTTGCTCAGCTAACTTAATGATCAGCTAATGAATGGACAGATTTCCCTAAATGCCTGGAACCAAAACTTCTCACAATCTTTGCAGGGAAGCTCTATCTGTGTACTAGAGTAGTATTTCAACATTCCAGTGGGCAGTTTACAACACTGCCTTAGTCTTTACTTCCTGCCTTTGCATAATCTCAAGGTCATGTAGAGAATAGGGCCTTCTCAGATCTTTCCTGGGCATGTGCACAGCCCTCTGCATCTGTATGAATTTCTAAATTCCCAGGAATATACTAGAATTTTTCAAAGCCCCATGTACATTTCATTTCTCAGGATTTCCCCTTTTAAGTGTTTTTGTCAGCACCTTGTTCGCCCCAACTATCATCATTGCCTCAGGCAGCTGCTATGTTAAACATTTGCTGCTGATTGTTTTTGACAAGTGCCATGGGGAAAACACTGTTCACACTGATCTCTTAGTTATATCAAAGACAAGCATTGAGAGTGGTAAATTCCAGAGAATTTTTATACAGGTAAAATAGTGACAATATCTTTGGATGGGGCTTCTGGGAAGCGCCAAACCAATTTTAGCCCCTCCATTTTCTTCTAGACTTCTAGGTTTTCATGGCTACCACAGAACTGAGAAGGAAGTGGGAATAGAGAAAGTTAAATGGTACAAAATTTGCTGTCCTTACCTATGTTCTAGCCATTTTTTCTCAGAATAAATGGTCTTAAGTTGTTGCAAACCTTTAGTTAATTTCCAGAGTTCTAAAAAAAATTTGGTTTTGTCCATTTTTGCCAGTGAGTTCATTGCTGTTATAGTGGAACAGATTTTGAAGGTCTTACTCCACCATCACAAAAGTGGCTCTCTTGTAAACACAACTATATTATTAAGATGTTGACTCAAACAGGCCTCTTGCCCAGATGTTAGCTCTCACATCTAACTTTTCAATTTTAATGTAGACTCTCTCTCTCTAGCATTACCAAGAAAAGCAAAAGGGTTAAGAATACATTTCAATATTCTTTTTTGTTTTTCACTACAAAAGTGGAAACCATTTTAACAGACTGAGCAGAAAAGTTTTTAGAATTGCCAAAGCATTATAAGATAGTCATTGTAAATAGAACATTGCAGTCCACTCAAACCAAGTGCCTCCTTAAAAGCATTGTGAAAGGGGCCCCTGGGTGGCTCAGCTGGTTAAGCATCTTCCTTTGGCTCAAGTCATGGTCCAGTTATTAGGCTGCACATCTGTCTGGTTTCCTGATTCTCCTTTGCCCTCTCTCCCTCCCCCCACTTATGCTCTCTCTCTCTTTATCTCTCTCAAATAAATAAAATCTTTTTAAAAAGCATTTTGAGATGATTTTATAATTTTGCTCTCTTCTTTTTAAGGAGAGTAATAGTTACATTTAAAAAATGAAAAATTTAAAAAATAAAATCACACATCTTAGTTTTTATTCTTCCCCAAAGTAACCATCTTTAAATATTTCAGTTTAAATTCTTCTTGGTGTTTATAACTTTAATTCTAAATTATGTACTTCTATTTCTTGATTTATGAACTTTGAATAATATGTATTAACTCTCTTTTATTAAAGATAAGAGCTAAAGATTAGATCTAATTGGCTCTTTCTCCCTCATTCAAATACCCAAACTTTGTTTCTTTTATTAAATTTTGGTTTTATGTCAATTAATTTTATAATTTTATATATAACTTTATATATAATCATATAATATGATTAGGCTTTATTTCTTCCTTTATTAACTTTATACTAATTCTCTTAATGCTTTACCACAGAAAATAAGTAAATTGGGGCTTATATAGTAAATGATACCTCTTTACCTTGTCCCTTTTTCAGCTACCTCCTTTAACTACCATATTCTGACAGTTCTACCAACATTTTTATAGGTTAGGGCTCATTTATGTTCTGTTAGGAAAACATAATGAAGTCTCTTGTGCTTGATCTACAGCTTGATTATAAACTTTACAAATCAATAAATAGCACTTATGGCATCATGATTATATGAACACTATTCACTGCAGAACCAAGTAGGAGTCTTTAAATATTCCTATGACACCAAATCTTCACACAAAGAAAATAATCAAACAAAAGAGATAGATAGAAGCTCCTTCCTTAAACTCCATAAAAAAATTGCTCAAAATTGTATCATAATTGGACCAAAAATGTATGGGATAGCTTGTTTTTCCTGGCATTTATAAGGCACTTTTATTTTTATTAGTGTTCAAAGAGATCGATGTCAGACTAATACACCTTTTAAATCATACTATTTGTTAAATGATCTAACTTTTACTGATTTATTTCTACACTTCCTTCCTAACTTTGATGCTAAGAAAGAGATCCTACATTAGTTCTAACATTTACCAAATCCCAGGCTTCCTGTGTCTTGTGGATTTTTTTTGTGGATTGTTGTTTTGCTGGGGTTTAATTCTCAGAAAATATTTTTATTTGTAGTCAGAGTGCATAGGAAGTAAACTTGCTGAACCTGTATAAGTCTGGAAATGTCTTTACTTTGCCCTTAATTCTTTATCAACATTTTGGCTTAATACGCATTTATAGATTGCAACTTATTTTTTTTTCTAACACTTTAAGATTTACCCCATTGTCCCCTACCATCTACATTTGCTGATAAGAGGTTGGATGTTGATGTGATTCATGTTTCTTTGTAAGCAACCATCTTTTTCTCCTCTATAGAAGTTCTCAAAATCTTCTCCAAGTAAAGTGGGAAATTATGCAAAAGAAGCATACTCATTGTGTGGGATTAATTTATCAGTGGACAATGCTAACCTATTCATTTTTATAACTGAATGATTGTTTAATAAAAAGTCATGGTATTGAGGGGCGCCTGGGTAGCTCAGTCGTTAAGCATCTGCCTTCAGCTCAGGTCGTGATCCCAGGGTGCTGGGATTGAGCCCCGCATCGGGCTCCCTGCTCCACGGGAAGCCTGCTTCTCCCTCTACCATTCCCTCTGCTTGCGCTCCCTCTCTCATTGTGTTTCTCTCTGTCAAATAAATAAAATCTTAAAAAACAGTCATGATATTGAGAGGATGGGGAGAAGGAAAAGAAGCAATGTAAGAGAGCTTGATTATCATTGGTCATAACAATAAGTAAAATGATAGTCTACTTTCTGAATCAAGAATTAGCAATGTCTGCATACTATTTAGAAACAAAAAATACTTTACCTAAAGGAAAAGCTAATGTCATTGAAAATTATTATATATACGTGTGTGTGTGTGTGTGTGTGTGTGTATACACACAAATATAACGTCAAGGAGAGAAAAGTGCTATGAAAAAATAATTCAAGGTAAGAGAGATAATGATAGTGAAACTGGAGGTTAACAAGGTTAGCTAGTTTGGATTATCAGAGAAAACTCCTTTGAAAAAGAAGCATTTGAGGAAGCTAGATATGAGAAGATCTAGGAAAGAGTGTTTCAGGTAAAGGTAATAGTAAATGCAAATGTCCTGAGGTGGAAGTGTTTGATTATATAATGAACAAGAAGGTTAGTATGACTGTAATAGAGTAAGTAGAGGGAGAGTGTTAGGAAATGAATTTGGAGAGGTGGCCAGGAGCCTGATCTTATAGGTTAGGAGAAGAACTTTTAAATGTGATAGGAGCCATTAAACATTTTTTAGAAAGATTTATTTTTTAAAAGTGCCATTGTGGTAGCTATGTGAAGAAATCAGGACTAGAGAGCAAATCAGAAGGCTACTGTAATAGCCCAAGTGAAAGATGATGGTGGCTTCAACTGTCGAAGTTGAGAAGTGGTTGAATTTAGAAAATGTATTGAAAATAGAGCAACATCTGCACATAGGTGAGATGTGCATAGGAAACAGATCAGTGGAATAAGACAAGATTTTTGTCCAGAATAGGAGAATGAAATGAAGGTGCTTCTGAGTGCTAATTTAGCAAACAAGACACCTGCTGAGATTGTTAATTAAGAATGTAAGAGATGAAGAAGAGTGGAGGAAATCAACTGATGCATGTATGTTCAGTTTGAGGATGCCTTGATCCTGCAGATGAGACTATTCAGTAAAAAGTTAGGAATATGACTCTGAAGCTCATGAGAGAAGATGGGACTGG
This sequence comes from Procyon lotor, assembly GCA_028646535.1. Taxonomy (NCBI): domain Eukaryota; kingdom Metazoa; phylum Chordata; class Mammalia; order Carnivora; family Procyonidae; genus Procyon; species Procyon lotor. The sequence continues at coordinate 28,644,574 of CM053610.1, forward strand.
GAATATAAAATTAACAGTCATACATATATAAACAATGGTTAAAATCAGGGGTATGAATCACATTCTTTTAAGACAAGATGTGAAGGAAGGAACAGGACATTGGGTTCTCTTGGTGTACCATGGAAAGTACAGGAGTCCATACAGGACTCCTGTACTTTCCAGGGGTCTGGAAAAAATCAATAAGAATTCTCATGTATTAAGTTAGAAATAAAATAAAATTGCTTTTTTACATATCTCAGAGGATTATGAGAATAAAATGAGATCATGTGTGCGACAGTGCTTTATAATTTGTACTGGGCTATACAAATGTGAGCTGCTGAATTTTCTACTCTTTGGTTTAGAGTACAGAGGTTTTCATGGTGGAGAGTCAGGACACATTCCATGACAAATGGAGCTCCCAGAAGGCTTGTGTGGAGCTCAGGGAAATACACAGCTTAACCTGCTGGGCATCACAATTTTGCTGCTTCAATTCATCTGCTATGGAAAATGAGGACAAGGGAGAGAACCAAAGGTGAAGCCACTTCATAAACACTTTCAGAAATGGAGTGAGTGGTAGAGTGTCAGGTGAAGCCAGAGGTTAAGAAGTCCATTGGATATGACCAGATCACTGATGCTACCTGCTGAGATATTAGAATGAAGAAAATCTCTGGTGCCTGT
>CM053610.1:28645330-28674627 GCA_028646535.1 Procyon lotor
CCCCACATTGGGCTCTCTGCTCAGCAGGGAGCCTGCTTCCCCCCACCCCCCGCCTGCCTATCTGCCTACTTGTGATCTCTCTCTCTCTGTGTCAAATAAATAAATAAAATCTTTAAAAAAATTTTTTTTATTGCCCTTCATGCCAAGAATGACAGAATAGTTCCAGATATCCTTTGTCCATTCCCAGACATATCCTATATTACTCATCTCAACCCATCTCAACCTGATTTTCACTGCTAGAGTTCTTGGCTACTGGAATAAGTTCCTATTTAAGATCTCTTATCATTCCCTGAAAACCAGTGATCAACCTGGCTGTTGTGTCCTGATGTCCCTAGCTGACTTTTTCAAGTATGTTTTGAGTGCATCGTCTTGACCCAATTCTTCTTTATGCTCCTTATTTGGTATTGATCTCTGAAATTCTTCCTTGATTGTACTTGGCACTCCTTTCCTTTGACTATGTTGTCTCTGTTTACTCCAAGTAATCATCTTGCCAGCCTAGATCCCTTTCTTGGAATTCACCCTAACCAAGCCTTGTGGCCAGTGATCCATAGACTCATTCCATCAGCAAATGGAACCCTGAGGCTACTAATGAAAAATGTCATACACAGGCCACAATACGTTGATGCAGAGAGGTTAGCTGTAAAGGGAGAATGTAATAGTTAATTCTATGGGTCAGCTGAGCCACAAGGTGCCCAGATATTTGGTCAAACATTATTGTGAGTATTTCTGTGAGAGTATCTTTGGATGAGATTAACATTTAAATCAGTAGCCTGACTAAAGCAGATTACCCTTCCTAATGTGGTAGGTCTTATCCAATCAGCTAAAAGCCTAAATTGAATAGAAAGTCTGAATCTCTCCTGAGTAACAGAGTTTCTTCTGCCTGAATGCCTTTAAACTGGGACACGGGCTTTTTCTTGCCTTCAGATTCAAACTGAAACAACAGCTCTTCCTGGGTCTCAAGCTTACTGGCCTTTGGACAGGTATTTGGATGCCATTGGCTCTATTGGATCTCCAGCCTGTGACTCACCCTGTAAATCTTGAGGCTTATCGGCCTCCATAATCATATGAGCTTATAATAAGTCTTTTTCTTCATATATACAGAGAGGGGCAGCGGAGAGAGAATACCTGTGTTTATGTATGTGTGTATACATTCTATTGGTTCTGTTTCTCTTTCTCTGGGGGAACCCTGACTCATACAGAGGGGATGAATCTGATGAGCTCATGAGAGAAGATGGGACTGGGAATATAAAATTAACATGATAACATGTTATGATATATATATTACGATAACAATCATCATAAACATGATGATTATGAATTTGGGCCATGAGGTTCAAATTCCAGCTGTAACATTCATTAATTGTGCCCTTAGGCTATTCAACCTCTCTAACCCTTGATTCCTTCCTCTGTTTTACCTAAACCTGAGTATGTTCCAGTGCCAAGCATGTGGAAAGTTTTAGATGTTGAGTAAATGAATGAATGAATACCAAGGAAGAAACCAAGGCCCAGAGGATTTAAATTATACATATCTAGTTAGCAGCTAATGAAAAACAAAAAAACCCTCCATATTAAAGCAGCAGAGGTATGTGTCATTAGAGAAAGTTAGAAGTCTTATCAAATTGATCAATTTATCTTATTTAACCAATACTCCATGGTGTCAGGAATGATGATTCTAAGTGTTCACAATTTCCTTGTGAGTTGGCTATAATTATCGTTCCTGTTTGACCTATGAGATAACTGAGGTACAGAGAGCTGATGGAACAAGATTCTTAAAAGATTCACTGAAGAATACTGTGATCCCTCTCAAATAACCTTTTTAAGATTTCATTATTTTGACTATGTCCTCCTTCCTTCTGTCCCTGACACAAGGTTCTTCCTTCTTACCTGACCACAGGCTTCTGTTGGTATTGGAGAGGGTTCTAGGATGCATTCATGTACAAAAGAGAGCCTATAATTTTGATGCATTAAGGAATAGGAGTGTGGAAGCGCCTAGCCTCTGGCTAATTACCACTCTCCTCCTTTTCTACAATGCTGTTCTTAGTAAGAATGAAAATGTGATTTAAAACTCTAGGTGTACAGTCTTATTTCTTCTCTACTTGGCAAGCCAGAAACAGAAACCAATATTCCTGGTTCTTTTTGTACCTCTCACAAGATCTGTCCCTACCTCAGTGGCTCAGGGAACAAGAAAAACCTGGGGAGTTTAGATTGAGAGCATTTAAGTTTTCACTGGGTACTGTTCATTCAGTACCTATAAATGGGGTGGGGGCTGGGGTAAGGGCTGGAAGAACATATGAAGAAAAAGCGGCAAACAAGCCATGTGGAAAGCAAATCAAGGAATCAAAACAGTTGATCTGTCAAATTGTATATTCCTGTGCCCAAGCCTTGTGCCCTTGTGGTGTTTTCAAATATTGTCACAGGGTGACAGGCATATCCCAAAGGTGGACCTTGGAGAGGGGGTTTCTGAGCTGAGCAAGTAGCTAACATACTTGCAAATTGACTTGGGAAAGATCATATGATAGGAAGTTTTATAAAAACTTTTATTATTGGGGCATCTGGGTGGCCCAGTCGGCTAAGCATCCAACTCTTGGTTTTGGCTCAGGTCATGATCTCAGGGTGGTGAGACGGAAGCTCCCATGTGGGGCTCCTCATGGAGCTCAGGGTCTGCTTGGTTTCTCTCTCCCTCTCCCTCTATCCCTCCCCACCTCAAATAAATAAAAATAAATCTTTAAAAAGAAACATTTACTATTAAAATTTTAATATTTAAATATCATTTAAATTTTAAATATTAAAATATTTTTAAAATATTTAAAAATATTAAAAATATTTAAAAAGAAACTTTTATTATTATACTTTTTTTATTATTATACTTTTTTCAATTAATTTTATTTTTTCAGTGTTCCAAGATTCATTTGAAGTCATTTTTTAGTCAATCATGCATCTTAATCCTTACCTGACAAATATAAGCTAGCTACTTGGACCTGGAGCTATTACAAACTAAAATACTTTGGGGGTATGTTGTACCAGAAAAAGCTTTTGGAGACTGAATTAGCATAGTGTGTAAATATCCATCCAGCAGAGCAGGTAATTTTCTCATTACTCATCAAATGAGTTCCTAAGCATTAGTTACTCTACCTATTGGTTCTTTTGGAAATAACTCACAGGCAGCTGAATCATTTCAAATCAAATTTTCCATCACCTTCTTCTTTCTCTGTGTGGCTTAGGCCTTTAAAGACCCTGAATAATAATTTGAATCTGCTGGTTCCCTACTGGCAAGGATGACTACGGATTTTTTTTTAATATTTTATTTATTTATTTGACTGAGAGAGAGATCACAAGTAGGCAGAGAGGCAGGCAGAGAGGGAGAGGGAGAAGCAGGGTCCCTGCTGAGCAGAGAGCCCTATGTGGGGCTCAATTCCAGGACCCTGAGATCATGACCTGAGCTGAAGGCAGAGGCTCCAAACCACTGAGCCACCCAGGCGCCCCCAGATTTTTTTTTTTAATCAAGTAATGAGTAAATCCTAGAGGAAAAAATCTCATTATCATATTAAAAATATATTTAGGGCTATCTGGTCATCCTAAACAGACTTATATTTACCCAGTGTTTGTTTCTCAAATTAGACTCTGTTATCTTTCCCAGAGCAAGATGAAGAGACTCCTAAACAGTATAATTTTCGGCATAAGCACAGGAGAGTGGAAAATGCTGCCACCACCACAAGTTAATCCTGTGGGCCTGTGGTATTTTCCGTGGAGCTCTGAATCAGTCTCTTTCCTCATATGTGTAATATTTAAAGATGTCAGTGTGGGGCATCAGTAGTTGAAAATTCAGAATACAAAGCCAGTCCTCCCCTGTGACCGTCACAGAACTTTTGCCTGCAGTATGAGTCTACATTGATGCCAAACTTCCTCTATTTCTTAATCTGGAAAATCCCCCACCTCCTCCATTCTTTCACAAAACTTTCTGCATGAATGACTTTCAGTCTGAGGGCCTTACATATATTTCATTTCTCTCCACTGCAGGCTTTTCTCCAACAAACTTCCACATGCTAAATAAGTGTCACATTTTGGGGGGAAAAAATCCTGACTCTAGAGGATTTTGTAGTGACTTTGCCTTTGTCACCACTTTTCCCAGCTCCTTCCAGCTTACTTTATAATGAAAGTGAGAACCATAACTAGGACTTTCATTGGCAATTAAGGGTCTAAGGACCATGCAGATTTTCTTCTTCTTTATTGTCTAAGAATCTTAAATGTTTAATGAATATTTAACAAATTTCAACAACATGCCTTGCTTTAGGAATCCTGCTTTAATAAATATCCAAACACTATTTGTTAATTATTATTAAAAACCTTAACATTTCAAAATACCCTTTGGGTCAGGAAATCTTTAAGAAACAATGACTTCTACTTATTTCAATTAAAAGCATCCTTTATTAAATTCTTACAGCTTTGCTCGCTCTGAACGCCCCCTTTACAACTCTGCTTTCCTCCTTTCCTTTCCTGGGATTCTCTCTCCGATAGCTTGCCATTAAAAACTTGAGCTTGGCTCTCAGGCCAGAGTTCGGGGTGGGTGTGTGGGTGTGTGGATGTGGTGGCAGGGTTGGGGATCGTGTGTTGTTTTTCCGGATCCGAGACAAGGATTTTCCATCGCCTGAAAGAGGCCATCAAGGTTTAACATTGCAAGGCACGACTCCTAATCGCATCCTTCCCGGAAAAGTACAAACAGTTCCTCAGCCGAGGTCCCCCACCTCCCACGCGCTCTCCAGCTCGCCCTCCCCGCGGAGAGCCCCGCCACAGCCTCCCCAACACCTGTGAATCATCCGAGAGGCTGCCGCCGCGAAACTATTTGCATACCCCACCACCCGCCCTCCCTCGGTGCCTAATGCACAACAAAGGAGGACAGTTAGGATTATTTCTTTATGATTATTATTTTTAATCTCTCATATGACCAGCACAAGTAGCCTTTCTCGCCCAGGCTGTTTTGAGGATCAACCCCCCCCCTCCGTCACCCGCCCCCCGCCCAAAGCTAGCCTCGACCGGTACCTAGGTTTGCGCACAGAATGAAGTAGCGTTCCAGAGACCCTTGAACCCTCAGCCAAACTTCCAAGGGGAGTGTGAAGTCTGGACGGTTCTAAAAGGTATGTACGCGCTTCCGTGAACTATTCCTAAGTAAACCAACATAGAACCCCAGGCTCTAGTTGCATATTCAACCGAAAACAGCGTCATCTATTTTGCCCTCAGCAAACAACTCTCAACTCCAAGCCTTGAACTCCAGGAAACCCACGCTGATCGGGTTAACTACCCTTCTCTCCCACTTCGCCTAATTCATTTTATATCTCTCAGAGAAAATTGCTCTGACGTACTTTAAAATAACGTGTATGAGACTGTCTCCCCAACTGACCACATTAATGCAAACTCCAAGCGCTCCATGCTGCTTTGATAAAATGAAGAAACCACTCATAAAAATAGCAGCCCACGTAGCCTGGCCATATATGGAGCTGGTGAGGGTTGACAGGGATGCCCCTTCGAAGCCGCTTCTTTAGAAAAAACAAATTGCAGCTGAAATATCCTTGGCTCCCTCCCCCCTTTCTACTCCTCTGCCTTCCCCTCCCCTTCTATGGCTCAACCAAAGACAATTCAGCGGGGGGGAGGAGGGGATTATGAATAATCGCATATATGTCGCATATATAACACAATATATACACACAGAGATACATATATACATATACATATACATATACATATACATATACATATACATATACATACACACACAAAGAATATCAGAAAACCAGTAGCGAGATAAATGTATTTGCCTGGCACCAGGTGTTAAAATGGAGTCATAAGAATCGTCCCGTTCAGGTGTTTATAATAAAGACTGAAATACAAAGGTTTGCAGTAAAGCGCACAGGGAGCTGAGTCAAGCGCTCGGCGCAACTCGGCTCCTCCCCTCCCACCGCCAGCCTCCATCCTCCCTTCGCCCTCCCCTCAACACACTTCCTCCCCGCCCCTCCCAGAGAGGGCTATTAAAAGCTGCTGACGTCAAAAGGGACGGCCATCTTTGATGAGGGCAGAGCTCACGTTGCATTGAAGACGAAACCTCGGGGAGGTCAGGCGCTGTCTCTCCTTCCCTCCCTGCTTGGCGGCTCCTCCACACTTGCAACCTGCAAGGGGCCGGGCGAACACCACCCTCTGAAGAAGCCAAGGTAAGGAGCCTCCACCTCAGGTCGTGGTTCTGGTTTTGGGTGGCTGCATACCCAGAGGGGACCACAGCCAGGGAGACCAAGTGAGCTTGGGCAAATACAAGTATTTGTGCACCTAGGGTGCGGTATTCCGTGTGTGCGCGTTGGGATAGCTCCGGTCTGGGGCTTTATAAAGTATTTTCGAGGTGAGCTGCTTGGGGAAGGGAGGAATGGGGACACTGCAGATGGAGCGATGGGGAGGAAGCGCAAGGATGCGTACCGAATAATAACTTACTCTTTCGAAACAGTAGTGGGACTCTCTCTCTCTTCCATTTTGCGTTGCAGTTTTCAGAGATGTTTAGGCTGCTAGGTTTTTTATTTTTTTCTGTAGACCAAAACAAACAAGCCCCGTCGTTCTGACCCTGTTATTTTGACTGTTGTCGTTACGGCGCTATTATCTAGGGAAGAATTAGGGAAAAGGCAGGTTGTGGGCGCTGGGGAGGCGAAAGCAGAAGGGGGAGTTCCCGCCCCGGGCAAGCCGAGCTGCAGCAGCTACAGCAGCCTCCATGCCCCGCGGACTTGATTTATGCCGCTCGCTTCACGTCAACCGCAGCCTGGCAGGAGGCGGGCGGGTCGTGCTGTGTGGGAGGGCTCTGCGGAGGGCTGGCGGGGGTGGGCTCGCCTCGGGGACTGCGGCGGCCCGCAGTCAGCACCCTGGACAGCAATACCGAGGGACCTCGCGGGCGCCCGCGACCTTTCAGCACCGCGGACAGCGGTCCGGCAGCGGCGCTGCATCTACCTGCAGTAGAGATGCGTGGCCAGAACTGGGTGTTCAGGGCTGGAGACCAAATTGCCTCTCTGAGATCCCGGTCTCACAGAGACTCCCTAATAAAGAAAGCATAGTAGGTTAACAATTTTAAAAAAGAAAAAAAAACCACAAATCCTTCCCACAGGACTCCTTTGCAGGCAATTAATTACCTCTCCCATCCTCAGTTCCTGCATAGCTTCAAAAAAATAAGTCGACTTGTGGAAATTTTCATGTTACCCTCTTCCACTTTTTTTAGGTAGAAAATAAACACATTTCTTAAATTAAAAAAATCTGCATCTATCCTCCAGTTGGAAATCAAGGGTTTTCTTTGGTTTTGTTTTTAATGCAGAGTATATTTGTTTGCAGACCTTCGGTGGGGCATGAATGAGGTATACATGAAGATACCAACATGATATTTCCATATATATTTCTATTTGATAAAAAAAGGGGGGTAGTTGAACTAAGCAGAATCAACTTTAAGAACGAATCCCTCTTCCTCTTCCTTCTCCCCCATCCTTGTAATTGGGCATGAACATAAGCACACACTCACAAAAATACATCTCTGAGAAATATTACAGGTTCTACAGGGTATAGATTTAGTCTCTTTGGCTATGGTATCAGAGTGAGTGGAAGTGTTTCCTGTGGACATTGGTTATCTCAGACTGATAGTTTCTGATTTGGACATCATTAAGACTGGTTTTCCTCAGGAAAATCCAACTGTGTCCTTCAGGATAATGCAGGTTTTAGATTGAAACCGGACTATGACCTAAAGATCTACTGCAATTTCTATTATGGCACTGCGGGATTTTGCTGAGACAGTGATAAGTACTTTAACCATTTTCTATTCTGAGGCTTGGGGCCTCTGAGTGAAAAAAAAATTACCACTGGGATATTTCCTGCTGTTTGACATAACTAAAATTGGCATAAAATGACCAGGACCAAAACTGTACTATTTGAATAGTTGTTAAATAAGAGTAACAGCGTATTAGGTAGGAATCTATGCAGCGCATTAAAAGAAACACTGTCATGAACCTTTGAAAAGCCTCACAATAAGATCTCAGGTTGTTTTTGTAAGTCATAACTCCAATCATTCCTATACTAGAGCTGCTAAAATGCCCTTTCAATATAGAGGAGATACTCTTATTCCCAGCTATTTATTTCCTACTGTTTTTCAATTTCGTGGATAACCATGTGTTTCCAAATGAGTATATACTGATCTATTACTGTATATGGATGTAAAATTAATATTTAGGGGTACGTAACTGCATGGAAAAATTTTATAACTCTGCAATCTGCAAACGAAATAAACAACTGTGTTTTAGTGATGGGAGGAGGGGAGAAAAGATGGGTAGGAGTCTTTAAAAATGCTTGACTTCATGCTGCATGTCCAGACAGCTCTGCGTAGTTGCGTCAAATGAAAAAGCCTAACGCTGCCGGAATTACGTGCTTGGACATTAGTAATTACTGCTGGGTTTGTTTGCTAGTGGAAGACTGGGGGGAATGGGGGATGGAGGTAGAAGACCGCAGTGAAGCTGGCAAAGGGCAAAGATCTGGAAAGAAGTGGCGATGTGCACAATTATGGAGTAATTCTAGAACAGCTTACTGAGAAATTAAAGAAAAAAATAATTGAAGTTTGAATTTAACATGTTATTGAGGTTCAGGAAAAAAATGAAGAGATTTTCTATTTTAAATTTTAAACATACAGGGCAATACGGCAAGAAGAGTCCGGAGCAGATGGACACCAGGATGTGCCAGGAAACATTCATGCAGACCCTCCGATGGTACCTGCTTGTTTGTTAATGGCATTTTCTGCATTATCACCTTGGCATTCAGAATGTGAAATGGTTTATAATCTTCTTAACCTCTCCATGGTAAAATCTCCCGAGAATTTACAATTTTATTCCTACTCTGTTAAACATGCACAACCACACCTGCACAAACACAATAAACTGCCCCTTAATTAGCTTGTCTGATGACATTCCTAAACTCTAAGTGTTAACCCCAGAGTGATGTTTATCAACCAGAAGACTGATATTTCTGCCAGTGGCACCTCTTCCCATAGCAGCCAGCCTTCAGCAGAATGTGTGGGTTTTGATGATTAGTAGAACTGCGAGATAACTTGAGAAAGAGATTGACAGAGGAGACATGAAGGATAAAAATAGATAAATCTGCTTTTTATATGATGTACTATGAAAAAACTATTTTTATCACATTATGGAGCTGCTTTTCAATTCTATAAAGGTAAGAAAATTGGTGTTGTCAGCCTCAGCGTAGATACATTTCTGCAATGTCATCCCTTGCCAGCAAGGACCAAGGTGATAGGAAGATATTGACCAATTAATGGGCACCAGATACATAAATTAATCCCATGGAGGATGTAAAGTCTCATGCTTATATCGTCTTTGACCTCAATAAGTTTAGCATGTAATAATCTTAATAAAAATAATAAACAACAGAAATTAGTAAATAATGCCAGAATGAAATACAATAAAACAGTAGAAGAAAAATCATTAAGGGAATATATATAATAATTTGCCCAGTGAATGTGACCAGAAATAAAGAAGGTAAATTCTAAGGAGGACAATATTGCATTGGACTAGAATGATCTGAGCAAGAAGGCAGTACATCAGCTGGTTTTTGGAGGTTGGAGAAGTGGGGGAGATCTGCTGAGTAAAAGTTACAGCATAGGCAGAACTACAAGTAAGGAAAGCCCAAGTTATGGACAGCAAATACCCGTCCATTTGGGTAGTGAGTAGCTTACGTTGGGGAATATGGTGGAACAGAGACTTGAACAGAGACTTGAAGCCTTTGAATACCAAGTTGATGATTTAGTGCTTTATTTTCTAAAGTTAATTGCAGAGCAGAAGCTGATATGATAAAGTAACCAGGTCCTTTTTAACATCTGAGAACTGCTATTCCAAGAATGGATTATATTTGCCTTCCTCCAGAAAGAGAGGGGAGTAAATTGGTTTAGAGGATGATTAATTAGAAGGGAAAAAAAATCAGTCCTTATTTAAGCATCCTTTAAGATCCTTTCTCAGGATATACATGGACTTGTGAGTCTGCTCAGAAGTTAACTATAAGTTTGAAATTTTCATTATCGACTAGAACAAATTATTCAAGATGAACACCTACCAGAAAGATTGCAAAGCAGGTCAAGAAGCCAGGAATGAGAGGTACCCAGAAGGTAACAAGCTTTAAAACACTCTCTTGCATCCTTGGAGCATTCTGCATTGTAACATACACTGGCTGGCTGGCTGAAAATAGAGGCCAGTTCTTCTGTGCATGTTTCAGGCAGCCTGACACATACAACCAGTCCCAAGTAGCTAAAACTGGAAGGAAAAAGAAAAAAAAAAACATAGTAAAATTTTGGAAAACTGAGGTGAGGTTGACAGAATATCCTGTTTCTTTCCCTACCCTCCTAGCTGCCTCTGCGGAGTCCCCAGGACTAGCTCAAGGTCTGAACTATACCTATTTCATTTTTAATCTTGTGGTTACCACTCTCACAGCAGAGCTTCAAAATTACAAATGCTGTCAGAACTGCTGAACTGAAATAGTGGCTCCATGCGGAGGAGTAAGTGGCAGCTGCAGACGTAGATCTTGTTGCTATTTCAATTCTCACGCAGAAGTGTCAAGGGACTGTGCTCCTCTCTGATCTTCACCAAAACACTGGCAGGTGAGACGTCCTTAGGATAACATGTTGATTTCCAAGATGATTCCCCAGGGGAAATTTGGAAATAGTGACGTTTCAGAGGAGGTCAAACTGGTGGTTATTAAACTGAATGCAGAGGGCCTTGCAAGTATCTAGAGGCAAGGAGGAGACACCACACAGCATCGAGGAAGCAGGACATGGTGAGTGGAGGAAGAGTTTTAAAATATCATTAGTTGTAAAAGGGGAAAGAGATTTCAGGGAAATTTCTAGAGAACTCTAGCTACAGTGTCAGAATTACTATCACTGCTATAATGATAATAGCTACTCACTGCTACATAATTTTCTTCACAAGGATTTCAAAGCATTTCACCCAGTATAAATGTACAGCCAGTTTTTGATTCTAAATGAATACTGCAAACTACAGTTATAGGATGAGTTCATATATGATATTAGACAGCATTTAGTAAGCCATAGATTTCATGTAGAAGAACAGAGATACTCAAAGCCACGATTAATCTCCCTATGGAGGAGAAGAGTGAGCCACTAATTCTAAAAGCTTTTACCTGTACCAGTTCACTGGAGCTCCATAACAACCTTGTAATCAGAGTACTATTACTATTTCCATCTTACAGAGAAGCAAACTGAGGCAACAAAAGGCTAAGAAACTTGCTTCAAATCACAGAGCAGAGCCAGGGTTTAAATGCAATCCCTCTGGGCCCAGAGACCAAGCTATTACCTGTCTATTATGCGACCTCTTGCATCATCCACATTTTTCATATTGGCCAAATCAGGCACAGAGAGAGTACATGATTTCTTTTCCAATATCTTTTCCCCCTCGGTTGGGCTGCAGGGTGTAATGGCAAGGATGCTGATCAGGAGCCAGGAAACCCAGTCTAGCCCTGAAGCACCTGCTTGTGATTTCCTGTTTGGGAATCACACTATCTTTACATGAGTCACACAACCACCATTGAGCTCAGTTTGTTCATCTATAGAATGATGGAACTGGACTAATATTTTCCAATATCCCTACCATTCAGAACTTAATGAAATTGCTGCTGAAAACTCTGGATAATGGGTCTGGTGACTTATGCAGTGATCCGTTGATCCAGCTGGCACTGCCTTAATATTGCTTCAGTACCTGACCTGACTCCCTCCCCCATTATGAGATTAATTTACATTCATGGCCTCCCTCCTCTTCAATCTCTCACTCCCCCTCTCTCCTTCTCCCAATAATTCTCCTTCTTCCCCTCTCCCAATAATTTCTTTGACCTCACCTTTCTGAAGTCTTTACGGTCAGACTTCAGAAATTCTAGCTTTTTCCTCAAAGCCCTGATCTGAACCATCAGTGTTTTGGGGATCTTTCATCCTTCTCAATCAGATTTATTGTTCTCTGGCACAGACTATCTCCTACAGCCTGCTTAAACTTTTTATAATTCTTTTCCCAACCTAATTAACTGGTGGTTGTCGTTTTTTATCCCTTTCTAGACCTAAAGCAAGTTTATTAGCTACTATTTATTCATTTCTCCTCTTTCTTCCTCTGCTACTTGGAAAAAAGAAAAACACCTTTCTAGAATCTGTGAGCTCTTAAGTACTTAAAACATAATAATTCCATATGATCTGAATCACATGATATTAGTAACTAACTCAAAAACTAATCAAGTTTGGTGGATGGCCTAGGCGTGGGGAGGGAAAATAACATTTCAAAAAAGCCTTAAGGTCAAGCGACAAAGAGAAGATGAAGCCTTAAAGCCTCTGAGATTTACAGTTCAGAGGCTAGCAGCTGGCAGTACAATGTTTATTAATTAAACTCAGAGTCACATGTGAATTAAAGTCCCATGTTCCAAAAAAGCCATGTTCTTCTTGTTGCTACAATCCCGTTCCTACTGCAGCATTTGAGCAGCATTTTACCAGAGTAAAGCATGGTATTACAGGAGGTGATCCTAACTGATTTCTTTACCGCTGACTCTCAGAGGTTAGCCTCAGCAGTGATTAACCAATGACAAGAACAAATCTGGGGGCGCCTGGGTGGCTCAGTGGGTTAAAGCCTCTGCCTTCAGCTCAGGTCATGATCTCAGGGTCCTGGGATTGAACCCCGCATCAGGCTCTCTGCTCAGTAGGGACCCTGCCTCCCCCCCTCTCTCTGCCTGCCTCTCTGCCTACTTGTGATCTCTCTCTCTGTCAAATAAATAAATAAAATCTTAAAAAAAAAAAAAAAGAACAAATCCGTATCCCCTAAAAGAGATGGAGGACAATCCTGTTGAAGGGTTTGTGTTTCCTTTTAAATGTTCAACGATCACTTTAGAGAAATTGAAAGTGAATGACAGTGTCATCACCTGATTGGAGCTGCATGACAGCAGCAGTAGCTTTATGGACGGGCTTTCTGTGATCATGGAAAAATACACATGATCCTCTTAGCTAGTAAAGGAAGCCGAATTCTGTTTCATGTGAAGGGGGAACTAAAACAACTCACTAATCTTTTCTTCTGCTTTGGGGTTTTTGTTGTTGTTGCTGACCTGATTTGGTTCCTAGCACCCAGAGATGGCCGATTCTCCTGTGGTTTTTTTTTTTTTTTAAGATCTTTTTATTTATTTGACAGAGAGAGAGAGAGAGATCACAAGCAGGCAGAGAGGCAGGCGGGGAGAGGGGAAAGCAGGCTCCCTGCTGAGCAGAGAGCCTGATGCGGGGCTCGATCCCAGGACCCTGAGATCATGATCTGAGCCGAAGGCAGAGGCTTTAACCTAACCCACTGAGCCACCCAGGCGCCCTTCTCTTGTGTCTTAAATTGAGATTGTTTGCACTTTCTGCTGACTCACCTCACCCATCTTCCAAAATGCTCCATTTTATCCTTGAAGGGCAAGGTTCTATTCCCACTAAAATGGTCGGTTCTACAAAATGACCACCTGGTCTCATCGCTTCCCCATGGCTTTCTAAAACCAAATCCCACCAGTCGCAGGTTTTGAACTTGGGAGATGACTGTTCATGCCTCCAGGCTTGAGCCAGTGGCTTCTATTCTTTACTGAGGGCAGCACTTCAGAAAATGAGAGCTCAGGGGTGCCCCCTTGAGGCCAGAGTTGCACTGCAGTCTGGCCCCGCTCCTATTTCAGACAAATCCCTAGGTATAGTTCTGAGATTTCTGCAAGTTGGACAGAATTCCTCTTCTATGGGGAATCTCAGCCAAATTGCTGATTTCCTTTCTTCATATTCATCTTTTGTACAGTTTCAAAAAAATAATGACTGACAAATTGCCAAGCCGTGGATTTCTTGAATTTCTCTGCAGTTAGTCTGAGATCCATCTGACAGCTCTAAGTAACTCAGACTGTGACTTATCCATTGATGAACAGAAAGTAGAGGGACATACATGCCCATGAGCCTGCTAGGAAGACTATGAAATAGTCCTGTCGCATGAATTTTTTATTTTATTGGGAAATCCTATTGTAACCTCACTGTAACAACTAGAAGTTAAGATAGCATTCCTGATTTAGGCCAGAGAAATTGCTGAACATACCCACTTTCTCCAAATCCAAGATGACTCCCTCTGTATTCCCCAAACTTAAATCAGCTGTCATTATGGCACTTTTCATTAATTAATTAATTCAACAGATATTTATTTAACATCTGTCACGTGCCAGGGACACACTGTACTGATTACTGAAGATAGAGCAGTAAATAAAACACGCACGTTTCTGCCCTCAGTGCATTTTTCCAGGCATCTCCTCTCGAGATGTTATTATTTTAGAAGACATGTTTCACATTGGATCCCTTTTTGAATCTCAGACATTAACCCCACTTAGAAAAGAACACGGCTCTCTATTCAGTATGTGCAATTGATTGAAGGTTTCTACTGAGTGGTCAGTATATGTAGAGAGATTGCTGCATCATAAACAGAATATATATTAAGAACACCCTCAGTCGTCAAGGAATTCAATAAATGTCTAAGATATGCCCTTACATAAATTTGTCTCTATGGACATGGCAATAAACTAAGATATCACTAACATTTCCTTTAAATACATATATTCCAGTTTATTGGGACCTCTCTCTATATAGATCCTTTCCACCACTCATGGGGAGAACAGGTTGAGCTTTGAAGAACATGGTACCTCCTCGGTCAGAAAACCTAGCCCTGACCATGGAACAACGCAAGAATAGGGTGACTGAGAGAAAGAGCAGCATCTTTTTGATGACGACACTTCCCAAGCCAATCAACTTACTTCCTCTGAGAGCTTCCTGTCATGAAACAGGTTCAAAGATTCAGGATCAAGTAGAAGTATGTATTAGGCTCCCAACTCTTGCCTTTAGAAATTGACCTTTTCCTACCAATGAGTAATGCTCCCATCTCTGTCATATAATTTCTCACATAGTTTTGTGATTACATATGCATTTTTCTTCCTTAACAGACTATAAAATTTTTGAGAGCAAGGGCAATATGTTAACCATTTTTGAATCCTTGGTAACAGTGCCCGTCACACACCAGGTATACAGGAAATGAATGAGTGAATGGGAACACCAACCACCCCTTTGCAGAAAAAAGAATTCTACTACTGTAAGTAATTCCTCCTTTTATTGACCAAATGTTACTATCAGAACAACTCAGGAATGCGTATTCACCCTGATTGTTAGAATTAAGTTTTATGCCAAAGAAAACTCTTATGTTCACCCCAACTAGCTGCCAAACTTTGGCAAATAATTTCTTTTTCTGACCTGCTCTTTTATCATAAATGAGTCAGGGGTTAAAAGGCTAATGAAGATTCAGGTGATTCTCAAAGAAAGTGTTGCCCAAAGGAGGTTTGTATTCAGAGATCAAAAGCCATTGCCTATGAGTGATCTAGGTCAATTTACATACAGAGCCAAGCTATTTGACATATATAAAATACACAGCTAAAATTCTTTACTTTTTACTAAGATGAAAAAGAGATTTTTGATGCTGCTGTCCACACATATCATAGTCGCTGAGGGATAGTTTGCTGGCTGCAGCTAACCCTCATTTTCTGGGTCACGTATTTGCTGCTTCTCTATTAGAATGGCCACATAGTTGAGTTGACTTCCCAGAAAATGTCCTTAAACACGTCAGCTTCTAATTTTTCCTTTCAAACATCCAGCGTTCTCTTGCCTAGGAGAGAAAAATAAGCTGAGGCATGATGTCGTAAATCAGTCCCATTTATCTTAAAAAAAAAAAAAAGCTGTTGCCAGCTAAGGACTGAATTTTGCATTTCTTTTTCCCTAGTCCTCCTGATGAAACAAGTCTAAAACCACAGGTCAATTACCCTGCACCCTACTTTTCTCCAGCTGAGAACAAGGCTACCACTTGATGAACATAAGAAAAAGCTAGCTAACTTATGGAATGACTGGTATGGTACACTAGACCATTGGCGTACATCATCTTCATTAAATCTCTATGGCAACCTTAAAAGAGCTTAAAATTCTCCTCTCTGACTGCAAAGTCTGTGTTTTTCCCACCACCCTATGAATTTTCCCATCAGTTGCATATAATCCATTGAGATCTTCTAACAGAAAGCAGCTCCTGACATGTAGAGTAGGAGTCAGCAAAATCCAAAGAACTCAGTCCTCTGGGCTAGAAAGTCAGGTGAGGTAAGGTGGTGTGAGGAACCAGGAGAAACGAAGTACCCAGACAAGCTCATTGAGCACTGCATTGAGAGAAATGCCTGCGTACTTGGCCCATTCCTGCCACTGCAGTTATATGACCTTGACCAACTTACATAAGCTGAACTGAGCCTCAGTTTTCATGTCCATATAAAGCAAGCAATAGCTGCCTTGCATACATCACGCGGTTGTCATGCGACTTAAAGGAGCTAATGTTTGCGAAGATCTATTCCCTCCACTACTCTGTGGTCAAGGAGGAAACTGTTGTTACCATGCTCTCTGGCAGCTGTCACTTGCCATCCTGGATTTCCAGTGTTCTTTACTGCAGGTTACGTGAGGGCCGTATGCTTCTTTTCCTCTTTATAAAGTTGAGTTGGCTTAAAGACACAGGTCTTAGTATCATTATATTTTAACTTGCACAGCATGCATGATAAAATGAGAAAATGTGTCAATAGTCTGGTTTTTCTACTTGGGGGAGGATTTTTAAAAATGCTTTTGAATAGCATCTCTGCTTACAGAGTGGCCTCGTGAGTCTCAGGATGGCATTTGGAGACCCAGGAGGCTCACTTGTGGTTTAAACACTGGTCCCCTCTTGCTTGGTGCCTGGGGACTTAAGGCCCTTAAGGAGTTAAAAAGAGATGGTATGCAAAATTTCCTGCTATTCTTTAGCTTGAGAAAAAGAAATTTGCTGTAAGCTATTTAGTGAATGATTACTGAAGCTACATCTGTTGGCTTCATTTTGTATTCAGCTTCGAGTTAGGATTTTTGTCAGGGAGGGTTGGATTCCATACTAAATTGCGTGTGTGTATGTCTGTGTGTGTGTGTGTGTGTGTGTCTGTGTTTTGTAGGTGCACACAGTACACAGGCAGAGAGGTGCAAACACAGACGCTTTCTTGCAGCCAGCCTTGGGTACAAGATTCCTGCCTGTCTTCCCTCATTGTCAAAAGCTTTAGTTTTATTCATAAGCCAATAAGTGTAAAACCTGCAGAGGTGAGTTACACGAGCTGCAAAATGGATGCTTCTATGTCACATTCACAGAATGATTTCGAAGTTGGAACAAGTCCCCAAAGCAACGCTGCCTATGCCCATGACCTCAGATTCTCCTTTTGGGAGAAGTCCTGTGCATCTAGCCGTGGACAATAAGTGAGCTCCTTGGGGAAAATTTTTGAAACTCACATTGTCTTTTGAGCATGTACTATGTACTAATTATTATATTACAGTCTAGTATGCTAGTATAATACTAGTATACTACTAGTATAGTATGGTCTAGTATTTTAGATATTATTTATTTTATTTTTAGATATTATTATTAATATTTAGATATTATTTTTAGATATTATTTATTTATTTTAGAGAGTGTGTGTGTGCAAGTAGGGGGACGGGCAGGAGGAGAGCAAGAAACTCAAGCACACTCAGCGCTGAACATGGAGCCTCACAAGGGGCTCGATCCCAGGACCCTGAGATCACGACCTGAGCTGAAATCAAAAGTCTGATAGTTAACCAACTGAGCCACACAGGCACTCTCTACTGTAGCTAGTATTATACTTAATTTGTCAGCAACCTTCTAAGTGGTGGGTGTTACCTTCTATACTTAGAGAAGATACTGTTTGATAAAGGTCCTTTCAAGGTGCTAAGTGCTGCCCCTCCCCTCTCCATGAACCAACCAGTGGATTCATAAACTGGGGTTACTGATGCAAATATCAGGCTTTCTGTTTTAGCCTAACTGGGGAAAAGATGGTTAGGACCAGCAGCCAGAATCAGATTAGTTCTGCTCCAAGTCTACATTGGGACCCACCAAGGGAGAAAGGGCTGCAGAGATATGTGTAATCAGAATAGCTAGGAAATTAAGGTCCAACCTCCCTCCTCCACTCATCCTTCCCAAAGCACAGAATCTTTCTCAGGAGATTTGCAGCTTGGAGCAGGCAAATCTGAGAGAAAATACCAAGTTGGGGGAAAGGGGTTTGGGAGCGATGATGAGCTCCGATTGCTCACTGCAGATTTCCTATTTCAGAGTACTTAAGCTGGGGCAAATAAAGAAAGGGTTGGAAGGGATGGTAGAAGGTATCTTCTCGGTACTGGTCTTCCCGAAGAGTGAGGGTTCCCATTTTAAGGGATGAGGTAGGAATTGATGAGTCTTTGAACATCAGAAAATAGTTCCTCCTTCTTCCACACAGCTAATAAACGAAAACTTGAGTCTGAACTTAAGATCCTAAGTGCAATACTGCTGACCCTCCACAATCAGTAACCCATTACTTTAGGACATTGGTTCTTAGATGAGGGTCTTTGGACCAGCATCAGCATCATCACCTGAGAGTTTGTTTGAAATGGGGTTCTGAGGCCCCAACCCACACCGGCAGAATCTGAAACTCCAGTGCAGTGGGGAGGGGTGGAGTCCTCGTTTTCATCACCTCCAGGCGATTCTGAGGCAGGCTCAAGCTTAAGAACCAATGCACTAGAGACCTTAGGAGCTCCTTCAAGTGTTCACATTCATTTTAAACTGGGTCCGATGAGGATGAGGTATTTCTACTGTTCTCTGCCTCACAAAAGTTGTGACCAGGAACTTAAAGCGAGAAGAGTTCTCCTGGGCCACTGGATATAATTCTCTACTGACCCTCTGACTTGGTAATAAAGATACAGTTACTCATGAGAATGAATGTGAAGAATGAGGAGCGTGAGTGTCCACAGCATGAGGACAGGAGTCTTAGGTGGGGGACCCCGGGCTCCTTCTCTCCCCCTGCAACAATGGCTCAATCTCTGGCTCCTAGAATCTGTCCCCCAAAACTTAACAAAATGTAAAATCTCACCAGACGACAGGACAGCCCCTTTCTTCTTTCTGCTGTGCCAGCGTGAAGGATACCCAAGAGGAAAATACCTACTGTGCAAACGATACAGCCATCCCCATAGCTCCTCATTTGGGCTCCTTCATAAACTGTCACGGGTACGAGGAGGGGACCTGGCCCCTTTTCACACATCCCTGCAGTTTATTATTTTCTGCTCCAGGCCTCAGCACCAACTGCCCTTGGGGAAAAAACGAATCCTGTTGGCTCACATTGCCCTTCTTTTCTGCTCTCCTCTCCTGTAGAATCGTGCATTTGGGTTGCTGGGGCAGACCTCACAAATGGGATTTTTAAAAAATGACAGATACCAGGCCTAGAGATAAATGACTTGCCATAGTCACAGGCTGAATGTTCGGCTCACAGTTGAGCGCTGCTTTTACTGCCCTGGGCTCCCTGGCCACTTCTGCCTTCCCCTCTGTACATTTTCTCTCTAGCACAGGTCCACACTCCAGGCCGGAAATCTCTCAGTCTGTTGTTACCCTCAGAGGTCTTTGGCCTCGGAGGGTGACCCAACATCTGTAAAAGCAAGGTAGGAACATTCCTATGATTCTCAGCTGCCCGACAGAGCTTCCTGAAAAGGTTGGCTCTATGGCTTATGTCTTTTGGGTTTTGAGCATGACAAAAACCCAAATATAAGTGGTTTAGGCAAAAATGGAGATTAATCGGCTCAGAGAATGCGAGTCAATGTTGAACAGCCAAACCATGGCAAGGGCAGAGAGGTGTCCAAATACTATGGAGGTTCGCGCTTTCCCTCCTGTCCCTGATGCCTTCTGTACACTGACTCCACTTTCTCTTGTGAAAAAGCCACTTTCTCCTTCCACATACTGGAAACATGGCACCCAATTTGTTCTTCCTATGCATCCGCTATGGAAAAGGCACTGTCCTTTGTTGTCTGTACCCCCTGTTCAGAAATCTTGGGGAAAGACTGATTGGTCCAGCTTAGGCCGGTTTCTCACTTTACACCCATCAGCTGGGAATGGGAAGAATAGGACTTACAGGCTGGAACCACATGATTCGATTGGGGGAAGAACCAGTTTCTTAGCTGACATAATAAGCCATATTATGTGTCCTATCTATTCTGACATAATTTTTATCAGGTCACTTACCAAACACTTGTATTAACTCACCCTTTCAGTGTTTAACGACACTCGCTTCTTTTTTCCAAATTGTTTCTCCCACTATGACCTAATTTTTAAAACTTCATGGCAGCTCTGGCAGAAAAGATGGTAAAAGAAAACCAAAAATAACCATTTTCCAGATCTAAAAATTGGGGCCTAAGAATTTAGGCAGTCAAATTAGTCAAAGGCAGAGTCAGCTCAAGGATGAAGGTTGTCCAGATGTCCAGTTCTGCTCCTAATTCATGGATGGCAAACTGGTAGCCCTAGGCTTAATATGATCTTTACTTTATTTGGCCAGTGCTGAATTTGCAGATATCTTAAATATGAATGCCTTAAGGCAGCGTTTGTCCCCTCCAATTTGCCATAGAGCCTAACACTGCATGTCTTTGTACACCTGGTTCTATTATCTTCCCGGCCCGTGTAGACATTTGAGTTTCTTCTGCCCCCTACCAAAGTTATGGCATTCATGGTGGTTCAGTGACCTGCCAAAATCAAGTACAAGTAGAAGTTTCTTGGGTTATTTTATCACAATTCTTTTCTCTAGATGTCTTCATAAGTTATATCAATATTTTGAGAGACAAGATGGGGCAAATATGTTGCCCAAATAGAACAACCAATTTTTACTTTTAGAAATCTGAATAGAATTAGCTTTTTGCTTTTCCCGCTGACCCTGCTGGCAATCTGGTGACATCTATGAATCCCTTTGCAGAGTGACATTTTTTTAAATGTATAAGAATACGTAAGATCTCATAGGAAACAAATTGTATTGAAATACAATTATCAAAATATTTTTATAATTTGTGATGTAGTAATACATGATCTTTTAAAAAGTACAGCATGAAATAGCAGTATTTGGTGGAGCGTCTAACAATGACCACAATTGCGAGTGGTGATGAGAATGTATATTTTGAGATATCTGTAACGATCGTAAGTTGATCCTGGAAGACATATGAGATTTCTAATGGTGCTGCCTCAGGGTTGGGACCCCCTCCAGTGCTCCCAGGGTAGGGGTGAGAGTAAGCCAATGGAGAGGAAGAAAGGGTAGATCTACATGTCAGGGCACAAGCTATACCTGGGGTTCTCCAAAGCAGTTATTTTTTGCTGTGTAACAAATTATCCCAAAACTTAAAACAGCTATTTCTTATTGTTCTTGGGCCTTTGGGTTAGCTAGGTAGTTCTTCAGTCAGCTGGTAGACTGGCTGGGGTCTTGTTGGTCTGGAACATCCTCACTTCCAGACTTGTTGGTCTGGAACATCCTCTGGAACATGAATGGTGGTTAGTACTGGCTGTGGGCTAGGATCAAAGGTGACTAGACCACATATCTCTCATCATCTGAAGACACTAAGAAAGGGTGAGTGCCAAAATGGAAGCACTTTTCAAGTCTGTTTAGGCCATGTTTGCTATTGTCCCATTGGCCAAAGTAAGTCTCATGGCCAAGCACAGAGTCAGTATGAGAGAGGGCCCCCCCCAAAATTACAGATACTGAGAGGGAAGTTCTTCCGGCCATTTTTGCAAAATTATCCACCACAGCTCCCACCAAACTTGGGAGCGTTAGACAGAGAAAGCCCTCTCATCTGCCAAAGGTTGGGGACCAGGCTCTGCCTGTCCTCCTGGGGCTACAGAACTCCCACTAAATTCCCCAAATCGGGAGGCTTAGGCTTGGTTTATTATTACCCTGACAAACTTAGAGCCCCTGGGCTTAAGTTTTAGATATCCTTGGGTCAAGAAGGCACCTGGAACATCTTGCTACATCTTCCCAAGTTGTCCAAACAACCACAGACCCAGATGTCTGGTAAATTCAGGGGGTAGGCAAGAGGAAAATTTTCTCCTCTGAGCATTAGGGATGAGTAAGCCTTTTTGGATTCAAACTGAAAAGAAAAATCACCTTCATATTGTTTGGTGATGACATTTCTTTATCTGAAATTTCGCCTGGGCTAGCCTTGGTGAGGGCAGTTTTATTTGAAGTTTTTTTTTTCCTTTCCTTCCGGAAGCCCTCCCCTGTTTAAGCAAAGTCTTCTTTCTGCTCTAATTGCAAGAGCTCCCCATAACGGTAGAAACAATTCTCAGCCAGTCCTCTGCCCAATGAGCATTTTGGAAATGGGAACCCAAGGGAGGAGGCAGTGGAAAAAACCCTGAAGGCTTTTCAACTGTGCTGCTGCATCATGGAAAACCAGCCAGGCTCCTGCACTGGTGCCTCCCAGCAGGTCCCACCAGAGCCCTCGTCTTAGTTATTCCGTAGCTGAGCAGGGGATGTCTGACTCATCCAGATGTCTAGTCCGGCACATCAAAGAGCATTCTGAGTCCTGCTGTACATTTTCTCAGCTCACTTCACATATCCGATGGCAGACTCCTGGAGATCAGACCCCGAGCAGAAGAACTGTTCACTCTTTCAGATCCTGCACCCGCGTCTTTACTGAGATCTCCCACCACACACACAAAATTTAAAGGTTTCTAAATTCTTGAGTCAGAGTGCTATCTTAGGTTGGGTCCTCCCTGAAGCAGACCCTGAAGAGGGATGTTAGGATGCGTATTGCATATCGTCTGTGAGACATGATTCTAGGCAATGCTGGTAGGTGAGCAGGGAAGTAAGAGAATGAGGAGGCAGCCGATGCAGGGGGGGTTATGAGCAGGTTATCACCTGCTGGGGCTCAGGCCCGGCGGAATGCTTCATCATCGGAAAGACAAGGAATCTGGAGTATTTGCGAAGCACCTCCCATCCTTCATTGGCTAAGGACTCCTCCCAGGGGTACAAACTTGCCTCCAGCGCTGTGCGAAGCCAAGCCTACTCCTGAGACTGGAGAAATCCCCACAGTAGTGAGTCATAGCTTGAGTAGCCGCCCGAATGTACAGGAAAAGTGGAAGCCAAGGAGATAAGCTGGGGCATTAAGGATGCCCAGTACAGTTGGGCAAACACCCCAAGCATCACACACCTATCTCGAGCCTTGGCGCATTGATGATTTAGTCCTGTGGTTATTTAACACATATTCACTGGGCGCCTGCTGGGGTATCATTTACTCAGCACCCAGGTGCTAGGCAGTAAGCTAAGGTTTTGGGGCACATCATTTCATTTGCTTCCCATGACAAATTGCAAGGAGGTATTACTGGTTTCGTTTTACAGGTGAGGAAAGTGATGTTCAGTGAGGTTAATAAATGACCTCAAGTCCCTCAGCCTGGAAATGGCAGAGCTGAGATTCCCATCCTGATCCACCTTCCAAGTCTCAGCTCCGTCCTCGGTAACCACCGCCCGATTAGGTCAGGATACTGTTCTCCTCATTTGAGAGAAGGCCACCCTTTTCCAGACTCTCCCCTCTCCCTTCTTTCTGTCCTGTTCTTTTATCTCTAGTTCTCAAGCTGGTTCCGGGGAATTACCTCCAGCCCCTTTGGTGTTGCAAAGCCTCTCTCAGGGCAGTGGGCTGTCCCTCCCAACCTCCACCAACCCCACCAACCCTTCTGTTGGTGGAATTCCTCGCCCCCTGATCTTTGGCCGTTGTGACCTCTTTCTCCAACCTCATTACCTCTTTGACTCTCCAGGTCCTTAAACACCCCCCAACTCACACCCACCCATGACCTGTGCTCCTCCAACCAGCCTGTGCCGGCACTTTTGCAGGTCCTGCTTTCTGGTTTCTGGTTTCTGGTTATCTTGCTGAAGGAATCAGGGAACCATGACCCCTCGTGACTTGAGGGTTGATTTCAGTTTTCACTGGGGGGGGGAGGGGGGCACGCCAACAGGCAGCAAATGGCTTGTTTTTGAGCATCGGACCAAAATGCAAGTCCCAATTTACTGTCGCTAATATTTTAAAAATCAAATGGCATGAGGTGAGGACCAAGAGAGGGAATAATTAATTCCAGCCTGCCCACAGGGGAGTGGGAGGAAGGCGGTAGCTCTCGCAGTGTCGGGGAGGACACCCTGCAGTAAACACAGAGCTGCAGCCTCCAGGTGGCAAAGGAACATAAAGGGGGGGGCAGGTGGGGTGCAAAACAATGATGCATGGCACCATTTTGGAGAGAATATGTCTGATTTCATGAAACACACGCAATCCTTTTGAAAGACAATATCCTAGATCATCAGCACCAATACCAGCCCTGGTGCTCCTGGGCCAGGACCCATGAGCAGCCCATTCTCTCCAGCTCTCCCAGAACCAACCAGAAGATAAATTTGGAACTGCAAGCCGTCAAAGAATGGGGCTGAGGTCTGTGACGGAAAATAGCTTGTTGTAGATCAGTGAGTGCAAATTTTATACTATGGATCCAAATAGACCGTTTTAATTTTTTATTTTAATTTATTTTATTTTATTGTTTGAGAGAGAGAGCGTGAGCGGATGGGTGGAGGTTGGGGACGGAGGGAGAGGGAAAGAGAGAATCCCAGGGGGGCTCCATGCTCAGCGCACAGCCTGATGTGGGGCTCGGTCTCACCACCCTGAGATCATGACCTGAGCTGAAATCAAGAGGCAGAAGCTTAACAGACTGAGCCACCCAGTCGCCCCCAAATAGACCATTTTTAAATGACCATTTTAAAATCCCAAGTGTTATAGCAGAGAAGGAAGAGTAGGAGCCTTTGGCATTTAGGCTAGTTTTGAAGCCCATCCTGGACCGCAAGTCTCTAGGCCCTTTGGAGCCATGTGGCGTGCTGTGCCAACACTGCGCCCACGTATGTGGGTTGCATCATAGAATCAGAGAAGGTCGAGCTGGAGGAAATGTTGGGAAGCCTCCAAGCCAAAACCCTCACTCACAAGTAAAGATACTCTTGTGACTTTATTAACACCTGTTAGAGCCCCCACCCTACACTACAACACCCCCGAAGCTCCCCTAAGTGGAGGAGCAGAGGCAGATAGGAGGGGGTAGAAGCCCTCTGATTTCAGGAGGCTGCACCAGGAATGCACAGAGGCCTTTTTGGAACCCAGGTGCATGTCTTACTTACTGCTGTGTAGTAATATGACAGCAAACCCAGAGGCTTCAAGCAGCACGCATTTATTATCACACAGCTTCCACGGGTCAGGATTGTGGGCACGACATGGAGGGGCTCTCTGCTCAGTCTCACAAGCTCCCGGAGCTGCATTGTCATCTAGAGCCTGAGGTCCACTTCCAGGCTTGTTCAGGTCGTTGGTGGAATTCCTTGCCCATGGGACTCAGAGCCCCGGTTCCTGGCTGTCTGTCAGGTCTTCACCACGTGGCCCCCCGCAGGCCCCCTCACCACATTGCAATTTACCTCTTCTAGCCCAGCAGCAGGATTTCATCAGGAGGGCCCAGGTCCTTCTTGGAAGGGCTTTCACCTGATTAGGCCAGGCCCATCGATGATCTCAAAGTCAGCTGACTGGGGACTCTGATTACACATGCAGAATCCCTTTACCTTCTCCGTATTACCTAACCTGATTGCAGAGTGACATCCTGTCCTATTCACAGAAGCCACCCACACTCAATGGGAGGAGATTCCACGCAGAGTCTTTGTGCCAGGAGTGGGAATCGCAACAGCCATTTTAGAATTCCGCCCCCCACACCAGGGAAAGCCCCGCTCTTCTCCCGGCAGCCGCTTCGGGCTCCTACTCCAGAGGGTACCTGGATGCACGTCACACAGTCAGGGGCCTCCCAAATGACCGTTTCTCAGTGGCCGGGCTTCGTTCTGAACCGGGTAATTTGATGTTTGCAGACCTGCCTGCTGGCCTGAGTTAGGGCCTGCGTGCATTTTCCTGACCTTGATTGCTTCAATCCACAATCATCGCTCCAGAAGAGGCGAGGCTCGCAGAGCCCTGGAAAAGCAGGCAGGGGGCTCTAGAGGATCTGACTTTCAGTGTTTGCTGTCAGCATCCTGGAGAGTGATGCCAACAGCTCGGATCGCTCTGTGGAGCCAGCAATCACGGCATGCTTGCAACAGGGGGTGTCCTGGGCATGATCTCTGGAAACGCCTCTGGGAGGCAGCTGCCCGGGGGAAGGAGGGGTACTAAGGATGTCCCGCAGCTTTGCTGAGCTTCCACAGGGTCAAACAGGAGGTCTGGGGCTGCCCACACCATTATTGGGAGGTCACTGTGGCTGTGGGGTCCTCAGCATTCTGAACCCAGCCAAAGCTGGGCTGCTTTGAACCAGAAAGGGTAGTGGGGGCCTTAATCAGAAAGACAGGGACTGGGACAGGCCTCGGGCAGGCTGGCGAGGGGGCGGTGTACAATCAGGGCTCGGGTGGTCTCTCCCTTCAGTGACCTGGCATGATCAGCCTGGCATGATCTCCAGAGCCACAGCGGGCATCCAGTGGGTTTAACCCTGTGGCTCCTCATTAGCACCCGCCCGTCCCCCCTTCTTCCTCCATCATCCACCATGTATTTACTGAGACTCCATCACATGCTAAGCAGGAGGGTAAAATCCGGTGAGGCGCTGCGGATAAGGAAGGACCCATCACGGTGAGGAGAGCATTTCCTTCTGAAGGTCGCTGCAAAGCCCTGAGGCAAAGCCAGGCTGGTGTGTTTGCACGTCCGGGGGGCCGGAGCCCCTGCCAGTAGGGAGTAACAAGGGCCTGGGCAGGGCGCCTCCAGCAGCCATGACTTTCCCCTGGTGGAGGGCAGGGAGCGGAGACGGGGGATGACCTGGCTATGAAGCATTCACTGCCCAAAAACCTTAGAGCCCAAATTTTCCAAAATAAATGAAATGAGCTAACACAGGAGGCCTGTTACAGGAGGAAGCTCTCGTTGCGCACAGGTTCTCTTCAAAAAACCCTTAAACAGTCAGCTCCCACTATGCCTTTAAAATACGAATTGATTTACTGGTGTTCCATTCACCCAGCTTCTCAGGAATAAATTCAGTGCGTGCTGGAAAGTGTCAAAAACCAAGCGGCTCACTGAATAAAACAAAGCAGAGAGATGAGGGAATCACAAAGGCTTGTGACCTGCAAGCTGGGAGACCCAAGTCTGTGGGAACAGTGAGTTCCAAGTTCCTTACAGATGGAGGGATTTTTATGGGATAAATACAGAAGCTGTTTGACTCTTTTAGCTGATTGGTTGCCTCGCAACCTAATTAGGGATGCTGAGTCAGGGGAACAATGAGTCCGGAGATGGCATGAACAGACGTGGAGTTTGAGGGATTGGCTGGGTCCTCTGCTGATTTCTGAGAAGAACTGTAAATTCCTACAAGGTCAGGTCAAGTTTCCCTAATGCACCTGGGTTAACCATCTCCATTTTGTCCTTGACGTAAGTAACTCCATTTTAGTTTGGTTTCGCAAACGTTCCATCGGAAAATCCCTTTAGCTAACGTAAAAGAAGATTAGGAGTAGGCCCACCTACCCAGTACCTTAGAGTCTCCCTCCAGAGAGATCTAAGTCTGCTTCCGCAAGTAAATATGAGAGTGGATGGGGCCTGTTCACGAGGGTAGTTCTAGGAAGAACCATGACACTATGATCACAGGAAAGTGCCAGGGGCCCAGGAGTGGGACCACCTTAACACGGCTGCCCCTGGTGACTGTACTTAAAGTTGGCTTTACTGCTCAACTGTGTAGCTCTTAAGAATGTAGATCAGGGGGCGCCTGGGTGGCTCAGTCGTTAAGCGTCTGCCTTCGGCTCAGGTCATGATCCCAGGGTCCTGGGATCGAGCCCCACATCGGGCTCTCTGTTCAGCGGGGAGCCTGCTTCTCCCGCTCCCATTCCCTCTGCTTGTGTTCCCTCTCTCACTGTGTTTCTCACTGTCAAATAAATAAAATCTTAAAAAAAAAAAAAAAGAATGTAGATCAGTAGTTTCCAAAACTTGTCTGCACAACAGAATTGCTTGGAATCTCATAAAAATTCCAAAGCCAGGCCAGATCCTAAACAGATCAAATCACAACTTCTGGGGGCAGTCTTAGGAAATGGACATTAGTCCATGACTATTAATCAAACTTCAGATTTTTAGGTGGATTCCACCAGCTTTTCTGTTAATGTTCTCTTCCTATTCTGTGGTCCAGTCCAGGTACGACATGGCATTTAGTTGTTGTATCTCCCCGTCTCCTTTCTGTGATAGTTTCTCCATCTTTCTTTGTTCTTCATGACCTTGATAGTCTTGAGGAGAAATGGCCAGGTACCCACAGAATGTCATCCGATCTGGGTTTGTCTGTTCTTCTCATTATTAGACTGGGGTTGTGGGTTTTGGGAAAGAATATGGCGGAAGTGAAGTGCCCCACCCATCACCTCATATCAGGGTGTCTAGCTAATCCGTATGACATCACTGGTGATGTTAGACTTCACTACTCACCTACGATAGCGTTTGCCAGTTGACTCCACTGTGAAGTTACTATTTTTTTCCCTTCTCTTACTCTAATCCTTGGAAACCTGTCGCTGAGTCTGGTCCAACATCAAGGTTTGTGTGTTGATGGGTGTGTGTGTGTGTGTGTGTGTGTGTGTGTGTGTGTAGGGAGATGGTACTCAAGCCCTATCTCCAGGCAAAAATCTGAAGGGCACATTTTCATGGCCACCATACTGTTCTGATATCTTGGCTTGGTTCCCAATCATTACTGTGCAAACTTTCTCAAATGATCCAGGACTTGGCATACTCCTCCAATCCCCTGCAAGTGAACCAGTACTTTCTGGTTGTGTTACCTTGGGCTGCTAGTCCCTGCTGAGCCTTGGTTTCCTCATCTGACAAACAGATGTCAATAGAATATTTTCTAAGAGTCATTGCAAAGAAGAATTAGATAATGCATTTAGTTTTGACTGCAGTGCTGGACGTAGAGCAAGCATTCAGTAGGTGTTAACTGTTGACAGTAGTAATAATACTAGTAATGCCTTCCCTACTCCAACCTTGTGAATCAGCTATCTGGTGCACCTCAATGATGTAAAACAGCAAGTTGGAACTTACATTTGAGAGGGACATATTAAACAACTCATTCCAGAATGTTTACCTCTTAAATGAATACTTCTTCAGCATTTACCATATGCCAGGCACTGTTCTAGTCATTTTCATAAATATTGCCTCACTTAATCTTCATAAAAAGCCATGAGGTAACAACTATTATTATCCCCATTTTACTGATAAGGAAACTGAGGTACAGAGAGGTGAAGGAGCTTGGCTAACTGAGTGGCAGAGCCAGGATTTGAACTGAGACAGTCTCCCTTTCAGGTCCATGTTGGAAACCACAACGCTACGCCAGATGCTACAA
>CM053610.1:28675127-28691497 GCA_028646535.1 Procyon lotor
TCTTTTCTTTTCTTTTTTCTTTTCTTTTCTTTTCTTTTCTTTTCTTTTCTTTTCTTTTCTTTTCTTTCTTTCTTTTTTTTTTTTAAGATTTTATTTATTTATTTGTCAGAGAGAGAGAGAGAGCACAAGCAGGGGGAGTGGCAGACAGAGGGAAAAGGAGGCTCCTCACTGAGCAAGGGGCCCAATGCAGGACTCGATCCCAGGACCCCTGGCTCACGACCTGAGCCGAAGGCAGGTGCTTAACCCACTGAGCCACCCAGGCATCCAGATCCTGCATTTCTAACAGACTCCTTGGTGATGCTGAGGCTGCTGGTCCACAAACCACACTGTGTAGTTCTGTTCACAGCAGCATTTAGGTATGTACTATTAATTCCGCTTCACAGCTGGAAAGGTAGAAGTTCAGAGAGGTTCAGTAAATAACCCCAGGACACACAGCTGGTTAACTCTATGTTATTTCCTATGTCCAGTTTGCTCTCTTGGAAAACAACGAACGGGCAGTTTTCACTGCATCTTATGGCCCATGCTTTTCTTCTGTTGAGGCTCTAGCAGTCAAGGAGATGGTTCCGTACTTAGATGCAGCCTCTGGGACAGCCAGGCTTTGCTGTGAGCCTTATTCATTCATTTCCTTGGTGAGGGTGGGTCCAGCTGGGAAGCCCTAAGATGGGTAGTGCTAGGAGCTCTGCCCCCAGCATCCTCTATGTACTGGCATTTAATGGACTGTTCTGATCAAAAAAGATCTGAAAGGGAGAAAAAAATGCCCAAAGATGTTGTCTTTTGAAGCTACAGAAAGGAATCTGCTCCAAAGGCTTCTGTGCTATTTTTAAATAGCAAAGAGCCTGGTAATATTTTGCCGAGTTTCTTACAAGGAAAAAAAAAAAACAAAAAAAAAAACCCCCCTTGTGATCACCAAGCCTACATGATGTTCTGGCTAGATGGTGTATAGCTTTTGTAGCCGTGTAGGATGAGCTCATGACTTTCTGGGTGGCTGTCCTCACTACTCAAAGTGCGGCCCGGGGACCAGCAGAATCACTATATGGCTTGCTGGAAATGCAAAATGATAAGCCCCACTCCAAACCTACTGGATTAGAATCTTTGAAGTTGGAGGAGCCCCCAGGAATCTGTGTTTTAACAAGCTCTCCTGATAATCTTTATGCAGCTAAATGTTTAAAAGCTCTGCTCTAAGGAGAACCCTGCAGAACTCATTATTTTGGTTCTCAAGGAGGATAGCTGACATTTTCTGGAAACTTAATTCTGTACGTCACAAACTAGTGACCATCAGGATCACATGGAGAGATTGTTAAGACAAATTTTGGGGCAGTATCCTCAGAGTCCAATTCAACAAATCTAGAACGGGGCTCATGAATCTGTATTTCTAGAAAGTTCCCCAGGGTCACTGCTGGAGGCTGCCAGTCCTGAATCATATGCCAACAAGTACTCCTTCAGCCAACATTGTTCATAAAGAAAAAAAATAACCTAACTTTAACTTTCAAGACTTTTTTAAGATCTCTGATTCTACACTTACATTTAAAAATGATATTTTCTTGGGGTACCTGGGTGGCTCAGTTGGTTACACGTCTGTCTTCGGCTCAGGTCATGATCCCAGGGTGCTGGGATCAAGCCCCACATCAGGCTCCCTGCTGGGCAGGGAGTCTGCTTCTCCCTCTCCCACTGCCTGCCACTCCCCCTGCTTGTGCTCTCTCTCTGTCTGTCAAATAAACAAATAAAAACTCTAAATAAAAATAAAATAAAAATGAGGTTTTCTTAATTAGGGAACTCATTTTCTTCAGAAAATTATTTAATTCTAAAATTTATTTTTCAACCAAAGCCTACAAACTGTTTTTGAAATAGTGCCAGATCTGGTGTCCAGGGCATTTCTAAAGGAGCTGGTTGAGTCTAAATAGTGGAAGAGGGTAAGATATAACTTCATGACTTCACGTGTGGGAGACTTCGATAAACCTCCATCTGCTTAGACCCAGAGCCACTGATAAACATTGCAGGGGGCTACATTTTCTGGGTGCATTAATCAGCCCCCACAAAAATAGCATCCAAATGGCCAAGAGTGGTCTCGAAATTCTCTGGAAAAGAAACCTTAATGTGTTTCTCTAACATCGGGATTACGACTAAGCCCTCAGTACTTCTCCTATGATAGTGAGGCTGGTGAATGTGTGTGTGCGTGTGTGTATGTAATCTCCTAAGTTGCTTATTGGACTCTCTCATAAATATGAACATGTTCAAAATAGTTGAGAACATCTTGCCTTAAATGGTCAAAGAGAGATTGGTGCCGGAAAGCTGCAGGAAAGAATTAAGCCACATATATGTGAGTGCCTACTCAAGTTTGAGATGCAGCATCATGTCAAAAATGTTATAAAGAAGTGTGAGCTATGATTGTTGGCCTCAAAAATACTCAGTGATTTCTATGTCCTAGCCACTGGCACAAAAAGGATATCCTTTGAGAACCTGCCCTAGAGTAGTGGGAGATGGAAATGACACGAAGAGGCCACTGTAGCACAAGGTCAACAATACCCGACAGGACTCAGGAGAGCACACGGCAGGCCACAGGGGCCTTGGCCCAGGAGATGCCCTTGGTGCTGAATTTTGAAAGCAGGATGGTGGCTGGCCAGTTAAGGAGGCAGGGCAAGGCTGAGGGGTGATGTAATGGCAAACAAAATGACAGAGGTTTGGAAGATTACAGTCAAAGTTAAATAGGTAAGCATTTTCATCAGTTTTGCTCCCGAGGGAGCAAATGATTAATAAGTATGAGATCTGGTTCCTTAGAAAATGTTAAACAAACCTGCTGCTACCTCCGAAAAGCAACACATAAATCTATTTGAAGGAAGCAGTGTTTGCACTTGTGATTAAAGCAGACTAACCTTTCCTGGAGGCTTTCGTCTTAACATTTTGTTATTCATGAAATCTTCTATTTTCTTCACATCCCCCTGAGGTTCTAGCTACGTGGATTGCAGGCTCCAGAAAGCCTGTCTGTCTGTGATACCTGCCTCCTAGAAAGCAAAGTTATGGAGATTTTAGATATTTGTGTAGCTACAAAAAAAGAAGTCTCAAATCCGGTAGAATGGAAAGAACAGGAACTCGGACGGACTCAAAGCACGAATCCTGTGGACACTGTGTTTGCCAAGTCACTCCGCCAGTATAGACAAAATAGGAGTGAGTGAGAATTGCAAATTTGCTTTCTAACATGGCAGCCATGATCATCTAAAACCACCGAGAGCTCTACCATTGTTAGGTGGATAAGACAGTAGGTGCCCTGATTTACTCTCTGGAAGGGCCTATGGAAACAAGAATACATCAACTCATTTTGAGATGCACACATGCAAACTCGGTAGTGGCAAAATACAATTTCCAGAGTCGAAACATGACTTAACCTACCAACGTATAGGGAATGTATGTCAAAGTTTCATTCACATCATTAATGTACCGGGAGGCTATAAGTTCCTTCACAGAGCATTTGAGGAACAAAGATTAATATAGACAGGAAGGGCGTGTTAAAATGAATTTCTCAGCTAACTAGGAGACTGATTAATGTCCTATAGGACAATAAACTGTAACACTTGGGGTTAACTTTTCTACCAAAGAGAAATCATTTGCATTTTTACTGGATGAAAGTCATTTGCCTAGTCTTCTGTAAAGTGACATCTAACTTGATAGTCTGGTTTCCCATTGAGAGCAAATAGTAAAAACTTTTGAGAGCAATGGATTTATTTATTACCTTGATCATGGTGATGGTTTGTACCACATGTCCGTAGGACAATGTATATATGACAAAATGTATCACATTATAGGCTTTAAATATGTGCATTTATTGTACATCAATTATATCCCAATAAAGCAGTTAAAAGAGAGAGAGAGAAATAGTAACAAAACAAAGGCACATTCCTTTAGGAAAATACATGATCCTTGGGTAAATCCTGTTAGACAATGTTTCAGTATGATATAGAAGGATGGTATCATCCTTTTACTTTTTTCCCAAGTTTTGGATAATTTCTCTTGACCCTAAGTAAAGCAATTGAATCTATAATAAAAGTGCTTTAAGTTTTGGTTACTTACTAATTTATAACCTTGGGCAAAATATTTAAACCTGCATAAGGCTCAGATTTTTTCATCTGAAAAAAATGAAGATATTAATACATGCGTATGTCATAGGCATAGAACTAGGATTAAATAAAACGATACATGTGGAGTACTTAGCAAAGCACCTGGTATATATTACATTAAGGACTTAGTAAATGTTAGCTGTTCTTAGTTATTGTTTCCAAGGAAGGAGGTAGCTCAATGAAGAGTCTGAATGAGACAATATGGTGGATAGAAAGACCGTAGACCAAGAATGAGGCTCTCTGGATCCTAAGAACTGCATGATCTTGACCAAGTCCCTTCCCTTCCTCTTACCTCTCATTTCCCACCAATTACACTATAAGAAGAGTAAACAAGGGTCAAAGTGGGATCTAACTTTTGAATTGGAATTCACTCACCAGGCCTGGAACTGAATCCTGATGGAATTCTGGCTTCTTCACATCCAGAACCTATTCATAAGCACTTAGGATAGGGCTGTATGTTCACCATGGTGTAACTCAGTGGTCAGTGAAAAGACTCTGGATTTAGGCTCTCTGGCTTCAAATCCCAACTCTGCCATTCACTAGCTGCGGAACCTTATGCCATCTACTTAACCCATCCATGCCTTGGTTTCCTATCTCTAAAATGGAAACAGTAAAGGCACCCATCTCACACAGAGTTACTGGGACTTTTATACTGAGTTTTCACATCCAAGGATCTAAACAGGCCTTGGTGGACACTAAGCCCTCAGTGATCGTTCCCTTTTATTAGGGCCTTTGGATGAGGGGCTGACTAGTCATGGGTCCTGGATGCTAAGCAAGACCAAGGAGTATGGTTGAACTTCTCAGAGTGGTGAGGATTGAAATGTAATTTTTATATGCAGGGCAACTCTCCTTTGGGATATCACTCAAAACAACCCCAAAGGTGTATTTGGAGTTGTCTAGCAGCAGCATATGCAGTTGAATGACACAAAAACCTCCTGTGATCTGCATATCACTCCTACCCTGGGACTGGCAAAAAGGTTTGACACCCACAAAGGGGCTGGCCAGGAGGTTTCAGGCCTACCTGGCCAACCCTTCCACCCTGCTGACTGGCAAGGTTCCCTAAGCAGGATGTACCCTCATGTTCCCACAGAGCCCACAGATGGCTTACCACCTGCCTTTGGCAAGATAGCTTCTCTCTAGTTCTGGGGTACTGCTCAGCCCAGAGCTGCAAGATGTATCCCCAGAGGGTTCTGACAATGGACACTGTAGCCTGCCCCCCTATAAGATCACCTTGGATCCTTCTTACCACCCCACTGCACAGCTTCTGCAGGCTTTGCTGCTAAAAGCAACCTATGACTTTCCCCATGCAAAGGATTGCCTGTGTATAACCCCATAGAGGATTGCCTCATCCTTACAGAATTCCAGAAATGCTTGGGAATTTTCATCTCCCTGCCCCATTCAGTGAGTTCCACCAACAACTCCAAAAGCCCAGCACCTTGGCCCTGAGGTGGGACATACTCTAAGGTGCGTTTTACACATCAAAGCTCCCACAGGATAATCTCGTCTTGCTTGGCTTCAATCCCTTTCTACGGTTACTTCCTCTACTCCTTCCCTGGTCTCCCAGGGCAGCAGTGGGGGCTTCCCTAGTAAACTTCTTAGATACAGGTTCTTGGCTCAGGGTTGACTCCTGGAAGGAGCCAGCCCAGGACAACCTCCTCCCCTTACTCTGACTGCCAGTAGAGAAGTATCTTTGTAAGAACTTGAGGAAGTTTCTACAAAGCTAGGGCTTGCTTTGAGCCATCAGCCCCATCCTGAGCTGTTTGCTCTGTAAACACTCTGAGGGCTGGAGGGGAAGCAGAAAAAGAAGGCCTGGAGCTTTCAGTGGGTGGGGGAAAGCAGCCATTCAGAATCCTCCAAAGAGAAGACTCATGTTCCCAGTGCAAGGTGTGGGCTAGTCAGGACTGCCTTCCTGAAAGATGTTCCCATGCTCGGGGCAGCCCCAGAACCTCAGGAATTTCTGAAAAAGATCAGCCTGTTCTCCGCCTCACTGAGTTCAGGAAATTTCTTTCAGCTTCCTCCTTCAGCTCAGCCACATCAGGGGTTCTGAGGCTTCTATTTCTTCACCTGAAATAAAGAGGTTGCTGAGGCACCTTGGAACTTTGCAGCACAGCCCCCTGCTAGCCAGAAGTACTTGAAGTGACCTCGAGGGATTCCCTTCCCTAGAAGATGTCAGGGCAGCCCATAGCCAGGCCTTTGGTAAGAGAAAGACCTAAAGATTTGCCTCTTCAAGTTGGTCAGGTTATGGAGTCCAAGTGGGCCCTTGCGTGAGTGTAATGACCATAGCCACCAACCTGTTAGATTTCCAAAAGTCGACAAGGTCTGACAAGGACTCTGGTGCTGGGAAGCACTTCAAAGTTTGATCACTTAAAGGGTCACAGAGGACACCCTTAATTCTTGTCCACCATCTGGCAGTGCGTCCTTCCAAAGTGCATGATTTCTTGATGAAGACAGAGGTTGGGTGGGTGAAGGTAAATCGGTCAGCATAAGCTCTTACCAGTTTCTGGAATAGCAACACGCAGACCCCTTCCTCTGCCTTCAGAGGCTTGTGGGTGAAAATTTACTGAAGTCAGCTATTCCTCTTTGTAATATGCAATCACTAGTGGTCTGTATAATGCCGGGTAGTAGGAGAGGCTCAATAAATGGGCATTTACTTTCTCTGACCTTTGACACCACTAAGCTAAAAAAAGAGCAATAGCTGATGAAGTACACTCATTAAAAAACTTAGTAGACAAGTCTACCCTCCCTATGATCTAACAGAGGAATCTTGTGGGTGAGGGAGGAGAAGATTTGTGTCCTGATTCACTGAAAATGTTTCTGCTTTTTGGAGCATAATTCTGGCTTCCTTTTCTTTTGTGTAATCTGTCTTTGAAGACTTTAGGCTTCCTTTATTGATTTCCAATGGGGCTACTAAGCATAGGACAATGAGATTATGATGATTATAGAAATAACATTAAAAATAAATAAATACAAACAAAAATACATAAAAATGGACCCCATTCAATTCAGATTGGTAATATGGCAATCTGGGACATTACATGGAAAAACCTTTCTTCAGAGACAATGCAAGTGAATAACCAATATTGCAGAGGGAGAATATTTAAAGTAGAACAGATGGATTTAGGCAGGTCTGTTATAGGCAAAGCGACAAGCTGCTTGTAGACAGATTAAAGCCATCTTAGAGAGGATGAGCTTTCAAGTTGTTTTTCAACACCTAAGAGTTCTGTAAGGGGAGTGAGCGTTAAAACCACACCTAGATCACACTAAGAAATAGTAATGGTTAAAATTGAGACAAGAATGTACCCAAAATAGTTTGTTACTAGTGTCAATCTTTTTCACGTGCATCTGTGAGTATATCCACTCTTACAAAGTACAGTTAACGGACCTATATATTTTTAAAAATTTTAATTCCTGTATAGTTAACATAGAGTGTACAATATAGTGATCCAACAGTTCGGTACATTACTCAATGCTCATGAGGATAAGTGCAGTCTTTAATCCCCATCACCTATTCTACCCATCCCCCTCCCCTCCTCCCCTCTGGTAACTGTCAGTTCGTTCTCTGTGGTTAAGAGTACTAATCTACATATGATGTTACATAAACTAATGGAGAAAGAATGAATTATTCCACAAATGACATTGGGAAAAGGAACTGTTTGGAGAAAATATCAAACTGGAGCTTTAACTCTTTCCAAACGCACACTAAAATAGATTTTAGCTGAATTAAATTAAACCTAAATTAAAAATGTCCATTGAGAAATACTTTTAAAAAATGAATTTTTAACTATTCTTAGAATATGCAGATATTTTCTAAATAAATTATGGAGGAAATCAGCAGTTTAAAAGTATACATTAAGGGGTGCCTGGGTGGCTCAGTCAGTTAAAAGTATACATTAATAAGCCTTTGTAGAAAGCATTTTGGTGACATTTCTCAGATGTCTTTAAACATTTATTTTCTTCTGACTTCCGAGAATCCACTGTAAGGAAATAATCCAAGATGTAGATAAAGTTTTTATATAAATATATCCATGGCAGTCTAATTTTTTTTTTTAAGATTTTATTTATTTATTTGACAGAGAGAGAGATCACAAGTAGGCAGGGAGGCAGGCAGAGAGAGAGAGGGGGAAGCAGGCTCCCTGCTGAGCAGAAAGCCGGATGCAGGGCTGGATCCCAGGACCCTGAGATCATGACCTGAGCCGAAGGCACAGGCTTTAACTCACTGAGCCACCCAGGAGCCCCCATGGCAGTCTAATTTATAATGCCAAAAAAAAGAAAAGACAGAGAAAGAAAAGAAAAAATTGCGTTAAACATCCAGGAATAAGAGATAGCCAAATAACTCATAGTACATTTATACAATGAAACACAGTCTTTTATGGCATTTGAATAAATACAATATTTTTGTATTTATTCAGTCTTTTATGGCATTTGAAAAAAAAATAATAAAATGGCATTTGAGCAATATTTAATGATTCACGAACATTTTCAAAATATAATTACTAATTTAAAAACAGTATAAATAAATGTTAGTATGATCCTAATTTTAAAATAAATTTATATATACACATGTACACACACATATTGATTCTAAGTAATACAGTGGTTCTCAGTCTTGGTGTATATTAGAATCACTGGAAGACCACAGGAGACTCTTAGGAAACAAACTGAGGGTTGCTGTAGGGGAGGGGGTTGGGGGGATGGAGTAACTGGGTGATGGACATTGGGGAGGGCATGTGATGTGATAAGCAGTGGGTATTATATAAGACTAATGAATCACAGACCCGTAGCCCTGAAATAAATAACACATTATCTGTTAATTTAGAAATAAATAAATAAAGCTAAGTAAACATTAAAAAAGAAGAAGAAGAAGAAGAATCACTAGCATTCTCAGAGATTCACATTGAATTGGTCTGGGTGTTGGCTGGGCAGCCCGGAGTTTTTTAAGCTCCTCAAGAGATTTTAATATGCCGCACCCCTCCCCCACCAGATTTGAGAACCACGGGCATAAGATGTTTAAGATTCTTCACTAAGTGCACTGGGAGAAAGCATGACTAGCCACTCAGTCTTCCAAAACTGCAAGTTCATCTGGTGGCTGCTACCACATATAATGGTACCGTGCCCAAGGAAAAACTCACCCATTTCTATTGTTAAGAAAAGTTATCCTAAACTAAGAAATAAGGCAAAGGAAATAAGGCAAAGGCCTATCTATGGGACCCAGTCACAGATTACCTAAGTCTTTGTTTAACTTACTATTAACTTGTTGATCAGGTTCCATACTCTGTGAAGTTACATGTCCCTTAACTTGAAGATTTTTTGTGTGCTAAAAATTTAAATGATTCTGTCTGGTAGAAAAGATAAAAGTTAGTTTTATTGCCCTAGAAGATGTTAACTAGCTTGCTTTGTATCTAATTCAGCAATCTTATTCCAGCATTATTATATATGAACTATCCTTGAATCCAATTTATCATCGATTGGTTCCCTCATTAATGAGTTAAGTAAATCTTTGACACATATTCATTCTATATTTTTATGAGAATCATGTTTGTAACTTGTTGAAATTGTATCTTGAAACTAGCAATAATCAAACACACATCCAGTGATATAAGTGAACATGCGATACTCACTGAGTAGAGATTTATCCAGCATGAAAATCTTATCATTTGACCACAGAAAGCTTCCTTCTCTTGGATATTCTTGGTTCATTAAAAAAAAAAAAAAGAAATCCCTAGGCCCTCCACCCACAAGGTCTTGTCTAAAGTGCTTCTTAAATCCACTCCATATTAATGATAGTGAGTGCCAAATAGAGTAACTGAAGAAGCCAAATTTATAGACTGGGTGGTTATAGTTACATTAGTTATTTATCTTAAGCAACTGGATATTTGGGTAAATCTAATTTTATAAATCAGTCTTCTGTTCCCAGTGACTTATACAATCACTTCAGAGATACTTTATCATCAATTGGAGCTCTTCTGACGTCAGCTG
This sequence comes from Procyon lotor, assembly GCA_028646535.1. NCBI lineage: Eukaryota > Metazoa > Chordata > Mammalia > Carnivora > Procyonidae > Procyon > Procyon lotor. Next base: position 28,685,213 of record CM053610.1, read on the forward strand.
GGACTCCTGACACTTTGGTAGGACTTTTTTATTTTTTGGTTCCATTCTTTCTGTCAAGTACTTAACAGTATGTAACATGCTAGAGTGCAAGCCAGGAGCTTTGCTATTTTAAAGAAATCTTGCTGTGAATTCATTTTTAGAGTGAATAATTTTCCATGAATCTCTTAGCTTAACCACTTAGTAGGTTGGTGCATGATGAGTTTTTTAGAGTGGGAGTGTGTTTGTAGGTCCTGGTTGCTTTAAGGGGAGACAAAGCAGAACTTTATCTAAGGCAAATAATAATAATAATAGTAATAATAATAATAATTCTTTCCATCAAAAGTAAAAATGATAAAGTCCAGGGCGAATGCCTATCTTCTTGGATATGATATTATCAGATTAATCTGGGAAATAATCATTAGATTGGCATTTTTTGGTCTTCTCATCTCCATGAAGCCACTTTGCAAGTGAGTCAGCCCCTCCCTGGAATTTGTCCACTTAGGGAACATCTTCCTTGTTTACAACCACAGTGGATCCTTCAATCCCGAGAAGCAGATGGTGTCCCTTCCTGCATGACAAACCTTTCCCAAAAGGGACAAGAGGGTAGAATTAGGTCCATCTAAGTTTACATCTTCATGACTGCCTATGGAAGAAGTAGATCCTGAGAGGCATGTTAAGGATCTTGCTCTGACTAATCAGCAAATCCCAATTCCCCTGGCTACAAAGAACCCACTCTTTTGTGGGGAATCCATGCTGGTGGTGTCAAATCATAATTACACCTTAACTTCTTTCATGGAGCCAGTGACCTCAAGTTTGCAAGGAAATCCAGTGTCCCTTCTCTTAACTGAATCTTGACCACCACCGGCCACTAGGCTTTCCTCATGTATTTCCAAGAAGCAGGAATTCACTTCATTGAAGGCCTCCAACCTAGACTTTGGACAGATTCCTTCAGTATTCTTTATTGAGACAAACTTTATTCTCCTGTAACTTTTTCCCAGTGCTGATGTTTTTTTGTTCCTTAGAGTCTGTAGTGAATTGATCTCTGCCCATTTGGTATTTGTCAGTAGTTATTTAATAGATATCTGCAGCGCTTAGTAGTTAGAGCAGGTGACATTTGTAGTCTCCTCTCCCATGACGTTGAGACTGTGTATTGTGTTCAAGGAAAACAAGCCTCGGGATGAATTCTTTTTCACCATGCACATATTTATTAGAAAGGAAGACACAATCCTAGTTAAACAACCTGTTCTACCTGCACAATACCCCCGCTTTCTTTCTGGGCAGCCCAGTAATCACCTGCATAAAAGGCTTATCCAGGGGGATGCAAGGATATTCTAGTAACAGGACTCAGGTGACCTTGTGGTCAGATCTGTTAAAAGCAATGGTTCTTAAAGTGTGTTCCCTGTACCATCCATAGTGGTATCACCTGAGAATTTCTTAGAAGTGCAAATTATCAGACACTATTACAGAACCACTTACTACATCATCTCAGCTTTAACAAGCTTTCCAGGTGCGAGAGCCAGTGAGCAAGAGAACTGCTTAATTGAAACAGAATAAAGGACCAAATTTAAACTTTAAGCCAATGGCATAGATCTAGACCAACTACACACACACACACACACACACACACACACACACTGGCTTCCAAAAGAGTCTGATAAAGTTTGCTTTTAAAAATTTGAATACTTGGGTGTCTATTTCAGTATATATTAGGAACACATAAAACTTCTGGTTGTCTAGGTATTATTACTTAGAATGAGGTCAAGTTTGAATCATGCGTCCGTTAAAGCCAATTTTTGAAAAGGGCTGAGTTAACAATCTGGTGTGCATTTATGCTTTAATTATGGAGAAAACACAGGAGGCACAGGGTTTTGAACAAACTATTCACATGGATAACAGGTCTAGGATGTGGGGGACCTGGCTTTGGGTACCTTCGCCATGAGTACCTTTCCTAGGAAAACAGATTGCGGTAATCAGCATCATTCATCTGTCAAGCTGTTTATGTCTCCAAAAGGAAAATGCCAAAATTCAATTAGTTTAGCAACACAAATAATACTGATTCTTAGAGAAACCCCGTATAGCTTATATGCCTCCTTTAAATTCAGAAGAGAATTCTATTCCAAGATCTGTACCACCAGAAGAGATCCAAGCTAGAAGAAACTACAGTTTGGGTTTTGTTAGTAGAGAGATGATATGATGGCAGATAAAAAGAGCAATTGCCTCCACTTAACAGGAGGAAAAGAGCACAGGCCACATGGACCTTAGTCGTGGTATTTTTGTACATTCGGAAGACCTTCAATGAGCCCAGACCAGACTAGTCCCTTCCTTCCAAGTTTCCTGATGTTTGCAGTTTTATTAGTATCTTAAGATGAGGTCTAGAAGGAGAGTTAAAAGATTTGGGTTCCAGATGATGATGTGATCGCCAACAAACTATTCTACCTCTCTGAGCTTTCCTTCCTCCTGTGATGACAATGCTCCATAACCTTCGAGTTCTAGCCACTCTGTGAGGTTTTGGTTGTGGTGTCTTCAAATCCAAGTAAGTCCAACTGGGACTTACCATATCCTTGGACATGGCTGGGAAGACAGGCAGTTTCTGTTCTGCCCTTGCCCTTGCCACTTTCCTGATGCAATGATGTGTTTATTCTTTTCTGTACCTGATCTACAATCATCCATACTTTGCGAAATATAACCCCCAAGCAATGGAAAGTGTCTTAGGCTGGGATCCCCAGAAGTAGACCCTTAGACAAGGATGTGTGTGCAAGATTTATTAAAGAAATGGCGCCAAGAGAAACAAGAAAGGAGAGGAGGAAGAAGGACAGCGAGATGGAGAGGAAGCAGGCAGTGAACCAATTGCAGGAGAGGTCTTAGATGTGGCAGGACCTCCAAGAGAGCCTTTGGACGGTCCATTATACCTCATGTCTCACCTTAAGGCCGAAACAGCTGGGCCTCTGTTCTGTTGTGCCTGTGGGTCACCAGCCATGGGTCTGCCTGGCAAGACCCAGGCACTTAGAGCTCTCAGTGGATCAGGTGAAGCAGCCTTGGGGGGGTGGGGAAGGTCTTACACAAAGGGTCCTAGGAGGGAGTCAGGAGTGAAATATACCAAAATTAAGGGAAGCCCATATGGAACAAGTGAGGGGGATCCCAGGGGCCCGAACAAAGCACCAACATCCATTACTGAAGGCAAGGCTATCAGTGAACAGGAACATATCAGCAGCTGACAACTGTTGATCTGGTCCTGCGGGCACCTCAGTAGTTTGTATTGATTAGAATGAAGGTCTTTATGGTTCATCTTGGATTTTGTGTGCTTAGTCCTGCATAGATATCACTGTTCTCCCAGGAACCAGCCAGGTCCCTTGGAATATAAACATCTTCACCAGTTCCTTCCTAGGCGAGATGGAGGAAGAGACCTAGAAGCAAAAGGCTTCTAGCAAAGGCTCCTAGAGCCAACCCTTCGAGGTGGCCGTTCCACTCCAGCTGCATGCTGAATTGAATGGGGAGGCCCTGGGGTCACACTTAGTAAACATTGGTTAAATGGCGGAACCAATTACTGTGGTTTGCTTTGAGTAGGATCTCAGTAAATGAGATCAAGTTCCATTCTGCCCTTCCCTCTCTCCCGGTCAGTGAGTCCTCTGTGCTTGGCTCCCAAGTAAATAATCAGGAACTGTGGCATAATACAAACCTCAGTGCTAAATACCCATTTGGCTGCATTTGCAAAACAAAGGAGACATTGGCACTTTTGAAAAAGAGAGATTTAGGCCTAATCAGTGTTGGTTGTGGCTGGCAGCCCTGTTGCAAGTAAGAGATGCCAAAAGCTGGCTGCATCGGAGCTGGCTGCTCTAGGGTCCCAGACCAGGACCCTAGAAAGCAAAAACCAAGCTGACGCCGCCTATCCACCATGCTGTCCTTATACCCAGAATAGCTCAGGGAAGGGGCTCATCGGGGAAGTCAGACTTTTCTTTTGCAAAGAAACTAGATCAGGACTGTATTTGTTTATATATCTGGATGTACAGGTATGGATCCCATGTAGGAATGGGGGTGGGTGCAATGGTTTGGAAAATAAGGAAGCCGAGCTTGAAAGGCACTGGGCAGTAATGGTAGTCATTGGCTTCCCCCAGAGAGACTGAGGAAACAGCAACACGTCTGTGAGCTGGGTGTAAGATCTGTTCGCATGAGATGGTTCTTAAGGCAAATTTTCCTGTAAGGAATGCATTCATAGTGTTTAACCTAGCCCACTCTGTGCCATCAGATATTGAGAAGAACTTGGTGGGGAGAGAATGAGGCTGACTTTTCTCAGATCACAATAGCCACATAGTTGCATTTCTAGATGGTTTTATTATAAGGGTTATCAGAGTTTCTCATTAGACACTTGCAAAGCCCTTCAGCGCTACACGAAGCTATGTGTGAATCCTTCCATTCTATGGGGCACAAGAAGGACCTGTTGTGGTAGAAGACGCAGATTATAGCTCCATCTTCATCAGTCTCCTTCCATAGGTGGTATGACTGGTGGCCTGCATTTTTACAAGCAACCAAAGGTTTAGATGCAAGGACACCTTAGACCATGCTACAGGAAAGTGCTGTCGTGAGCACTGTGGCTTATCAGTGAGCCAGATCATAGGCATAAAATGGAAGGAAGGTGGTAAATCCATTTATTCATGAGTCACTTGTTCTTTATATTTGAAGGACATATTTTTTATTTTTATTTTTTATTAACATATAATGTATTATTTGCCCCAGGGATACAGGTCTGTGAATCATCAGGCTTACACAATTCACAGCACTCACCATAGCACATACCCTCCCCAATGGTCATAACCCAGCCACCCTATCCCTACCCCCCATCCCGCAGCAACCCTGTTTGTTTCGTGGGATTAAGAGTCTCTTATGGTTTGTCTCCCTCCCAATCCCATCTTGTTTCATTTTTCCCCCCTAACCCCCACGGCCCCCCCACCCTATCTCTCAAATTCTTCATATCGGAGAGATTATGTGATAATTATCTTGAAAGATTTATTTTTTTAATTCAACTAAGCAATTTGTTAAAACCAGTAGTACCCACTATGAAGAGAGAGGGAAGTTGAATGTCCTACACAAGAATATCCAATGTAGAAGATCAGGGAGCCAAGTCCAGTCCACACTTGGAAGAACTTATATAACCACGAACATAGCAGATTTAAGGACTGGCCATTTTTAGCAACAGGAATATAAACAGAACCTTGTTAGCTTGCTAAAAATTATGGTTTGCTCTGATCCTTAGTTTGGCATTAAGACACATAATTTAATTATTATCATTTTCAGAGGAAGCATTTATCAGGACTATCCAGCTCTAATCATCTTTTTTTTTTTTTTTTAAAGATTTTATTTATTTGACAGAGAGAAACACAGCGAGAGAGGGAACACAAGCAGAGGGAATGGTAGCGGGAGAAGTAGGCTTCCTGCCGAGCAGGAAGGATGCGGGGATCAATCCCAGGACCCTAGGATCATGACCTGAGCCGAAGGCAGATGCTTAACGACTGAGCCACCCAGGCACCCCAGCTCTAATCATCTTAAATGAGTCTTAACCTTCACAGACTCTTATTTAGAGAAGGAAAGTCTCCTTGTGCTTTTTCTGATAAGCATCTTCCCTTTGTTCTCTGAAGGAAAGACTGTCTCATGGAAATTAGCCAATGTGGCCATCCTTTGAATACAGGAGTCTGTTGGGGGACATTTGGAACCCATGGCCCATGGACCTTTCCATCTGCTGGGAAGCAAATGCTGCGGGAAGTCTACAGGTTGTGTAGAATGGGGCAAAGTGGAATCAGTGGCAGTTGGTGCAGTGGTAGAAGCACAGAAAGGCCCAGAGTCTGGCCCCCCAAAGTCTGGCTCCCCCAATGGGGACTTCTCAGTCTCTCCCACTGACCTGATCCTGGCTGGTTATTGAGCCAACTTGTACTTCATCTTTTCTTGTTTAATATGGAGATAACGTGGTTTGGGGCAGCACTTCTCAAACTTCTGATGCTTGGTGACCTTGTTCAGAAGGTGATCTCATTCAGGAGGTCTGGGATGGAGGCTATGATTCTGCATTTTTCTTTTCTTTTCTTTTCTTTTCTTTTCTTTTCTTTTCTTTTCTTTTCTTTTCTCTTTTCTTTTCTTTTTATGATTTTATTTATGTGAGACAGAGAGTGCACAAGCTGGCGGGGAGGGGAAGAGGGACAGAGGGAGAAGCAGACTTCCCACTGAACAGGGAGCCCAATGTGGGGCTCCATCCTAGGACCCTGGGATCATGATCTCCGCCAAAGGCAGAGGCTTAATGATCTGAGCCTCCCAGGCACCACT
>CM053610.1:28691997-28749629 GCA_028646535.1 Procyon lotor
TCTCTTTTCTTTTCTTTTTATGATTTTATTTATGTGAGACAGAGAGTGCACAAGCTGGCGGGGAGGGGAAGAGGGACAGAGGGAGAAGCAGACTTCCCACTGAACAGGGAGCCCAATGTGGGGCTCCATCCTAGGACCCTGGGATCATGATCTCCGCCAAAGGCAGAGGCTTAATGATCTGAGCCTCCCAGGCACCACTATGATTCTGCATTTCTAGTGAAGCTGATGCTGCTAGTCTGGGGACTGCAGTTGGAGTAGCAAAGGTTTGGGGATTCCTATGTAACCCCCCCCCCCAGCTTTATATAGAATTCCTAGCACATAGCAAGTTCTCGGTAAATGATGATTATTCATAATATTTAGACAATAAGAGTTGTAATGACATAGAATGTTGGAATAAATGCAGCTGATTTTTCTTATTTGAGAAAGGCTGCTTTGAACTTGGGTCAAATTCTGATTATTTGGAGTAAATAATGCTCCTGAATCACTTGCAGAATCTCGGGGACTTTTCGCAGCAGCGGTAACTGCACTTCACTCTTCCCTTAGAATGGGCATGTTGGATCTTGTGGTTGCATTATCTTCAAGGAGAAATTCCATCCAGTAAAAATAATGGCCATAGGCCCATCCTTGATTACATTCTCCTATCATTGTAGTTGAGGAAAGAGATCCTGCCTCCAAACATATTCAAGTACCAGCTCCTTCTAGAGTGAGGACAAAAACCCAAAGAAAACAGGTGTCTGCTCTACTGTTTGATTCTGAGTCATGAGCCAAATGAGAGCTCCCTCATCTTAGATGGGTGATACTGGTTATCGCTATTGTTTGGATTTGTTTTAGAAGGTGAAAGGAACAGGGCCAAGACGTTTATTCCTGACCCTTGAGTTTGACCACAGTTGTGCAGCATAAATAAGATAGTGAAGGGGAATAGGAGACACAGGCTTCCCGGCAAGGAATGAATAAGTCATGAGCATGAAAGTACAGCACAGGGAGTATAGTCAGTGGTATTATTATAGCGTCGTGCGGTGACAGAGGGTAGCTACACTTGTGGTGAGCACAGTATAACTTACAGACTTGCCACATTACTATGTTGTACACCTGAAACTCATGTAACATTATGTGTCAACTATACTTCAATCAATCAATCAATCAATTACATAGTGAAATGGGGTAGAGGGGTTCATTTCTACTCCCTAATATCCATAAAAGCTACAATTTATTATGAAAAAGTAGCGATCATGGGGTTATTATGTGACAATGCAGTTGCAAAATATAAAAAGCAAGAAATGGGCTGAAAGGGAAGAAGAAATTAATAAAGCTACAGTAATGCCAGGGACTTGAATATGTGGAAATCAGTAGGTCTAGTTGACTGAAGATTTCAGGGCGTTTGAATAACAGATCTGCCTTTTCAGCTTGATTTGATGTAGACAGGTAGCAAGAGAGAGTCAGAGATAGAATAGACTTTCTTTTTATTTTATTTATTTTTTTAAGATTTTATCCATTTATTTGACAGAGAGAATACGAGCAAGCACAAGCAGGAAGAGCAGCAGATGTCAGACAGGAAGAGAGAGCAAGGAGTCCAATATGGGGCTCAGTCCCAGGACCCTGGATCATGACCTGAGCCCAAGGCAGACTGAGCCTGCCAGGCGCCCCTAGACTTTCTTTTTATTTATTTATTTGTTTGTTTGTTTGTTTGTTTGTTTTTTAAAGATTTTATTTATTTGACAGAGAGAAACACAGTGAGAGAGGGAATACAAGCAGAGGGAATGGTAGCGGGAGAAGCAGGCTTCCTGCCGAGCAGAGAGCAGAGAGCCCGATGCGGGGCTTGATCCCAGAACCCTGGGATCATGACCTGGGCCGAAGGCAGACGCTTAACGACTGAGCCACCCAGGCACCCCTAGACTTTCTTTTTAAACACAAATCAAACATTACCAGAAATTGGCCATGTACTGGGGTACAAAGGAAATCTCACCTGATTTCAAAAACCAGATCAGGGGTACCTGGGTCGCTCAGTCATTAGGTGTCTGCCTTCAGCTCAGGTCATGATTCCAGGGTCCTGGGATCGAGTCCCGCATCGGGCTCCCTCTTTGGCAGGAAGCCTGCTCCTCCCTCTCCCACTACCTCTACTTGTGTTCCTGCTCTCACTGTTTTTCTCTCTGTCAAACAAATAAAAGTCTTATTAAAAACAAAATAAAAAACCAGATCATATGGGCCACCTTCACTGACCATGATGAAAATAAAATTAGAAATGACAAGCAAAAAAAACCTCTATTATTTAAATTTTTTTCTGTTATTTAAATTTTAAAACCATACTTTCAAATAACTCTTGAGTTATTTGAAATTAAATTTGAGACAGAAGAAATGAGGATAGAGGAAATTAATACTAAAATTTAATGCTATTTAGAAATGAATAACAAAGGTTGTACTATATTCCCAAATTTTTAGGATAGAGCCACAATAATGCGTAGAGGACAATTTTACAGCAATGAGTTTTCTGTACCGAAAACAAGAAAAATGTGAAATAAATGAATCTCTTGTTAATTCAAGAAGATATAAAGAGAACAGAGTCACATCCTAGGAGGAAAAGAGAATCAAAATAAGCAAAAATCAGGGGGAAGAAAGAACTGGAGATTAAAAGCATAGGTAGAGGTGATAAAGGATATCAAAAGCTGAGGTATCCTGAGATGTACCTGTCAAACCACTCTGTTATTTTCCGGTATGTAAATGAAACTAAAAAAATAAAATAATTTTCGGTTTTTGATTAGAAGACAAAAATAGCCACACAATGTGCTTTGAGAATAAATATGCCTTGAAATTATACTTTTGAAAATGACCCAGGTTCCTGATCTGAAAGTTAGCTGTGTGGTTAAAAGAGAGTTACCTCTAAACATGCTTTCTAATCTGCAAAGTGGGGATAAGAAGAGTATGCACACCATATGGCATTGAAGGTTCATGTAAGTTATTATATGAAAAGCACTTAAGACAGGGTCCAGCCAAGAATAAGCTCTCAGTACAGGTCAGCGCGACTTTATAAATAATTAAGAAGAATTGTGCAACTTGGTTTATAAAGTCCCTTTGTTCTTCTCTCAGCTTGGTTGAATACAGTGAGTCTTCGATAAACTTTCGTTGAATTTTAAAGTGTATTTCCACCAGAAAGCGGGCACGTTCTGCAGGAGAGAGAGATTACCCCAAAGAGCCTTCGTTCAAATAATCAGCAGTGAGAGAAGACACCAAGTTGTAGGTTTCAGCTCAGGGATGATTTCAGCCAATAGGCGTTGATGTGTGTGGGTTTATTGATTTGTTGTATTAATTAAAAGATAAAGCATGAAGAGAAATAGATGTCAGCTCACGGCATACCCTTCCTTATGTTTTTTTCAAGGTGCTCCTGCCCTACCATGCTTAGGTTAATGGCCAGTATCCCCAGAATAAGAGCTAGTCATGTCTCTGTTGACCTCGTCTGCTAAAAATACATATCCTGTATTTCCATGCTCATTTCTTTTCCTGGGTCCTAACCACATATTTGAGTCCCAGACTCTGTGTGGAGAGAACAGCCTTAGCCTAATGCATGGAAATAAGTAAGGCTCTTGACAAGGAAGCAAGGGTTGTCTCTGCATTTTACTTGCCCCATGTCTGATGCAAGTCTCAAATAGACTTGGGTGCCACATTAGACAATGCAGAGCTTTGCAAATTATACTTGACATCAAGGAATAGCAGCACCCTGCCTGCTTTGTACCACGTACAGTGATAGCAACAGCTTCTCAGGTGTTTCTGTCTCTAATGCAGCCCAGTGCTGCTGCTGGGGCTGGGAACTTTGGCCTGCAGTTGGTCATGGGAGTTAGGAATGTCTGAGGACTGTGCAGGCATCCCAGGACCTTGTGGTAAATTGCGTGGATTAATTCTAATTTGTAGTCCTAAAACCCTGTAGAAATCATCAATCAAAAGCAAATTCGTGTTACATGTTAAATTAAAAAATGGTCCAGGGGCGCCAGTCAGTTAAGCATCCAACTCTTGGTTTTGGCTCAGGTCATGATCTCAGGGTCATGGGATCAAGCCTTGCATTGGGCTCTGTGCTTGGTGCAGAGAATGCTTGGAACTCTCTCTCCCTCTTCTTCTGCCTTTATGCGCTCTCTTTGTCTCTCTCTCTCTCTCTCTGTGTATCTCTCAAATAAATAAATAAATAAATCTTTAAAAAATAAAGAAATAATAAATGATCCAGGAAATACAAACCCATTGCACGAGAAGGGGCTTCTTCAGACAAATATAGACAATGTGTCTTTCTGCGGGAGTGTACAATGCTCTGTGAGTAAGAAAGACTGAGAAGGAATGCTTTAAGGACTTTTGTTTAACTTGATTTAACCCAGGGATCAGCCCATGTTTTCTGTATAGCCCCAGAAAGTAAATATTTTCAGCATTGAGAGATGTGTGTTGTCTTGCAACCACCCAACTCAACCTTTGTAGCCTTTGTAGGACCATTGACAACAGGGAAGCCAATGGGCATGGGTGTGTCCGTAAAACTGTATTTATAGACCCTAAAACTTGGATTTCATATTCTTTTTACATGTATAAGTTATGCTGCTTCTTTGAGTCTTTTTAACCATTTAAAATATAAAATCGTCCTTGCATACAGCCAATACAAAAATGGGCAGTGAACTGGATTTGGCCATAATTCCCTGAAGCCCCTGGTTGAGCCTCTGGTCTCCCAGCAGTCAGGGTACCTGCAGAACCTCCCCGCTCCCCGCCCAGCCAGTGGCACTCACTAACACTCTGGGAGATAGGGTTCTAGATATCAGAGCTCTGCAAAAGTGCTGTCTGTGCACCAATGGCAGCAGCATCGCCTGGGGCTTGTTAGAAATGCAGAATCTGGGACCCCATCTCTGACCAAGTGACTCCAAGTCTCTGAGCGTGGGACCCAGCATTCTGTTTTAACTGGGTTTCGAGTGATTCTGAAGCCTACTGAAGTTTTAGGAGGGCTGCCTTAGACCACACCTGGAAAACTGCTGACTTGGGAACACTGAATGCCACCTGGGCGGTGGGGGGTGGGGATGGGGGTCAGCTCAGTGCGTTCATTCACTCAACAAATCAACTAACGTGAATTAAACGCCTCCTAGGGGCCAGATCCTTTACTAAACACTGGTGATTTGAGATAATTAATAGGATACTGTTGGACCCTTAATAGAATGGGAGATTATCTTATAGCAGAGCCTGAGGGAATAGTTTGGAGTGGCTCTGCTCCTAATTTATTCACTTAACTGAGAAGGCTTGGCTGGCTGGGACCACACCACTAGCTCGAGTGGCACACAGGATAGAGATCCAATGTGCTAATAATGTGAGTGAATGTACTGTGCCACCTGGAAGATAAATGCCATTTCCCTAGGACCATCCTTTCAGCTGGTCACATTGCTGCTCATCAACATCAGTAGGCCTCTTCAGACGCTATCTCTTAGAAGGTTAGTATGTTGGGGCGCCTGGGTGGCTCAGTGGGTTAAAGCCTCTACCTTCAGCTCAGGTCATGATCTCAGGGTCCTGGGATCGAGCCCTGCATCAGGCTCTCTGCTCAGCGGGGAGCCTGCTTCCCCCTCTCTCTCTGCCTGCCTCTCTGCCTACTTGTGATCTCTCTCTGTCAAATAAATAAATAAAATCTTAAAAAAAAAAAAAAAAAAAGAAGGTTAGTATGTCTGGGTTTGGGGCTTGCGGGGCAAATTTATCAAACACTAGCATTACGTATCCCAACAGGGGATCCAGAGGCATGCCCCATGCCTGCTGTCCCTCTAGTCTTTTTAGAGGAGTGGACGGTACTCTTTCAGCTTGGAAATGCTGTGCACTTGAGATCTGTTACGTGCATCCTCCCAAATCAGACATCCTCCACATTTTAGAGCAGGACTAAGATGTGGGAGCTCCTGGGGAGACCATAGAAGTGATGAAAACAAAGATATCCACCACATGGCTTCTCTGCCGTCACACCAACCACCCATCAGCAAGATCCTTGTTGGCTGCTGTCAACTTAAAGCTGTGAGGGCAACGGTGGGGGGCCCTACAGCTGTTTTTCAGGGCCCGAGAATAGCAACTTTGGGAGGAAATTGCCGAGGAAACCCATGAGTGTGTGTGTTTATGTGTGTGTATGTGTGTGTGTGTGTGTGAGAGAGAGAGAGAGAGAGAGAGAGAGAGAGGCAGACAGAGACAGAGAGACAAAGGGAGAGCAAGAGAGAGCACTATCAGCAAATAGACCTGGAAAAGAGAACTAGCAATCATATTCTAGGTTGGAAAAAAAAAAAAAAGAGTCATACTCTAGGTTGGAAAACACAGTACCTGCCTTCTAATAAACTATTAGGAGGAAAGGTCAGTTGCTTGCTTAGAGTGAAGGAAGATGTTCCCCCAAGGAACCCTGCAGCAAAATACAAAGATAGAGAGCAGGGAGAGAAGATGCTCTTATTTGTCTCCACATGGCAATCCTATGAGAGGTGTTGTTTCGAGACTGCAGGCCCAGGCACTCTGCTGGTTTCCTTGGTTTCAGGCTTCTGCGGGGCTCAGCACCACAGCAACATGCCATTAGAAGGGAAAGCTAATTAACAAATACTGAATTTGTTCCACTCTTACCAAAGGGTCCAGGCTTATCCTGAATGAGTAAGGCTTTCCAAATATGAAGCCCCCACATCATTACAAACAAGGTTGATCAGAACTTTCTATAAAATATTCCCCTCATCCCTCCTACACTATTGGTGGGAATGCGAGCTGGTACAGCCACTCTGGAAAACAGTATGGAGGTTGTCCAAAAGTTGAAAATGTAGCTACCCTATGACCCAGAAATCGCACTACTGGGTATTTACCCCAAAGATACAAATGTCATGATCTGAAGAGGCACGTGCCCCCAAATGTTTATAGCAGCAATGTCCACAATAGCCAAACTATGGAAAGAGCCTAGCCATCCATCAACAGATGAATGGTTAAAGATGTGTATATATATACAATGTGTATATAAACATGTGTATATATATACACAATGGAATACTCTGCAGCCATCCAAAAAACCAAAATCTTGTCATTTGCAATGACATGGATGGAACTAGAGGGTACTATGCTAAGTGAAATAAGTCAGTCAGAGAGATAATTTTCATATGATCTCTCTGACATGAGGAATTTGAGAAGTAGGGGTGTCGTAGGGGGTAGGGAGGGAAAAATGAATCAAGATGGGATCGGGAGGGAGACAAACCATAAGAGACTCTTAATCTCAGGAAACAAACTGAGGGCTGCTGGAGAGGAGGGGGTGGGAGGGATGAGGTGGCTGGGTGATGGACACTGGGGAGCGTATGTGCCATGGTGAGTGCTGTGAAATGTGTAAGCCTGACGATTCACAGACCTGTATCCCTGAAACAAATATTATACGTTTAAAAAAATTATACGTTTAAAAAAAATAGGGGCGCCTGGGTGGCTCAGTGGGTTAAAACCTATGCCTTCGGCTCAGGTCATGATCTCAGGGTCATGGGATCGAGCCCCGCATCAGGCTCTCTGCTCAGCAGGGAGCCTGCTTCCCCACCTCTCTCTGCCTACTTGTGATCTCTCTCTCTCTGTCAAATAAATAAATAAAATCTTTAAAGTAAATAAATAAAATAAAATAAAAATAAAAGTTTCTCCCCAAGGGAAAGAAATTTAAAAAATATATAATGTATTCCCCTCAGAAAGCCTATGACAGTGGTATTATGTGCCCTGTTGAAAAAAACTGAGGCTCAGAGACAGTAATGAACTTGCCTAGAGTCAGCCAGCAGCCTAGTGCCCAAGTCAACCATCTATGCAAGCTCTTGTCCACTCCACCAAGCTAGAGCTCATGATCTACTCCACATTTCCATGGATATACCATTTTATTCTGGGGGGTAGATCCCAGCCACCCAGAAGAACACAGGAATTTTTTTTCTGCCTGTTTCAAGGTTCAGAAGTGGCTTAGTGTAAGTTCCTTCTAGTTTCTGCTTGCTAGATCCCTAATTTCCAAAGTGGAGACCTGTATTTAAGTAAAACACAAAGCATATAAAGCTCTATATGATGAGTACATATCATGGTGGCCAGAATTGGCATTCAGAAATTAACTGGCTCTGGGCGCCTGGGTGGCTCAGTTGGTTAAGCATAGCACTCTTGATTTTGGCTCAGGTCATGATCTCAGGTCATGGGATTGAGCCCCATGTTGGGCTCCATACTCAGCAGGAAGTCTGCTTGAGATTCTCTGTCTCCCTCTCCCCTCACCCCTCCCCCCTCTCCACACTCCACACTCATGCTCTCTCCCTCCCCCACTCATGTTTTCTCCTCTGGCCTCAAATAAATAAATCTTTTTTAAAAAATCAGCAGGCTCGGGGCACCTGGGTGGCTCAGTCAGTGTCTGCCTTTGGCTCAGATCATGATCCCAGGGTCCTGGGATCGAGCCCCACATGGGACTCCCTGCTCAGTGGGAAGCCTGCTTCTCCTTCTCCCACTCCCCCTGCTTGTATTCCCTCTCTCACTGTCTCTCTCTCTCTGTCAAATAAATAAATAAGATCTTTTTAAAAAAGTAATAAAATAAAAATCAACAGGCTCATGGTATGATGTTCTGCCAACATTTTAAACGGCTGTACATAGAACAAATCTAACATTTTAAAACAATTTAAATGTATTTTAAAACGCTGGTAAGTACAAGTTACTTCTGAAGCTTTTTTCCTTCTTTTTTACCGTGATTCTACATTGGTCACTTTGCCCAAGAACCAAGGGGTACAAAAGAACTGTGAAATCTATCATCTCCAAAGAGGATTCACTTTAGGACTCCTCCTACTGAGGAATACTGAATAGTCTGAGTTACTTCACAAGAGTAATACATGTGGAAGACTCTAATAATATATGCTAAATTAAAATCCCACAGGACTTTAACCGTAGCCGTTGAGAAAGCCGTATAGCAGTGAACCTGGGAGATGAGGTCATTGAGGGCCTGCCTCTGAGAACCTGATTATTTTTGATCAGGAGTTTTCATTTTATTTCTGAAAAAAAAAAAAAAAAAAAGTTTCTCCTACAAGTAATAATAAAAATTATTAGAATAATAATTAAACTTGGGGACATCTTGGTGGCTCAGTCAGTTAAACATCTGCCTTCCAGTCAGGTCATGATCTGGGGGTCCTAGGATCAAGTCCCGCGTCAGGCTCCCTGTTCAGTAGGGAGTCTGCTTCTCCCTCTCTCTCTGCTCCTCTCCTCTGCTCATCCTCTTTCTCGTGCCCTCTCTTTTTCTCAAATAAATAGGCTTTAAAAAAATGAATAATAATTAAACATGGTATTGCTTCAAGGCCCTAAATCTAAGTTCTTTTCCTATCTTCAATTTTTAATAGAACAACAAACACAGATACATTTTTCAGTTGGGACATCATGCTCCTGTGCAATAGTTTTATTCCAGTTTATTGAGGCCTGCCTTTGTTATTGTAATGCCCACTGCTATAACAAAACTAAGTGCTCACCTTTTCAGTAGTGCAGTGCAGTTGAAGTGCACTGTCATTTCATATGAAGGTTCAGGTCTTTGTGATTAACTCTCAACTTGCCTCCACGCAGGGCTTCCAAGGGCCCAAGTTCTTGCTGTTTCATGGCCTGACCATCCGTTCAGGCCTTGGTTTTTTTGGCAGAGAAGGGAAGAGAGGACACAGAAGGAATACCTGCTTCTGAACAGCCTTAGCCTGGAAGGGATGCACATCATTCCCATGAGCCATCTCTAGCCAACTACACCACCTCCATGCAGTGAGAACTGGAAATGTAATTCCCAACCAGGCAGCCATTTCCGTATGGCCATGCTCTACCATGGAAGGGAGAGGAAAAATTCCAGTGCCCATATGACCATCTCAACCACAAAGCAAAAGCCCAGGCCTCCTGCAGTTGTGCTATGCACAGAGAAGGTTTTAGGGTTATCAAATATTTATCATCTCAAACCCTTCCTTGGGCTCTTTATCCCATTACCTCTGATGGCCTTTCCTGGGGACATGACTTCCTCAGGGAGGCCTGCTGTGAACCATAGGCAGGTATGGTGTGACCCAAAAAATTAGCTTTACACTGAATAATCTAATTTCCTTATTTGACTCAGATATCCCTGATTAAGCTCTTGCTCTGTGACAGCAGTGAATTTACCTGTCTCATTAATCACTATATCTTTAGTGCCTTATACTGTCCTGGCATCTTACAAATACTCAATAAATATTTGAGAAAGAAAGGAAGACAGGAGAAAGAAAGGAAAAAGGAAGAAGGGAATGGGGCTGGTTGCCTCTGGAGGGAGTTACCTGTAATTTGCATAATATGGGATCTCAAGAGTGTAACCGAGAGAGGGCCAGTTGTATTTAAGGTCAAGGATCCATCCCTTTTTTGAAAAATAGCTATGCATACTCACATAAGCCTTCTTGGCAAACTCTGATAACAGCTGAAGGAGACTAAAGATTTTCTACCTTTAGCTCCCTTGCTGGGGAGGAAAAATTTACCTCTATCCTTCAAGATTCTTTTAGCTGGCCTAAGACTTAAACTGACCTGAGACAGATTAACAGGAGAAAATCAAATTTAATTATATATATATGGGGAACCCACATAGATACGAGTGCCAAAGGCAGTCAGGCAAAAATGAGGTATATATGTCATTCTGAACTAAGGAGAAGAGAGTAGGAGTCTGGAACTTCAAAGGAAAGGAAAAAATTCAGAGGAAGATAAAAAAAGAGTAAATGTTTGGTAAACAAATGTTTGCTGGGCCATAGAGAAACAATGGGGGAACATAGGGAGGAATCGTAATAATCAGACTTTGCTAAGTCCTTCTGTGTCTACCACCCCAAATTCTTGTTATGCTGTAATTATCTTTGGTGATTGCTCCTTTCCTGGACAAAGTCCTCTGTCTAAATTCTTGTAGGCAGTCAGGGCGATGGTCGAATTTTCTTCCTGAGTCTTTGGACCTTGATTGTTTTTAGCTCAAAAAAATATGCATGCCAGAATGGCATATCTTGGGGTGGCCTGCCCTTAGCCCCTACAATCTAAATGTTTCTAAATGCAATGGAGTACTACTCAACATCAAAAAGGAACCAGGTATTAATACATACTACAACATAATAAACCTCAAAATCATTATGCTAAGTGAAAAAAGAGACAAAAAATAGTACATACTGTATCATCCATTTGTATAAAATTCTAGGAAATGCAAACTAATTTATAGTAACAGAAAGCAGATAAGCAGTAGTCTTAGCACAGGGGGAAGGTGAGATGGGACAAGTGGTTGTGTAAGATTATAAAGAGCATGAAAAAACTTTGGTGGTGATGAATATGTTTTCCTAATTGTGGTCATGATTTCCTATGTGTGTACATGTGTCAAAACTTTTCAAACTATACACTTCAAATATGTGGGATTTATTATATGTCCATCATACCTCAATAAGGGTCTTAAAAATAAAAATAGAAAATGAATGTGAGATTAAAAGTATACTAACCCAGAACCACATCCCTTGACACCATCATTCCAAACTCTTGGGTGGCATGTCTTAAAAATGCTTCATAGGTAGACAGGTATCTGGAGATTTTGGTACAATGGAGACTGTAAAGCTGGCAAGTATGCATTCATAACGCACCTTTTGGAGAAACAGCAAAATTCTGCTGAACCCTGTCTGAGTATGGCTTCTGTCTTTCAGAAGGTGACTGAGTCATGGAGACAGATTGTAGGCTATTAAGATCTCCTGTTTGCACATACCATATGCACTTACATAAACTCTCACATGTTCAAATATGCTTTTTCTAGGTTCTGTGTCCAAAGCATCACTGACCCCCAGCCCAAGGACCCAGCCACCCCCCCACCACTACCATGGCCGAAGACGCGGACATGCGCAATGAGCTGGAGGAGATGCAGCGAAGGGCTGACCAGCTGGCTGATGAGGTGAAGGATGGGACATGAGAAAGGAGCAAAACGTGGGGAGCTGAATAGTTTGTCTTATTCAGGTTCAGGTGGAAAAGGTCTTCTAACATCTCAATTTTAAAAATGGAGGAGTATGACTTTGATTTTCTATACACCTGACACCTCTACAGATAGGAATGGGTCAATAAACCTGCATACAACTAATGCCTTAGCCTGAAGTCCCAATTCCTAGAAGAATTGCTAGGAATACCTAGAGAAGTCAGAGTCTTCAAAGAGAAGCAATGTCTTTGGATGTCTGGCCTAATTCTGAGAGCTGATTGTTACATTTTCCAGAATCTTGCAAGCTGTTATTAAAATTAAATTATACAAATTGATAATTAAGTAGGTTATATTAAAAACCAAGGGCAATAAATACTCAAAATTCATCACTTTCTAATTTTTTCCTATATTTTCATATTACCTATGCTCTCAAAGTTCTTGACTTGCATTGCATCTATAGTGTAGGTATACCATATAGCAGCCTGTGTACTGTACATCTTCCCAAGTTCACCTTCAGTGATGCCATGCTATAGTCAAAAATCAGATAGGTTAAGGGTCTTTGTATCACAGGAATCTGCAAATGCTACAAATCAGGATTTGATTTACCTTTTTGTTGGCCGTCTAGACTTAAGTGGAGAAAATATTAATGACGTAGATTAGACTTAAAAGTGTGCATGTTTCTAGCCATTATTCTTTAATTAACACAAAAAAATGGAGAAAATCTTCACGTATTTGAAAATTTTTATTCCCTTCAGCAATAAAGTCACTTGCATCATTGACAAACCAGTGAAGTCCCAACATTTCTTCATTGTTTCACTTTTCTCTTACTCATTAATGCAAATGAAAATATCAACCGACATTCATGTCAGAACTACACTTGTTCTTTGCTCGCTTAGCAATGGACACAAGAGTTCAGCAAAACTTAACAAAAGCTTTCTGTGAGAATGAATTTATAATAAAGGGCATTGTATATTGTATTATCTGTAAATTTTATGCTCTCCATCCCTTATATCAGGAAAATAATAAGCTTAAATACACTTATACATATATGTATATTCATATCTGTTTCATAGTCACATATCGTATATTTTAGCATTACCAGCATACTTCTGCTTATAGCCATTCTATTTCAATAAGCAGCCTCCTGACAGCCCTTCCAGGAAAGCTAATGTTCTTCCCACTCCTGCAGAATCTTGTCCAGAATAAGTTTATCACTTAAAAGCAAAGCCTTGAGAAATCACACTGGTTGCTGGAGTCTAGTAGTTAGTTTCAAAGGAACTGAGAAAGAAGTGACAATGATGTGCCTGAGAGATCAGTGCTGACTTCAGACTCTCCATCTCACTTTGTCTTATCTAAGGATGAAGATAATTACTATAGCTGCCTCCTATAGACTAGTTATTTCAAACATGCTTGATTTTTTTTACCCTAAGGCGACAGCTTAATTTATATTGATAGGAACTTCCAATTGTGTTTCTAGGAGCTTTATAAGAAACTTGATGTTAGATTCATTTCAACTCATGAGAAATTATGTTTGTGTTTAAAATTCAATATTCCTGGTCCAGGGAGGCCAAATTAATCCTCTGAGTATTTGAGATAATTTTTCATGCATCCTGCACATGCAAAATTATCTTTTCCAGATTACTTTGTCTTTGATATCAAGATCAGCTTCATATGGTTTTGATTTAAGAAGATCAGCTTTAATGTAATTGCTTTAGGGAATCTTATTATGTAGAAAGACTGATAGGAAAGAGATTGAAAATGTGTTCAGTTACAAACTTAAAAGAATATGTGATAGTAACCCTTTGTGTCTCTCAAGTGAAGAGAGTAATTCAGATTTTCCAAGACCTCTGGATCCTGCATTCATAATTTTTTTTTTTAAATCTCAGTCACTGGAAAGCACCCGTCGTATGCTGCAACTGGTTGAAGAGGTAAGGAGTGGCTATATTTCAAGATAAACTAATCCCTTTTGCCAGTATATTATTTTCCTAGACCCTACTGCCTTTTCCTGGGCCATGATCCTATTGATTCCATTGATTCCCCATTGTAACCTTACCTGGAATTCACATTAATGAAGGAGATGTTGGGTAGCCGTCAAAGGATCCCCTCTCCCTCCCAGCTCTGGCTACCTTTATAGTCTAGGAAGTAGAGAAAGATGGTATTTCCAAGTAAATGCTCCTAAGAAATTAGAAGACAATCACTGTAAGCAAATATAAAGGCATTACCTAAATAAAAACCTCACTTGTAATGATTTTGATGCCTCTAAGTCACATCTAATCTTGACATTCTGCTTTGACGTAGCCACACATATGACTTTTAAAAATACATATCCCCATAGATAAAACATTTTCAGAAACTGTAATATTGAGAGTAAGGCACTAAAATTCATGACGTAATAGGAAAACTCTTTGATAAAAGGAATTTCAAGGCCATAACACAAATGTAGAAGCTCTTTTATATCCCTGACTCTGGATTGAACATCCATTTATGAGGCATGGTTAATGAATCCCAACCTATTTTTAAATGGGTAAAATAGGGCAGATAGCAATAATGGAATCAAAAGGGCATTTACAATAAACCTTGCTCATTCCAATTGGGGAGAGCAGCAGTCAACCAGGAAGAATAAGTGGATTAATTGAACTTGCCCATTGGGAGAGATAGAGTGGAAAAAGAATAGGATGGGCTATATTTATCTTAACTGAATAAAATAAGCCTAATAATTTTTTTCAGTGAAATGATGTTTTATCTATGCTTTAAAACTGCTTATCAATTCATGTGTGGTTATCATTTTTAGAGATCTTGCGTGTTCTCGAGCAGAATGATTAAATGAGCCTGCTTGCCTCGCGCTACTGTAAATTGCTTATGCAATGACATGAAAGGAAAGTAAGATCAATGTTATAAGGCTAAAAGGAAGTTTGGCTGCCCCTCAAGCTAGGGAAGCCAACATCTTCCTTTATTTCTGCAACTTCAGCTTCTTATCCAGAAATGAAATATTGGCTAAATGTGAATTGGCACAAGAGGAGTGGGGAGAAGGGGGTACCATGAGCTCCCCAGGATACCAGGGAAGGGTGGGAGGTACACTTAATGAAATCTGTTTTTACAAAAAAGTGAGTATTTGAGCCTGCAGTGTAGCACAAATTGGCCCCCACAGGAAGGCAGGCTAACAAAGGATCCCTTGGCAGGACAGAAAGCAACTTTCCTTCTCTAAATGAAGAGAAATGTTGTCTTTGCTCTGTCCTGGGGAACACTCATGCAGAAATTCTTGAGGACCAAGAAGGAGGCAGATGTTTGAAATCTGAGTGCTGGGGAGGCTTTCAGAGTTGACTTATTGTCCCTCAGCCCATCATGAGAACAAGCAAAAGGAACAAATCTTAACATTTTCCCACATGAGTTCTCATGTTGACCTGAAGGGAACTCACATGTCAGCTGACATAATTATGTTATATGTCTTTATGACCTTCCACCATAGCCTCCAGGCTCATTTCTCATTTTCATTTACATGTGTGTACACGTGAAGTAAATTTCTAAAATACCAGAACTATTCACCAGTCGGTCCACCTGTGCAGTGCTGAAATCCTGCTTGGAATGTGAGAAGTGGGAGAGCAAATGCATCAGGATGCATCACTCTGAACTGGCTCCTCATCCATCAGAGTCTTTGGGCCAAAGAACTTCTTCTTTGCCTCTTCTTAAATTGCAGACAGTGTTGACCAGTCTTGAGTTAGAAGTGTTTGCTCTGATTTATTCCGGGAGTGGGGGGGGGAGAAACTCTCAAAAGTTCTATTGATTGAAGTAGGATACTTGAATCACACATTTTTGTTTCTCCTGAAGGATTTCTTGATCAAGCATGAGGTTGCATCTTAGAACAAGTGGTGGAACAGATGGAAGCTAGTTCCTACCTCTCATAATGAGAGGAGGCTATTAGATTTTCTGTCCTTAGGAACTTATGAGCAAGGCATTATTAGCGTAGGTTGATTGCTCTTACCTCCTCCAGGGCTATTTTATATTGATGGTCAAATACCCCTTATGCCTAGGGCATTGGTTATTCAGGTGGTAGTCTGCTTTTCAATCAAAAAAAATTCTCTTTAAAGAGAATCAGCACTAAATATTCAGCAAGGGCAGAAATCATTTGGCAAATATGAGCACTGAAATATCAGGATCTTGCCCAGGATCCCAAAGTGCAATAGTGCTATATAATTTGAATTGAGCTGAATTCTTATTGAAATTTAGTCTCAAAGACAGGAAAGGTTACTAAACTTGTGAAGTCTCCCTAAGGCAGACAACATTACTTTCAGTTCAGTATAGGACTTTGTGCTGGCCCTCACAGACATTAAGGTGTAACAGCGTGGCAGGTATAGAAACTTGCTTTTTAGTAGATGTCATTATTGATATCTCAAGGACAATGTAAAGTTATATAGAAGTCAATTGGGAAAGATCAGAAAAACTGGAGACCATACACAGGCAAAAAGTAATCATATAGTACTTGGTTCCCAGGCTAGAGTTGCAAACTGGCTCTTTAAATGGCCGCACTTCAACAAACATATATGGAAGGCCTCCCTTTGGGGGCAGGAGGGGAGATATAAATTGGTACCATGCAGGCAAACAGGTATGAAAATAGCTCTCCAAAGTCAAGGCCTTACCTTCCTTTGGGGCATGTAATTAATTCTGGTTGCAGGGTCATGAATGTCTCTTCAAGAAGGGAACATTTGGTCCAGACAAAAAAGTTGACTCTGTTGACTTGACATGCCGGAAATGAAGTCTACACATGAATGCCCTGGGCTATGAAAAGTCACCTCAGGAAAGCCTCACTGCCTGAAGGCAGGCCAGATCAGAAGTACCACCTAGAGCCATGGAGTGGTAGTTACTGAGGTTCTTCAACATTGCATGGATGTTTTAAGTATCTTTTCTTTTCATCCCAACTTATCTTTCAAGACACCTTGGCAATGAGAAGAGAATAAGCATTCTAAAGCCATATCTTAGTTATGCCAGACTTTCCACTAAAACTGGAAAATTGAAGCAGGGTTGTTCTTTCCATATAGGTCAACATGGGGTCTTTGGGAATTTTCTCAGTTAGGAAAGTGCCTGAAGAGTCCTGGTTTTAGTTCAAATGTGTTGGACTTTGGGGAAAGCATCTCAGAAGGAGAAAAGAAAGACTTAAGAATGTTCTAGAAATGGTCTTGATTCATCCGCAAGGAAGATAAAGTAAAAAGAGAGAAATAAAAAGAAAAAAGAAAGAAATGAAACCAACTCTCTGGTTTTTAGGTGACAATTTCCCCAGCAATCTCGAACAGAAACCAACAATTAAACTAAGACAAAAATGGAACCACCTCCTCTCATTTCTAGCTATTAAAATGTAATACTTATTAAGAATAAGAGAAAGTAATATTCTGCCTTCCTTGAAATACTGTCCTCATCCCTGCCCTTCTCCTCCCTTACATTTCTAGTTTCCCCAAAGAACAATCCAGTTATTTTGGTAAAAACTGTTAGCAAAACAGTGGAGTCAAATGTAAGTTCTAATATTCAAGAATCTACTATGTGCTGGGTGTGATACCCAGAACTATCTTCATCAAACGTATATAACCTAACTTAACCCTTGTAGGTAGCCACCTTTTACTACTATTCTGATCTCCATCTTACCAGGGAGGAAATTACACAGTGATTAAGTAACTTGCTTGAGACTCCCAGCTACAAATGGCAGAGGTGAAATTAAAACCCAGGTATAGCTGATCCCAGAGTGTGAATTCTTATGCACAGCCCTTCCCTTCTGCCAGCAACTCCTACCATATTTCCTTTTTCCTTTGAGAATTCCACAAAAAAGCAGAAGGATCTGAGAAAACCAACACAGCAGTCCGTTCTAAACTGATTTGTTTTGAAATCAGTTTTTATACAAATTAAATCCTTTATCTTAATTGCTTTTTGGAACTACAGCCTCCCATAGAGTTGAACTTTTAAAAGTCTTTACATTCTGTAGCTCATTTTATCCTTATACATACTCCTGAGACATGAGGGGGCTGTTTCTGTTTCTGTCTGGGCACAGAAATGGTTAAAACACAGGCCAGCGTAGACAAATGTCCATTTATAACACACTTAAGGAAAAGATTTTGAAATGTGTCCTGGGGTCTGGAATCTCGCTGCTCCATAGGTATCCTAGTACCAGCAATATCATTAGATAGTAGAGCTTGTTCAGAAAGCAAAATCTTAGGCTCTATCTCAATCCTACTGAATCAGTATTCACGTTTTAACAAGATGTTTCCTATGCAGGGGATTCGTCTGCACATTAAAGTTTGGGAAATAGTGTTCTAGAAGCTTCTGGTGGTAGTTGGTAATGATGATATTGTTCATTTGCCAAATATTCTGCTATAGATGCATTTTCTGAAGGCATTTATTATATAAACCCTTGTGTCATGCTAACCCTAGGCCAGGCACCTTTCTAGCATGTGCCATATACTAACTCATTCAATTCCCACGACAACTCAATGAGGTATTAACTATTATTATTGCTGTCTTACAAATGAGGGAACTGAGGTAGAGAGTAATTAAGACATTTACCTGAGGTTCCACAGCTAGGAAATGAAATCACCAGGATCCCAGAGCAGAGTCTGGCTCCAGAATTTGTGCCGTTGATGACTCTGGAAGTCAACCTAAGCTCTTCAAACTACTTCTTAACCTCATAACTAAAGCCTATCATAATGTGTTCAGAAGCCAGTTGGTTTTTCCGGTCTGGAACATTCTCTGAAATGGTGAATTTCTAAAACTCACAGAAAGCATTTTCAGTGTTCTATATTTTAGAAACCCTCTTGAGTTGTTAAAATACTGTTTCAAAACAAAACAAAACAAAACAAAAAACTTTTGTGGACCTCCACTAACATCTCTCTTTTTTAGTTTAAAATAAGTCAGTGGAAAATAAATGGGGCCATGAGAGGATGTCTTCCTTTCAAGTTTATTCTAGGGGCCACCATGAGTATTCCTTGAAAAACCAATTAATCCAAACTATTAGCAATGCCATTGTATACTTAACAATCACAGTATAAAAGGAAAAGTCTTTCCTTAACTAGTTTGAATTCCCAGCAGTGATGATTTTTAAGATTGAGCCATACAGATATCTTTTCCCCTACCCACCACTTCCTATTCCTCTCACCAAATAGTTCAGGTGGTGTTTGGTTTGTTTAGATTATGTGGAGTGAGATAAGGAGTGCCTTTTCCAGACTTCTGCACAAAAGAAGTGCAGTAAACCTTGTGGATGAATTATTCTCTCATACTCTATTTGCAGAATTTTTGATTTCAGAATAGAGAGCCTTTACTTCTCATCTGTCCATTGGTTTTCTAAATCTCACAGAGCTTTTCCCCACAGAGAGAAAATGGAGGGTGAGTTCTGTTTGGGGCTGTATTTCTCAACCATTGTGAAGCAGTCATCTCTTTTGATAAACCTAAAAACCTTGCCCCCAAAGTTTCTTCCCTACCAGTGGGCATCCAGTCCCAATTCACTGAGGGAAACTTCCTGATGTATCATGCCAGAGAAGATTTAGTCTAGAAGATTTGGAAAGGTTTGCTTTTTATAATTGGTGTTATAGAAAGTATAAGGCATTTTTGTTTTGCAAATAGAAAACTACAGTATAATATTAAGTTGTGTGTTCCAATTCCATGCCAAGCCCCAACCCCAGCCCTACCCCCATGGAAACTGAGCTACATCCCCCTTATCTACCCTAAGATTCACTGACAGAGCAAGTCCACAGATGACCCCTTCCTCTAAGTCCCTCCCCAGCCCTTAGTACTCTTGCCCTATTTCCTCCCTCTTTTTCCTTTGGTCCTTCATTTTCCATTTCTAGGGCCAGTTGTCCCCTTACTGATTTCTCTTTCTCTCTTTTCTCTCTCTAACTCTTTTTTCAACTTTGCTACCATTATTGGAATGTAGAGTAAAGATGCTGGTATCAGGACTTTGGTTATGTTGGATGAACAAGGAGGTAAGTTGAGATTTCTTCAGTAAGAACAATTCCTCATCTGAATAAAGTACATTGAAAAAAATTATTTGTGCATACACAGGTAGTCCTTTCAACATATTTATATGCATATATGAGTATGAGTATGAGGGTTCTAGAGTTTTCATCATCTTGCCTTTTTCCCTTTCTCTGTTGAAAAGATTGGTAAATGTATGGAAATGTTGAGGCCTTCTATGAGTGATTGAATGTCACTACTCTCCCTGTTATATATGTTGGAATAACAGAATTTTTAAGGCAAAAGTCATTTTTTTTCTTTTAATGGTAGTATTTTGGACAGTTTGAGAATTCTCTGATCCTCCTTATCCCCAATTTTTCCTATAAACTTAGTTTTCTTATAATAATTCCTAGGTAGAATGAGAGAATAATGTATTACTTCCATTTCTTGTGACCAGGATGGTATCTGGCAGTTTTGATTTCCAAGTCATCATAAGGATTCCTTAAATAACTAGGTCCTAGTAGGTCTTCAACAGGATATAAGCTGAGGGAGATCATTGGGAAAATGGGAAATGGAACCATTTAAAATATTTAAATGGGAAATGGAACCATTTAAAATATTTAAATTGATTTTTAATTTTTATGGAAATACTAGAAGCAATGAAAATCAGAGAACCCATGAAAAGCATCTCTGTACCCTAAAGTAGAATCTAGAAGGGTAATATTTTTTATCTCAATATAGCTAGTGGTATGGCAATGCCTATTTAATTCCAGCCACAACCTAGCTACCTGGTTCTATTCTGAATTCTTATCATAACAAGCAAATTGTTGAGAATTTTTTTCTCTTTATGTTTTTGAAAACATTAGAAAATTCTTAGGAGTCATGAGAACTTTTTTAATGTCAAAGATAAAAATGTAAAATGTATTCACAACACAGGACACCACAAACAAACTTCAAAAATAAATAAACCTCAAATGGAGTGGGAGAGTGGTGGGAATTGCCATACAGATAACAGAGAGACCTTGCACTTGATCAAAGAAAAGGGCAACAACCTACAAGCAAATTGATGTAAGATATAAATCATCAGTTTATAAACAGACATATGAAACCGTGTTTCAACCGACAACAATAATGAGATGCCACTCTTTAGCAGACTGGTACAGATTTTTAAAATTGATAATCACCAATACTGCAAGTATTTTGGGAAAACAGATCTTCAATGTACAGATAGGCACTATAGACTGATATGTATATTTGAAGAATGATTTGATATTTTCAAATTATGATGTACACCCATCTTTGACCAAGACATTCTACTCCTAGAATTATATGTTGCAGAAATACATTGACAGCTATTACATTTAAGAATGTAAAATTGGAAACAGCCTAAATATCTGTCAGTGGGGAGACTGACCAGATGAATTATGGACTGGCCATAAAAGAAATATTCTTCAGCCATTACACTAAATGAGATAAATCTTTACCAACTTCTGATGAGTTAGGGCAGGGGCAGGGAGGGACTAGGAAAAGGTGTCATTTGGGCTCCTCTGGGAACAAATACTGAGTCAGAAGTATATGAGATCTACTATGGACACCTGTGATGGGTCAAGGGAAGAGGAGCTGGAGTAGGCAGGAAAAGCTGTTGACTGATGCAAGTCTGACACTTGTTAAGAGGAACAGAGCAGAGA
Organism: Procyon lotor; assembly: GCA_028646535.1. Lineage (NCBI taxonomy): Eukaryota > Metazoa > Chordata > Mammalia > Carnivora > Procyonidae > Procyon > Procyon lotor. The sequence goes on from CM053610.1 coordinate 28,713,508, forward strand.
GGATTCAGGAGGAAGTCTCAGACTCCAGTGCTGCTCTGAGAAAATGTCAGTCAGCTAAGAAAACCCAATGGAGCAGCCCCACCACAGGCAGGAATGCCTCAGGTCTAGTGACACCATTGTGTTCAGCCATAGCCAGGAGCTAGAAGCATCCCAGTGACAGCATGGTCTCCATGCAAGTACTTTGGTGGTCCCTTAGGTATAGCAACAGGATGTGTGAGGTAACTATAAATTCCTTCTTAAAGGGAGATCTGAGGGGCACATCCTCATGGCTGTCACATAAAGACTTTTGTTTCTATATTATTTATTTGTATTGAGTTTTGTCCATAGATACATACCAGCCAATTAAAAAAATCAAGAGAAAAAAGTTTTTTTTAAATAATTGAACATCAACCCTAACACTTTCCCACAATTTTTAAAATACGAATTGTCAGAAATTTAGACACAATAACTGAGCCTAGTGATGTAGTTGTGTTTTAAAGGAATTACAACAGCTGTGGCAGTCTTCAGAAATCCCCAAATAAATTTGGTACAGTTGTAAGAGCTGCTGGCTTGATTCATGTAACAATATCCCAGATTTTGAAACTCCAGACATTGCAAATCATTTTTTAAAATTATCCCACAGGTACCCACGTAGAAGAGTGGTGCCTCATTTCCAGAGTTAAACTGATTCATATACACTCAAATAATTAGGAGTTCCACCTTATTAACTCTCTTAGTAATTTGCATGTGAAGGGGTAGAAAAGGGAAAAGGATAATTGGAGGAAAGTTCTGAGAAAGATTCAAGGCAATGCTTTCTTCCCAGTACTATAAAGCATTGACATAAAGACTTGGAAAATAACATATACAAATCCAGAATCAAAAAGAGAGAAAGTGAATAATGCTTCCCTGAGTTGCAAATTTCATTGCACTTTAATGAAGAGAATCTCAAGATAAAATTTGCCAGAATCTCCATACAGAAATATATTCTTCTTAAGCACAAATGATCCACAGGAACATCTATATATTATTTTCTGAGAAGGGAAGCAGTAGAGCAGATTTCCCCCACAAGATAATTAATATTCTCAGCTAAAATATTTCATTTGTGGCCACACCACAGTAAATGCTGAATCCCTCGGTTAAACGTATTTCCTAGACTAGCCTTGGTTTTACCAGATTCATCGTGATCACAATGATATTGAGAAAAAACACAACTATAAAACCCCACAAAGTGAGTGGCTTCTGCTGGGTCTTGAGTGGTACATGTTCCATTTATACTATAAGGTGATTAGGACCTTTTAAAATGACAGATGAGCCCAAGTCAACAACTGTCTTCATTGCCATGGTAAATGCATTTTCATTCTGCATATGCTGTGTTTAGTTGCTTTAAAATTTCTCTCCAGTTATGCTCTCCTCATTTTGTCTCTGCCTCAATACCAAAAATGTTGATTGGTTCTATCCTGCAGCTGCACAGGAGTTTCAAGAAACAGACATCCTTCCAAAGAACCATTCCCGGTTGTCCAGCTAAATGGTTGCATTTGGAAATTCTTTATGGGATTCTTGTTTTATACCCAGGTATCAGGAGACACCAAGGAGCATTGAGCATGACAGACGGCCCTGGAAATGTACTGAGTCCTGGGACTTTTATTCCTCTAGAAAACTTGTCTTGAAGTGAAATCCCCATGAAGCCACCTTATCACTTTAATGTGGAATAATTTAATCTTTCACCTCCATATCTCTTGTTCCTTTTGTTGGCCTTTGCTGGGTTATGTGTTTGTTTCAAGATGCAGCCCTTGGGGAAATCCCATGGGATCACTCCATACTAAACAGTGAAATCTTTGACCTCTGCCTGACAGAGGAAGGGCAAAGTTAGGCTTCTTCCAGAGTGCTGCTGACTTTCTTAAAAGATTCGTGGCATTACAAGATAGCATTTGAGAAAACTTTCCTCTTGCTAAAGTCTACACACCAATATCTGTTATGAATGACTAAAGCTGCACTGTCCAGTGTGATAGCCACTAGCCACGTGTGACTATTTAAATTTAAGTAACGAATTTCCGTATGTTCATGCTAAGGATAATGAGAGTCACGTAGGCAGCATCTGGTAACTGACTATACTCATGAAGCCTTGTACACTGGGTCAATAACTTTGATATCTTGCTATTCTTCTGTTTGTTTGTTTTTTAACCAGGTTGGGGATTCTAACGGCCTCATGTCACCTCGCTTAAGTAAGATTAGTAGAAAAAAATGTCTAAGCTTAGATCCTTGAGTATCCTCGCATTGGTGGATGCAATCTATCATAAATGGCCAGACATCCAAACATGGCAAAAGAAAGTACAATCTCTTGCCCCAACATATAGTGTCACCTACTGGAATACCTCTCCTAACTCAAAATATTATTGTCCTTCCGAGTCTCCAAGAATAGACAGAAAACATCCAGAAACAAGCTTAGAGAGGTAAGGAGCAATCAACTATGGACAGTACATTGCAGGAGCCAGTGAGATGCTGTTGGTCACCCCAGGATGGAATGAAGATATTGGTTATTTTCAAGCATTTCCTGAGAGATGCCCTCACAGAATTCCATTGAAATGGAAAAATTCCAATTGAAATTCCATTGAAAAGCCATGAAGTCTCAATATGCCAAAAACCTAACACGGTACCCCCCTAAAGATGAATGGTTAGAATACCAATGACAAAATGGTGCCATGATATTTTTTAAATTAAGGGTTTGGCTTATCATTGTGTGAAATGATAACTTCAGCCAACATTGGTAGCTCTAAAATCGTTTTCTGAAAGAGCTTCAACATCCCTCTCTTAGCTATGACCTTCGCCTAATAGTCTGGCAACCTGCGATAGAACCCAGCTCACAGAAATACTGACTGGAACCAGCTTGTTTGTTTTTATATTTTAATTTGCATTCACTGGTTCAGAAACACAACCCTTGTGGACCAATTTACATTTTTATTTTATTACATTTTATTTTTATTACCTCCTAATCCCTGGAGCTACAGTGGGTGGTGCTCCTGAAATATCAGAAAAATTCCTCGGGAAGTACAAATGTATATGTACTGATATGCCTGAATATGTACCCCCATGCCATAATCTGTGTGCATCTCAGCTGTCATTAGTGGAGTGCAACATGTTTTCCCTGAGTCCAGATGCACCTTCAATCCCATCTCCACCCAGCGCTCCAGGAGGCTATTAGCAATTATTCCATTGGGATTTCTGTCTATACTGAACATGGTTCTTCCTTTTGACGATGTTGAGCTCCTTCTCTCTCTCTATCAATCCCCCTAGTCGATAGTTAATTTTATCTGCAGGCTAATTTATTACATTCTTTAAAGGGAACTGGAAAGAAGTCTTCATAAAGGTATAAAATCTTCTAGAATGTACAGACTTGCCTTTTTCTTTTCTTCTCTCTCTCTCTTTTTTTTTTTTGGTCCTTTTAAAGATTTTTCTTAAAGACATTACTAGACTTATGCTTACCCAGAAGAAGTTCATCAGCACAACAGTTTTTCTCCCTCGCTATCCAATGCTGTAGAGACACTTAAATTTTGCCTTCATCCATCATTTGAAGAGCACAGCACCGGTAGCAGATTCCCAATAAACTGGATTCTATTCTTTAGCCCCATTAGAGAGAAACACAGTGGGCTTTTGTTTTCCAAATGGACAGTTTACCCAGTTTGTGTCAGTAAGGAACCTCTCTTAGTTCTTTGGAATGGTAATTTCCACTGAACGATTCCACACTTCCTAAGTGATTTTGTCTGCCCTTAGACTAGAAATGGATTTATCAGTTTTATTCTAATCAAGCCTTTATTTCCAGAGGCACTGGCAGGTGTGCATAGAAATGTAGATGAAAGGGGGGATGGAAGTATAATTAGGTTTTGTAACTTGACAGCCAAGACATCACATTGGTGCTCTCTGTTAAGGGTCTTAAAAGCTGTTTTAAAAAACCCTTCATTGAACTTGTAATTTACTCAATGTGGTGCCATAACTTTTGAAAAATTAATCAAGTTAGTGAACGTAACCGTGGCAACATAGAAGCACAAACTGGTTTTATGGCTATTGATCTACATCTCAGACGCACTCAGGACCACTTTGTTGGAAGAGATGACTCGGTAACTGTTCTGTGTTCCAGCCCATCACCCCTCCTCCAGACACCCATGTGTTTGTTTTCCCTGCTGTCTGCCTGGGGTTGGGATCTAACATGCCCCCCTCCTCCATTGTAGAGACTGGGAAATCAGGGGGCAGAGAAGTGAAATGCCTTTCAGAACTTTCATAGCACGTAAATCATAGGATGAAGAGAGGAATTTAAATATCCCAGTGCTTGGAACATGACTCTGCTGATGTTGCTTTTTTTTTTTTTTTTTTAACTGTCTATGAATTAAGGATTCAAAACCAAGAACTGTCCCTGGGCTAGGGAACAGCCCACCACTAGGGAAAAAAAAAAAAGATCTGGTACCCATTGCTAATTATTGCCTTAATTGTTGTTCTTTTCCCCCAAAGAAGATTGACTCTATTTGCTACCCTTACCTGGTGGAGGATGCTTAAAACCAAAAGATAGAGATATTTAAAGTTGAAGCAGGTACCTTCTCTGGTAGCATGAAATCTGAATTCCTAAAACATTAACACCCTGTTTTTCTTTCTCTTGGGTTTCACTGGTGTCTGAGTAAGTGAAGAGGTTGCGCTGATTTCCTGGACACTCAGAATCCAACAGGCCCACATACCCCATCCCATCTGAATTACAAACTATTTCGAGCATCGTTTTTGTTCATTTCCTTCCACCTGTGCCTGTGTAGGGCGGCAGCAGGCTCCAGCAATGCATCCTCTGGGACCATGCATTGAAATATCTTTCTCTTTCAAATTCCGCTCCACATAGTCATTTCTCATGTTCTGTTGGAAGCCCCCAAAAAATTCATTCCACACTGTCATCCCTTTGTCCTAACCAGAACAACTCGATCGTGTCGAAGAAGGCATGAACCATATCAACCAAGACATGAAGGAGGCCGAGAAAAATTTAAAAGATTTAGGGAAATGCTGTGGCCTTTTCATATGTCCTTGTAACAAGTAGGTACTGGGTACCAGCTCTAATCTGTGGCGTCCAGTTTTCTTTCTTTTCTTTCTTTTGATTTTTTTCCTTTTTTAATGTCAAAGTGAATGTCTGAAGTTTTGTCTTTTTTTTCTTTGTCCTTTTCCATCTGCTTCATTCTGTGGGGATAAAATACTTGTGTTTAATCAGAACAACTGGAACGCATTGAGGAAGGGATGGACCAAATCAATAAGGACATGAAAGAAGCAGAAAAGAATTTGACGGACCTAGGAAAATTCTGCGGGCTTTGTGTGTGTCCCTGTAACAAGTAGGTGCTGCCTGCCTGCCTGAAGCTTTGGTTTCCCAAGGCCCATCTCCAAGCCTTGACAAGCTCATTCCTGCCAAGCACAAAGGCAGGATGAGCATGTGGCATGCAGAACAATAGACCAATACCGTCTCCAATGCATTCATCTCATAGCATAGATGATATTAGTGGGAGTTACTGTTGATGCGTTAAAAATCAGGCATACTACAGTGAAAGCTTCACTGTCAGCAACTTTTATCGATGAACGTTTCAACATTTTCCAGAAAGTGTACCTTGAGACAGAGACGAGCCTCAAGAAAGAGCCCCCCCAGGAAATTTTATTTTCCCCCATCCCTAAAAGCCAAAATTGCAGAGCTAGAAAAGATTGGGGGGGTGAGTTTGGAAGTTGAGAAACACCTATGTTCAAGGTTTGATTCTCTGGAAGCAAAAGAGACAGGTAATTTGGCCTAAGCGAGCATCCATCAGACAGAGAGTATGACCGAGTTTGTTCCACCAGTTGCCAAATCTGCCCAGCGATTAGACTGTAGATGTCCCAGCTGCACCCAGCACAGAGGCCGCGTGGCCTTCAGCAAGAGGTGCTCAAGCCTTACGCAAATTGGACCCATCCCTCTGAAATTCTTCCTCTTGGAAGATCTGCCCGTACACTGACCAAAATGTTGAAATGTGTAGATTTTGCATGCACGACATCACAAAACATTCAACTGTCCTCAAGGTTCTGCAACGCTTTTTTGGAATGTAGCAGAAATGTGACATGTGGTTATAAAGGTTTACAACAGAAGGAACCTGAAAATGAGGGTTCTGGAAGATAGTTTTATTTAACTAGCAGTGGAAAAAAAATGCATGAGTGGATTGTCCAACATGCATTTGGAAAATTAAACCTGTTACCCAATCTCCCTCACCCCCCCCACTTTCCTTTGAATAGAAGCCTTTTTCCTAAAAGCTCTCCTGATCCTAGCTTTTAGAACAGCAATTGATGTCATTTCTAGCTGATTATACGACTGTTCACATCCTTTAAACTTTGAGGCTGATTTAAAATATCCCACTTCCTGTTTAGGAGGGGGAGGGGCTCGATTTACAAAGAAATTTAAAACTGTTTTTAAAAGAATGATCTACAGTAAAGTCTGATTAACTGGAATCTAGCTAACTAGAACTCTCAAATTATTTATAGTTTTGCTTCCTTCCACTTTTAGTAAAAAGAGACAGTTGAACAAAGGGGTGGGGGATCCCATCAGGGACTTAAAATGGGTTTTCTTGAAGGGCAATCTAGGCAGTTTGCTTTCTGTCACTCAGTCTACATCCTGTAACTTCCACACCTAAGGGGACCAAACAATCAGAGTTGATCTTCAGAGGAAAGGCCACTGGGCACATCAAGTGAAACCATAACCAAGGAAAAATTTCGGTCATGTTCACTATCCTAAGACTCTAAGGCAGGGAAGTGTCTTGAGAATCCAGCAGATATTCAACAATCACCTCTGAAACCTAATTTTCCTCCATGGCCCACTGTTAATTAAGAAAATCATGTCATTCACCAAAATGACTCATGGCTACACATTCCAGTTAGTCAAGACTTAACTGTATATCCTTTTCTGTGGCCGCTCGCCCCCCAGGTGAGATTTCCACCTGTTTCGTGATGCATTCCAACAGATACAATTTCCCCATTCATCAAGTGTGTGGAGAAGGCATGGAGGCAGGCCCCACCCCGGGATGGATTCCAAAGTTCAGATGAAATGATGGCCCCAATGAATTCCACATAGTCGTTGGCACAAGAGACCCTAACTGAGCTTCAAAGCTTGAGCGAAGTGTTCCCTATTGTGTGTAAATAATGCTTTAAAAACCATGTGTCACAACGCAGTGGCTGTTGGTGCCCCGGACTCTCTGAGGGCTTCGCCCTGTCTCGGCATGTTTCAAAGGACTATGGTAGATGTACGGCAGTTCTGTGAGTCTATGTGCAGCATTGTGGGTGCAGTGATTCGCCTTCTTTCAGAAACGCAAACTTCCCCACCCCCTTGACTTTGCCAAAGATGGTATACCAGATATCTTACATAGCAGAAAACCTCACGAGGTCCATGTAACTTCTTGTAATGTGAGGAGGGAGGGAACGGGGAGTCAGAAAGAGAACAAAGCTCTATTAAAGGCTCTAAGCTCTATTAAATTAGTCTTTGGATCTGTCCCACGGAGTAGGCCTATGGCTCTTGAGCACAGTCAATTCTGACAGCTCCAAGGGCTGTGGCATTATACACTAGATTGTGGGAGTCGCTGAAATTCCATTTGTACAATTTTACGGCTTTTTCCAGGGTTGCTTGGTCCCCACTCTGCAAATATTAGTATTAGAGCCAGTTTGTAATAGATGGCTGTGATCCTCCAGTAGGGGTGGGTGGACGTAAATTCTGGTGTTTTATAAGAGAAAATATGAAAATGGGACCACAGGACGTTCTCTTGTTTTTGGACTAAAAAGCATGTGGTTTCTACTATGCAAAGAACCTAAAAACATCTTTGATTGCCTTAAATTACAACACACCCACCAAAATATGCTGCACATGTTTCTTTTGGGCACAACAGGTATGCCTGGATTTTAAGTTTGTCTCCAAGGCAGCTCAGTGAAATATGGCCCATGGAGACCACAGCAGGTCCAGACCGCTCTCCCCTGCCATACCCCAGGATAGCTTGAAGTAGGAGTTGGTAATCATTCCCGCCCTGCCCCCCAGCCTGACAAAGAAGCTATTGAACTGCGTTTCAAATCCACATGAAGGCTATTACTGTCCTGCTAGTGCCTTTTTCGAGAATGGTCAACTTCTGGAGTAGTTTGGCTTTTTAAATGAGAATGCTTCACTTTCTACTCATGCCTGTAGCTGGTGCATGAAGAAGACGGAGAGGGATTTCCTTTTCTGATGCTAGATGGCTTGTTCTCTCTTCTATTTTCCTGCATTCATTTCACTATGCCTCTTTTACTTTTTGTCTCTGTGGACAAAGGTTTGTACATCGACTAGATGTATGGTGACTGTTGGGAAGTACCGATATATTATCTAATTCAAATCACTCTCGAGGCAACTCAGAGACCACCACCCTTGGCCAACCGCCAATCCTTTATGTCCTTCATGCAGAGTTGGAAGAGTTAGTTCCACACATGCGTTGGGGGAAAAATTAAAACAGAGAATCTTTGCATGATGGTGTGTCAAAACTTGGTTGAGTATGTTTTTCTTGGTAACAGTGTGTTGCTGTGGTGTGATGTACACACTCTACTTGGCAGTCTTGTTATGTGTCTGTCTGCCAGTATGTTTTTCTGTGTGTTTTGTGTCTCAAAATATAACCATGTCACTGAAATAGAACTGAATGTCCTCCAGCTACCTTAATCTTTGTCTTAAATCCAACTAAACTGCAAAAACAGACCAAAACAAGAACAACCTTTGGGCAAAGGTTGCAGTCTTGACAATCGCAATTGGCTCGATTGGAAATGAGATGCTGAGTAGCTGAGGCATGGTGGTGGCCAACTGTTTGGGTCCAGATCGTGATATATCGGTATTCTCTAATGCCTCGAATTAAAACCCATTTGCTTGGTTCGGTTCTTCGCTTGAAGAGGTGACCATTGTTGTGAGCTTGAGGCCCCACCCCCTTGCCTTGTCACTCACCCTCTTTTTTGCATAGGCTTAAATCAAGTGATGCTTACAAAAAAGCCTGGGGCAATAATCAGGACGGTGTGGTGGCCAGCCAGCCTGCTCGTGTGGTGGACGAACGGGAGCAGATGGCCATCAGTGGTGGCTTCATTCGGAGGTGAGCAGCGCGAAGCCAGTCCTGTAGCGGTTGTCCTTGGTTAACTAACAGATCACCCCAAGCTGGGTGGTTCTTACAGCAACAACCACTTGACTGGTTACTTAGGAATGTGTATGTTGGCCGGGCAGTTCTGCCAAGAGCCCCTCCTGGGCTCCCTCATTCCATGCAGGTGGGTGCACGATGATGGCCCTAGGGGGTCTCAGTCACTGGTCTTGGGGTTGGCTAGAGCAGGGCGCCTCCACACACACCCCCTCCCCCCCCCGTGTGGTCCCTCCAGCGAAGAGCCCTGGCTTCTCACATGGTGGTGGCAGCATTCCAAAGGGGCAGGCTCCCACGCACGAGCACTTATCAAGCCTTGTTGGGGTTTCCAGAGTTTCATCCGACAAAGCGAGTCACGTGACCGCGTCCGGCATCGATGTGGCAGTAAACGATGTGGCAGTAAAATTCCATGGATGGAATTGAACAGAATTTGTTAAAGAGATTGTTTACAGAGGTTGATAACAAGCGATGGGAAAGCACTTGTGGACTAGCAATAGCAGGAAGAGTCCTGAAGTTTCTGTTACCAGAACCTGGCAGTGGTTACCACTGTGGGGGAAGGGCTACAGGGAAATGCAGCTGTTGCAAAACTAGAAGGAAATGAGAAAGGGAAATAAACGCCCCCCGTTCCTTTTTCCTCTTGCCCCCCAGTATCTCACTGGCCATCTGCCAAAGCCTACTGGAAGCCTGAGCATTAAGAGAATCTGGGTGATGCAGTTGTAGAGAGGTCAGCATCTCTGGGCAGAGAGCAAAACAGGTCAGAGAATGCATCTGGGGGGACAAATAGAGAATAACAAGTATACCCGACTTCTGGTTTCCTGTGAGACCTGGAAGCAAAAGCCAACTTAAAGACCTATTTAAAACTCTCAAATCACACACATCTGCCTATCTAGAAATCAGCTTTCGGGAAACCGGAAAACAGAGGAAATCATGGCAAATATTCCTGTTAAAAACAAAAGAAAAAAAAAAACTATCTCTTTTTAGAAGCTACTACTAGGACTCAGCAGTGACTAGGGTAGCTAGTGACTAGAGCAGTATAGGGCTAGTTGTATATGTATCTATTCCTGGGCCGTTGTAGCTGATGTTAGCAGCCAATAACCCAGATTCGAGTGATAGGTCAGGGTCTCTTGGGTATTAGGTCTAAATAGCTACATAAAGCCTCACAGATGACAATTCTATTTTTGTTTCTATCTGCTCCCAGGGAAGCTAGACCAGGGGTCCTCAATCCTGGCTGCACATTAGGATGACCTGAGGCTGTTTTTTATTTTTTTAAGATCTTATTTATTTATTCGAGAGAGTGAGAGAGAACATGAGAGGGGAGAAGATCAGAGGTAGAAGCAGACTCCCCAAGGAGCTGGGAGCCCAATGTGGGTGGGACTCGATCCTGGGACTCCTGGGACCACGACCTGAGCCAAGGCAGGCAGTCACTTAACCAACCGAGCCACCCCAGGTGCCCTGAGGCTGTTTTTTAAAAACATCAGTTCTGAGGGGCACTTGGGTGGTTCAGTCAATTAAATGTCTGCCTTTGGCTCAGGTCATGATCCTGGGATCCGGGGTCCTGGGGTGGGGCCCCGCATTGGGCTCCCTGCTCAGTGGGGAGTCTGCTTCTCCCTCTCCCTCTGTTCCTCCTCCCACTCATGTGCTCCCTCGCTCTCTCTCCCCTTCCCTCTCTCATATAAAAAATAAAATCTTTAAAAAAAAAAAGTGAGACCCAGCCATCTGGGTTCTTAAAACCTCTCAGATGATTTTAATATACAATCAGCACTGAGAATCATGGAACCAGAAATATGTCTTAGCTGTTGATAATCCTTTAAATAAGCTTTTTTATGTAAGAAAGCTAGGAAGTTTCCCTTTGATTTCTCCCTGTTTAGGCTGCGTTAAAAACCTTTGTGGGCCAGTCTGCCCTGGGAGTTACCATGGGGGATGCGATTTAACCCCTCTGAACATTTTTAGCCTATCACAGTCTGCAGTGGGAAAATGTTACTTAGCCAGAACCTCTTAGAATGAGCACTTACTGTTTGCAATGAAGAGTTACTACCTTCTTAACTTTCAGGCTGAGCAGTGAAAAAAATGGCAAGGTGGTAAGGCATTTCGAGAGCCAACTCCTTCCTTCCCAAACTGGAAAAACAATCTTTTATCACATTTTTTCCCCTGAAATTACCTATTCACAATGCCACCAACCCCCACTCTCACTGCAATGAAATCAGAGCAAATAGAAATCATCTTGAATAAGTAGCTCTGTTTGGGATTCCTGGGAGCAAGCAGGATTAAGGATCCGATTGTAATTATCCTTACTCTTCCCAGAGATTTTGGTCCCAAATGGGGAGGAAGATGAGCAGAGAAATTCTCTGACTTAACACAATAAGGCTTTCTTTCATTCTCAGTTTAACTCTTGGAGACTTCGGTTGACATTTCAGAAGGAAAAGTACAGTTTCTAAGTAGTTCCATCTTCATTTTTCTGACCCAATCCTCTCAACTAAAATAATTTTATTTTTAAAAAATGAAAATTGGGATAAACATATGAACATAGGGAGGAAATGACATGCGGGTGGAAGTGAGAGAAGTAGATAAATTTACCTATTTGATGTGCCTTCTTTAAAAATAGAAATTCAAGGGTTTGGAAATGAAATTTAAAAATCATTTTCCAGGGGTGAACCCCTTCAGGTCCCATCCCTCCCTGGAAACTTTGTACTATCATTTCACTATCACTGAATAAATTTTGCTTAGCTGTCCACCAAAAATAAATAAATAGGTAGATAGATAGATATTAAAATTATATTCTAGGGGCACCTGGATGGCTCAGTCAGTTAAGGGTTTGACTCTATCTCAGCTCAGGTCGTGATCTTAGGGTCATGACTTCAAGCCCTATGTTGGAGCCTACTAAATAAATAAATAAAAATTATTTTCTAATGTATAAAAGCCAAAATGAACTCATATTGAGCAGAGATTAAAGATGCATGGGATTGATACCTCGGGGTCTCCATATTTTCCCTGAGCTTTGGGTCCTTAGTATTTGAATTTTTTCATATTTTCTATCTTCTAAAAAAATCACATTTTGACTCCCAGGGTAACAAATGATGCCCGAGAAAATGAAATGGATGAGAACCTGGAGCAGGTGAGCGGTATCATTGGAAACCTCCGTCACATGGCCCTGGATATGGGCAATGAGATCGATACACAGAATCGCCAGATCGACAGGATCATGGAGAAGGTAAGCTTGTGGCGGTCAGCAAGCATCCACTGTTTGTTACTTCCTCTGAAATACTACTGGGATGAACGGCATGATAAGCCCCTCAAACTGTGACATGGGATTCAGGGATACTGATAGATGGAAATTTCGCCCTTAATTTTCCTAGACAAAAATTCACCAACATATAAGTAAATATAAGAGGGTAGAATTTAATCTAGCGGGTATTCCTCAGAGGCACCTCTGTTTCAGGAGTTGTGCTAGGCTCCAAAGGACATAAACATGAGAAAGACATCATCCCCGCTGCTAAGAAACTCACAGCCTATGGGAGGCAGTGATCCTCCAGATGAATTTACTACCACACAAAATATAATTTGCCAAGAGAGCCCCACATAAAATGCTAAGGAGGGTTAGATGGGGAAAGATACTGAGCGTTAAGTGATGGGAAAATCTCCCAAAAAAGTCAAACCGAGTCTTGAAGGTTGGTTAGGAGCTTGTTAAGAGATGATACAGGAATAGAATCAGGAAATAAGGGAAAGAATACTTATTTTAGTTTAACCAGTATTGCATGGAGCACTGGGTGTGGTGCATGAACAATTAATCTTGTAACACTGAAAAAATAAAAGTATTTGGGGGGGAAAAAGATGAATATGAGTGTTGATTTTATAAAATGCCAAAGCTTTAATGATAGTTCAAAAAGGCCCAGCTTCCATTTACAGTTCAATAGTTCACATGTCCATATTTCAAAATAGAAAGCATAGTCTGATGAAGTTGAGTTCACACAAGGACACAAGATGTGGCTCTAAGACAAAACTCCCTGGTGTCAACAAGAGGTGTAAGGAAAAGTGAAGAGGGCTGGGGGATGGGAAGGGATGGGTTTAGGGGCTTGAGATTGGAAGGGAGCAGAAGGAAACACTGGATAGCCTTTATAAAAAGATTTGGGGCACCAAAACCTGATATTCCACACTTACACAAATCTGACATACTTTCTATGATCTTGTAATCTGCCCCCTCCCCAATCAGTAGAGTCCTAAATATTGCTTATAAGCTCTTAAGATGTCAAATGCCAAAAGGATGAAATAGATACATTATAGTTTTAATAGTAATTGTGCATCTATAATCAATTCTAGTTGGTTCATCTTACATTGTATGAGTTTATTCCCTAGGAGATATTGAAGTTTTGAGTCTAAAATCCTGCGTTTCTTTTTAACCATTCATTCCACTTTAGTGAGCAGAGAAGGATGCTTTGAATCCTAAGGCTAACCATTGAGTTTATTGGTACCCAAACATCCTCCACTGACTTGAAAAAGGAAAGAGTAGGCATAGAGGAAACACTTTGCCCTATTGTGCTGTATGTGCTCCCTATTAAAGATATCTGATTGCACAATATTTTGCCTGATCAATACTGAGTTACACACATGTCACTGTTGGTTGGCAAAAAGCTTGTGCTTTGCCTACTTTTACAAGTCATGACACACTTACGTTATTAAGAGCCTTTGATATACTAAAGCTTTTAAAGCTGCATAAATCAATAGATTTTAGAACAATATTGAGAGTTTCAAAAAGCGCTGGAGCCAACTCCCGCTGACCTAACCCATTATGTCCCAGAAAAATGAGCTAAGAAACAATTGCTGAACCATCTTCCATCAGGAAAATGATTTGAAAAAACAAGAAGTACTCACTTTCTGTCAATGGACCCAATTTACTCACAGATGTAGGGAGATAATGTATCTCCAACTCAATTAGAGTTCCGGAAGGACTACTTTTACTAAGAGAGAGGGGTCAAATCTTTATTGATAGAGTAGGACTTTTCAACACAAAAAAGTGTTCCTGGAAAGGCAAGCAGCATCTTAATTCTGCCACTTTGCATTTCTAGTTCTCTTCTCTAGGGAAAACCTTTCATTTGGGGCCCAATTTACTACAAGGGCGAAGATGTATGCAGCCATGATGTGTAATTGGGAATCAGGCAAATGGATGGGAAATAGCCGTTATGGATTGTATCATTCTTTGAGTGCTGAATTGTTTAAGAAGTGAGAGAGGGATCTAATTGCCTTTGAATAACTAGCCTTTGTCTTAGCTCCACAATCAGAATCTGAACATGATTAGATAGAGTCCATTTCAACCCAGCATTGCCACAAATGATACATGTTATATGAGCTGCACAGTTTTTAATGGATTTCTACCTTCTCGTGTAAGTTCTCACTTGTGATAATAGGAAACTGGTTAAAGTTCTCTTGCATATCTAACAGTAAATTAAGCTCACAGTCTGAGAATAAAAAGAATCTTGGGGCACCTGGGTGGCTCAGTTGGTAGAGCATCTCTTGGTTTCAGCTCAGGTCATGATCTCAGGGTTGTGGGATCGAGCCCACATCTGACCCCATGCTTAGTGTAGAGGCTGTTTGGGATTCTTTCTCTCTGCCCCTTCCCCTGCCCCCCTTCCCTCTCTTTCTCTAAAATAAACAAATGAATAAAAACTCAAAAAAACAAATAAGGTGAATCTTCTGATGTTTCTCCCATATTCTCTCCATGGCCCCCAACAACAACCTTCACCCTACCCCGTCAATCATCATCCTCTCTCATCACTTGGATTGATAGTGAAGCTTTGGAAGTCCAAAACAATGTAATTTTTAATACGTCCCCATGGACTGTCAAGAAATTACTTTGTTTAAAAGCCTTGCTTTCTGCTTTAAGGTGTATATATATATATATAGTCCTCTAAGGTTGAAATGGTATAATTCTTTCAGGAAGCTAAAATGGGGCAGGTTATATTAGCTGCTTCATGTTGTTCAGGAAGTAGTAATGTTCAAACTTCAATTTAAAGTTGTCAGTGATAGGGGCGCCTGGGTGGCTCAGTGGGTTAAAGCCTCTGCCTTCAGCTCAGGTCATGATCTCAGGGTCAAGGGATCGAGCCCCACATGGGGCTCTCTGCTCAGCAGGGAGCCTGCTTCCCCATCTCTCTCTGCCTGCCTCTCTGCCTACTTGTGATCTCTCTCTCTCTGTCAAATAAATAAATAGATAAATAAATAAATAAATCTTTAAAGTTGTCAGTGATACATGCCACACACATTAAAATACAGTGAGGCTGAAGCTTTAGCATTCCTTTGAATTCCTATATCAATGAGGAAACAGCATTTGAAAACTAAGACCTTCAGTTCCAATGGCATTTCCTGCTCACCAGCTTCATGACCTGATTTCTTTATCTGAAAGATAATAAGGGAACAATTCAAACCGTGGATGAGAATGGGGCCATCATGTAGGGTAATGAGCATCTGCTTCTGGAATTCAGAGCAGAGGCCTAAAAGCTACCTGCCATGGTCTGAAGTTGAGATTTCCAGACTGTTCAGAAGGATGGGCTAATGATCTCATTCTAACTCTCTTAGTGGCTCTGTGGGGATCATCCTTGCTTTCTCACAAGGGCAAATCATGTGGCATATCTTGGGTATGCCAGTGAGCTTAAGAGTCTCTAAATAGAAATATGAAAACTGGGGTGGGCTATATTCCAAAAATACAGAACTAAAGCATATAAAAAGAATGAACACAGAGGCATTCTCCAAATACCAGGGAGACATCTAAAAGGAGATTACCTCAGGATTTTTCCTAAAAGATGCTCTTTTGGTTATATAATAAAGATGTAGTACCTATTGCATAAGGTATATGGGTTTGACTCTTGATATGCTTCAGAGAAAAATTAGGTGGAAATCACAGATCTTCAGTGAACATAGGTGTGTTTTGGATCCTTTGACGATGTCCAGAGAATAACCTCATGCTCTACTTCAAAATAACCCCTTCTAACACCTGGTGAATGCTCACCAGTGTATTCTTAATGTATGAGTTTCTAGAATTCTTGTTCCTAGATATGCCATCCATTTTTAAATTAATGATTTTCCCCCCATTTGAGCTTTCCTTAGTATTCAGTCTGAAAAAATAGCATTATTCAGTTTTCAGGAACATTTCACATTGGTCTAAACCTAGAATTTTCCTTTGCACCAAAGTATCATTATTTCTGAAAGAATTTAGAGCTAAAGAGAGAAGATTAAAGAGGCATGTAAAATTGGAGAGAATACTTATTTTCCAAATCAGGAACCTAAGGTGCAAAATATGAATCCATAGATCAAAACAATCAGGGAAAATTAATGCTCTATCTTAACTTGTTTTGAAAGTCAACTTTTGATTATCCAAACAGATGGTAGGAAACCATTGCCAGATAATTCAGAATAATGAATAATATAGCAATATTTCTATTTTAGCTTGGCAAATTTCTAGTTGAATATAGATAACTCTGAATGTGCTGGGAATTCACAATTAAACTAAGTAAAGAAGTTCCAGCTTGGTGGAGATCAGAAAGCACCAAGCACCATAGTGGATGCAAAATCAGTAATCATTGAATAAATGCAGGTGAACAAAAAAGCAGCTAGGTTTCCCTAAACTGCCTCTCAGTGTCGTGTTCCTCTTTCCAGGCTAGAGAGGGGCAGACACCATAACCAGTCATGATAAGACGAAAACAACAGCCTAAACAGAATCTTCTCTTTTTTGCCTCTGCTTGCTCACTCCTACCTTTCTTAGTGGTGATGGGAATAGTTCATTCTCTGGGGTTTAAAAGTCTGTCCTGGGGCGCCGGGGTGGCTTAGTCGTTAAGCGTCTGCCTTCCACTCAGGTCATGATCCCAGAGTCCTGGGATCGAGCCCCATATCAGGCTCCTTGCTCGGCAGGAGGCCTGCTTCTCCCGCTACCATTCCCTCTGCTTGTGTTCCCTCTCTTGCTGTGTTTCTCTCTGTCAAACAAATAAAAAAAGCAAATTAATTAATTAATTAATTAATTTAAAAAAAAAAGTCTGTCCTGGTAGCAACTCTGGGTTTCATGCTGCATATACTGCAAAAGATAACTGAAGCAGTGAGATCAGTCAGGGCACCAAATTATGGTAAAAGTGCTCTTGTTAAAACAAGCAAATGATAAGTGGTGCCTGGCTGGCTCATTGGTAGGGCACGTGACTCTTGATCTTAGGGTTGTGAGTTCAAGCCCCCAGTTAGGTGTGAGCCTACCTAAAAATAAATGAAATAAACAAGCCAATTGTCAAACTCATGGGAGTGAGTCTTTAGAAATGGAGCTTAACATTATTAAACATCTTGAAAACAAGTCAAGTTTCACCCAATAACAGTAATTGCAAGATAAAATATATTGAGCACTTAATCTTTGCAAAAACTTATTCCAAGCACATTATATGTACACACTCATTTCATTTTCACAGCAGACCTAAGTACTATAATAATTAACATTGTGATTACGAGTGTGGACTCTGAACGCACTCTGTCTGGGTTCCTTATTTGGAAAAAGGAATTAATAATAATACACACCTCATAGTTAATATCAATCATGATGTCAAAATTGAATGAACGGGATATAATAGACACTAATGCTTGTTAGCAGGATTCTTTTTTGTCCCAGCCTCGAGACAAGGAAGCCAAGGCCCCAAGATGTTATGTAATTGGCCTGAAGTGACACTGGTAATAAGTTAGCCATTATTTGAACCCAGCTGCTGTATAAGTGGTGGTAATTCAACTCAGTCCACAAATGTGAATGCCTTCCATAGATGTCACTGGGTGTCATTCCAGGATAGAAAGATAAATGATAACCCTGTCCTCATAAGGATGCTCTCTGGTAGGGTAATGAGTACTAAGATGAAGCTTCTATGATCATGTCCAAATAGAACCACAAGCAATGGTTCTGGGATTAAACAAAAGAAGAGGGTGTCGATTCAGACAAGAGAAGTTTCAAGATGCCTTCACTTAAGAAGGGGGCATTTGAACAGATCCAGAAGGAAGAACAGAATGTCCAAAGGTAACTTGAATTCTATTTTCTACCCCTTTTTCTAGGCTGATTCCAACAAAACCAGAATTGATGAGGCCAACCAACGTGCAACAAAGATGCTGGGGAGTGGTTAAATGCGCCCACCTGTGTTCTCTTCCAAACGCTGTTGGGCAAGATAGCACCTTCATGCTTTTCTCACCGTATTACCTAGTAGGTCTGCACACATACACACATCAGTCCACCCGCATTGTGAATGTTGTCTTGTGTCGTTCATCAGCTTCCCCAAACTATTATGTGTCTTTTGTTCTTTCTGAGTCTCTTTCTTTCCAAAGGTTGTATATAATAGTCATATGGTGGCTCCAACTCCTTACATAAGATGTCTTGGATTTCATTTTTCCTCTTCTCTCCTCAGTGGTGTTTGCTGAATGACAACAATTTAGGAATGCTCAATGTGCTGTTGATTCTTTCAATACACAGTATTGTTCTTGTAAAACTGTGACATTCCACAGAGCTACTGCCACTGTCCTTTCTCTGGGTGTCAGGCTCTGAAACTCTCAAAATTTGCTGTCCTTGGTTCCTCATGGCTGTCATCTGTCTTTATGATTTCATGATTAGACAATGTGGAATTACATTACAGGCATTGCACTAAAAGTGATGTGATTTATGCATTTATGCATGAGAACTAAATAGATTTTTAGATTCCTACTTAAACAAAATCTTTCCATGACAGTAGCATACTGATGAGAAAACACACACACACAACAACAACAGAAAAAAAACAAACAACAACAAAGCATGCTCAGTATTGAGACACTGTCAAGATTAAGTTCTACCAGCAAAACTGAAGTAGTGTCACTTTCTTTCTGTCAATATATAGACTTACTAATCATGATCATCCTTTTTTTAAAAAAAAAAGAATTTTAAAAAAAGATGGATTGGACACCCTCACCATTTAATCATTTCCAGCAAAGTAGACGTTTGGCTGAACTATGTCAAATGAATGTAATATAGGATTTGTTTGCTGCTTTTGAAGGCTATGTTTTGGAGAAAGCAATCTTGCTGTGAAACAGTGTGGAGATGTAAATTTTGTAAGGCTGACTCTTATTAATCACCATTTCCCCCTGTGGTTTGTTATCAGTACAATTCTCTGTTGCTTAATCTAGAGCTATGCACACCAAATTGCTGAGATATTTAGTAGCTGATAAAGAAATCTTAAAAAAAATAATATAAATGAATGAAATATAGATAAACTGTGAGATAAATATCATTACAGCATGTAATATTAAATTCCTCCTGTCTCTTCTGTCGATTTGTGAAGTGGTTGACATTTTGTAGCTAGTTTAAAATTATTAAAAATTATAGACCCCAGATGTCTGCTTCAGTTTCTTCATGGACTCTGTCTGATTTGCACTCACAAAGAGAACAGGAAGCCTGGCCCCTCCATCCCATTGCTCCTGAGAAGCCAGTTCTGTGTGGGGAAAAAACCAAAGATGTCCCTTCCAGACACAATTCCAATGGCACCTGCCATTGGCTTGATTCAGAAATATTTGTGTGTGGGTTCAGTGTTGGCTATGGGAGAAAATATAGTTTTCCAGATGGTAGAAGAGAACATCTATGGAAAAAAAAAATCTGTGGTACTCAGACTTGACCCTACATAGATTTAGGTATATCAGGTATCCATCAACTCTACCTTCCTCTCTCCAAAATCCAACCCCAAAGTGAACCCTCCACAACCACACCAGTGTTGCTCCCGCTTTTTTGACAGCTTTATTGATGTACCATACAATTCACCTATTTAAAGTATATAATTCAGTAATTTCTAGTATACTGGCAGAGTTGTGCAATCAAATTTTAGAATATTTCTAACGCCTCAAAAAGAAACCCCATACCCATTAGCAGTCACCAGCCATAGGCAACCCCTAATTTATGCCTGCTATAGATTTGTCTTCTTGAACATTTCATAAAAAATGGAATTATACAGTATGTGATGGATTTTTGTCTGGCTTCTTTTACTTAGCATAATGTTTTCAAGGTCCATCATGTTGTAACGTGTAACAGAGCTTCATTCCCTTTTATGGCAAAATAACATCCATGGTGTGGATACCATATTTTGTTTATCTGTTCATCCACTGATGGACATCTGGATGGTTTCCACTCTTTAGTTATCATGAATTATACTGCTGTGAACATTCATGAGCAAGTTTTTATGCAGACATGTTTTTCAATTCTTTTGACATCACCATTTTTACCATCACTGCCTCTGTCGCTACTGAAGCTGACACTTCCCCCGCCATCATCTCCACCAGCACCTCTACCAGCCCTACCAACACCTCCACCACTCCTGCCTTGATTACCGTGACCTTCCCCTCTCCACTTCCTCTGCCACCTCTCCTTCATCTTACCTAATATCTTCAGCATCTCCATCTTTATCACTACCGTCTTCCCAGTCACCAGCATCGCCTCCATCACCTGCCACCACCACCAATGCCCTCACCTCCACCTTCTCCGCCACCTTCACCATCACCACCGCCATCTCCCTCACCCCAATCTCCTCCTCCGCCTCCCTCGTCTACCCCATAATAGTGATACAGATGAATTTGTCCTGGTTGCCTTGATTAGCCACCAGATAATTTCACCCCCGAAAGCAGTTCTGGGGTTTTGCTAGAAAAGTCAAGGAGTGGAAACATTGAAGACAAACTTGTCATTCTCAATAAATGTTTGCAGTTCTTCGCTCTCTTCCCAAGCCTCAGAATAAGTTCTAGACATACCCAGATGCTCAGAGAAGTTATTCTGAGGAACGACTATAATAATACATTTCTTGTTGAAAGTTAAAGTAGTGGGCTGCTAGAAGATGGAGAAAGTAGAAAATATTCTACATATGTCAAAGCTGCTAAGGGATCAATGGATGAGTCATATTAGAAAATTCTGTCCCAAATTTCTTCTCCTCTCAGTCAGGTGTGTTTCCACATTGTATGAGTAATTAAAACCCCATACTGGATACATGAAAATGGAGATATAAGCATTGTGCTTTAAGGCCCATCACATGATTCATTCTGAAACCCATTTCCTTGGATGATTGAGTTTGTCTAGCCTCAACTCTTATGCAGTCAGTTCCTTTTGACTAAAAGAGGACATACTCCCTGGGAATGAATCGGCTCTGGGTAGGAACCAACTCAGGAAGTGCATTAGAAATATAACGATTGGGGAAAGGCTAAATCTTCTGTCCCCCTCATCCATGGTCCTTCTGCAAACAACCAAAAGGTGAAAGGTGATCCCAAGTCCTAGGAGCAGTGTCCTTTCCTCTTGCCTGCCTCTCCATTTCTAGTTTTAGTTTTCCTTCTTTCACATCCTCCCCCAGCATCTCCTTTGACCAACTTTACTGATCTTTGTGTCACTGATTGGCCAGCCAATTGATGACTGCACTTGAAATTTAGAGAAAAGGAAGAAGATTCATACTTGGTGATCATCTACTACATGTCAGGTACTGTGTTAAGTGCCTTATTTATGTTGATTCAATTAAACTCTCCTAAAAAATGTTACAAAGTGGGGATTATTAGCCCATTGTGTGAAAGAAGAAATTAATAGTTTATTTGAACAAGACCTCTCAGCTAATAAGTGATATAGGTGTGACTCAAACCAGATGTGTACTTCCAAAGCTATAGGGAAGCCTGGAAGAGAAATCCAGGATTGTGCCTCTCTCAGTTCAACTAGCCAGGAAGCTCCAGGAGTTATTTGGCTTCACAAAGAGCAGCAAAGACAAATATACTGGATTTCTTAGCCAAAAGTTGTAGTGAACACCTTTGATTCATTCCTTCATCCATTCATGAAATATTTATTGAGCTTCCATGCCAGGCCCTGTTATGAGTATTGGGAGTACACGGGGTGGGAGGGGGTGCGGGCGAGCGGGCAGGGAAGAGGCAGCAGAGGGAACAGGGAAAATTCTCAAGCATTCATTGAATTTATATTCAAGCTGAGGGAGATAGATAAACCAACAAATCAAGGATGAAGTGTATCAGATGGTACGTGTCACACAGAAATGTAAGCAGTGAAGGGGAAAAAGAGTGCAGAAGGTGGACAGGGTGTTATTTTAAGATAGAATGATTGGGGAAGACCTCACAGATAAGTGAAGTTTAAGTAGAGAATTCTTCAAGGTTTGGAGTAACCAGAGTGATATATCAGTCCAGAGAAAACTCATTGGAGAAGCAGGGGTTGGGAGTGAGAAAACAAACATACAAACTATATCTTGTCATTTAATAATCCTGGAGTTCCTGCTCTGCAACTCAGTCAACACCAGTTTTAGCCATTTCCCACACTGTCTGGAAGAAACTTGCAAAATCCTTGGCTCAGAGAGGAAGGACGCAATCCAGAGGATGGAGCAAACAAAGAACAAGGAATGAAGATCAAGTTAAATTCTTAGGAGAAGAGAAAGTGTTGACTTCAAGGTCCAAGATCTAGGAATTCTTGCTCTTGGTTCTCTTGGTACAATAATTGACATACTAGTTTACCTTCAAGCAAGTTATCATATATCTCAAGTTGTCCATCTAGGATTTGGAGACTCAAATCCATCTCCTACAATGTAGGAGACTTTGGGAAACAAGGAAACTAAAGAAAAGTAAACCATTAAGAAGTCAGTTAACCACAATGCCGATAGCTACTTCCAGGATAAGTTGCCAAGGTATCTAACTATTAGATAGATTAGTTAGATAGCTCCAGGTATCTAACTATCTATTATAGATAGATTAGTTAGATAGCTCCAGGTATCTAACTATTCCAGAGTCCCAATCCCAGATGGGGAGCCACCAGCTGATATTTCCCACCCAAACTCACCATCTCACCATCCTTAGCTCCTCCAGCCTCCTGCCATAACACAGCTTCAAGACCATTCTGTTCAAGGGGCTTCCTGCCTTAAGTTCATGATCCTCCCTCCACAAGCAACTCAGAAAAATGTGGCCCATCATCCTTCTACTAGACACTGCTAATGCCCTGCCCATATCCTCCTGAGCACTTACCAGTACTCACGAAAGGTTGTTTGCAGTGAAGAACAGTGCAAATTCTCTGTCTTGGGACAGAGAACACCAGAACTGCTAAAAGTTTTAATGCCCTGGGAAGCAGTCCTTAACTAAGGGTGGATGGGGATTGGTGAGTAGATAGATATCCCGTTTCCTCGGCCCCAGGTTGGGGCAGCCCTGAGCTGTGTGTGCTACCTTCTCTGCCAGAGTTCCCCAGCAGGATCATTCTCCAGTTTTTCATGCAATACCTTGCCTGGTACTTATCACCATATATTGGCTCTCTTTTCTTCTCTCTTTCCCACCTCACTATTTGTATTTCCTGGAATCTCTTCTCAAATAAACCACTTCCCCTGAAATCCTTGTCTCAGGGTCTGATTCTAGGGAAGCACTACCTCAGACAATACATTCTCATGAGATACATGCCAGCTTCTGAGCATCTCCCTCGAGACGCTGCTGTAGAGAAATGTGATCTAAATTTTTCACCACTTAAGTTCAACAAGTCTTTCTGATGTCTATCCAAAGGTCATTAAAGTCAAGAGCATTAATACTGCTTTTGCCATTGCTCACGTCCAAAATAGGAATTATTCCCAAATGAGCTATATACTCTACAGTTCTACTCCTAATATTAAGCATTGTTTTCACGGCTGCCAATACTATTAATGATAAGGCAAACTAGACAAAGGATCCAAGGAATATGGTGAAGGCTGTGAACCCTCTGTAAGAGTTTTCTACTGCTTTGTAATCAACTGCCCCCAAAACATGGTAACTTAAAACAAGAAATATTTACTTAGCTCACAGTTCTGCAGTTTGGTATTTTGAGTTAGGGTTTGGCTGGGAGTTCTTCTGGTCTTGGCTGGGTTCCTCACATGACTATGGTCAACTACAGGTCAACCAGGCAGCTTAACCTCTGGGAGTTGGCAGAGCTTCAGTTGGGGAGAGCTTCAAAGTCATCGTGCGAAGAGAAGGGTGAATAATATGGCTATCTTCACAGTCAACCTACCGCTAGGTTGTTGAGGCCTGTGGAGTTCTACTTCTTGCCTCCGTGTCTTTAGAATCTCATGGAAATGGGGCCCCTGAGTGGGGCTGTTGGTTAAGCATCAGACTCTTGGTTTCCTCTCAAATCGTGATCTCAGGGTCATGAGATCAAGCACCACATCAGCCTCTGAACTCAGTGCAGTCTGCTAGAGATTCTCTCTGCCCCTCCTGCTCATTTGCTCTCTTTTCCTCTCTCTCTCCAAAATAAATAAATAAATCTTAAAAAAAAAAATCTCATGAAAATGAAAGGTTAGGGTGAGCCCTCCATGTGTCTTAGAATGGACTCATGCTAATAGTCTTCCCTTTTCGTAATATTCAAAAGGAAAAGTGTAGGGCTCAGAGGGGCTAGGAACCCAAGGGAGGATTTGAGAACCATGAACAGAATGATTGTAGGACTGAGGATTGCTGACAGGATGTGGCGCCTGTGGGTGATAAGACTGACCTTAATCCTGAAATAGAGAAACTAATCCCTCCTATTCACAGCAGTAGGGTTTCAGCCCCGTCATTAACCCCTAAACAACAGAATTTGAAAAAAAAAATTTCAAATGTTCAAAATAGAACTGGATCCTCAAGCAGCACTTGACAAATACCCTCATTCTAGAAGCTTCGGTGGCTTTTCCTTGCCATCTTCTATTTGTTGCTACTTTGTGGGAATTTACACTGATATTTTTGGGGGAGAGGGCTTTCTTTTATTTTCCTTTCCTCCCAATCTTTTCTGTACAAAAATACACTGTTCTCCTTGCTAAGAGGATAAAAAAGACTGATTACTCAGGGATGAAAAAGAAATTATGTGTGTCAGAGACAGCTTAAGTATACACAAGATGTATCCTGGGTGTCTGGGGGAGTGGGGGTGTGGGAGGTGACTGCTGTCTTCCGAGGCACTGTCTTACTTCTTTAAAGGAACTGTGACAACCGCCAGTTTAGGAAAGATGAGGCAAGTGCTAATGGTGTGTGTTTTTAAACTTTCAGAGGCTATGCCGATAGAAAGCCCTAGAGACTTAAACCCATATTCTCATCTGTTATTAAAGGCAAAACTCCAATCTAGGCCAAGTAGATTCTCTAAGGGGCTAGAGCTTTCATACCTCCCCACTAAAAATCCACTTTGTTTTCCACACCTATTGATTTGACTATGACAATGGCCCATTTCAATTTCTGCCTGCTGAACTTTCGTGTATGCACCTGAAATGCAAATAATGCGTTCAGCTCTAAGAGTAACGAGCAGTTCTTCAGTCAAGATATCTCTACTAATTGTCTCAACATAACTTTATTCCAGAACACTCATTTCAAACAAAGAAGAGTCACTGGAGTGCCTTGGAATGCTTTTCTCCTCTCCCAGAGGGGTGAATCTGGAAGTGTTACCAGCGGGGGCCTCAGAAAACAAAGCCTGAGACAGAGGAGGAAGTCAAAGTAGTTAATCTGGAAGTGTGATTTCAGGGAGCAGGAAGGAGTGGCAGGAGAGGGAAATGCTGAAGGAGGGAGAGCTAATGCAAGAATGCATGATAGAGTTAGCCAACACTATAAGGCACCTGGGTGTTTAATTCCCATGAAGCAACTGAGAAATCTTGAGAAATGCACATCAGGACCATTTTCCTGGGACAAGGGGAGATTTACCCAGCCACTTCCATCTCCCTTTGGTCAAACGCAGTCATGGGACAGTGCCTTAACTGCCCTATAATTCTGGGCTGTGCACGCATATGTCAAGGCGTTCTTGTCAAGGAAAAAGAAGTAGTTCTAAAGCAGAAGTGATAGTTGGGGCTGAGGTAGGCACCCTCAGTTCATACTTGTATGAGGTTGGTTGAAGTCTGCATACAACTGGTTGCCACTGCTATAGCTGGAATAAGAGACAGGGACAAGAGAATCTGAAAGTATGTTTAAGAAATGTCTTACATGCACTGCATACGGTTGTACAGGTTGCATACTGCTCAATCCTCGGGGGCATCATGCACATTGTAACAACAGCTCCACATTTCCCTGCTCCATATAAAGGGTTTCAACTGAGATTTTGTTTGAAAGAGCTTCCAGTGATAAAAATGAAAATGCAAAAACAAAACAAAAAATAAATAAATAAATAAAACCTTTAAAAGCCACTGTTCTAGAACCACTTGGAGGACAAATAGAAAAGGCAAACTGTACAATAGACGGCACAAATAAAGTTCTAAATATTGGTGGTGGAACCAAGGTTTCAGATGAAAGCAGAAAAGTAATAAGGAAGCCTTGGTTTTGTTTTTTGTTGTTGTCATTTTAAATCCTAAAGACCCAGAGGCAGAGGGACAGAAAGTTCAGCATGAGGAGGAAGAAAAGGAAAAAGGGACACCAAAGAGAAGATAGGGTTGAGCAATTCGGGCAAAGCTGTAACAGAAGAAAATGGGGGCGGGACTGACGTAACTAGTTAAAAGGGAACAAGAAAGAAATATAAAAGGAAACTTTTAAATAGAAATAGTGACTGAAAAGACTGGAGGACATGGGCGAGCCACTTGCAGGCTACTTCTCTTTCATCTACTCGAAATCCCCCCACCTGGGTTCCTTGGCCCTCCTCTCTTCTCTTAGGGCCGGCATCAAGGTGACCTTGATTACAAGTTTCTCCGGCCTGAAGCTATTCTTTCAAGCTGTTCTCATCTTCAGTCTCAACCCATCCAACATTTCTCCAAACTCATTCTCCGAACAAAATATTTCACGCCTCTCTTCTCTCATGATCTTACACCTCTCCCTGTGTCCTTCAAACTCATCTAAACTTCTAGTTCCTTCTTCTAAGCTATCTAGCGATAACTCCAGCTTCCGAGATTGGCAAGAGCCCCAGGGCATGATGCTTTCCATTCTCGTGTTGGCAGCTTCCATTTTCTGCCCTTCAACCTTGGATACAAAGCCCAAACTCTGGGCCGATGTAGCTCTCTGCCTGATTACACCCGTGCCTGGGATTCTTGGGAATACAGGTTCAAAAAAAAAAATCACACAATTACCTGGACTGACGCCAATAAAAATGTATGGTCCCTCTGGAACTCTCATGGCCAGCAGGTGGCAGTGTAAATGGGTACTATTACTCTGTAAAACCATTTGACAGCATCTACAAAGCTCAATGTGTACAGACACTACGATTTAGCAATTCCATTCCTAAGTATCTACCTAACAGAAACATGTACTTTTGTACACATACATACTAGGATGTTCATAGTGGAAATATTCATAATAGCCCCAAACTGAAATTTACCTAAATGCCCATTAACAATAGAATGGAGAGATCCATCATGGTTGTTTACACGTGTAGTGCCTACAGCAACAAGAATGAGGAAACCACAACTACGTGCCGAAGTGACATGTGTAAACCTTACCAATTCGATGCAGAATGAAAGAAGTTAAATATGAAGACCCTATTATCTGATTCCACGTACATAAAACTTAAGGACAGGATAATTTAATCCATAGTGTTGGAATTCAGGATAGTGGTTACCCTTGGGGTTAAGGGTTAGTGAGCTAACCAGAACACGAGGGAAGTTTCTGGGGCATTGGAAATGTCCTGTTTCTTGACATGGGTACTGATTATACATGAGTGCGTTTAGTTTGCAAAAATTCACTGAACTATGTAATAGGTTATGTGTGCACGTTACGGGATATATGTTGTACCACAATAAGAAGTTTGAAATGGTTTTAAAAACAACAAGCTGTAGTCCCCAACTTCATCTGGCTCTCCCTTCCGCTGCTGGGTCTTTCCGATATAAAGGAGGCCCTCCTGCACCACCATTTTATCTCCTTCTCTCTTAGTATGATTTTACCTTATATCTTAAGGGAAAATGTGCAGTTGTCAGTGGGAGCACAGTTTGCACAATTCCATCCTAATGTGAAAAATGTTTCCTGGAGTAGTGCGGCTTGGCAGTCTGTAATTATCAGGCTCAAATTATTTGTTGTCCCTCTCCTCCTCTGGTGTACTGTCTTCCCACATCAGTCAGGCTCCTAGAGGGACTATTAATAATAGGGATTATTTATGAAGGTGTGGGCAGGTTTAGGGAAATGGGGAGGGAGAGTGCAGCCCCCTGGGACTAGCATCAGTGAGCCCCCCCAGACCCCATAGTTCCAAAGACATGAGGGAAGGGATCAGTTCCCTGAATCTAGAAAGGGTAGCTGGATTACACGGACAAGACTGCCTGGCTGAAGATAGCGCTAACTTATGGCAACATGGTAGAAGGAAAGGAGATAAAACATCACAGTTTCCCTCCCCTCCCAGCTTCTGATCCCTGGACTTTCTGATGCTTCCCAGTGCTGAACCCCACCAGGAGCCGGGGGAATGGAGGAGGTGAGGTTCACACAAGATGCGAGGCAGCTCTTTCTGCCCAAGGGTCCTGTCCTTGTGCTTTAATAAAAACCCGTTTTGGTACCCCACCCCCACCAACGAAACACAAATTGGCCTGCCAGAAGCAGATAGGGCGGTGAAGGGAAGGGCGTTGGTTTGGAGCGGTGAATGCTGACATCATCCTCCTTCCCTCAGGCATCTCCCTCTGGCCACTCTGACTACCGGGGCCCTTGGTGATGCAGAGGACAGTCTCGTTAACAGCCCAGCAGACGAAAGGGAGGGGAAATGGGTTCACGGGGAAGAGTCACAAGGCTGGAATTAGAATTAAAAAACAAGGAGGGGGGCCTGGGTGGCTCAGTCAGTTAAATCTGCCTTCAGCGCAGGTCACGATCTCAGGGTCCTGGGATCAAGTCTCCTGCCTGCTCAGTGGGAAGTCTGCTTCTCCCTCTCCCTCTGTCCCACCACCCCACTTGCACACACGCTCTCTCGCTCTGGCTCAAATCAATAAATAAAGCTTTAAAAAAAAAAAAGTCAAGGAGCATACAGGACTCCTCTCTTCCTCCTGTTTATGAGCCCCATGGAAATTCCACTTCTGTCTCTTTATATCCTCTTGTTAACTCACTCACTGCCTTTTTTTTTTTTTTTAAGATTTATTTATTTATTTTAGAGATAGAGTAAGCATGAGAGAGAGGTGGGGAAGGGTCAGTGGGAGAGGGAGACAAGCAGACTCCCCACAGAGCGGGATTCGACCTCACGACCCTAAGATCATGACCTGAGCCAAAACCAAGTCCTTAACGGACTGAGCCACCCAAGTGCCCCTAGCTCACTGCTTTTGTTCTCTCGTAATATTGCTACCGTATTTTCTCCATTCCCTCTACCCACCTCCATCTCCCAGCTTCGGCTCTAATTGCTTACTTGTTCACACTGGAGATATTTTTTTAGTCAATAGCTCCTCCCCCATGTTCACAACAGCAACATCATTGGTTGCTGACCAGACTGTGTTTGGATTGGCTGGGCTCAGTCACGTGCTGCTGATTCAATTAGCTATTGTTGGAGAGCAAGGTCATGTGATGCAAAACATGGCCCCCTAAGCAGCTAAGGAGAGGGAGTGCAGTGGGTGAGTACCTGTTGATACCTATGTATTTGTCTTAAAATTTTAGTGTAAATAATTTTCTTTTTAATAGATTGTCCCCCAAACAGAGCCTGAGATATGGACTTAGTAGTTTATTTGAGAGGTGATCCCAGGGAGCCCAAGTGAGGGATCTAAGAACGGCCCATATGAGGATGTTTTGTCAATAGCACCATTCCTGGTAATTGAGCTCAATTCCATGTGACCTGTGAGTTGTTTACAGATTGAATCCCTCTCAGAATCATCCACTCTAAAGAGGAGGGGCAGGCATTTCGCCCTGCAGATTTATTGAATTATAATTAACATATAACACTGTTACACTGTGTACAGTGTACAAGGGGATGATTTGCTACATATTTATATTGCAAAATGATCACCATAATAAGGTTAGTTAACATTATCCCCTCAATGGCGGGGTTTTTTTAAAGATTTTATTTATTTGACAGATATCACAAGTGGGGGGGCACGTGAGGGGGGGCAGCAGGCTCCCCACTGAGCAGAGAGCCTGATGCGGGGCTGGATCCCAGGACCCTGCGACCATGACCTGACAGCAGAGGCTTTAACCCACTGAGCCACTCAGGTGCCCCCATAATGACGGTTTTTATGTGTGTGGTAATGTTACCAGAGAACCGGCTCCGAACTCAGGCTCTGCTGCTCGCTGCTTAAAAATCAGTACTCGAGGAACACCTGGGTGGCTCAATTGGTTGAGCAGCTGCCTTTGGCTCAGGTCATGATCCCAGAGTCCTGGGATCGAGCCCCACATCGGGCTCCTTGCTCAGCAGGGAGGAGCCTGCTTCTCCCTCTGCCTGCCACTCTGCCTGCTTGAGCGCGCTCTCTCTCTCTCTCTGACAAATAAATAAAATCTGTAAAAAAGAAAATCAGTACTCAAGAGACTAGTGAGGGTGGGAAAGGAGAGGTTGCATGATTCATGAAGGTGGCCACCTGGAAGACGGTGGACCAACATCTCAAAAGACCAAGGGTTTTAAAGGGGAAGGCACAGGAAAAGAGAGGGGAGCTACGTGCAGGAGAAACAGGTGCCCAGGCAGTTAGTTATATATTGATTGGAACCTGAACAGACTTGCTGGGGCAGCCGTTTCCAAATGTGGTCAGGCCTTATTTTCTGGGAAGGCTGGTTCTTCACTCCTCTAGGCTTCAAGGAAAGAAGCTTCGAGGGAAGAAGGTCAGTTCTGCTATAGATCAAGCGATTTTGGTGTTAGTGACTCAACACAAGGAGTCCATCGCTTAAACCAAGTTAACCCTTAAGACTGGTTGGAGTGCTGTTACAGTAAGAAAATTTAAGATTTACTTTCAAATATACGGAATCATTAACTATAGGCAATTGTTAACTATAGGTTCTGCAGAATGTTAGATCCGTAGAACTTACTCATTTTATAATTGGAAATTTGTACCCTTGACCAAATCTCCCCATTTCCCCCACTCCCTGGCAACCATCATTCTACTCCCTGTTACTCTGAGTTTGGCTTTTTTAAGATTCTACATATAAATGAGATCATACGGTATTTATTTTCCTCTGTCTGATTTATTTAATTTAACATAATGTTCCCAAGCTACTTGCCTGTTGTCACAAATATCCTTCTTTTTTTTTTAATGGCTGAATAATATTTCATTTCATATATATACCACATTTTCTTTATCCATTCATCTGTCAGTGGACATTTAGGTTATTTCCATATCTTGACTGTTGTCAGTAAATGCGAGATGGAAGCACTTATTCACTAGCTTGCATCCCCATGGGTGGGTGATTATTAATTCTCCCTTCCCCCATACTTCCAAGCATACATGTATGGGGCTGAGCCAGCTCTCACTAGTGCCCATGGTATTGGAAGAGCGCTGGACAGAAAGGAAAATTCAGAGTACATACCAGAGGCAAGATGCTGTCTGCTCCAAGTGAGGCAAAGCCTGCACAGAACTCTCTCCCTATCCATGGCTGAAGTTAGAGGTGTGGTCAAGAGACCATGGATGGTTCTTCTACCGGGCAGTAGTTAATACCCACTGTTGTCTGCATGTCCTTGCGTACTTTTGGCAATACATCTCTCATCCCTCTTGACCTTTGATCCACTCCTTGCTCAGATCAGCATGAAACTCATCATAGTTTCTGGGTACAAAACAAACATTCAAAACACTTTTCAGGGACGCCTGGGTGGCTCAGTTGGTTAAGCAGCTGCCTTCAGCTCAGGTCATGATCCTAAGGTCCTGGGATCGAGGCCCGCATCGGGCTCCTTGCTCAGCAGGGAGCCTGCTTCACCCTCTGCTTCTCCCTGCCTCTCTTCCTGCTTGTGTTCGCTCTCTCTCTCTGACAAATAAGTAAATAAAATCTTATAAAATAAAATAAAAAAAACACTTTTCAGTCCTCCATGCTCCTTCCTCCCCGTGATATGTGATACTGTTAACCTCCAACTTCAAAACCCTTTGTTTTATGTGAAACCACTTCCCTCTGTGTCTTCTCTCACTCTCTGGCTTCTCTTTCTCAGTCTCCTTTGATTTCTCTTCCTCTGCCCATCATTTAGGTGTTGGGTGTTTCCCTAAGGTATTAAATTCGGTTCGCTTCTCATTCCACGTAAACCCAACCTTGCCAGTAATAGCTTCAGTCTTTGCCTCCCTGTGGTTGATTCTCCAGAATCTATACCTGCTGCAGGCTCCTCTTCCGAGGCCCAGAACTGCTCTTCTCCTGCCTACTAAACACCTCCTTTCAGCTCACCCACAGGCATTTCAAACACATCATGACCCACATGGAAATGCTTGCCACCGCCCCCTTCCAAACTTTTCTGCCTTGGAGCTGAAGCCAAGTACCACCCCCTCACTATGTCGGTTGCCAAGCCTTGTCTGAACCTCCTCCTAATATTTCCCTCCTCTGCCCCCATCTTTCCCATGGCCATATCTGGAGGAGCACAGATTCAAGAATAGCCACCCCAGTTCCTTCCTGGGTCCACACAAATCCCAGGGTGGGCTTAATAAACCATAAAGCCTCTTTAGTCCTTTAGTTACCTTTAGGACAAAGAGCAAACTCTTCACCAGGACAATGAAGAGATTCATGATCCAGTGGCTGCCAACAGGACCCATCCATTACAACTGCTTGCTAGCTTACTAAGACCTTGCACTTACCTGAAAAGGATGTGCTGCCCACACCCCAGCCTTAGTCTTCCAGCCCCCGCTGGCACTCATCCTTAGGACTTCATTCAGGCACATCAGAAGTCTTTAGCTTCCTGATCTCCCTGATATGGATGTAGGCCCGCCCCTCTCTTGTCAGAGCCGCCCCTCTCTTGTCAGAGCACGCTATTCAGTCTTCGGTCTTCGAATATGATATGTATCATATTACATTACAAAGTCTGCCTTTCTGTTTGTCTTTTCCACTACACTGTAAACTTGAATCGGTTACTACTGCTGTGTAACAACCAGTCGCACAAGCTCAGAGGCATACAACAATAAATATTAATGTCTCGCGTTTCTGCAGGGTTCAAAATATCTGAGCCCAGTGGTTCTCCTGGTCTCTGCTGGGCTCACTCATTTGTGGTCAGGTGGGGTTCTCTGTTGGTGCTGGACTTAGCTTTTTCTAGGATAGCTCTCTCCATCTATCTCTCAGCCTTGAAAGCAAGGATTTTGTCTCATTTATCATGGCACCTGCGTCGAATTGTTGACTCAAAGAGCACAATGAGATAACTAGTTAATATTGCATCTATTAAACAGAAAGTATGAGGTCGAAGCCAATGGTATCCTCTACTCTTCCCAAATCCTCCCACCTGTCTGGACCTAAGATAAGATAGTACAGTTACAGTGTCTTCTCACATAGCCTCATAAGTATTATTTTATATTATATATATGTAATATATATTATACATATATATTGTAATATATATGTAATATATATTATACATATATATTGTAATATATATTATACAATATATGTAATATATATTATTATATACTGTTATTTTTTCACTATTCTAATGATTATAATGTAAGACTTCTATGTTTCTTGCAACCTCCCAGCAAAACATTCAAATACCAGGTGGTAACAATGATTTGTTTGCATTCTCTGGAGCTATTCGAAGGAAAGGCATGCCAGTGGTTTAAAATATATCTGCAGATTCTTGGACACTTCCTCCAACAGGTGAAGCTTAATTCTCTTCCTCTTAAATGTAGGCACAGTGACTCACTTCTAAGGAATAGTATAAGGCAGAAAGGATAGTGTGTAACTTTTGAGACTAGGTAATCAAAGGCCTTGTGGCTTCTTCCTTTCTTTCTCTGGGATCACTTGCCCCAGGAGAAGTCAGCTCCACTATCATAAAGGTGCTCAAGCAACCCTTTAGAAAGGTCTATGTGACAAGGAACTGAGGTCTCCAGCCGGCTGGCGTAGGAATAAGGCTTTCTGGAAGCAGCTACTCCAGGCCCTTTGAAGATTGTAGGAGCCTCAACCAACATTTTGACTGCAACTTCATGAAACACCCTGAGGCAGAATATGCTGCTGTTTTATTCTGATTCTCAGAAACTTTGTGAATTAACACATGCTTGTTGTGTTAAGCATCTAAATTTTGGGGTATTTTGTTAGGCAGCAATAAATAACTAATTCAGCCACTTTTTGAATAAATTATTAAAACCTCCCCCAGAGCACAAGTTCCATAGTTACAACATTATAGTAGCTTCTCAACAGCATAAAGGAGAGAGAATAAAACCACACACACACACACACACACACACACACACTTGGGAGTCCCCCTACCTGATGTTTAAAAAAAAAAAAAAGACAAAATCATTATCTACCTTCCTTGGAGGCCAATAGAAAAAAAACTGTCAGGTTTTAGCAGACACTGTGAAATTGGACTGTAAATGTTGTCCAGAAGTCTGAGTTGCAAAGCAAATTTATAGACGGAGGATTCAAAAGACTCTTAACATCGTCCCCTTGACTGAAGTCCGGTCACTGATTTACTCCCTGCCCCCCCCAGCTTGGCCCTGGGGAATAAAACACTGCAGGCCAGCTCCCGTTCCAGCCCGAAGGCGATAATGAGGGAAATCATGCGACTCCTCAAAATAATGACAAAGGGGAGCAGTGTCTGAGGTTGTGAGTCACGGCTGATTGGGAGCCAGGAGAGTGAGAGCAGAGAAAGGAGAACATAGGAAGAGCCAAGCAAAAAATAAGCACGAGCTCCGCAGATGCAGAGCCAAAGGGAGCACCCAGGCCTGAGGCCTCAGAAAACTTTGGGGCGGGGTGGGGGTGGGGGACTCCCGGGGGGCTGCAGAGACAGGGGTTCACAGGGCAGAAGCCTGTCCGTGGAGCCACCACCTACCCACGACAAGCGAGATTTGGCCAGTGATGTGAGACCTTGGGGACCCCTGAGTCTCTCCCTTCAGCCATTGAAGGGCACCATGCACCCCCTCTTCCTGTCAAGAAACAAATACCAAAAACAAAAAGCCACTTTGCCCTCAGCGCTGTGCCAGGTCTAGGTCTTTATTCATAAAAATGAATAAGGCCTGAGGGATTTAGCATTTCACAGGGAGATTGACCAAGAAAGGTCATATGAAAGAACGAGGCAAAAGCAATGAGAGAGGATTGTTCAGGGAACTGTAGGAGACGGAGGCAGGGTGTCTACTCAGACCAGAGCCTGGAGCTGGTAGGAGGAAAGATATAGGAGGCTGCCCCGGGAGGTGGCCCGTGAGCTGCAGAAATAGACCATCATTGTGATGAAGTATGTGTTGTGGGAGAGAGTAAGGCGCCCAGGTAATTCCAGAAACGGGTATTATCATAATTGTACTTGTTTTCTAGGGCCACTATCACAAATTATCACAACTGGGTGGCTTAAAATAACAGAGTTTTATTCTCTCACTGCTCTGGGGGTTAGAAGTCTGAAATCAAGGTGGTGACAAAGCCATTCTCCCTGTGGAGACTCAAGGGGAGAATCTTTTCTTGCCTCTTCCAGCTTGTAGGGGGCTGCCGGCATGCTTTGGTGTGGCCACATCACTATGGTCTCTGCCTCTGTCTTCCTGTCACCTACTCTCCTGTCAAATTTTCCTCTGCCTCTGTCTTATAAGGCACTTGTGATGACGTTTAAGGCCCATTTAGATAGTCTAGAGTAATCTCTCCTCAAGATTCTTAATCTAGAGTAATCTCTCCTCAAGATTTCTTAAAAAATCTGCAAAGATTTTTCCATATAAAGTAAGATTTTTTTTCAAAGATTTTATTTATTTATTTGAGAGAGAGAGAGGGAGAGCATGAGAGAGAGAGGGAGAGATTGAGCGCGGAGGAGAGAGAGAAGCAGACTCCCCGCCTTGCAGGGAGCCCGACACAGGACTCGATCCCAGGACCACCAGACCTTGACCTGAGGCAAAGGCAGATGCTTAACCAACTGAGTCACCCAGGCGCCCCCTCCATATAAAGTAAGATCAATAGTCTCCAGGGATTAGTGAAAGACCCCTGCCACAAGATAGGGACAGCGGGCGGCTATGGGGGGGAGCCCATGGTAAACTTCCTATTGACTGATAACCGCTTATTTGCCTTTCTGTAACTGCCTTGCTGCAACGCATCCCACTC
>CM053610.1:28749729-28784860 GCA_028646535.1 Procyon lotor
GTCAGATAGGCAGTTACCAGAGCATGAAGGACCCTATAGACCGGAACAGGGAGTTTAGATTTTACTCTGAGGGCAATAGGGCACCCGTTTAAGATTTCCTGTAAGAGGGCGGAAACAGACTGGCTTTACTGGGGGCTCCCTGGGCTACTGTACGAAGCAGGTAGAAGAGGACTAGCTTAAAGGCAGGCCATTCCCTTACATACCAGCTGAATTCCATGTGTGCAGCCCAGAGGGAGAGCACGCCCGAGCTCTCTCTGCAGCCACGAGGTCAGATTTCAGTATCAGCTGACATCACTGTGGGCTCCGAGACAGAAGTTTAGGTTCTTCCAGTGAGGGCCCTGACCTTACAAACACCTAGTGCCTAGAATGTGTGGGCAATGCATGCTTGTTAAATAAAATAAGAAAAGTGGATTTTTACAAAGATTATGGGCATCCGTGTGGAAATGGGGGAAAGGCAGGGGTTCTGTGAACCACCATAGAAGGACCCCTTGGCCTGCAAGGGCCTACTGAACATGCCAGTGCTGATGGGGGGCCTTGCACATGGGAGATGTTGCCACAGCGCCCCAGGCAACTCACTGGCAATGACTAATATTGGGATACAAAGGCCAGCCCCCTATGGTGAGACAGTTCTTGGTGCCTTGGAGTCCAGTGCCCTGTGGAGTCTGGTGAGGCTGGAGATGAGACCACATCCTTGTTCGGCCCTGCCCTGCCTGCCTCACCCAGTCACAGGGTCGTCCCCAGAGTTCTCCCTAAATAACTCACGTGCGCAAGAACCCTCATCTCGGGCTGTGCTCTAGGGAACCCAGCCTAACACAGCCTCCCTTTCTGATGCTAGAGCTCTTAGGATTGTCTTAGCTAAGCAGGGGGCCAGCAAGCAGAGGTTCAAACCAGTCATCCATGAGTTCTTGGAGGAAGCCAATTCAGCACACAAACTAAAATGAGGGAAGAAGGCTTATCAGAAGAATGGCTGTTTAATAAGTATATGCCTAAATCCAGTGGTCTGCGCGGAGTGTTTTGTACACCCAGAACTGGTTTCTAATTAAAGACTATTCCTTTGTCACTTATCTCACTTTTCACAGCACTGAAAATTTATGTTTTTGTGACACATATTTTGTTTTCACCAACTGAATTCTTAAATCTTCACGGACGAGGCCCCACATTATGGGGTTTTTTCACCATAATGCCTGTCACCATAGCTGGCATTCAGTAGGGGCTTAATAAAAACTTAAAGTTCACATTCTCCAGAGTTTGCAAGGGCTTTAATGTTTATGGAGCACTTCGCATACCCACAGTGTGCTCCGTGGACTGGTGATGCATCAGCGTCATCTAACAATTTGTTAGAAATGCAGAATTTCAGCCTCAGCCCAGATCTGCTGAGTGAGAATCTCTGGGGTAGGGCCCAGAAATCTGTTTTGATGAGATCTCTGGGTGATTTTATGGGCACTAACATTTGAAAAACCATTAACGTATGTCATCTCATTCAACTTATCTGAAGAGCGATTCACGAGAGGGAGGATGGTCGACAGAAAGCCATAGACAAAGAAGTGAAACATCAACAGGAACTGAGCCCCCACAGAAATGCCTCCATTCGTGCATGTGTCTTGCAAGTACTAGGTCAGGCCCATACTACCCCATCCCACCACTGGGACTCAACCACCAGGTCCAACCCTGGCTGGCTTGGGCCAAGGATTTCCCTCCCTCAGCCTTTGTTTCATCCCTAGAATGGAAACAGTCTTAGCTCTAGCTCATATTGACTAAATAAATTATGGTACATTCATACAAAGGAATACTCTGAACACTTAATGAGGTAGGCTTGTATCTGCTGTTATAAAAAGGTCTTTAAGTTTTGTCTTTAACGCAGGATTCTAAAGAGTAAATTGCATAGATGTGTGTGTCAGGTTAAAAATAAAGGCCTCATTACATATATGTGTACATTATACGTACACATAGATTGCAAGCATGTGTTTCACATATGCATTTGTATGTCTGTGAACTTAGAGATAAAGGACCTGTTAACATATATGCACTCATTACATATATATGTGTAATGTATGAGTTTCCCATAGGAAACAAATATGTGTATATATATTATATATATAATATATACGTGTGTGTGTGTGTGTATGTGTGTGTAAGAGTCCTCCAGTTTTAATCTCTCATACACATACACAGACCACTGACTATGGATGAGGTGCTAGAAAGGTAAGTGAAAAGAAGAAAATAAGATCTCATCTATGAGAAACTTACCTTCTAACCAAGAAGGCAGCCAACAAAAAAGCAAATAAATAAATAGGATAATTACAGATTGTGATTAATGTTGGAGAAGAAACCATCTAGCTGCTCTGATTGCACCCTATCAGAGGACAGAGGGGAGCTCCAGGAGGAGGTGATATTGAAGCAGCCACTGACAGAGGACATAGAGCTGATGGTTTGCATTGCTGCAGAAACGGAATCCCAGTCAGAGGGAGCCACGGAGACACAGGCTCTAAGACAGGAGTGGGCTCGGCTTATTTGAGGAGGCAGAGGAGCCAGACCAGTGCAGTAGGAGCCTGGGAAGGCTTGTATCGCTTCCAGTGAGGAAACCCAGTATGTGAACCTTGAGAACTGTTGACATACTGGATTTTATTCTAAGAGCAAGGAGAACCCATAACAAGGTTTATCCAGGAGACTAACACCATCCGATTTATGTCTTTCAAAGGTCCTTGGCTGCCACGTGGGAACAGGCTTGCAGGGAAACGTGGGAGAACACCGGGGCCCCATCTAAGAGGATGTTACAGAATCCGGGGGAAATATGGTACGGGTGTATACGGACTAGGGCAGTGATGGTGGAGGCGGAGAGAGATGAGCAAACTTGAGGATAAAACCAGAATTCGACAGTAGCTTGAAAGGTAGAGGATCTGGACAAAAGTTAGTTGGATCTTGGTTGATCCAGACTGTCTTTACCTGGGACAAATGGAATACTCTAAGGCCACGTCGTAGCAAAGGGCACGGATATAGGAGGGGCTGAAGAATGGGAAGACGGGGCTTTGGAAGGACTGGCAGCTCTCCATTGTCATCCGGGGGCAGGAGACCGCAAAAGTCAACACAGTTGTGAAATGTTGAAAACGAGATGTGCCTATCACTGGCTGTGAAATCAGTGAGCTTAGGAAGCTAAGAATTAAAGCGATAAATAGATGGTAGACTTTGCACCAGGGCCTCCGCGTATGCCCAAACGAGGAGTTCTCTGCTCTCTGGCCAGTGCTGTTTTATCACAGCGAAGCAGACATTGCAGGACAGCTTGAGATAGCCTGACAAAGAATTCACTCTCCCTTTAGTTTAATTGTAAGTTCTTCTCAGCCGTTAATGATGTAGGACTTTCCCTCAGTGGGTTTCTCCCAGCCCGGAGCTGGTATGTTCCCCTAGAACACTGTAGAATTTCCCAAGAGAAGGCGGAAATCGGCTGCTGTCCCGAGGCAAACCATTCCAGCAGTCAGATGGGGGTGATGATGGTAGTGGTGACGGTGACAGGTGGTGGTGTCCTATTTTCACTCTGTTTTTGTTTTTCTGGTTTGTTTTGTTCCTTCACCCGGGACATAAATTGTGGGCCCTCGATGACATCGGTTGTAATTTTTAACGGTATCGGGGCAAGAAGGGATAAGCATCTCCCTAATTTCTAGAAACATAAACAGCAAGGAAACAGGATGTTTAAACAAATAAGGGCTTTTAACAGAAGGTCCGCAGATGTTGCCTGCTTCTCCTCATCACTGTAGATCTTGGCCTGTCTCTGGGAAGGGGCAGGAAGCCTTAGGGCGCCTAACTCAAGAACAGTAGATAAAAGTCACGGTCTGGCAATCCCATCTGCTTCCTTGAAGAAGGAAATATTATAAAATCGTAATGTCAGGGCTCCAGGCAAGGCAGTTTACCAAGGGTCTCTAAGTTAACTCAAGCAACATGTCTTCTTACATGTAAACTTGGAATCGTGATGGGGGTGGGGCAGACAGCTGAACACTCGGACTGTGTTGGCACGCGGTACAAATGGAAAGGTACCATCTGTGCCGCTGCTGAGAGATGATGATGCATAGATGTGACTTTTTTAATGTTCCATCTGGGTCTAATTGAATTGCCTCTTGAAAATAAAAAATATCCATATTTTATATACATCCTTTCTTGTAATGGTCTCCATCTATCTTTTGTTATTTCTGTAGGATTTATTTCGTGAGAGGTATGACGTGAAATACCAAAAGCTAAGAACAAAGGTCTTTGGGGATGACTGCGGCGTGTTTTATTTCCTTGGCTGACTTGTTCTTCATTTTCTTGTCGTTTTGAAAACACTTTCCATATGCAAAATATCCTCTCACCCCCCTGAAAAAAAACCGCCATGATGCGAGAACTGGATAGACAGGCAGAAGGTGAATACCAGTCTGTTATCTACACACAGAAGGAAAACAGGACACGGAGCTTCTAGAATACCCAGTTGCCCACATTTCCAAATCAAGAAAAGCTGCAATTAATTTGCTTTCCCAAAATTCATGTTGGTTCTGAAGAACATTCTAAGAATAATAAGGGCAATTAGAAGCGCAACTTGAATTCAGTGTGACTTGCTTCTGAAACACTAAAAGCATAAGAAGGAAACAAAAGTATATGGAGGGGACTCTAACATTCCTTTCTCTAGGTACAATTATAGATTTGAAATCTGTTGTTACCTTACCATGGCAACCTTCATACTTAATGTCCCAAATGTTGAACTTTTGTCATCCTACTCCTTTGGGGGAGCCTTTCAACTTCTGCTTTCCCTGAATTCAAGTCGTGTTCTTGCCTTTAGCTTCTAACATTGCTCCAAGCACATGCTGTGAGCTCACTTCTCCAGACTGAGAACAACAATTAAGACCAGGAAGAATTTGGTTATGCTCTCAGCAAAAGCACTTAAATGCGTTCTTTCTGTATGATGGAAATCAACTGAACATAGCTTCAAAAGGTCCTTGCCAACTTTGTTTGGCCTCTTGTTCTATTCAGTTCCATTTTAATAAATACTTATGTGCTGGGAGAATCAAGAAATACAAAGATTGAAGTAAGCCACATTGTCTGATTTCAAGAAGTTTATGCTGTAAATGAGAGAAGGAGATCCAGATAACGATAAAGCAGTTTTCAATATATGATCCCCAGACCAGCAGCATCAGCATCAGCATCACCCGGGGCTTTGTTAGCGATGCAGATCTCAGGGAGGCCTAGGTGGCTCAGTCAGGTAAGCGTCTGCCTTCAGCTCAGTTCATGATCCTGGGGTCTTGGGATGGAGCCCTGCATTGGGCTCCCTGCTTCCCAGGCAGAAGAGCCTGCTTCTTCCTCTCCCTCTATTGCTCTCCCTGCTTGTGCTCTCTCACTGCCAAATAAATAAACAAAAATAAGAAAGAGGAAAGAAAGAGAGAGAGAGGAAAGAAGGAAGGAAGGAAGGAAGGAAGGAAGGAAGGAAGGAAGGAAGGAAGGAAGGAAGGAAGGAAGGAAGGAAGGAAGGAAGGAAAAAGAAAGAGAGAAATGCAGATCTCAGACCCCTCCCCAGACCTTCTGAATCAGGATCTTTGGGAGTCAGCAATCTGTATTTTCACAGTTCTTCCAGATAATTAGGATGCTCCCTAAAATTTGAGCACTGCTGCTCTAAAGCAATTGAGCACAAGCACCGTGGGAGAGATAAAGGGTGCTTTGAGTAAAGGGAAAATCACCTTTGTTTTGAAAGTTGAACTTCCTTCTGGGAGTGATAGTTTTTCCATGAAGCTTTGAAAGTTAGTTAAAATATTGTAATGTAGGGAGTGGAGTAATAAGAGGACGCTCTGGGTGAG
Organism: Procyon lotor; assembly: GCA_028646535.1. Taxonomy (NCBI): domain Eukaryota; kingdom Metazoa; phylum Chordata; class Mammalia; order Carnivora; family Procyonidae; genus Procyon; species Procyon lotor. The sequence goes on from CM053610.1 coordinate 28,755,540, forward strand.
TGAAAAGTGAGCCAAGCGACAGACTTAAGAAAGCAGAAGGCAAATCAAAGAGTCTAGATTGACGGGCATGGAAGGAGATAGAGGTGAAGATCAGAAGACATAGATTGGGGTCTCAAGCACCAAGTTGAAGAGCATGTTGTCTAACTCTGTGGGCAGTAATAAGCCACTAAGTTTTTTAATCAGAGGAATAATGAAATTAGAGCAATGTTTTTGGAAGACTTACCTCAGGGTTTCAGTAGGATAACTTGAAGTAGGAAGATATACAGGAAGTGAGGAATCAATTGAGTTGACGATTGCAATAGTTTGAGTAGGTAATGAAAGTTTCAACTGGGGAGTTTATAGGGAAAATATGAGGGAATTAATTGGAGAAAATTTGAAGGACTATTGGTAGCATTCAGCAATTGACTCAATATTTGGAGCAAAAAAAATAAGACTTTAATTAATAAGAGATTAGTTGTGTCATAAACCAAAGAATAAGACAATCAGAGGAAGATTTGGTTTTGGGAGGGATTTGTTTGGAGCATAGTTGACATTCTGTGATATGATGCACCATGAAGTGGGGAACACAAGAATAGAGTTTATAATAATATCTATAATATTTGACCACAGAGGCTATGCCTGGCTAGGGACATGAGCTAGGCACATAACTTATATCATGTAAAGCTTATACTACCTTTATGAGATGGCATTGTTATACCCATTTTTATTATTTAAATTAGATTCTGCTGCATATAATAGAAAATCCAAAATAACAATAGCTTAAACACACAGGATTTATTCTAGCATGTAGAAGAAATCAGGACGTAGGCAGGGCAGGATAGATATAGTGGTTTCAGCAAAATCATCAAGGGGCCAGATTTCCTTCTGATGTCCTGCTTCAGCATCCTCTCCTGGGAAATTCCATCTTCTGGGTACTTCATTATACAAGATTGCTGCTGAAGCTCCAGCCATCAAGGTGGTGATGGCTGAAAGTATGGGAATGGATGCTTGTTGAGAGTGTAAATATAAAGAATAGGAGGCTGTAAGAAAGAACCTTGGAGAAGGACTGCAAGGAAAGGCCAGGAGGAGGCATAGGGAAGAGGGAAGGACCCTGTCAAAAAAAGGCAAGGAAACCCAAGGCTTGGAATGGAAGGAGAGGTAGGTAGGGAGTGTTCAGTGGTGCCGTCCATGAGGATTGAAACACACTCAATAGGGTTGGAGAAGGTAAAGTCCTCGGTGACCTTCAAAAGAATAGCATCGTTCAGGAGTTCTATGGCAACAGATCTTAGAGTTAAGGAAATAGTAGATGGTGAAGTAATAGAGCAATGATTTCTCTCCCATGAAGTTTGGAGATACGGGAAGAGAAATGGTGGTAGTGACAGAAATCAAGCAGCCTTGAGGTAATGTTTCATAGATTCAAAGGTCTGAACACAATTTCCCTTTATGATGTCAAGTCTCCTGGAGACCAGATTTAAATCGCTTGAGTGTGTGGGCCAAGACAAAGAAGTGCTTCTTCCATGATGAGCAGCCCCAATCCAATTCCAGGAAAAATGAAGCAAGCGATGGCTGATACTGTATCATGATAAAGGGCTGATACTACATTTGCTAAAGGCCGTCTGATAAGCTTAATTCATTCATTTTTGCTTTTCCCTCCAAAAGCTGCACAGAAACTCCTCTAACTCTGCCTTGAGTTCTTGAAGAAAAATCATATTGCAAAGGTGAGGATGTTTCATTGGTCTTCACTCCCCCAAGGCCTGCAAAGGCTCTCTCTGGGCTCTTTGCAAGGCTGCAGGACCTAGAATGGCAGAGCTGCGGCTCCATTTCAGCAAAAATAAATATCCGATTACAGCACATTGTTTTTGCAGCTGACGGAGGATTTGGTGTAGTGGCTATTTCTTTCTGCAATTGCAAATCAAGGGAGCCCGGTGTTTGTATCCTTTCTTTATGAAGCCATTTCTCCCCTCAAGGAGTACATCCCCAGCGGATTTTTTTTCTTCCCCCCCAACAAATGTCTGGTGCTTCTGCAGTCTTCATCGTGCATGACTTGCTTTGAAGACTGTTAAAAATAAAGGCAGATAGTTGGATCTGTTCTCTTGGTACCTTTCCATCTCCACCCTTCTCTCCCTCTCTGGAAAAACCCTTGTGCCGCAAAATTATGAAAGAATGGCGGAGACGAACCGCCGCATGCCTTTGCAAGTCTCATTTTCGAACCTGAAACTACTGAGCCATAAAACTCTAGAAGCTAGAAGCTGCCTGAGGCAAATCCAAATCTGGCTTTAAAATAGCAACACATCTTTTACCATTTTAGCTATTTTGAGGTAGATTTTCATGCACGGGCATGCTTGTTAAATGTGTTTCATTTGTATCTTTTTTTCCTTCTGGGGAGATAGCAGGTTGGAGAGGCGCTTGCTTTCTGCATCTTAAATTAAAGACTAAATTTGAGTGCCTGGAGTTAGGTATTAAGTTACCTATCTGTGTGTTTTCATTCTAGATCAGATAAAGCTGGTACTACTTTGGAACTTGGGTGCATTTAGGAAATGGGAGTTGTCCTACTTGAGCCTGCCGCTTAGTATTCGTGTGTTGTCACAGCTGTTCGTTTGGATCCCCTGAGAAGCAAACCCCAAGATGAGGTTTTAAGGGAGTGTAGTTCCTTTGGTAAATGATTACAGGAAACGCTGGTAACGTAACTGAACCAGCGTGAGTTCGTCCCCTGGTGAGTCACGGAAACTGCACCAGGTAGTTGCACAAAGAAAAGTCTATTTGCGGAAAATACTGAGCTCCCGAAAAATGGTTTCCAAAGTCATGACTCCCCAAGAGAGGGTTAATGGGTTCCTTTTGTTTAGGCTTCTGATGAATATTCAGATAGAGAAGCCATGTCATCATATGTAGAGGTGGGCATAGGTCGCCTTAGGGAAACCTCCTCTATATAAATTGTATGTTATGTGAATGAGGCTGAGGCTCCTCTTTGGGTGGAGATTTTAGTGTTATACTGAGGTACAGGCAATTAGCAGGCCTCCCAGGGGATCATGCCATGCTCCACCTGTGCAGGTGCAAGTCTTTATTTATTTTATTTTTTAAAAGACTTTATTTATTTGACACAGAGAGAGAGAGAGAGCACAAGTAGGCAGAGAGGCAGCCAGAGAAAGGGAGGAAGCAAGCTCCCTGCTGAGCAGAGAGCCCAGTGTAGGGGCTCGATCCCAGAACCCTGAGATCATGACCTGAGTTGAAGGCAGAAGCTTTAACCCACTGAGCCACCCAGGTGCCCCTGTGCATGTGCGAGTTTTTTAGCATAAATGGTCTGGGTAGTCTGGACCAGTGGGAGGTCTTGTCACGGCCGTTGACCCCACTGAGGGGTATTTTTGGGTTTCATTTGCCTGAGTTAAAAGGTAAACCCCGGAAAGAAGAGCTTAAGGAAAAATGTAAGGCAAATGTTAGTGAGTACAAACAGGTGGGCGGTAAAGGTTGGGTGTTAGGGTCTAGCTGGTGACAGTGAGAGGATGGGGGAGTGAGCAGAGAAGAGAAAACAGCCCATAAAAGGTGTTTTAATGAGAAGTTGCCATGGTGGGTAACTGGTGCCTGATCCTGCTGAGAATTCTGGGAAACACTGCAGAACATGTACAGACTTGTCTCCCTGAGGTTGGGAAAGCTTGGGTATTTATCAACCAGCTCCCATCTGTCATTGCCTGACAATCATGATGAGAGATGTCAGTTCTTTCCAACCTCTTCTAAAGACTCAGTGCAATCCCAATCAAAATCCCAGCAATCATTTTGTAGCTATCAACAAACTGATCCTAATGTGTATATTAAAAAGCAAAAGACCTAGAATAACTAGCACAATACTGAAAAGAAGAACAGAGTTGGGGGACTTACACTACCCAATGTCAAGATTTATTATAAAGCTGCAATAATCAAGACATCATAGAATGGGTGGGAGGGCGGATGGAGAAGAGCAGTGGAACAGAATAGAGAGCCTGGAAGTAGACCCACACAAATATTGTCGAATTATCTTTGACAAAGACTCAAAGGCAATTCAGTAGAGAAAAGATGATTTTTTCAATAAATGGTGCTGCACCTTGGATACATATCTTATACTTTTCACAAAATTAACCCCAAATAAATCATACACCTAAATGTAAAGTGCAAAACTATAAAAGCTGTAGAAGAAAATATAGGAGAAAAATCAATATAACCTTGGATTGCGAGATGAATTTTTAGATGCAATACCCAAAACACAGTCTATAAAAGGAAAAATTGATATATTGGGCTTTGTTAAAATTTCAAACTTCTAAAAAAAAAAATTTTCAAACTTCTGCCCTGCAAAAGACAATTAAGAAAATGAAAGAACAGGAGGAACTAATTGCAAAACATGTATCTGATAAAGGACTTGTATCCAAAATATACAGAGAATTCTTAAAGCTCAATAGTAAGACAAAATCGAGCTTAAAAAAAACTATAAAGATTGTCAAATTAAAAAAAAAAAAAAGATTGTCGAATTAGATAAAAATGGCAGGTAGAATGTGATTTTGACTTGGTAAACAATAATCACAATAAATGAGCGAATAAATAATTCCTCAATAGTCACATCTTTTATTCTCCCTTTTTTGGAAAGGGGGTTGTTAACTATAAACATTTCCTTTCTCAGCTTTTAGTCTTTTTAACTGAACAAAAGGGATTATACAGGGGAAGAGGGAATTGCAGGGGAGACCAACAGGCAGATAGAAGGGAGCATTCCTTAAAGCTCCAGGGGTTTGGGGGGGATGCACAGAAGCTGGAGGCTCCATGCCTCATAGTACCCTTAGGTACCTAGTCCTGGGAGGGAACCTCAGTCTGCTACTTAGCCTCTGATCCAGGGCAAGACTGCTCCTCTGGGCCTTGAAGCAGTGGAGTCCCTTCCCTCCTGAATTGCTGGACATTAGACAGTGATAAAGGCTGCCATGTTGGGTTGAATATCAAAGGCATTGGCCCACTTTACTAGCAGTGCATAAGCCTCCCATTTTTCTCTGGCCCCAAGAAAGATCAGAAGCCCCAGGACTTATAAGGGTCTTCTGACAACCTGGTGGGGCGAAGGTCAGAGACAGATTTAATTTGATTTGATGAAAATGTAGAAGGGTGACATTCTTTAGAAAACTGAGTTTATGTGTAGGAAGTCATACATGTTTTTGATACATGTAAATGGAAAACAACTAAAGAGTAAATGACAAAATAATGACAGGTGGTGAATTCTGAGTACTGGGATTATAAGTGATTCTAGTTTCCTTTTTATTTACCTGTGCTCTTTAATTTCCATGCAGTGAGAGTGTATTACCTATGGAAAAATGGGGAAGGAAAGTTTAAGGTGCTATGGTGTATAGGACCTGGGTTTTAGACTCGCATCCACCTGGTGTGAATTACTAGCACCTCTCCTTATTTGTTGGGTGAATTTGAGAAAGTTATTTACGTTTTTTTTTTTTTAATTAATTAATTTATTTTTAAATTTTTATTGACATATAATGTAGTATTTGCCCCAGGGTACATGTCTGTGAATCATCATTTTTACACATTTCACAGCACTTACTATAGCACATATCCTCCCCAATGTCCATTTCTAAGCCTTATGTCTTCGGCTATAAATGCCAATGATGTCAACTTTCTAGAATTATAGAGATTATAGTTAATCCACATAAAGAGTGCAGAGTAGTTTGCTATATAATTGCACACTTAGATACTTATGATAATTGTATACCTTATTTTTAAAAATTTTTATTTATTTTTGGTTCAAAAAAAGGTGGTTTTATTAAAGCACGGGACAGGACCCATGGGCTACTCCCTCTGCCCCTCACCCTGCTCTCATGCTCTCTCTCTCTCAAATAAATAAAATCTTTTTAAAAAGAAAAAAAAAGAAAGCTTTACTTTCTTCAAGCTTGTTCCATAATGCCAACTGAAGTCCTAAGAAGATGTGCATTCTTTTTTTTTTTTTTTTTTTTTGTCAGAGAGAGTGAGAGAGAGAGAAACAGGCAGAGGGAGATGCAGGCTCCTGATTGAGCAAGGAGCCTGACGAGGGCTTGATCTCAGAACCCTGGGATCACTACTTGAGACGAAGGCAGACGCTTAACCCACTGAGCCACTCAGGCATCCCAAAGTTCTGCATTCTAACAATTCTTTCTTCTAAGAATGACTGAAAGAAATCAGTAGTACAGGCTATCAATTACAGGTGCTGGCTGTGTTCGTTCATGGATTGTTCAGAGATCACTTAATCCCTGAACACCTGACATTTTTCTACTACTGAAATGAAAGAATGGTCCTTATTCTGAGATGAATTATATCCACCCCCCAAATTTATATGTTGAAATCTTGACCCCCAGGATCTCAGAATATGACTGTTATTTAGAGATAGAGTCTGTAAAGAGGTAATTAAGTTAAAATGAGGTCATTAGAGTAGGCGCTAATCCAATGTGACTGGTGTCTTTATTTAAAAAAAGAGAGAGAGAGAGAGAGAGACTAGGACATAAACATAAACAAAGGGAAGACCATGTGAGTCACAGGGAGAAGATGGCCACCTGCAAGTCAAAGTGAGAATCTTTAGAAGAAACCAACCCTACTGACATCTTGACCTTGGACTCCATACTCCAGAATTGTGAGAAAATAAATATCTATTGTTTAAGCTATCCAATCTGGAGTATTCTGTTACGGCAGCCCTAGCAAACAAATACAGTCTTTTTGCTTGTTCGAATTGAGATGTTGGAAGGGAACTGAATGACATTTAAGAAAAGCTTTGAAATTCTCTTTTTACAAAAGTCTGATAAAATTATTATCATTTATGGTGTATCTACACTTAAAATTATGACGTGGCAGCTAGTTATCTTCCAAGATATATAGCAACGATATTTTCCTTTTAAGTTTAAAATAAACCGTGGTGTGGAGGAATGTATCAAATTATGCTTTTGTGATAGCTCTCTCCACTCCAAAGAATAAAGGACTTAGTATTTGCTTGGGTTATCAGGACTTTATGCTGAGAGGTGGAAGGAGAGAAGACTTGAAGAGTTGAGATGATGAAATTATTTTTCATAAAAACTGAAAAAGAGGGGCACCTGGGTGGCTCACTTGGTTGAGCAACTGCCTGTGGCTTGGGTCATGGTCCCAGGGTCCTGGGATTGAGTCCCATATCAGGCTCCCTGCTCGATGGGGAACTTGCTTCTCCCTCTCCTTCTGCCTGCTACTGTGCCTGCTTGTGATCTCTCTCTCTCTCTCTCTCTCTCTCTCTCTCTGTCAAATAAATAAATAAAATCTTAAAAAGAAAAACAAAACTGAAAAAGGGAAGATGGGGAGGTAGGGAGAGAACCTAGAACAACTGGAGACTCTGGAAGAGTAAGTGAGAAAGAGTCAGGAGCTTTGGGTGGGAGAAGGGCTGTGTAGGAAGGGTTCTTAGGAAGGTAGGCTGCCCAGAACGCAGTGCATTCTTCAAAGAACAATTATCATAGGACTTTCACAGTATTCTCCAAGGCTTTTTTTTTTTTTTTTTTTTTTTTTTTTTTTTTTTTTCTCTCTTTTTTTTTCTCTCCAAGGCTTTTGATTCAAGGCTCCAAAATTCATGGTGCTTTTCCTCATATTTCAAAATGTTGAAAAGATTGTGAAATGAAAACGGGGTAGCTTAAAAGATATATCATTCATTTAGTTTGTTTCTCTTAAAATTTTCCCCAATGTGAAACGCAAAGTAATATGCTATAAAGACATGATTAAGCAAAGGGTATTTTAAAGTTTACTTTTCTTTCCATTTGATTTCCCCAGCTTTCAAGTATTTGCTACTCAGCCCATCTGTTGTCCTATTTTGATTGTTTTTGGCAAACAGATGCAGGAGGAGAACACTATTGCCATTTCTGTTTTACATAACCCTAGTGATAAAAACAAAATGTTAGTCAGGTTTTCTTTTGTAGGGAAAAGTTAAGAAGTACTGAAATACATAAAAAAAAAAAAAAATTACTGGACGTTTTCAAAGGAAAGCTAGGCATTGTCTGATATCCCCCTCCAGGTTATCTGGTTCTGTGGCATCTTTACAGCTTTCATTATGTTGATGTTTTTCACAAATCTGTGAGTTGTAACTTAAGTAACTTAAAGAGATACAAATGATTCTTGTCCAAAAATATGCAAATGAATTTGGAGAAGTTTTGATTAATTTCCCTCCCTCTCCGTGGAAGAAGCCATTATGGCACAAATTAAGAAAATTCAAATTCATTGCAACATTTCTAATATGTGTTTTCTGAGTTAAGTAAAATCTTTGACATGTGCCATTTTGTATATGTATGAGAGATGTGAATTTATCTTTTCTAAAAAATTATTCTTTAATACTTTCATAAATTGACTGCCTTTCAGCCTCTAGGAGCCCAGCTGAATATTAGTCTTACCTGAGTTTCAACTGGACACAATGCTGAATTACTCTTTTGGAGTGAGGAATAGCAGGGGATGGCTGGGGAACAGCGTAGCTGAACTGACCTCTCTATACCTCTGTCAAAAGTCTCAATTGCATACATCTCCAGTGAACCCAGGGGAACTGAGCCATGATCTGCATGACATTTTTATCTCTGACATTCAGTTTGACTTTCAAGTATCACAGAGTAGGAAAAAAAAAAACCCATGAATCCAAAATGAAACAGAGTATTTTTCAGCTTGCCACTACACCGTCTAGTCTAATGTGAAAGAAAATCCATTTCCTTTTGCCACTGCCCGCTGATTGGCATGAACTCAGCTGCCCTTCAAAGTTTCATCCTCTTGAACACAGGTTCAGTTGTCGCTGTGAGCCAAAGGGAGAACAGGAGTTAGAATTCTCAGATTCCCCTGAGGATTGTTTTTGGGTGGGTGAGGGAGAGTGTATTGGGCAAATGGTTTTAGCTTACACTGAAACGTTACTTTAATTTTGCTTCATTTTTATGTATGAAAGTAAAAGTAATATCAGAGAAGTGTGCTGACAGCTTCCAGTGGATAAAATATCTGCCATCTTGAGGTAAATGTTGCCAGAAAATAGAAAATGATGCAAGAGGTCTACCCTGTGCACCTTATCCTATCAGAATTAGAAGCATATGCCATACATTCGTAGAAGATGAAAAAAATTATTTTGTTCTACTTTTCTAGGTTCTCCACTGGAGCCCCTGTATAACAACAGAGAGTAACAAGAGAAACAGGTATTTATTAAAATGTATATCTCCCATACACATGGGAGAAACTATGGGATGAGTAACTCAAGGAGGTGGCTAGAACTTGAGCCTAAATACTGTCTTCAGCTAAAACAAAGGAAGAAGGATGGGAAGGTGAACAGAAAAAGTGTAGTAAAGAAGGGTAAGGTCTTTTATGCAGATTTGAGTCTGTGCCTTCTTTATTGATAAGAGACTCTTGGAATTTAGAGTCATACTTTCTGGTACAAAGAGAGAGACACCTTTACAAATGAAGATTTCCTTTATAAATGCAAATTTCTCTTACAAAAGAGTAATTTCTACTCTGTCTTCAGAACTTCTTTTGCATCTGCTGTTTCTTAAAATAATCAGCTCTAAATAACAACAACAGCCAGCTCTAAATAGTACTTATACCAAAAGCATTTTTTGGGGGGTGGTACGTTCTGGTCTCCTGCACTTTCTTGTTGTGATGCCTGAAGCTACATCCTGGCATTTAGGTTGAATGGTTGCTCTGAAGTTTTATTAAACTCATCAATGAAGGAAGCTAGTTCAAGAAAGAATACATATAGTTAATGATTATATTGTCAGTGAAAGAGAGGAAGAATGCAGCAATAAGTCACAAGGTTAGATGCAAAACTGGTTACTGTCCTATTGTTCTGTCAATAATATGACCATAGCCTTTTGGGTTAACTTTTTGACACAAGGAAAATCATTGTGTTATTATCAGACAAAAATAATTTTCTCTGCTCCTGGACAAAAATTATTTGCATAATATTGGGCAAAAATAATTTAGATCTTATCAGTTTATAATAAAGGAACATCCAGCTTTACAGAGTTGGAAATTGTATGAGCCCTAATCAACAGTAATGGTAGATCAAACAGATTTGTGTATCATGTGACTCTAAAGCAGGAGTCAACAAATTATAGCTGGGCCTAGCCTACCACCTGTTTTTGTAAATAAAGTTTAATAGGAACACTGCCACAGCCATTTGCTTATGTATTGGAGGTGGTTTCTCTTGCTGCAGAGTGGAATAGTTGCAACAGACACTAGATGGTCAGACAATCTAAAGTATTGACCATTGAACCCTTTCTAGAAAACAAAACAACTTGGCCAACCTTTGATCCAAGAACACTAGGAACAGAGCATTGTCTAACAACAGAAACAAGAGTGAAACAATCTTTTTATTCCCCTTTTAAGTTCTGGATGATATTTTTCGTTGCAACAGTATTAATAAGAAAGCATGCGAGTGGAATCAGAAAAACTTCTTCAGGGCAAAGTCACATTAGAAGTATGTGCCTTCTGATCATGTACATATGACTGAAAATTGCATGCTTTGCAGCTACACTGCACAATGAATTCTGCTTGACAGCATTATAGATTCTCAGAAACTCCTTCAGAATCAATTACACACATTGAAAGCAGAGAAATACCGAGTTCTTTATTTCTAAGAAGAAGCCATGACCCATTTAAGTCCTCAGCATTTCGAATTACTCACTTCTCTTCAATTAAAAAAATCAACCCAGATCTTTCTATCCAACTCATCCATTTCCTGGTTTTCCTTCAGGAATTTGTTATATGTGGCCCACATCAAGGGACTGCACTTTCAAAAAAAGTAGCTTCTGACTTTACCTTGGTAACCTTATTTACAAAAATAAAGACACATAATTGTTATCATTTGGAAACGGTATTGGGGCAAGGATTTTTAGATATGTGTCTAGACTAATCAAGTTCATGTGGCCTCTTTAGAGGTCTTCCTACATCACTAGACTGCAGCCATTGTGAATTACAGAAATCTGGGAGATTTTATAGACTCCCCATCTGCAAAGCAGGTGAGGGGAAATGCCATCTTAAATCTAACTCGTAAATATTGACAAAGTCTTACCTAGATTGCATTGAGGGTCATCTCAGTCATAATCAGTCTTAATCTCAGTCATCCCAGCCTTTCCCTCTTGAAATCCTAGAATCAGCCTACCCTGCTGAAGGGTTAACCTGGGCACGGAGTGGAGAGCCAACATTCAGTCAAGAGTTCAGGACAGTTGGCTGGTGTCCTCACCATGTTGGATGCTAAACATTTTACATTTCACACCCCATGTAATGTTTTCCATCTTACCAAATTGTTTACAGCCCCCTTCCAGTTGCTAACAGCATCTGCCAGCCACCACACAAAATCAATGCAAATCTCTTGAAAAACAGCAGGGGCAAACTACAAGGAAAAACAGGAGGAGCAAACCTAGAATGGGACATCAGTGTTACCTGAATGAGGAAAGGTTGTGCAAACCATTCTGACAATGGGCTCTAGGCACCATCAAGACAAGACTGAATATGGAAGAACTGGACAGCCTAGCCTAGTGGAAAGAACTGGGGCATTTATACACCCATTGGCGGGCAGATCTGGTAGGAAAGAACAAAGAAAATAGGAAAACACAAGGGAGCTTTAGAAAAAAACCCTCTGATTTTGTACTTCTGCTCAGTCCAATTTCTGTGCCCAGAAAAACTCATCCCTTCTGGTTTTAGCTCTCCCCGATTATTAAAAGCTGTGCTTGCACACCGAAGATCAGACGCTGCTGGTGTCCCAGTCGCACCCTTCCACTCCTCTTTATAGTTCAGTGTGCACTGGCCCAGCTTTCAGCAGGCAGCCTCTACATTTTTTTCCCTAAGGGCTTTTCACCCTCTACTAGTTGCTGTAAGATGTCCCAGTTCCTTTGATCCTCAGGTAGGATAAGCCTGACATGTTCTACACTAGCTTTCAGAGTTTCCCAGCAAAATTGGGCTCCAGTCATCTGGAACAGTAGTTGGCTCAATACCCCTGGCTCCTTTCCCTTCCCCTGTCTCACTTAGATCATTCCCCCCCACCCCCCCATATGTTTCCTGCACCTCCCAAATTACACTCAGATCATTGTCTCAGGATCTGTTTCCTAGGAGTACTCCCCCCAAAACAAAGTAGGTGTTCAAGAAACATTCATTCACTCATCTAAGCTTTTAACTATTTCTACTTTGTGAAATTTATTGAGGCTCTTTTGTGTGCCCTAATTTTTTCAATATGGCCAATTTTCATAAGTATTTCATGGGTAGCTGGGAAGAATGCATATACTGTATTTCCAGGGTGGAGTTGGATATATATTGATCAGTTCTACTTTTAAAGTATGTCATTTGGACCTTTCATACACTTTCTGACTTTTCATCCACTCAAACTATCACAGACTAAAAGAGTTGATTTGAAGTCCTCTATTACCAGAGTGCTTCTCTTTGTCTTTTTATCTTCTGTAATTTCTGCTTCCTGATTGTTGTTGCTATGTAATTTGGTGCATAGATATTCATAAGGGATATATTTTTGCATGCATTGCACTGTTAAAAAACATAAAATGCCCACTGCTCTTTGGGGTGAATTATACTTTTGTGGATATTATGTTAATAATTCCTGGCCGTTTAAAAATGTACCTTTTGCACAGTGCCTGGCTGACTCAGTTGGTGGAGCGTGCGACTATTGTTCTCAGAATTGTAAATTTGAGCCCCATATTACAAGTAAAGATCACTTAAAAAAAAAATCTAGAACAGAATTTTTTTCAAAATATACTTTTTCCTACTAGACTTTGCCCATGTTTCTATTTTTGACTATCCTCAATCACTTCGGTATGATCCTTAGATATGGCATAGTTTTCATTTTCTTTATAATCCAGTCTAATCCATAATCCTTTTAATATGTAGGTTAAACCCATTTGTATTGACTAAAATGATATATATGTTTGATCTTGGTTCTGTCATATTGTTGCACATTTTCTGTCTATATATTTTAAGCCCTTTTTCTAGGGCTTAAAGGTTGCTTTCCATTGGTTTGCTTTCTGTATTTTACTCGGAGTTTTAGGAAGCTTTATAGTTCTAACCTGGTGATTACCCTTATTAATGCATTCAGTCAGTGCATTATAGTCCTCTGCTATGAGAAATAATAAAAATAATGTTTCCTCTTTCTTCTGCATTCCCTTTTTCTCCACCACCCAATTTACATCATTAATATTGCCTTTCTTAATGTTTTCTTTCTACTGTTAAGAATTATGTACATGTCTATTACTTGATTAGTCAGCTTTTAATTTAAATCAGAGTTATTGTAGATGAGGTAATCAACATATCTTTTCTAACTCCTATCTTCTTCACTCCAGTGTGTAAGTTGTAACATTTCTGTATTATCCATGGTCACTTTAAGGCCAGCCTGTAACCTTCAGGAAGTGCATTCTTACAGTGCTTTCTGAACTCTCTTTTTCTCCTGGATTCTTTCATGAATCTCTTGCTTTTTTCCTTCCTTTTCTTTTTGTAACTACTGCCCGCTCCACTGCTTTATTTATTTTACACTCTATGGATCATATTTGCCTCCTTCTCTCACATACATGGAATCTGTGGAAAGGTGCTTTTTCATTCTCCTTGAAGATTAGGAATAGTTTTCAGGAATTGAAGAGAAGCTGACTTATACAGTCTTGTTTATATTGGAGGTCCCTGAGTCTGGGTTTTGTTGTTTTGTGTTTTGATCCTATAACCCTTACCATGCATATTTATTAAGCTTTACAGAACACAAAAGGAGCAATGCTAACCACAGGAATTGTAGGTGTTTTAGCAAAACAATGAAGGAATCACTGGCAAGGTAACCTTTTCATCACCTCTCCAAATACAGAGGTAGATGGCTCTCCACTTTGGCTAGACAGTTACCTGGGCCAGCTTCTAACCATGTCTCATTTGTAATAACGATTTTCATTCCAGCTCAATTTTACAAATCTAATTTCACAGAATTATAGATCATTAACAGTAAGAATGATACCGAAGTTTATATTCTCAAAGAAATTTCAACTATCAGTGTGGATTTCTTGGGAGAGAAATGTCTTGTGCTTATTCTTGATTACTCAAAAGATGTTTAAAATTTAGGCATAATCATAACTCTCAAGGTAAAGATGACATTTGGTGAACATTTCCATTTGAAGTATTTTGGGAAAGTTAAATAAGATTAGAAAGTAGTGGGGTGCCTGGGTGACTTAGTTAAGCATTTGCCTTCGGCTCAGGTCGTGATCTCAGGGTCATTGGATCAAGCCCCATGTTGGGCTCCCTACTCAGCAGAGAACCTGCTTTTCCCTTTGCCACTCCCCCGACTCATGTTCGCACGCATGTGTGCTCTCTCTCTCTCGAATAAATACAATCTTTAAAAAAAGATTAGAAAATAGTATTTGTCTATAAAGTTAGGGAACTGAGGAGAAGATTATCTTAGGTTAGGTTCCTTTTACTCACTGCTTAATTCTCCCCTTTCCTGAACTATCTGCCCAAACCCTATGAAATTATAACAGAGATCTGATGGCAGGTGACTAGTAAGGAAATCCAGGTCACCAACTACTACATGCCAGAGAGTCTCACTTTCAGCCTAGTCTTCATGATCAACTTTGCCAAATGCTGTGAAATACTCTGAAAAGAAAGTCTTTATATGCTTTGATATTCCCTGAGGCATCACAAGAACTTGAGGGGTATGGGAGAATAATCTGATGCAGTAGAACAAAAATAAGCTTTGGGAGCCAGGAGCCCATGTGTCCACATTCCAGCTCCACCACTTATTGGTGCCCACTCATAAGATGAAGAAAATTATACTTACCTTATACAGTCGGTGTGAAGACTGAATAAGATCATTTATATAAAGTACGCAGGGTGTAGTAGGTCATTAATAAAAGTCAGCAACCCTCCTTTGTGCTTCTCTCCCCAACCCCCATTTTTCCTTTCATTGCCTTGGGCTTCAAGTAGGGAACTTTTTTGTTGGGGGCGGCTACTTCTTGGTCTAATAGAGTATATGTAGTCCCCTAGGACTCTGGTATGCCATGTCCTACTTTTGCTGCTGGATATTATTTAGCTCACGAGTGACCTGCTCCAATTATGGCATTTCTCACACTGTTTTAAAAACATAGTTGCGGGGCTCCTGGGTGGCTCAGTGGGTTAAAGCCTCTGCCTTCAGCTCAGGTCATGATCTCAGGGTCCTGGGATCGAGCCCCGCATCGGGCTCTCTGCTCAGCGGGGAGTCTGCTTCCCCCTGTCTCCCTGCCTGCCTCTCTGCCTATTTGTGATCTCTCTCCTCTCTGTCAAATAGATGAATAAAAATCTTAAAAACAACAACCACAACAACAACAACAAAAAACCATAGTTGCTTTGTGCATATATCTCTCCCCTCTCCATTTCCAGCTAGTCAAAAGCAATGACCCTACACTTTCTTCTTTAAATCTATGATACCTATCGTATAAGTAATCTCTTGCTTTGCATAACAGATGATCGTGAAATTTCGCAGCTTACAACAACAAAAATTTATTTTCTCAGGTTGCTCCAGAAGTAGCTTAGCTGGGTGGTTCTAGCTGGGATCTCTCATGAGATTGCAGTCAAGCTGTTGGCTGGGGCTGCAGTCATCCCTTTTTCATATTGTTGTCTTTATTCAATGCAATGTTTAACAGATTCTCTTTCTCTGTCACTTTTTTTTTTTTAGTTTAGGTTCTATATGAGATAGAATCACTTTCAAAAAACCCTTCAAATTACCCCTAACGTCTGTATTGCTTACAAGAAGTTTTTATTTATTTATTTGTTTGTTTGTTTATTTATTTTTAAGAAATTTTTTAGTATATGTGCTGCCGAAGCGAGCACAATTTTTAAGAAATTTTTTTTTCAAAGATTTTATTTTATTTAACAGAGAGAGAGATCACAAGTAGGCAGAGAGGCAGGCAGAGAGAGAGGTAGAATCAGGCTCCCCAGTGAGCAGAGAGCCCGATGCGGGGCTCGATCCCAGGACCCTGAGATCATGACCTGAGCCTAAGGCAGAGGCTTTAACCCACTGAGCCACCCAGGCGCCCCTATTGCTTACAAGAAATTTAATGAAATTAAAGTCTGGTTAATGGCTAGTAACACTAATTGGCTTGGAATCAGAGGACATACTGTATGAAAAGTTCTATACCTTTAAATACAAGAACTGTGTTCAACTCAGTTTTATAGAAACTCACACACACAAGGCATTCTGGGACTTAGGAAACTGAGGGAACAAAGATATACAAAACTTTTCAATTGGCTCTTGCCGTTCCACTGATGGCGGGTGAACCTCATGGTCAGTCTGAGATGAGAATCTTAGTTCCTCAGGTAGCTTCCTGAGTCCCGGAGTGCCCTGTGTGTGTGTTGCTAAGTCGAATTTGTTTAAGTTCCATACATTTAAATTTAATACTGACATGTTGAAGTGTAAAGAAGTTTTCTAGTTCATCTGTAAGCACCAAATTATTAGTTTTATGGGATTTGAGTGTTCACCTTATGCTTTGTCTTGCCAGTATTTCACAACTTTGCTCCGCTTGTTGATTGATGCTAACCCAGCAGGACTTAGAATTGTTTAATATTAGACCATTTGGAAACCAAAGTACATTTTGCAGAATATGATGAAGTATTAATTTTATTCCAATCATATAAATAATACTTGAGGACAAAATTCTATGTTGGCTATCACCCCAAAGCCTCTAGGAGAGAATCCCTCCTTGCCTCTTTTGGTTTCTGATGGCTCCAAGTCTTCCTTGGTTTTGGCAGCATCAGTCCAATCTCTGCCTCCATATTCACATGGCCTTCCCCCTGTCTGTTTTTCCTTCTCTTTTTCTAAGGACATTTATCCCTGGACCTAAGGCCTGGACCGCGTCAATCCAGGATGAGCGCATCTCAGGATCCTTCACTTGATTATATCCACAAAGACCCTTTTTCCAAATAAGTTAATATTCATGGGTACCAAAATTAGAATGAGGATACAAGTTCTTAGTGACCACGGTTCAACCCACTACAACCTCTGATTCTCTTTCCAGATTCTATCCATTCAACACACATTTACTAAATCTTTGTTATGTGTCTGATACTAACCAGTGAGGACACAAACAGTATGCTATGACCACTGAGTTTCTGAGGCAGATAGTAATTTATCAAAGGTTTTTATTCTAAATCCCTCAGATTCAAAATAAAATTGAAATTTTATTTAAAATAAGCTTTAGGGGAGCCTGAGTGGCTCAGTGGGTTAAAGCCTCTGCCTTTGGCTTAGGTCATGATCTCAGGGTCCTAGGATCGAGCCCTGCATGGGGCTCTCTGCTCACCAGGGAGCCTGCTTCTCCTCTCTCTGCCTGCCTCTCTGCCTACTTGTGATCTCTCTCTCTCTCTGTCAAATAAACAAACAAACAAACAAACAAACAAATAAATAAAATCTTTAAAAAAATAAAACTTTAAACTCATGTAAACAGATATCTACTTTAAAATCTCTTCATGTTAATTTTTCCATAAATTCTAATGAACACTCTTCATTGATGTTAATTTTCATTTACCATACTATTCATCATTTCAGATGTTATTAGTTTAAAGTCATCCCTTTCAAAAAATTCCATGATGTGAAACACTTTTAATTAGTTTCAACATACCTTGTTTCGCCACAAATCAGAGTTGTGCAGGGGCATTAAATTCAGGGAGAGCCTGTTTCTCTTTGTCATTTTGTTGTTAAGGTATCATCAACATACCTTTGACTGAAGTTAACCGTATTTTGTCTTTATCTGGTGCCACAGTAAGCAAGCCCACAAAAATGTCGATAGTTTATTTGAGAAATAATGCAAGGAAGCAGGTGTGTCGGACAAGGGAGGACATCAGGGCAAGAGAAACAGTACTGGATTATGTTGCCCAGTGAGCCTCTACTGTGTGGCAGCTGATGTTTGAACAGTTTGATAACACATGTGTCAGAGACAAAAAAGGGAAGTGTTTACCACCTATTGGCTTCCATTTCCCATTGGTCAACGGTCCACACTGCCCTCATCTGGGTACATAGAGGCTGAGCTAAACCAAGGGTGTTTGCTCAAAAGGGATGTGGGTAGTCTGAATGAGATGTAGCCCCATAAAGCTGGTCAGGGCAAGTCCTGAATCAGTCACCGTGGTAAGTAGGTGCAGTAAGAGGAGGTTCCAAAAGGATTTGTAAATGAGCAGAAAAGGTGCCCAGTATACTTTCACTGCCCCACTTCCAAGTGAGTTATTTTTGGCTTATGAGACTTGGCAGACTGAATTTTGACATCCAAATACCACGCTTCTGATTTTGGAGAAATCACTCTGTGTGCTTCAACCTTCTAAATCTGCGTAAAGGATAATGATAGCCACTCTGACCTCTAGGGTTTACTGTGAGGATGAGATGAGATAATAGGTAGCAAGTGCTTAGCCCAGTTGGTGTACCTTCTGATAGCAGCATTCTGATACCAGCTGGGTGGCCTTCGGTTCAACTCAATTCTGACACTGATTACCTGGAGTCAGCACAGACTCTGCGGGGTTAACTGCTTAGTCCCACAGGACTACCCCTGCCTTCCAGTGCAATCCCCCACTTCTGCATGGCAAATGACAAATTCGGGGCCTCTCACACTCCTGCAAGTTTGATCATTCACTAGAACAACTCACAGAGCTCAGGAAAACACAATATATATGTTGCCATTTTATGAGAAAGGATACAGATGAAAAGCCAGGTGAAGAGACACAGGGGATGTGAGGTGTGGAAGGGTTCTGAGCACAGGGGACTCAGATTCCCCTACTCCCCGTACATCCTGTTCACTCACAGGAAGCTTCCCGAGCCTAGTTCTTTAGAGTTCTTATTGAGGTCTCATTTTGTATGTATGGTTGATTAAATCAGTAGGTCAGGGGATTGAACTTGATTTCCTGGCCTCTGTGGTTGGGTGGTGAGGCTGAAAGTTTCAACCACTCAATCACATGGTTGGTTTTTCAGGCCACCAGCCCCTCGCCCTGAAGCTGTGTAACCCCCCATAAAAACTCTACTCTGTTAGCTTTTCCAATAAAATAAATCTTTAAAAAATTCAGGGTAAAAGAGGTAGTAGTAGTTAAAGAACTACCAGCTTAGTTTAATTTCCTTTGGCAAAATGTAGGAAGCGTATGTTTAAAGCAATAAATACAACCAGTCATTCTTGGTTGGGCCTCCTAAATGAAAACATGGGATAAAGAATAGGGTGAGATTATGTAGAAATTAACAGGTGCTTGCTGTGAAGGAGTTGAAATTCTACATGGGGGAGAAGTGACATTAATATGAAATTAAACTGAAAGGTAGATACATAGTAAAAAGAGTAAGCAAAGTAATATTGCAGAGTAGTTCTTGAGTAAATTACTAAATGTATTTCACTAACAATAAATGCCAGTGAACAATGATTCCAGGTTTAAGACATTGAACAAGTCGGTTTACAGGCAAGTTTCAATAGCATTATTGAAACCAATTGCTACCAATTCTACCAGGGTTGGTAGAATTTCAGCCTTTTGGGGGAAGAGCTAGGAGGGCATTGAAAGGGGCAGAATAGGGGCGTCTGGGTGGCTCAGTGGGTTAAAGCCTCTGCCTTCAGCTCAGGTCATGATCTCAGGGTCCTGGGATCAAGCCCCGCATTGGGCTCTCTGCTCAGCGGGGAGCCTGCTTCCCCCATCTCTCTGCCTGCCTCTCTGCCTACTTGTGATCTCTCTCTCTCTCTGTTAAATGAATGAATGAATGAATGAATGAATGAATGAAAGAGGCAGAAAAGCAGTCGCAAAAACCTAGAGACAAGAAAGAAGAAATGTAGTCCTAACTATTGTTCAGACAATTAGCACACCCTTACCGATGTTTTAGGTTTGAAACAAGCAACACAAATCTAGCAACAGCAATATCGGGCTTATAAAGGGTCTCATGTTTATTCATGAACTTTTCACTAGAAGGAGCCTGTGTAGATCTGTTAGGGAGTTGATTTTATCAAAGGAGGGAAAGCTATTGAGGTCAGTTGTAGAAATGGAATGTATGAAGTCATTGAATTCAGAGGAACATATTCAGGTCACCAAGACTATATGGAGAAGTAAAAATGAGGAGAAAAATGAGGAGAAAAGTGTGAATTATTTATATTCTTTTTTTTTTTTAAGATTTTATTTATTTATTTGTTTGACAGAGAGAGAGAAAGAGAGATCACAAGTAGGCAGAGAGGCAGGTGGGGGGGGAGGGGTGCAGGCTCCCTGCTGAGCAGAGAGTCCGATATGGGGCTCAATCCCAGGACCCTGAGATCATGACCTGAGCCGAAGGCAGAGGCTTTAACCCACTGAGCCACCCACGTGCCCCAATTGTTTACACTCTTGAAATCACAAAAGTGAATTGAGCCAATGGGAATGTAACCTAATGGGAAAGAGAGGCCCCTTGGAGCCTGAACATACACCCACTTGGACTTTCCTTAGTGAGGACCTGCCCTCCCCCATCTGCTACTGAGAAAGAAACATAACCTACATGAAGGAAATAGTAATGGTGTCATCAGAAACTAACCTCTGTGCTCCAGAACTGAAATATGTAACTCAAAGACAGAGTTTGAGTATAAAGGAGGAAGACAGTTTATTGCTTTGCCAGGGAAAGGAGGCTGCAGCAGGCTAGTGCCTTCAAAACTGCAGACCCAAGGGGTGCCTGGCTGGCACTCAGCCAGTAGTGTGTAGCTCTTCATTTCAGGGTCCTGAGTTCAAGTCCTAACTTTGGATTTGGAGCCTAGTTTAAAACAAAAAAGTTTTAAGCCTTTTAAGGCTGGCTCTGGGTGGTTTCATAGGAATCCAGTCCATTCTGCCAGCAGCCCTCGTCAGGCCTTCAGGGCGATTCTCATGACCAGCACTGGCAAGGGCTGTCTGACCCTCATTAGTAAGTATTGATATTGAGTTCTGAGAACAAAGAATTCTACAGAAAAACAAGTCAAGGAAAAAAAAGAAGAAAAACAAGTCAAGGGAATGGGAGGTTTCAAGAATGAGGAAGAGAAAAATGTGTTCAGTTTAAAGTCAAACCTTAAAAAAAAAAGGGCACCTGGGTGGCTCAGTCAGTTAAGTATCTGCCTTCCGCTCAGGTTATGATCCCAGGGTCCTAGGATTGAGCCCCATATTGGGCTCTCTGCTCAGTGGAGAGCCTGCTTCTCCCTTCCCTTTTGTGTTCTGTCTCTCTCTCTGTGTCAAATAAATAAAATCTTAAAAAAGTAAAAAATTGGGGCACCTGGGTGTCTCAGTGGGTTAAAGCCTCTGCCTTCGGCTCAGGTCATGATCTCAGGGTCCTGAGATGGAGTAGGGCTCTCTGCTTAGTGGGGAGCCTGCTTCTCCCTCTCTCTCTGCCTGCCTCTCTGCCTACTTGTGATCTCTCTCTCTCTCTCTTTCTCTCTCTGTCAAGTCAATAAATAAAATCTTAAAAAAAATAAAACATAATAAAGTCAAGCCTTGCTGAACCGTTAGTGTGTCTGATGTAGTTTCCATCCACCTTCGCATTTCTATAGTGGTTTCAACTGGAGGTAGAGCTAGCAGTAGCCTCTATAGCTCTCCCCTTGAGTTTTAGGTTGCAAAGGATGAAGTAGAAGAGGAAAACACTCCTCTATTATTTATAAAGAGGCTAAATTAAACCTATTTGAGAGCTTCTAGGCCCCTGTGATACTTTTCTTTTTGACCTTGGTCAATGTCAGTCTCTAAGAATCGAGTGATGTTATATCCACATAGTTTTGACTATTTCCCTACAGGCATTGCTACATGTAGGGAACCTTAAGCTGAGAAATGACCGGCTTATTCCTCCCTTGAGAAGCCTGGCTTAGGATTTATGATGTGTGTATAATAAAAAATATTTATTCAGTTAGTCTTAGTCCTCCACTCCAGGCGCAGAGCTCCTAAAACCCTTGGGATTTCCTAAGTGTCTTTTATTACATAAATGAATGACTTCTTAAAAGCCCTTAGGTCACCTAAGGCTGGGGGTTGGTTGCCGGGGTGATTAGAGTGTTGGCACTTTCAGTCCTCCCCACCCCCTAGCCTGGGAGAGGGGGGTTCGCTAGTAGTTCGGTCACCAAGGGCTCAAGATTTAATCTGCCTTGCCTATGTAGTAAAGCCTCCATAGAAACCAAAAGAATGGAGATTTGGGGGGAGGGGCATGCTGGAAGAGTAAGGAAGCTCGTGCCCCCCCCCCCATGCCTTGCCCTATATATTTCTTCATCTGGCTGTTGATCCGTATCCTTTCATATCCTTTGTAATAAACCAGTAATCTAGCGAGTAAAGTGCTTTCCTGAATTCTGTAAGCTTCTTTAGCAAATTAAACCTAAGGAGGGAGTAGTGGGAAGCTCTGATGTACATACAGCCAGTTGGCCAGAAGCCCAAGGTGACAAGCTGACTTGATGATTGGCATCTGAAGTCAGGGGCACTGGTGGGGCTGAGCCTTGAACTTGTGAGGTGTGATGTTATCTTCAGGTGGATAGGGTCAGAATTGAGTTGAACTGTAAGACACCGAGGTTGGTGGTATGAGGAGAAACCCACACATTGGAAATGCAAGCAGAATTGTAGGATCATAGCAATTTCAGTAGCCTGTACCCCCTACTATCACTCATGAAGATTGAGCCTGCCCAGAGGGGGACCTTCTTGTGCACACAGAAGTCGGTGTGCACACCTATCATTTCATTTGACCTTTACGAACCCAAGAGAAGATCAGAACAGGCTCTGTTGTTCCTATTTGACAGGTAAGAAAACTGAGCTCCCGTAAGATTAAGCATTTTTAGTAGTGATCTCTCTTCTAAAGACTAAAACACACAGGTACTCTCACCACAAGAAGCAATGCTGTGAGCTTTTGATGAGTTTTTTTTTTTTATCCAGTTCATGAATCGTTCTCATAATACACTTGATGAGTCTGTTTTCTGTCTTTAGTATGTTTAGAACTTGAACAAAGAGGCCCCAGATCACCTCTCAGGAAGCCCAGTCTACTTTTCACTCCCTCAAGTGAAGTTTCACTTGGTTTGATCAATAGTTCATTTCTCGCTTTAATTTTTAGTAAAACGTAACTCTTCTTCCCAGACAATGGGCAGCCTGAATCAACAGTAACAGGCTTTTTTTATGAGCAGAGATTCTACAAAGGGATACTGAGCATGAAATTGCTCTGCGAAGAATCGAATTTTATAACATTCTGGGAATTTGTAAACAAACAAAACCAATGTGAAGTGTATTGCCCTACACATTCTATGGTCTTCTATATTTGAGTGCCATTCTAACGGAGGCAGCTCTGGCATTAAAAAAAAAGTGTCACAACTTAAATGGGAGCTTTACATTTGAATCTTGCCTTTACTGCTTGTGACAATAGATGGGACACTGGACCTTAGTTTCAGCTTTAATAAAGTAAGGACAATAATACTTACCTCCTTGAGATATGGCTAAAATTATACCAAATCTGACATAATAGTCTCCATGAGTTACCATTCCCTGGTCACCATCACCATAACCAACAACATCTCATAATAAATAGCAGAAGTAATTATTTGAGAGAAATAAACTCCTATATTTAAAGATATTTATTTATTTATTTATTTATTTATTTATTTATTTATTTGAGAGCGTATATGTGACCGGGTGGTGGTGGCGAGGCAGTAAGGGAGAGGGAGAGAGATAATCTGAAGCAGACTCTGTGCTGAGCACAGAGTCCAACACGGAGCTTGATCCCATGACCCTGAAATCATGACCTGAGCTGGAATCAAGACTTGGACGCTTAACTGACTGAGCCACCCAGGTGACTCCAAACTCCTATATTTTAATAATAATACTGTAGTCATCCTGAAAATTTTTATCATCTTAATATTTTTTGATTCACTTAAATTTATTTTGCATTACTAGAAATGAACTATTTCATTTGTTTGTTGGAAAGGCTTTTACTTTTGGACTCCAAGTTAGTAAAATTCATGTTGTTGTAAAGCACGGCATGAAGGCTTATATAAACTATATGTTGTTTATGTAGTCTTTTATGCTTCCACTTTACAAAGAAGTAGATTCCTATGGTCAGCATGAAATAGAACCAGAGAACTTTAAAAACTTGGAAAACCAACAGGCTTGAAGAAATGGGGGGGGGGGGTGAGGATTAAAGAGTAGAGTTTTGTATGCAATTGAGGTAAAATTGTTATCAGCATAAAATAGGCTCTTATAGGGGCGCCTGGGTGGCTCAGTGGTTAAGCGGCTGCCTTCGGCCCAGGTCAGATCCCAGGGTCCTGGGATCGAGCCCCGCATCGGGCTCTCTGCTCGGCAGGAAGCCTGCTTCTCCCGCTACCATTCCCTCTGCTTGTGTTCCCTCTCTCGCTGTGTTTCTCTCTGTCAAATAAATGAAATCTTTAAAAAAAAAAAAAATAGGCTCTTATATCTATAAGATGTTTTATGTAAGCCTCATGGTAACCACAAAGCAAAAACCTACAATAGATGCATAAACAATAAAGACAAGAGTATCAAAGCAAACCACTATGGAAAACCATCAGTTCCCAAGGAAAATAGCAAGAGAGGAGGAAAGAAACAAGGGAACTACAAAAGAGGCAGTATTATTAAACAATAAGATGGCATGATAAATCCTTACCTATCAATAATTACTTTAAAATAAATGGATTAAATTCTTTTAATCAAAAGGCATAGAGTGGCAAGAATGGGTTAAAAAAAAACCCAACTGTATACTGCCTACAAGAGATTCACTTCATCTTTAAGGATATACATGGGCTCAAAATAAAGGGATAGAAAAAGATATTCCATTCAAATGGAAACCTAAAAAGACTGTAGGTGACTTATATAAGACAAAATAGACTTTAGGTCAAAAACTATAACAAGAAACAAAGGTCATTATATAATGATAAAGGAGTCAATCCATCAAGGAAATAGAACAGCTGTAAACATGTAAGTACCCAACATTGGAGCATCTAAATATAATAAGCAAATGTTAACAAATATGAAGGGAGAAATAAATAATACAGTAATAGTAGGAGTCTTCAATACCCCACTTTCAACAGTGAATAGATCATCCAAACAAAATCAGTAAGGAAACACTGAGTTTGAACTATACTTTAGGCCAGATGTACCTAACAGGCATATACAGACTTTTCTGTTCAACGGCAACAGAATACACTTCTCAACACATGGAACATTCTCCAAGATCAATCATCTGTTAGCTCACAAAACAAGTCTTAGTAAACTTAAGGAGAATGAAATCCTATCAAGTGTCTTTTCCAACCACAGTAGTATGAAACTAGAAATCAATAACAGGAGAAACAGAGAAAATTCATAAATATGTAGAAATTAAACAGCACACTCCTAAACAACCAGTGGGTCAAGATAAAATCAAAAGAGAAATCAGAAAAGATCTTGAAACAAATGAAAATGGGACATGACATACCGAAATTTATGGGTGCAGTTTATAGTGATAAATGCACTGTATTTTTTAAAGATTTATTTATTTATTTGAGAGAGAGAGAGCACTCACATGGAGGGGTGGGGGGTCGGGGAAGAAGAGAAGCAGATTCCCAACTGAATGTAAGAGCACATTATAGCGGGGCGCCTGGGTGGCTCAGTGGGTTAAAGCCTCTGCCTACGGCTCAGGTCATGATCTCAGGGTCCTGGGATTGAGCCCCACGTCGGGCTCTCTGCTCAGCGTGGAGCCTTCTCTCTCTGCCTGCCTCTCTGCCTACTTGTGATCTCTCTCTCTGTCAAATAAATAAATAAAATTAAAAAAAAATTAAAAAAAAAAAAGAGCACATTATAGGGCTGAATCCCACAACCCATGAGATCATAACTTGAGCTAAAATCAAGAGTTGGACGCTTAACCAACTGAACCACCCAGGCACCCCAATAATGATAAATGCCTCTGTTAAAAAGAAATATTTCAAATAAAAACCTGATTTTTATACTTCAAGGAACTAGAAAAAGAAGAATAAACTTAAGTTGAAGGCTAACAGAAGGAAGGAAATAAGGAAGATCAGAGCAGAATGGGATGAAATAGAGGCCAGGGAAAGAATAGTAATATCACTGAAACTAAGAGCTGGTTTTTTTTTTTTAAAGAGACAAGCAAAATTGACAGATCTTTAACTAGACTAAAAAGAAAAGAGAAAAGTCTCGAAAAATCAGAAATTCAAGAGACATTGCAACTGATAACACAGAAATACAAGATTATGAGACTTAAATGAACAATTATACTCCAAAAAATTGAATGACCTAGAAAAAATTCATAAATTATTGCAAACATACAAGCTACCAAGACTGGACCATAAAGAAATAGAAAATCTGAATTGACCAATAATGAGTAAGGAGATTCAGTTGGTAATCAAAAACCTCCCAACAGAGGAAAGCCCAGAACTGGTTAAAGAAGTCTAACAAACGCTTAAAGTTAATGCCAATCCTCAAACTTCCAAAAGTTTCAGAGGAGAGAACACACTCAAACTTGTTTTATAAGGCCAGCATTACTTTCATACCAAATCAGATAAGGACACCACAAGGAAAACAAAAATAAAAACAAAAAAACTACTGGCCAATATCCTTGATGAATATATATGCAAATTTCTCATCAAAATGCTGGAAATTAAATTTAACAGTACATTATAAGAATCATACATCTTTCAATCAAGTGGGATTTACCTCTGGGAATCAAGGATGGAAACACATATGCAAATCAATAAAAGGAATGCACCATTTTAATAGAATGAAAGATAAAAATTATATGATCATTTTAGTAGATACAGAAACAGCATTTGACAAAATTCTACATCCTTTTATACCTTTTTTGTTAAAAGCTATCAAAAAAATTAGGTATAGAAGGAACACAATATTATAAAGACCATGTATGAAAAACCCCATGGCTAACATGGTCAGTGGTGAAAGGTTGAAAACTTTTCCTCTAAGATCTGGAGCAAGATAAGGGTGCCAACTAGCACTACTCCTATTTAACAATACTGGAAGGCCAATTGAATAAGAAAAAGAGCAATTGGATAAGAAAAAGAAATAAAGGGCATCCAAATTAGAAAGGAAGAAGGAAGATTGTCTTTTTGCAGATGATATGGTTTTAGATAGAGAAATCCTAACTAACAACTCCACCAAAAAATCCATTAGAATAAACAGATCCCATAAGCTTGTGGAAATCAACTGTATTTCTATACATTAATAAACAGTGGTGGGAAAACTGGATAATCACATGCAAAAGAATAAAATTGGACCCCTATCTTATGCCACTCAAAAAAATTAACTCAAAATGAATTATAGTTAAATATAAGAACTGAAACTGAAAAACTCTTAGGCAAAACATAGGGGAAAATATTCTTTTTTTAAATTTACTTATTTTTACTTAAATTCAATTAACATATAATGTATTATTCGTTTCAGAGTTAGATGTCAGTGATTCATCAGTCTTAATACAATATCCAGTGTTCTTTCATCACGTGCTTTCCTTAATGTCCATCACCCAGTTATGCCATTCCCACACCCTTCTCCCCTCCAGCAACCCTGTTTGTTTCCTGTCCTTACGAGTCTCTTACAGTTTCTCTCTCTCACTGAGTTCATCTTCTTTTATTTTTTCCTCTCTTCCCCTATGATCCTCTATCTTGTTTCTCAAGTTCCACACATCAGCGAGATCATATAATTGTCTTTCTTTGATTGAGTTATTTCTCTTAGCATACTACCCTCTAGTTCCATCCATGTAATTGCAAATGACAAGCCTTCAATTTTTTTGATGGCTGAGTCGTATTCCATTGTATATATAGACCACATCTTTATTCATCTATCGATGGACATCTGGGCTCTTTCCATAGTTTGGCTGTTGTGGACATTGTTGCTATAAACATTGGGGTGCAGATGCCCCTTGGGATCACATTTGTATCTTTGGGGTAAATACCCAATAGTGCAATTTGGGGGAAAATGTCCTTAACATGAGCATTGGTAACAATTTTTTGGATATGACACCAAAAACACAAGCAACAAAAGCAAAACTAAACAAGTGGGACTACATCAAACTAAAAGCTTTGGCACAGCTGAAAAAACAACCAATAGGGAGGGGCTCCTGGCTTGATCAGTCAGTAGAGCATGCGACTCTTGATCTCAGCGTAGGAGTTCAAGCCTCACTTTGGGCCTAGAACTTACTTTAAAAAAAAAA
The DNA here is from genome assembly GCA_028646535.1 of Procyon lotor. Taxonomy (NCBI): domain Eukaryota; kingdom Metazoa; phylum Chordata; class Mammalia; order Carnivora; family Procyonidae; genus Procyon; species Procyon lotor. The sequence goes on from CM053610.1 coordinate 28,783,591, forward strand.
AAGATGAAAAACAATAAACAGAATGAAAAGATTCCTATGGGAATGGGAGAAAATATTTTGCAAACTATTTGATAAGGAGTTGATATTCAAAATACCTAAGGAACTTTTACAACTCAATAGAAAAAAAACCCCAGATAATCCAGTTTAAAAATGGACAGAGGAAAAAAGATGTCCAGATGGCTAGCAGACACATGAAGGGTTCCTCAACATCACTGAACATCAGAGAAATACAAATCAAAACCACAAGGAGATACCATGTACACTTGTCAGGATGGCTAAAATTAACAACACAAGAAACGACAGGTGTTGGTAAGCATGTGGGGGAAGGGGAACCCTCTTGCACTGTTGGTGGGAATGCAAACTGGTGCAGCCACTCTGGAGAACAGTATGTTCTCCAAAATGTTAAATATAGAACTACTCCATGATCCAGCAATTGCACTACTAGATATTTACAAAAATGCAAATTCGAAGGGATACATGCATCCTGATGTTTGTAGCCGCATTATCAAGAAGAACCAATCTATGGAGAGAGCCCAAATGTCCATCAACTGATGAATGGGTAAAGAAGATGTGATATATATATATATCTATATATAGATATATCTATATATATCTATATATAGATATATATATATAGAGAGAGAGAGAGAGAGAAATCCTAACAACTCCACCAAAAAAACTATTAGAATAAACAGATCCTGTAAGCTTGTGGAAATCAACTGTGTTTCTATACATTAATAAACATTGGTGGGGAAACTGGATAATCACATGCAAAAGAATAAAATTGGACCCCTATCTTATGCCACTCAAAAAAATTAACTCAAAATGAATTATAGTTAAATATAAGACCTGAAACTGAAAAACTCCTAGGCAAAACATAGGGGAAAATATTCTTTTTAAAAATTTTCTTATTTTTACATATATATCACATGCATGCAATGGAATATCACTCAGCCATCAAAAAGAATGAAATCTTGCTATTGTAATGACATGGATGGGGCTAGAGTATATTATGCTAAGTGAAATAAGTCAGAGAAAGACAAATACCATATGATCTCACTTATATGTGGAATTTTTTTTTTTTTTTTTTAAAGATTTTATTTATTTGACAGAGAGAAACACAGCGAGAGAGGGAACACAAGCAGAGGGAATGGTAGCGGGAGAAGCAGGCTTCCTGCCGCGCAGAGAGCCCGATGCGGGGCTCGATCCCAGGCCCCTGGGATCTGATCTGGGCCGAAGGCAGACGCTTAACGACTGAGCCACCCAGGCG
>CM053610.1:28784960-28851251 GCA_028646535.1 Procyon lotor
TTATATGTGGAATTTAAGAAATAAAAAAAAGACGAACATATAGGAAGGGGAAAAAAAAAGGAAAAAGGGAAACAAGCCATAAGATACCCTTAATGATAGAGAACAAACTGAGAGATGATGGAGGGAGATGATAGGGGTATGGGCTAGTTGGGTGATGGATATGATGGAGGACACCTGTTATGATGATGTTGTTTGTAAGTGTTGAATGGGTGTTGTATGTAAGTGGGTGTTGTATGTAAATGATGTAACACTGAATTCTGGGTGTTGTATGTAAGTGATGAAACACTGAATTCCACTCCAGAGACCAATACTACACAGCATGTTAACTACCTACAACTTAGTAGTAAAATAAAAAATAGTAAAAATAATAAAATAAACATTAAAAATATAATAAAAAATATATGATAAAAATAATAAAAAATAGTAAAATAAAATTAAAATTAAAATGGGCAGAGGAATTGAATAGTCCTATTTCCAAAGAAGATATACAAATGGCAGAAAGGTACGAAAAGATGCTCAACATCACTAATGATCAGAAAAATGCAAATGAAAACCGCATTGATATTCACACCTGGTAGAAGGGCTATAACTGAAAAGATAAGAGTAAACAGATGATGGCAATGATGTGCAGAAAAGAAAACTTTTGTGCACTGGTGGTGAGAATGTTATTTGGTATAGCCACTATGGAAAACAGTATGGAGGTTCCTCAAAAAGTTAAAAATTAAACTACTGTATGATCCAGCAATCCAACTTCTGGGTATATATCTGAATGAATTGAAATAATTCAAATAGATATTTGCTGTCCCATGTTCCCATGATTTACAATAGCTGAGACATGGAAACAACCTAAGTGTCTATTGACGGATAAATGTCAATGTATATACAATGAATGTATACAATGAATATACAGTGAATATATATTCATCATAAAAATATGTGTACTATTATAATATATGTCTATCTATATAAATAAAATGGAATACTATTCAGCCAAAAAAGGAAGGAAATCTGGCCATTTGCAATAATGTGGATGTACCTTGAGGACATTATGCCAACTGAAATAAGTCAGACAAAGGAAGGCAAGCACTGTACTATTTCACTCATATGTGGAATCTAAAAAAGCTGAACTCAGAAACAGAGTAGAATGGTGGTTGCCAGGGGCTGGGAATAGAAAAAATGGGACGATGTTGTGATGGTCACAATGTTGACGATGGACGATGTTGACGATGGGTCAAATTGTGCAAACTTCCAGTGATAAGATGAATAAATTCTGGATATAACATGATGACTGTAGTTAACAGTATTGTATTATATACTTGACAGTTTCTATGAGAGTAGCTCTTAACTATTCTTACCATGCGAAATGAGCGTGTGTGTGTGTGTGTGTGTGTGCGTGCCATACACATGCACACACACACACACACAGTTAAGTATGTGAAGTTATGGAGGTGTTAACTAACCTTATTGTGGTAATTAGACACAAGACATATGTGTATCATATTATCAGGTTGTATACCTTCAACTTGTGCATTGTTAGATGTTACTTGTATCACAATAAAGCGGGAATAAAATAGAAGGTGCTACTATTTTGACCTTAGATTAACTCAGTTTATAATTAATAGAAAAAATAATGGACAATGCTTTTGAGATGCTATGCATTGGTTCAGTGTAAAGAGATTATTTTGTGAAAATACTGAGATAACTTTAACCTAGCCATATATTTTTACTGTAAAAAGAATTCAGTTGGGGCGCCTGGGTGGCTCAGTCGTTGGCGTCTGCCTTCGGCTCGGGTCATGATCCCGGAGTCCTGGGATCGGGCCCCGCATCGGGCTCCTGGCTCAGCAGGAAGCCTGCTTCTCCCGCTACCATTCCCTCTGGTTGTGTTCCCTCTCTCGCTGTGTTTCTCTCTGTCAAATAAATAAAATCTTTAAAAAAAAGAAAAAAAGAATTCAGTTGACTGAGGCTCAAAATCCAGCCTCTCTGTTGCTGTAGTGCAGAAAAGTCTACACTTTTTTGGATGTTATTTCTTGCTACATCTGAAATCTATTCCAACCTTTTAATTATCTTCAGTGTTGTTGGTTCTGCCTAATTATTCTCTAGAGGCGGACCAGAGAATATTGATACGAAAGTAAATCTTGATATTTCAGTGAAAACTATAAGGTGGTGGGCAGTGGAAGTGCTTAAGAAGTTAGCAGGTGATCATTCTGCACATTCTATATGCAGAATAAAAATGTCTATAGTCATAAACATTTATATATATGGACCCCTTTGGTTATAAGAATTCTGAAAATATGGGGCTCCTGGCTGGCTCAGTTGGAAGAGCATGCTGGTCTTGATCTCAGTGTTGTGAGTTCAAGCCCCATGTTGGGTGTAGAGATTACTTAAATAAATAAAACTTAAATAAAAAAAAATTAGAATGATATCATGGTAGAATTTTAAAGATACAATTAATAGCAATTAATTAATATTAGTAATTAATTAATATTGATTAATTACTAATTAATTACTATTAATACAATTAATAGTAATTAATATTTTGTATATCCATTTCTACTGACGCTTTAGTCCTGATTTTAAGAGAACCTGAAAAAAGTTTCTAATTTGAATTCATTACGTATACTCTATGCATTCTATGAAAAGACTACCAAATAACATTCAGTTGTCAGGATTTAAAAATCATAGCCAAAAACTATTTTGTTAATCAGGACTTCTTTATTTAGTTATTTTCTAGTCCGTAATCATTTAACATTGAACCCACAACACAGATGCATTGTTAAGAATGCTCAGATGGGTTTTATTGATCTCAAGATTGTATAATGAAAAAATGAAAGAGTAAATGGAAACTTCCTTCCTTTACTCCTATAATTCTGTTTTGTAGAAAGCATGCCTTTTAGCAAAGTACAGGAAAGTGGTTGCTTTTTCTTCCTTGTGACAAATGAGACTGAATAAATATATAAATACATATTTCTTCCATAACACCTTTTGTGTTCAGAGGTTCAACAGGCTTCTAAAGGAGCAAAATGGCATTATTAAATGAAATGCAAATGTTGAAAGTATCTGCACTATATATTGTCTTTGAAAGCCTTCCAGTGCTCATCAGATCAATTCTGCAATCTCATATACAGTTAGCTATCGAGACGAGTTCCACTTTAAACATTCCCTCACTTTTCAAACATTTTCAGCACCTTAGCAGGAAGCTCATAGGCTGCTGAGACTGCTAAGGATACACTTAATATAGGTTGACGCTGGATCCCAGGTGATGTCTGAGCCCCAGAGAGCCTTTGGGAAGACGGCTCCTTATTATAGTTACCAAACCTGGAACATGATGACAGTAAATTGAGGAGAAGATATTCCTGTGGGCTTCAGAAGAACAGTCATTTCTTCCTCTTGCTATTACAAAGCTCAGAAGGATAAGGCAAGGTTTATCTTTGCCAGTTGACCACTAACCCCTAGTCATTAAAGATATAAAACTATGAGCTCTGGCCAAGACAAAAACCGAACAACTAAGGAGATAGATATTATTTAGGTTATAAAATAAGGAGAACACCATACAGTGTCTATTAATTTTCCTTACCCTTTTATATGGAGAAGTAAATAATTATAGGCAGAATGCTTTACAGTTGGAATATTTTGCAATCAGGTGATGTCTTAGCTGAATAGGAAATGTTTATCTCTGTGTCTAGCTAGAATCAGAAAGGGACAAATAGTTCTAATCTCAGCTAATCATTCATGAGACAAAGAACTGGGAGTGCAAGGTCTGGATCTGGCTTTTCAGTGTGTTCAAGTAAAAGAAGAAAAGTCTACATTTGGCCTGTCAGGGGTACACAAGAAGGTCATCTACAAATCCAGTGAGAGTCCTGACCGAGTGGACAGTCAGATCTAAGTTGTTTGGGGAGGGAGCAGTTCTTTGCAGTAAGGCATTTCCTGGAACAAAAAAGGTGGTGGGATTTCAGGAAACAAAATGTTAGGAGGATATCTTAACTCTGCTGTCATCTGGAAGCACAGGCCCGAGGTACAGTTCAACTTTGTTAACATTCTTCCTTGTTTAATCATTTACCAGCAAAATATTCAAAGTCAATACTTAAAAGACCAGATGCCAAATTTATTATTAAACCTGTATACTTGGTGGGCTTTTTATCATTTATTTATGCCAAGGTAAAGTCCTAAAAATGTGCACATAAATCAAATGCTTATAAAATAGGTTGGAGATCACACAGCATAATGATTATATATCTGTGCTTCACTGTCAGTCTTTCTCTAAATTTGCATTTTCAAGGACTTTTCATGCCTCTGGTTCCTCATCTCTAAAATGGGGCTATTTCTGGGAATGTAAATTGGTGCAGCCACTATGGAAAACAATATGGAGGTTCCTAAAACAAATTAAAAATCAAACTACCGAGTGATCTGGCAATCCTACTTCTAGGTATGTTCCCAAAGAAAATGGAAACAGGGCGCCTGGGTGGCTCAGTTGGTTAAGCAACTGCCTTCGGCCCAGGTCATGATCCTGGAGTCCCAGGATCGAGTCCCACATCGGGCTCCCAGCTCCGCGGGGAGTCTGCCTCTCTCTCTGACCTTCACTCCTCTCATCCTCTCACTTTCTCTCTGTCTCTCCAATAAATAATAAAAATTAAAAAAAAAAAAAAGAAAATGGAAACAGGATCTCAAAAAGATCTGCACTCCCATGTTAATTGCGGAATTATTCATAATTGTCAAAATATGGAAACAACTTAAATATTGGCCACAGTATAAACAGACATACACATAGATCAGTGGAACAAAATAGAGAGCCTCAAAATAAACCCACATATAAATGGTCAATTGATTTATGACAAAGGAACCAAGAATATACTATGGGGAAAGGACAGACTTTTTATAAATCTTATTGAGAAAACTGGACAGCCACAGGCAAAAAAATAAAACTGGACCGCTATCTTACCCATACACAAAAATTAACTGAAAATGAATTAAAGACTTGAATGTAAGACTTGAAAAACCATGAAACTCCTAGAAGAAAACATAAGCAGTAAGTTCCTTGACCTCAATCTTGGCAATGATTTTTTTTTAATTTGACATCAAAAACAAAGGCAATAAAGGCAAAATATGTAAGTAGGACTACATCAAACTAAAAAGTTCCTGCACAGGAAAAGAAACTCAACAAAGTAAAAAGGCAACCTATAAAACAGGTGAAAATATTCACAAATCATGTATCTGATAGAGACAGATATCCAAAATACACAAAGAATTCATGCAACTCAATAGTAAAAAACAGTCCATTTAAAAATGGTCAGAGACTCTGGATACTGTACATTTCTAGCAAACTCCCAGATACTGGGACGCCTGCCTGGGTGGCTCAGTCAATTAAGTGTCTGCCTTCAGGGTCCTGGGATTGAGCTCCCTGCTCTGCGGGGAGCCTGCTTCTCCCTCTGCCTCTACTGCTCCTCTCCTTGCTTATGCTCTCTCGGTCTCTCTCTCTCTCTCTCATAAATAAATAAAAATAAAATCTTAAAAAAGATTAAAAAAAACCAAAACTCCCAGATGTTGTCCACGCTGCTTATCCTGGACTAGACTTTGAGTAGTGAGGTTCTAAAACCTAGATTACACTGCTTGACACATATTCAGCAGTTCATAAATAGGTGTTATTTTTATTAGCTTATTTACGTCTGCATAAAATAAGGCCATTATTAGAGGAAACCTGTAAGTTACAAATAGAGTCTATATATTTTTGGCTTTATGAATGTCCATAAATGTGACTCCAAAATAATGAGGTAGAGAAACCACATGTGAAAATCTCCCTGGTAACTTTGTTGTCTGAAGTTAGGGTCAGTATTAGATTTTACTAGAATTGAGAACACTTTCTTTGCAGACTCTCCAATGACTATGAATTAAGTTTTAATACTGAACCTTGCACCTAAATTATAAGTCTCTTAAACTGTTCTCTGCGAGCTCAGAAGTGGTCACATCAGAACACCAAGCTCTTCTGAAGAAGACTCATCAGGGAAGGATTGGAAAGGCCATGGCATGCCATGAAGTTCATAAAACAGTGAGCCAGGCATTTTTAACCTGGAACTTACTTTAAAACCTGAAATTATTTTAAAAGGTAAGGACAGGTTTGTAGATTAACTGTGAGGATCCTTATGGTTATAAAATCAAGGGACAACTTCATATACCTAAACTGAAAGATATTACTGAACTCGGATATCTATTTGTTTGTTTTTTTAAAGATTTATTTATTTGAGAGAAACCATGCATGCTTGAGCAGAGGGAGGGGCTCAGGAAGTGGGGGAGGGAGAGAAGCAGACTCCCCGTCGAGCACAGAGGGGCTCAACCTCACAACCCCGAGATCATGACCCCAGCTGAAATCAAGAATCCAGTGCCCAACCAACTGACCCACCCAAGAACCCAGATACATGTTTTTAAAAGCCCCATGCAACTCTCATGTACTGCTCCTGGGAGTGAAAATTAGTACAATCACTTTGGAAAACTCACTGGCAGCGTGGACTGGAGGTGAACATGTATATATCATATGACCCAACCATGGAATCCCATTTCTAGGTGTTCAACAGGAAAGCATGTACATGTTCACCCAGGACAGGTACAAGAATGCTTAAAAAACACTTGTCATAACAGCCCAGAGCAGCCACAAACCAAAGGATCGTTGATGGTAGAATGTTGAAGTGACATTTCATACAATAGAGCCCTACACAACAGTGTAAACCATGGAACTACAGCTATCACAACAACATGGAAAATCTCAAAATATAATGTGAAAAAGAAACAAAAAATAAAGGGGCACCTGGGTGGCTCAGTCGATTAAGCGTCTGCCTTCAGCCCAGGGTTCTGGGATCGAGTTCCGCATCAGGCTCCCTACTCAGCGGGGAGCCTGCTTCTCCCTCTCCCTCTACCTGCTGCTCCCCCTGCTTGTGCTCTCTCTCTCTCTGTCTCTTCCAGTCCAAAATAATAAATAAGATATTAAAAAAAAAAGAAAACCAGAAAATTTAAGTTAACAAAAAAATCTTAGTCTGTGGTCTTAGACATTTGGTGGTCATCCTTAGGCTGGGAACCATAGGAAGGGTAGGGAGGGCCTCTGTGGTGCTCGTCATGTTTTATTTCTTAGGGCACTGACTACAAAGTGTGTAAACTTTGTGATAAGTTCACTTATCTATCTGTTCACTTATGATTTGTGCATTTTTCTGTATGTACACTATGCATTGACAAAATTTACATTACAAAAAACCCCGAGATTATCTTAAAAGTGACTTCGTACTTCTGAAGTGCTTGGTTATTCTCTTCAGTGAAGTGTCTGAGAGGAAAAAATGATTTGCTTCTGAATTTTTAACCTATCTTTGATCTGACACATCTCAGCTTAGATCCCTTCTTTCAAAGATGATGCCAAAACGAAATTTTCAGGAATATGTGGAGAAAGCAAAGCAGCATATGGTTTCTGAAAGGAGGGCCACAGCCTCCTCCTCTCCATCTTTTTTGCACTAACCTGGGAGCCTCCTTGAGCAAAAGCCAATTCAATAGTCAAAGGAGACCCCAGAGATCCCTTCCTTGTCTTTGCCAAGAGAAAACAGTCAAGGAGCAGAGAAGACCAGAGCATTTTGGATACAAAATCAGATGTGAAGAGAGGCCAGGAGATTTCTAAAAAGCTACAAGAACAATGGATCTGTCTGAGGGTGGGCCCAGAAATCCTGAACCACCCACCACTAACTGCGTTGATGTAGAAGAATTTTAAAATGGAGAACTAAAAGGGAGCCAGCTGCGAACTGCTTGGGAGTTGACTCATCATTGAAAATAATTAGCCCACATACAAGATGCCATTTCTAGGCGCTCCCAAGGCTTGTTATTATTTCTCTTGTTCTATCTCTCCCCAAAAACCCATCACCCAGTCCCCCTCAGTACCCTTTTATTGCTATGTCTCCTGGTTGGGACTCTGAGTCTGGCCACAGACAATTTTCATTCCAAATCCAGGTTGTTTGCAGGAAGAAATCTGTTAAATGAGATTTTCCGGTGGACACCACTGCCGTTGTTCGTTTGTTTCCCTTTCAGTTTTTCCCAATTGAAGTTCACTCCTTTTTATTTATTTATTTTGCAGCAACTTGCACTCTGTGATCTCTTCTTATCCATAATGCCCAAATAGGAAAAGCTCTGGAAACTAAAATTTCTCTTAAATTTAATGACAAAACCAGAACTCACATGAGACTGTTTATGATGTGTATTCATCTCGCTTACTGTGTTTCAGTTGCAGAGATGTAAATGTGCTTGTTAAAGGATGCTGCTTTAGAATTCCCTGGAGATGGGATATGATTTGCCATATATGTACTGTGTTACCTTTCTATATTCCGCGAATTTCAGATTCCAAAGCACATCAGGATTGTGGAGCTGTAATCAAGAATTCCTCTTCAAGAGTAGAGAGGAACCATTCAGCTGCTACAGGGATTTAGGTAAATTTAAATAAGTCTTACGGTCAGAAGAGTTAAAAATGGATATTTTCTCCCATAAGACTATGTTAGGTGGAGACATGTCAGAACCAATATTTAACCTGGAGTTCCAACTTAAGAGTCAATCCTAAACTGCCTATAGGACTCTCACTCTCACATATCACATCTTTTTCCTACTGATAAAATAAGGGAGGTTATGGGGAATGTACCCTCAACACATTTTGGGGGAGTCACCAGCTTAGGAAGAAGAGAAAAATGAAACATGAGTATTAGGGCCAAAACTGTTGATGTACCAGCTTTGATGTGTCTGAAACCCATGATAAGAACTCAATTCCTTTCAGGTTTTAAAGTAGGTTCCAGGGGCGCCTGGGTGGCTCAGTGGGTTAAAGCCTCTGCCTTCGACTCAGGTCATGGTCTAGGGTCCTGGGATCGAGCCCCACATGGGGCTCTCTGCTCAGCAGGAAGCCTGCTTCCTCCTCTCTCTGCTTGCCTCTCTGCCTGCTTGTGATCCCTCTCTTTGTCAAATAAATAAATAAAATCTTAAAAAAAAAAAAAGAACTCAATTCCTAAAATGCATTTAGTATAGAGTTCACAATTGATAGGGTTTATAGAGTGATGGTTTTGTTAGAGTCTATTTACCTCTTGCTTAGAAGGCTCCTCAATGTGACATAGGTTATAAGACTTCCCAAACTAAGAAACCTTCTGTGTTTCATTTGCTTGAATTTCCACAACCATGAGTGTCGAGTGTGGCAGCATAGGCCGAGTTGTATAGGACAGGAGGTGTGGTAATTAAGATCTTTAGATCTTGGCTGCATACTGGAATCATCCTCTGGACAGCGTTTACGAAAAGATTAATGTCTGCGTTGTACCCTCAAAGATTCAGATTTAAATTGTCTGGAGGGATCCTTGGATATCGGAATTTTTCAAGCTACCAGGTAATTTGAATATGCAGCCAGGGCTGGGAATCAGTCTTTAGAAGAAGCCTCTAAACGAATTGGAAGACTTGTATATATCATCTCCCAGATATTTTGGAGGTGAGCCTTTATAATGATTTTGATGAAGCTATCATAGGAGATGTTATATCGATTAGTTATTGCTGGGAAACAAAACCAGGGGTAAGGGCTAGACAGGAGATAAGAGGTTTTGGGGGGTCATTATGCTAATTAAGGAGGGAAAAGGAACACTGTGGATGGAAAAGAATGTATCTGCTCACCATTGGTTGAAATAATCCCCTTGTTTCACTGATGAGAGAAGCCCTGAATCAGGTCCAGTTATCATTCAGAGGCACAGGGACCACTCTGAGTCCTAGTTCTTCATCACTGTCAGCTGATCAGAAAGCAATGATAAAATGCAGTATTCAGTTCTGGTAACTTCTAAGATACTTCTAAGAGGTAAGACTTTACTGCACACACAAATCACTTAGACATCTTGCTAAGATGCATATTTGGGGGTGGGTGTAGCTCAGTTGGTTAAGCATTTGCCTTTGGCTCAGGTCATGATTTCAGGGTCCTGGGGTCAGGCCCTGCCCTAGAAGTTCATTCTAAGTTGGTGATATTTGGCTTCAGCTCCATACTTATTTTAACAGTAGGTCACTTGGCAGTGAGCCAAAATGATTATTTGGTACACTTCCAACATGCATCTTAAAAGCCAAATCCAGGGAACTCCCAAGGCATTGTCCAGAGGGCCTCACCTCTTGGTGAACTGGAGCATCTCCCATCTCCCTGCCCAGCCTCACTGAGAATCTTGAGAAAAGTCCAAACCAATCCACTGATAGCTCTTCTTCTAATGATTAGGTGCGTTTAGGGTTGCCAGATTAAATATAGGATGCCCAGTCAAATTTGAGTTTCAGATAACTATAATTTATAAGGATGGGCCGTGTCCTAGGTGAGACAGGACAAGCTCGGTGTCTGGTAAGATGAGGTGAGGCCCCAGCTACAAGAAACTTGTCTCTGAAAGACTGTGGCTCTGAAAATCATAACCCTTACCTTTTAACATCGGATGGGAGGCATCTAGAGGTAAATGAGTTTCCTTAAATTCATAAGATATGGCATAAAAGCACTTTGGGAAGGAATCTATTTTTTTGTAGTGGAGATGTTACCTAACCATTAAAACATTACTTTAAAACTGAGGAAGAAGCCTTAAGGCCAATCCGGTGGTCATGAACTTCGCATGAGATTTGAGTTAATCATTTATCTTATTTCATAGCCTGAAGGCACCAATCCTTATAAATTTGTCAATTAAAAATGTCACCAGGAGGGGTGCCTGGGTAGCTCAGCTGGTTGAACATCTGACTCTTTTTTTTAATTTATTTTTTTATTAACATATAATGTATTATTTGTCCCAGGGGTACATGTCTGTGAATCGTCAGGCTTGCACATTTCACAGCACTCACCATAGCACATATCCTCCCCAATGTCCACAACCCAGCCACCCTATCCCTCCCCCCCACCTCCCAGCCACCCTTAGTTTGTTTCGTGAGTCTGGGAGTCTCTTATCGTTTGTCTCCTTCCCCATCCCATCTTGTTTGATTTCTCTCCCCCACCCCCCGACGACCCCCCGCCCTGCCTCTCAAATTCTTCATATCAGAGAGATATGAACATCTGATTCTTGATCTCAGCTCAGGTCTTAATCTTAGGGTTGTGAGTTCAAGCCCTGTGTTGGACTCCACACTGGTGTGGAGCCTACTTAAAAGAAAAAAAAAAAAAAGCCACCAGGAAAAAAGAAATACTACTAATTAAACTGACATAATGCAAAAATACTGTAGAATATAAGACATATATTTATTTCAGAGATAATAAAATGGAGGGGTTACAAATGAGTACTCAGAATTGATAAAATATAGTATTTTGACTTGCCTCATTTATATAATGAGAATAATTATCATTTTCTCTGCTGAATACACATAAAGATCAAACCAAGAAATTAATCATCAGCTTTTGTTTTTCAATCTAGTTTTGAATTGCACAACAGGGAACTTTATCTTCCAAAGTAGAATATTTTCCAGTGACTACTGTCAAAGTAGCATAAAGGGAAGTTAAAATTTCTTGTAGTCTTTTTAGGACAAATATTCCACTCATACAAAGTATCTAAAATAGTCAAAAGCATAGAAACAGAAAGTAGAAAGGGGGTTACCAAGAGTTGAGGGGAGGGAGATGAGTAGTCAGTATTTAATGGGTATAGCATTTCAGTATTGCAAGATGAAAAAGTTCCAGAGACTTATTGCACAGCAATGTGAAAATCTTAATGCTACTTAACTGTACACTTAAAAATGATTAATGGGCCACCTGGGTGGCGCTGTGGGTTAAAGCCTCTGCCTTCGGCTCAGGTCATGATCTCAGGGTCCTGGGATCGAGCCCCGCATCCGGCTCTCTGCTTAGCAGGGATCCCGTTTCCTCCTCTCTCTCTGCCTGCCTCTCTGCCTACTTGTGATCTCTCTCTGTCAAATAAACAAATAAAACCTTATTTTAAAAAAATGGTTAAGATGATGGGATGCTTGGGTGGTGTGGTCAGTCAAGCATCTGTCTTTTGGTTGTGATCTCAGGGCTGTGATATCAAGCCCTCTCCCCCAGGCTCTGCACTTAGTGGCTTAGTGTGGAGTTGGCTTGAGATCCTTTCCCTCTCCCTCTCCCCCTCCGGCTCATAGTCGCTCTCTCAAATAAATAAATTATAAAAAATTAGTTAAGATGGTAAGTTTAACGTAATGTGTGTTTTACAACAATAAAAAACTTTTATAGTCTTTTAAAAAAAGTTCTTTCCTGTGTGGGTCAAAACTTAGTCTTTTGATCTCCTGAGTAAAGAATTATCTTTATGATTATAAGGCATCAGAACCCTGTGTTGTTTAAAAAGAAAGTTGCTGGATTCATGAGTTTGTATCATTGACCCGCTCATCCATTGTTTGATCCATCCATTCGTCCATTCATCCATCCATTTATTCATCCAATAATCCACCCAATATTTACTGAATTTCTATTCTTTGCCAGGTATTGGGATAAACTTTGAAGAAACAGAGATGAAAAAGTGCTTGTGTTTAAGGAAATGCCCAAAAAAGTACTACAATGCCCTACTTCCTTAAGAGATCAGACTTTTGCATCTCAACTCTCTGAAAAACAGCTCATATCTCTCCCCTCCAACCCCTCTCCCCCAGCGCCCCCCAGCCCCTGCCCACAAGGAATGCTCTCCTTTCTCCTCACTGACTACTCAAATCCCATCTACCTTGTCAAAAGTCAAATCAAATCATCTTGTACTGTGAAGTCTTTCCTGGCTATTATGAATCCTCCTCTTTCCCAAACCCCTAATTGCTTAAGGTTTTTAATTGGGCTTCTAATTGGATCTTAAATTAGTAAAATACATAGTATGTTAGATGGTTATATTAGCCAAGAAGAAAAATCAAGCAGCAAGAGGGAATATGAATATCCGGGTGTGAGGAGGGTTGAAATTTTAAATAAGGTAAACAGTGAAAATCTACTCAAAAGCAGAATTTTGAGAAGTGACTTGAATTAAGTGAGGAATGAGCCATGTATTTGGGGGCGTGGCATTCCAGACTAAGAGAATAGTTAGTAAATAGCCCTGAGGTGGGAGTTACCTGGTACCTGAGAGGAATAGAAAGGAGATCATCTTGGTTGTAATTGAGTAAATAAGGGGGAAAGTAGGGAAATGAAGTCAGAAAGGAAGTGAAACCAGGTGATAAAGGGCCTGTAGGTTTTATTAAGAACATCGGCTTTTGTTTTGAATGGGATGGGGTGTCATTGGACAGTTCAGGCTGAGAACTGACATCAAGTGACATGATCCTAATTATATATTTTTCTTAACTTATTTTTAATAAAATCTCTTTGCCTTCTGTGGGGGGATTGACCATGGAGGTGGGGCTTGGGGCATCTGTGCAAGGAGACCAATTAGGAGGATAGTGCAATAATTTAATCAAGAGATAATGATGGGTAGGGGCATCTAGGTAGCTCAGTTGGTTATGTGTCTGCCTTTGGCTCCAGTCGTGGTCCAGGGGTCCTAGGATGGAGCTTCACGTCAGGATCCCTGCTAGGCGGAGAGCCTGCTTCCTCCCTCTGCCACTCCGCCTGCTTATGCTCTCTCATTCTCTCTCAAATTTTTAAAAATCTTTTTTTAAAAAAAAAGAAAGAATGATGGGTAGAACCTACTGGTGGCAGTGAGGGAAGAGAGAAATAATTGAATTTGGAATACATTTATTAATAGAGCCATTAGAATTTGTTGATGAATCATACATGGGGTATGAAAGAGAGTCAGGAATCATACCTGGGCAACTAGAAGGAGGAAGCTGTCATTAACTGAGATTGGGAAGACTGTGGGAGTTGCAGGATTTGGGGAAAACATTATGAACTTAGTTGTGTATGTGTTAAGTTTGAGAGAAGTATTAGATGTAAGTGAAGATTTTGACCAGACAATTGAATGGAAGATTCTAGAGTTCAGAACAGATGTCAAGTTTGAAATATGTAGATGGAATTTAAAGCCATGATACTGGATGAAAACCAACTAAAGAGAGAAAACGAGGTAGAAAACTAGGCAAAAAAGAGAAAAAGATCCAAGGGCTGAGGTTGTTGAGGATGGTGCTGTGATTATCTCCATCAAAGCAGAACACTCTGACCTGTCAGAAAGCGCTGTCCAAGGCTTCATGATCCTTAAAACGGAAGACGTGATAGGAAATCCTCTGGAGTGGAAATTACAAATGTTCACTGGGTATTTTGGCATTAAGGAGAAAATAGAAAGGAGAGAGCTCTGGAGAGAGATCAAAAGAGAGAGTTCTGTGAACATTTTGTGATACCTGTAAGCTTCTATAGCGTGCAGAGTAGGCACCACATATGGAAAATTCTCCTATAAGACAAGTGAAAATAATATGAATATAAAAAACAATTTGGTAACTGAGGGAGGACCAATGTCATGAGGTCAATTCTGCGACACCAACCGGGTGTCCCGAAATGCAATTCTGATATAACTACCCAGAATTAACGCAGACCCTATAGATGGCCCCCACTTGATGGTAACCACAGATGGGGTCCCCAGGACATCTGCACTTCTAAACAGCTGGTTACAAATTCAGGGGTCCCATGACCCATTCAGGTTTTATGATTTTCTGGAATTTTCAGAACTCAGAGAAGTCTTATACTTACAATTATAGGTTTATTATAAAGAATGCAGACCTGACCAATAAAGAGAGGCACACAGCAAAGTCAGGTAATAAGGCAGAGCCTCTCTGCTCTCTCTTCATGGAATCCAGGCACGTTACCCTCCTAGCACATCATGTATTCACCAAACAGGAATCTCTGCCAGGCCTCTGTGCAATAGTTTATGTGTCAACTTGGTTGCGGCATGAGGTAGCAAGATATTTGGAGATATATCTATATATATACCTATATACAGATATATATACACACACACATATATATATGCACATGGGTGTGCATGTGTAATTTGACTCCTAAAAACCTTAAACAAAAATTCAATTCCAAATGGATTGTAGATCTTATTATAAAAGGTAAAACAGGGGCACCTGGGTGGCTCAGTCTGCCTTCAGCTCCTGTCATGATCCCAGGTTCCTGAGATTGAGCCCCACATCAGGCTCTCTGTTCAGTGGGGAGTCTGCTTCTCCCTTCCCTCTGCCTGCCACTCCCCTTGCTTATGATCTTTCTCTCTGTCAAATCATCTTTAAAAAATAAATAAATAAAATGTCAAACAATTAAGCTTTAATAAAACATTGAAAAAAACCTTAATACCTTTTTTTAAAGGTCTTTATTTTATTTTATTTTTTTTTATTAACATATAATGTATTATTTGCTCCAGGGTACATGTCTGTGAATCATCAGGCTTACACATTTCACAGCACTTACCATAGCACATACCCTCCCCAATGTCCACAACCCAGCCACCCTATCCCTATCCCCCCACCTCCCAGCCACCCTTAGTTCATTTCGTGAGTCTAGGAGTCTCTTATGGTTTGTCTGGCAAAGGTTTCTTTTAAAACAGTACAAAACAGGGGCGCCTGGGTGGCTGAGTGGATTAAGTGTCTGCCTTTGGCTCAGGTCATGATCCCAGGGTGCTGGGATTGAGCTCCAAATCAGGCAAGGAGTCTGCTTCTCCCTCTCCCTCTGCCTCTCCCCCCTCACTTGTGCTCTCTCTCTCTCTCTCTTTCTCTCTCTTGCTCACTCCCTCACAAATAAATAAATAAATAAATAAAACTTAAAAAAAAAGTAAAAAACACCCAAATAGTGGAAAAATTGAATTGGGCTATATTAAAATTACAGCCTTCTGTTCATCAAAAAGCTCCATGAAGAGAGTTAAAACACAACTTATAGAAAGAACATTTGTAAAAAAAAAATATATATCCAACAAAAGACATTTTTTTAATTTTAAGATTTTTTTATTGATAGAGAAAGAGCATAAGAGGGTGGGGAGAAGGGCAGAGGGAGAGGGAAGAGAGCAAGGTGCCTGACATGGGACTCAATCCAAGGAACCTGAACTTACAACCTGAGCCAAAAGCAGATGCTTAACCAACTGAGCCACCCATGCACCCGGAACAAAAGACCTTTATCCAGAATATATAAAGAACTCCTAGGAATCAACAAGAAAAAAGATGCAGTCTGTTAGAAATAGGCAACAGACCTGAACAGACAACCTTACAAAAGAGAACACCTACATGGTCAATAAACATTTGAAAAGGTGTTCAGCTTCCATGAGTGAAATGCAAATTAAAACTACACACAAATCAAAATATGCCAGAAAGGCTAAAATTAAAAAGACAGAAAAGATCAAATGTTGTGTAGGGTGTGGAGCGACTAGAACTCTCACACTGTTAATTGTGAGCCACCGTGGTTTTATCTGCTAATACTGGCTCTAAGCATACATGCTCCAGCAGTTTCTTTCCAAGTTATATCTCCAACAAAAATATTTACATATGTTCACTAAATGACATGTACAAGAATGTTCTCAGTAGCACTATATTCATAGTAGCCAAATACTGGAAACAACTCAAATGCCCCTCAACAGAAGAATGGATGTATCAGTGATGGTTTATTTATGACAACTGCAGTGAGAATGCAATGAGAATGAAATATTTACCACAACTTCACAAAATATGGATGAATCTCCCAAACATAATGATGAGTGAAAAAAGCTAGACACAGAGAGTCTGTACTGACCATATGATTTCGTTTATCCAAAGCACAAAAAACCAGGCAAAGTGAATCCATATGTTAGCAGTCAGAAGAGTGGCTGGTTTCTCTTGGGAGGAGGTAGTGACTGGAAGGGGACACAACAGAGAAATGTCCTGTTTTTTTTTTTATTGGGGTACTGGTTACGTGTGTTTGCCCAGCTTGTGAGTATTTACCAATTGTATATTGATCCGCACTTTTCTCAGAGTTCAATAGTGTACAACTAAACAAAAATACTGTCCAACCTTTTAGAAGATTGTGCTCAGAATGTAACTACAGTTATTCTATCTAATGGGTGTGCTCTTAAAACTGGTAGAGTTAATCGAATTTAGGTTATTTATTTTACATGCTCAAGTGGAAGCAGCGATCTAAAGGCTCAGGCCAGCCTTTCAGGAAAACGAATGATTGTTGATGACATTTCAGAGTGCAAATGTTCTGAGTGAGCCTTTTCTCAAATCCCTTTTCATATTTTGATTCTCCAATCAATAAGTGCAAAATCAGGGGCACCTGGGTGGCTCAGTGGGTTAAAGTCTCTGCCTTCAGCTCAGGTCATGATCCCAGGGTCGTGGGATGGAGCCCCGCATGGGGCTCTCTGCTCAGCGGGGAGCCTGCTTCCCCCTCTCTCTCTTCCTGCCTCTCTGCCTACTTGTGATCTCTCTCTCTGTCAAATAAATAAATAAAATCTTTAAAAAAAAAAATAAGCGCAAAATCAAGTTAAATTCTCTTTACTTGGGGGCCTGATCGTTTTGAGACCTTTTGAAGATTTCTCAGTCATGACTCCTTTTCAATGTTTATTTCTAACTGCATTGGTCCAAGGTGACCAGAAATGTTATTTTCAACTTCATAAATTATAAGAGCAGTTGGAGGCAGAAATTTAAATGTAGGCTGTATAAATATTTTCATGTCAAAGATACTATCAGAAATGTGAGAGAATTAACATGACATTTAATAATTTGAGAGAAAAAAATTTCTAATACTGAATTGTTTGGAATTATATAAATTGTTACTGCTTTATTGTGATAGCAAAGTATTTTACTTTTTGAACAGAGACAGAAAGAGAGGTTATAGGATAATGAACTCTCATGTACTCATCACACAGTTTCAGAATTTATCAGCATAAGGTCCATATTGTTTCATTTATACTCCAGTACTGCTTCTTTTCCCTCACTAGATGATTTTAAATCAAATTCCAGACATTGTATTTTATCTGAAAAGGCTTCCATAGAGACATACACATCTTGTAAAGGCTTAGATAAAGACAGTGACATCATTATATCTAAAATAAATTGACAAAAATAATTTAAATATCATCAAATAGTCAAGACTATAATTTTTTTTATTGTGATTATTTTTTTCCAGTTTTTTTTTTTTTTTTATTCAGGATCCAGTCGGGGCCCATATACTGCACTGGATTACTGTGTCTCTTAAATGTCTTAATCAGTGGGCTCCCCACTCCCTTTATCTTTTTCTTCTGCCATTATTTGTTGAAGAAACAGCCTGTGCCACCACAGTTTAACAGATTGATTTTGGTGTTATAACTCTGTTTGGATTCATGTTTTCAGTTATTCAAATGTAGTTTCTTTGTAGAAGTGAGAAATCAACATTTCTATTAAATTCTATGTCCTGCCAGCAGTCCACTATGAAATGGGATTTTATTGCTGTCCCATTAGTAAGTGGCTCTATTCACAAATATTTATTAAGAGCTTACTACCTGTTAGGCATTGTGCTAAGCTCATTACAAGTATCATTTCACTCAGTCTTCACAGCCCCTCATGAGGTAGCTATGATTATACCCATTTTATAGGCAAGTAGATGGAGGCACCGAGAGTTAAGTCATTTGTCTGGTGTCCAGGGTCTCTAACTATCAGAATTGGGGGAAATGGGATTGTATTCAATTTGTTTAACGTCGGATCCGTGCTCTTACCAACAGCACTGTTCTATGGGCCTAAACTTTCAGAAAATATCCCTCATATTAAGAGGTGTTATTATCTAGACCTGACTTCCATATTTTCCCAGTTGTTTCTCTGTATCCTTATTCTTCATTGTGTAGCTTGCTGGCCAGCAAGGGAAATGCAGAACGACAGACCTTCTGTATCAGAATCATGGGGGGTGGGGGGCCCAGAGAACCTGCACCAAGTTCTCCAGGTGACCCTTAGGCCAGCCCGTTTGAGAGCCCCTGCTTTACATGTACCAGATTGGTGGACACTAGGTTGGCTACTTAATTCTTCTACCTACTACTTTGGGGCAGTTTAGAGAGACATAAAGAGAGTTGCCACTCTGGATCATGTCTTTGGATTTTATGACCAGGGAAAGTAATAAAAATAAGTGCTTCTTTCTCTTTCCGAGATCTCTCCCTATTTATCTTTGTCTCCTCCACCATTTTTCCATATATTTTTCCATTGTCTTCCTTTTTTCACCCCTCCTCCCTTGAACTCTGTGCAGCTGTTGTGTTAGTTTGTAGCTTCTGGGTTCTTAGAAATACACACCCAGGGGTATGGATGTACCATGAGAAGCCCCTTCCTTGGCATGTTTTGTCTGAAGTTGGCCCAGCAAATATTTGTTCACCTCCAAGGCTTAGCTCAAATGGTGTTTCCTGGGTGACCCTGCCTGACTGCCTCCTTTTCTCAGACAAAATACAGTCTCATTTCCTTTTTCCTGGCAGCTGTCATGCACACATACCCCACGCCTTCACCAACACTTTGGGTACCAGATGTTTATTTATTTATTTATTTTTGTTTATTTATTTAAAATAGAGCACGAGCAGGAGACAGAGGGAGAGGGAGAGGGAGAAGCAGGGAGCCCGATGCAGGGCTTGATCCCAGAACCCTGGGATCAGGACCCAAGCCAAAGGCAGCTGCTCAACCAACTAAGCCACTCAGACGCCCCTGTACCAGATATTTAAGTGCCTGACCCTCCCCTGACAGGTGCCTTTTGAGGGCTGGCACTATCTTTGTACCTTTTTCCTCTGTACTTTGTTCATCTGTCTAGCACGCAGTAGGTATAATGATTTCTGAATGAAGGAAATGAATGCAGTGAGTCTGGCCTTCGGCATTCATGTGATGGGCTTACTCTCCACGGTACAGGGGAGGGGTGTAGAGGCGCAGGCAGTGGTAGAGAGAGAGAGAGAGAGAGAGAGAGAGAGAGAGAGAGATAAATGAGCCCAGGGAGGCACTGCAGTTTGAACTTCGAAGCAGCCAACCAGTCCAAATGCAGGTGAAGAGGTGGGAGACTGGGGTGAGCATTTCCTGCTGGTCAAGGCATTGTTAACCTTAAAAAAATAAAACTACCAGTTATTTTACCAGCAGAAGATAGGTTTATTTGGGAGTAACAGAGAATTGCAGCCCACACAAGCAGGCTTCAACAAAACCATAGGCAAGTCTAGCAAACAAAACAGAGCGATGTTATTTTATGAAGGAGGAGGAGACAGTCAGAAAGGTTTTTTTTTTTTTTTAAATTAACATATAATGTATTATTTGCCCCAGGGTACATGTCTGTGAATCATCAGGCTGACACAATTCACAGCACTCACTATAGCACATACCCTCCCCAATGCCCATAACCCAGCCACCCTATCCCTACCCCCCACCTCCCAGCCACCCTCAGTTTGTTTCATGAGATTAGAGTCTCTTATGGTCTGTCTCCCTTCCCATCCCATCTTGTTTCATTTTTCCTCCCCCACCCCCCCCACGGCCCCCCACCCTGCCTCTCAAATTCTTTATATCAGAGAGATCATCAGAAAGGGGTTGTTTTGAATGAAAGTCCATTGGAGAGAAGCCAGAGGAATTCAGGTTGATGTGGTTGGTCATTGGCTGAGTTGCAGGGATGGACTATTTCTTGTAGGAGATGCAATGTACACCTTTCCTTGTTGGGACCTGTAATTGATGATTCTTTCCTGTTGAGATTCTTCTATTAGAGGTCTGTAATTGACAATTCCTGTAGTTGACATTAAGCGGTAAGGCTCCCCCGGCCAGCCTTCCCTTCTAGCACCCTGAGCCCATTTTAGTCAGGTTTCCCTTTATTACTTTTTGCAGCATAAAGTGTTACAACCACTTTGGAAATACTTGATAAAGGGGCACGTGGGTGGCTCAGTCAGGTAAGCATCTGCTTTTGGCTCAAGTCATGATCTCAGGTCCTGGGATTGAGCCCCATGTCATGTTGGGTTCCAGCACCCAACCCCCATGCACGTGTATCCTCTCTCTCTCTCAAATACATACATACATACATACATAAAATCTTAAAAAAAAAAAATTCTACCAGCAAAGTTACTCTGCTCATTCCCTCCTGTCTCCTGTTTCTGTTTCTGTGTGGTCAAGTTTCAGGGGGCAGGGGGAACAGAGACCTGAGGAGTTTTGACTCAGTTCAAGAGATTGACTTAGTTCAAGATTTGAGCACAAGATTATTATTTCTTCTTCTCCTCCTCCTCCTCCTTTTTTCCTCCTTCTCCTCCTCCTCCTCCTCCTCCTTCTTCTTCTTCTTCAATTTATGTTTATTCAACACAGAGAGGATGTGTTGGTTGTTTTATTTTGTTTTGCTTTTTGAGAGAGAGAGAGTTGGGGTCAGGGCCGTGGGAGGGACAAGGGAGAGAGAATCCTAAGCAGGCTCCACTCCCAGCATGAGAACTTGATGCAGGGCTCAGAATCAAGAGTTGGATGCTTAACAGACTGAACCAAACAGGCACCCGGAGCACAGGATTGTTTCTAACTTAGCAACTTATGCAAAACTCCTAGCTTTGGGAAGCTTTGCTCTGGCAAATGTATTCCCTAATGCCTTGAATCGGCTTCTAAAAAATATTGTTCATTATTATTATTAAAGTAGTATACACTCACATAAATTATTTTTAAAAAACAGGAAAGCTGGGGTGCCTGAGTGGCTCAATGGGTTAAAGCCTCTGCTTTTGGCTCAGGTCATGATCTCAGGATCCTGGGATAGAGCCCTGCATAGGGCTTTCTGTTCAGCAGGGAGCCTGCTTCCCCCTCTCTGCCTGCCTCTCTGCCTACTTGAGATCTCTCTCTCTCTCTCTGTCAAATAAATAAATAAAATCTTAAAGAAAAACAACAACAGAAAGGTTTATAGGGCCATCCATAATTCTATTACCCAGAGAAAAATCATAATTAATATTTCTTATGTAATTTTTTCCTTTGCAAATAGGAAGAAAACATTACAGAATTATTTAATTGAAGTATTATATAAAATTTTCAATCTTTTATATATGTTTAAGATGTATGAAGTGTGGGGCACCTGGGTGGCTCAGTCAGTTAAGTGTCTGCTTTCCACTCAGTTCATGATTACAGGGTCCTGAGATTGAATCCCGCATCAGGCTCCCTGCTTATCAGAGAGCCTGTTTCTCCCTCTCCCTCTGCTGCTCCTCCTGCTTGTACTCTTTCTGTCAAATTAACAAATAAAATCTTCAAAAAAATGTATGAAGTGATATGGGAGTGTGCAGTGTTTCATAGGACTTCTAAAATTCCCAATAATAGGTGAGTGTGCTTAATTGAATGAAATGAAAGCTGCTTGCTCTGTGGTTTAGTTGAAGTTGGAGAGATGTCTCAGTCATTTCATAATTTGAAAGTCAGTATGCATTTTAATGGAAAGTATTGGTAAGTGACCATTTGGTCTAAATGTATTCCTCTTTACAAAGTGTATTTTTTTGGGGATGCCTGGGTGGCTCAGTTGGTTAAGTGTCTTACTCTCAATCTTGGCTCAGTTCTTGGTCTTGGAGTTGTGAGTTCAGGCCCTGTGTTGGGTTCTGCACTGGGCATGGAGCCTACTTAAAAAAAAAAAAAAAGTATATTTTTCTAGAAGTAAATAATTTGTTCTCATCTATAGAGCGGCATGTCAAAATGGCACTCTATGGGATGCCAAAATCATCATAGTTATATTCATTTTGACATTAAATATCCATAAACATTATGCAATTTGGCAGGTAAATCCAACAGTCCTAGGTCCATCAAATGTTTTGCAGACTAATAATGATAACTTTGCTCTTCATCGATCAGCCTAGTTGACTATATCCTGAATTCAGAGCTGTGCAACGGCTGTTTGACATACCTTTAGGCAAATTTATTTTTGTAGCAACTGGAAATTATATATATGTGTGTGTGTGTGTGTGTGTATGTGTGTGTGTATATAACAAAGGCAGTACTTTCCAGTTCACTGAAAATAAAAGCAGTATTTATCTTAAGAGTAGTACTCATTACACTTTACATTATTCTACTTAGATGGCAAGCTATTATTAACAGGAAGCAAAGTGCTATTCACAGCACATGTTCCAGGGTCATCATTAACTGTGCAAGACTAGTGCTTGTGTAGCCTTTCAGACACACGCTCCAATTTGACTTGGTTATCCCTGCTGTTTTCTAAGCTTGCTTGATATATTTTAGGATATAGGTCTCAAACCAAAAAGATCTTTCTTATTTGGAATTGCCAGGTCCACATTATATCAATAGTGTTTGGGAAAATTCATTTAAACAATAAAACTTAATGTTTTCAAATTTTATAATAATGACAGTAGGGTCTACACATTAAATTATTTTATATATGACTCATTTTCAATATAAATTTAAGCATTTGGGGACATTGCCATAGTACATATTTCTTGGTTCTGTATCTTGAAAAGTATGTTTCTTTCTTTCTTTTTTTTTTTTTTTAAAGAAGATTTATCTATTTATTTGATAGAGAGAGAGATCACAAGTAGGCAGAGAGGCAGGCAGAGAGAGAAGGAAGCAGGTTCCCCACTGAGCAGAGAGCCCGAGGCGGGGCTTGATCCCAGGACCCTGAGATCATGACCTGAGCCGAAGGCAAAGGCTTTAACCCACTGAGCCACCCAGGTGCCCCTCAAAAGGTAATGCTTCATATCGACTAGAAAAGGGTACAAATCTGTAAAACAAAAGAAACTAAAAGAAGTTCTAACTCTTCCTCTTACTATTAAAACTGTACTCATAGTCCTAGCCAATGCAGTGAGGTCAGAAAGAAGGAACAGAACTGTTACTATTTGCTGGTAATACAGTTGTTTAGCTCCAAAGGCCAAGAGATTCTAACTTATTAACTCTAATAACTGACTTTTTAGAACTAGTAAGGGAGTTTAGTAAGGAAATTGAATAAATGTCCAACATGCAAAAACCAATGCCCTTTCTATAGGTCAGTCATAATCAGTTGAGCAATGTTACATAAAGATTCTGTTCACATCAACAAAAAATTTATAAAATACCTAGGGGGCGCCTGGGTGGCTCAGTGGGTTAAAGCCTCTGCCTTCAGCTCAGGTCATGATCTCAGGGTCTTGGGATCGAGCCCTGCATTGGGCTCTCTGCTCAGCGGGGAGCCTGCTTCCCCCTCTCCCTCTGCCTCTCTGCCTACTTGTGATCTCTCTGTGTCAAATAAATTAAAATAAATAAAATCTAAAAAAAAAAATTTAAAATACCTAGGAATAGGGGCATCTGGGTGGCTCTGTCGGTTAAACATCTGCCTTCTGCTCAGTTCATGAGCCCCTGGTCCTGGGATCTAGCTCCAGTAGGGCTCCCTGCTCAGTGGGGAGTCTGCTTCTGCCCCTCCCCCCACCCAATTGTGCACTCTTTCTCTCAAATAAAAATTTTTAAAGAAAATCTAGGAATAAATTCAACAATAGAAACATGCAAGGCACTTAATGAGACACATTATAATAGTATTAAAGAAGTAAATTCTAAGTAGAGAGATCAGTATATCATTTTTCAGGTTGAGCTGCCTAAATATTACATAGACGTCAATTATGTACAAATAATGAAATCCCAACTAAAGTCCCAAAGGATTTTCATGAAACTTATCAAGCTGATTTTAAAATTCATCTGAATCCCAGAACCTAGAACAGTGCCTGACACATAGTAGGGGTGTAATAAATGTGTGGTGAAAGGGGTGCCTGGATGGCTCAGTCGGTTGAGCATCCAACTCTTGATTTTGGCTCACGTCATGATCTCAGGATGGGATCAAGCCCTGGGTCAGGCTCTGTGCTCAGTGGG
This sequence comes from Procyon lotor, assembly GCA_028646535.1. NCBI lineage: Eukaryota > Metazoa > Chordata > Mammalia > Carnivora > Procyonidae > Procyon > Procyon lotor. The sequence goes on from CM053610.1 coordinate 28,809,564, forward strand.
GAGTCTGCTTCTCTCCCTCTCCCTCTGTCCTTCCTTGCACACGTGTGCTCTCTCTCTCTCAAATAAATAAATCTTAAAAAAATGAATAAAAAAAAGAATAAATAAATGTGTGGTGATTAAATAATGAGTGAATGAACAGCTTCAATAACTACCTATATGCAAATGACTCACATATTTGTATTTCTACCTTAAAGTCATTCTCTGAGCTCCTGACCTTTCTATCTAATTGCCTCCTTACTCTTTTTACTTGATTAGCAAGAAACCAATTTAGACTCATTATGTTCAAAACATAATGTACTATCTCTCTTGCAAATCCTGTCCTCTACCAGTCATCAAGATGGGTAAACTAAAATTAGGGAGTTATCTCTACTCATCCAACTGTCCATTTGTGATTATCTAAATCATCACAAATCCTGCTGAGTTTATCTGTTGAATTTTTCTTGAGTCCATCTGTGTCTCTCATCTATAGTGCCACCACCATCTGCCATAATTTCTTCCCCATTCTGGTGAATAACTTCCTAACTAGTTTCTTCTCCTCAAACTCAGTACCTTTCTTTTTGCTGCCCTCCTACCTCAAAACAATGTCATGATTTTCATTGCTTTTAGGATTAAGTTCAAGCTCTTCATCATGGCTTACAAAATTTGGCCTGGCCTGGTCTTCCATTACATTTGCCCTCACTTCTAAGCTTTGACCACAGTGACATTTTAATTTTTGAAATATTTGCTATTCCTTCCTGCCACAGGGCCTTCGTATATACTATTCTTTCTGCCTGGAATCATCTCATTTCTTCCTTATCCTAATTAACTCTATTTCTTAAGATGTCATTGTAATCATCTTTTTCTTAGGTAAGATCCTGATTCCCATTACACTCTTATATCACTCTGCTACGTAGCTCAAATTAAATTTACCCTTATGTGGATGGTTTTCAGGCTTCACGCTCAATCAGAACAGGCGCAATGTCTTTTGTACTTGATATAGTGTCCCTAGCTATGGTGCTAGGTCATGAATAAATGAATGGAAAAATGAGGCTACATAGACAAATATGTGCACAATGGCTTGACATGGTCAGCAATCAATAGCTTTTCATTAAATGAATGAGGAGAAACTTAATCTGGTTCTAAGTACGTAAGAATCATGGGTCAGAAAACCAACTGCAAGTGCTTTATATTTAATTTCCCATTTTGAAATTGTTTCTACAGAAGAGACCCAATATTTATGTCAGTGCCTTACAATGAAAATAAACCAGAAAGGATTCAAATATGAGAAGAGAGGTTCATCCATGCAGATAATCAAGATTTAATTTATAATAAAAAATGATGAAGATATTTCTTACAATGCTCAATAAAAAGCAAAAAAAAATATTTAAACAAGAACTTGAATTCATCTGTGTTGTAAAGACTTTGGTTTCATGTGCCATAAATATAAAGATAAAATTTTCCATTATACATCATCGTGTAAGAATAGCCTAATTTAATAAGATGTTCAGGCATAGTAAATTCCTAAGTAAAATAAATAAGAATGGCTGACAGTTTATCTTGAAAAACTGATAGAAAAATTTTTGTTTTAGTTTTAAAACGTTCTTTAATTTTGATGAGTAACTTGAGAATTTTCAAGTTGCTTATATAATCATAAAATAGATTCATACTTATTTCACATGAATTTATTCATTTCTTATAGCCAAAACCAATTTTTAATAAGAGTAAAGAGATGCAGAATAGCATCAAATGTTAGTAATTTGTTGACACAAATTAAATGCATTTTTCTTAATTTCAAGGAATATTTAATTTCTTTGCAATGTAATCACTACCCCATACTCATAGATATATCTGATACACTGATAAAAAGTAAAATGTAGTACATTTCTCTATGTTTCTAGTGAACCAAGACTGTCAGGGAAGTTTAATAAATATGCCCATTGTGTAGTCCCTGACATAACCCAAGAGAATTATAAGATTATACCCAGTGCATTACTAAGCCCATATGAAGACTTCAAAATTAAGCAAATGATTGAATATCCTTGTAACCACTCCACCCAACTTTATAAATTTGTAATTTTGCCTTATCTTAATTGAAACTTTAAAACATTCTTTTATTAATGGGTTTTGACAAATGTATAATGACATGTATCTACCAGTGCAATATTGTACCAAGTAATTTTACTGCTCTAAAATCCACTGTGCTTTGCCTATTTATCCCCTCCATCTCTAGCAACTATTGATTTAAGTTTCCTTTGTATCTGTTCATGGCTTGAAAGCTCAGTTCTTTTTAGCACTGAGTAATATTCTCTTGTCCTTCATCTACTGAAGGACATCTTGGACCCCTCCAAGATTTTTATTCCCCTTAGGTGAGACAGGACATCTGCTGGAGGTGTGCATTTCTCTTTCTTCTTGGAAGGACAGAAGGGGCTGGAGTTTTTCTCTTCACTCAGGCAGGTTTGATACAACAGACTGAAAATTAATAAATGAAACCTTGTTTAGAATGGAGTCACGAGGTCAGCAGGGGGACCTCTCCCGGCCTGCCACAGTTTGTCACTTGCAAATCCAACAGGAAGAGTGGTACCTTCCAAGTCAATTCTACTTCCGCTGCTACTTCACTATCCCAGGAGGAGGAAGGGCTCTTTTCCTCCCTTGGCAACAGCCCAGCCAATGAGAGTTGTCACAACTCAGCCAATAAAAAGCTATCATACTTCAAACTCTGAGTTTACGCCAATGGCCTTTTTGTTTATAATAGTCTTGGCAATTTCCCCCTTCCTGTATAAAAGACCATTCCTTTGCTTTGTTCCGCTTCCTTGCCTGTGGTTTTGCGTGGTTTTGGTGTGTAGCTCGCGGGTCCCAGAAGAATGCAATTCTCCACTATTTCCAAATAACCCCATTTGCTGGTAAAATAACCGGCAGTTTTATTTGTAAGGTTAACAGGCATTGGTAAATTAATTTCTCCTGAGGGCAGGCAGGCCCTGTTAAGAAGAATCATTTCCACATGGTTCCTTTTCCCCCTCTGCCTGTTGAAAACACAAGGGGATTTTTCTTCCATATTCAGTGTACCCAATAGAGCTCTGGGATGGGATGAGGGTTAAAACTCACAGGAGTATGACTTCCTCTATGACTCGGCCCCCCTGGAGTTTTTAATTCTCAGACTTGCCCGGCATTAAGCGGACAGCAATTCATTAATTATACTTCCAGTTCTCCCATCTTGGCACTCATTCCCATAGTGGTTTCTGATTGTGGGTTTCTCCTCTGATAAATTGTGATTCTCTGTATCTGTCTGTCTGTCTCCAGTTTGGGGAGTAGCTCTTTGCCTTGTGACCTCACTTCTCTGATCTGTGATACTGGTGATTTATAAGAAGAAATATATTTGGTCTTTGTGCCATGTCTGGCACAGAGTTCCGTAAAACCCTTGGAGTTCTCTAAGTGATGAGAGCTAATGTGTCTTTTGTTATGTTAGTAAAGTCACGTTTGGACTCTGCCTAAGGATGGAGGCTGATTGCCAGGAGAACCAACCAAGAATATAGGCATGGAACTTTCAGTCCTGCCCTCACACATCCAGGCTGGAGAAAGGAGCTGAAGATTGGATCATTCATCTCCAGTCAATGATTTAATCTATCATGCCTATGTAATGAAGCCTCCATAGAACCCCTAAAGGACAGGGTTCAGAGAACTTCTGGGTTGGTGAGCACATGGATTTGGGGATAGTAGTACACTCAGAATATTGATGCTCTGGGCCATTTTCCTGTACCTTGCCCTGTGCATCTCTTCTGTCTGGCTGTTCCTGAGCTATATGTTTTTATAATAAGCTGGTGACCTAATACATTCTTTGAGTTCTGTGAGCTGTTGTAGCAAATTAAGTGAACCCAAGGAGGGATCATTGGAATCTTTGTTCCACAGCTGGTAGGTCAGAAGCAAGGTGATATATCCTGGTTTTGCCAATGGCATCTGAAGTGGAGTGGGTCCTGGTAGGGAGGGGGTGGTGATCTAGAACTGAACCCTTCGCCTTTGGAATCTGATGCTATCGAGGTAGATAGTGTCAGAGTTAAGTTGAATTGTAGGACATGATGCTGGTGTCCAGGGAATTGCTGGTTGGTATGGGAACCTCTGCCCCATCAAACACACACACTTTGGGGTTTGGTGAGCAGGACTACCTTTTACAGATCTAAAACTAGTTGTTGATTTTATAGTTTGTTCAGCTTTCTAGTTGTTACTAGGATGTAGTAATGACTTTGAAGCTCCTCACATGTGAGATGAAAAATGGAAGTTGTAATATATCGCTAAAAGGTATAAATTCACTAGTGATAAGGAACTTTAAAATAAAATAACCACAAACAACAATTGGGAAAAATAAGGAACATAATACATATTACAGCCAGAGACACTAGGGGGAGAAGAGGTCATGGGAAATCGTACTCTCGTGCATTGCTGGTGAAAAATGTGATTTGTTAGAGCCTTTTGGAAAATAATTAGGCAGTATTTATTAAATGGTACACATTTTTTGTGACCTAATTCATTAGAATCATTAGAACCTCACACTTAGAAATGAAAACATAAATAGGTAAGAGTATGTGTACAAAGTCATTGGCTGAAAGTCCTCCTTCCACATACACACACATAGGAAAGGGTCAGGTATAATGATCTCCAAGGCATACTCTCACTGGGAAGGTGGATTTTGTTTGGGTTTAGAGAAGTTCCCTGGAGAAAGGGTTAGCTATAAGCCCTCAATAGCCAAGTCATTCACAGCAAAAGGGACAGCAGAATCATCCACTACAGCTTAGAAAGGCATATTATGTGACCATGAAAATAATGAATTATATCAGTTTCAGTTGACTTAGAGACATTTCCGAAAAAGCAAAGTTGTATAAAATGATCTCTCTCTTTTTTTTGAGAAAAGCAACATATTTTACTCTATATATTTGCATGTAAATTATGTAGGCATAGAGAAAGTATAGAACATCCATTGGGTAATTTATATGTGATTCCTGGGGAAAGAGAGTAAGTGTGAAGATGATGCAGACAGAGATGTGGAATAGAAGAGAATGTCAGGAGTAGGGCAATTTAAGGAAAAAAGTGGGGAAAAGAGATTGTGCTTTGATTATAATTAACAAACAATAAATGGAGAAATGGTTTGGCATGTTTGGTGGTAAAACCTGGCCCTAGAGCTTCTATCCCAGTCAGGCATACTTTGCTGTCTGTGCAGCTGTAACCTGGGGAAGGAAGTTTTATATCCTGGCCCATTTTTACCATCTGTATGATGAGTTGAATGGTGTTGCCCCCAAAAGATAATGTCTAAGTTCTAGGTCCCATGACTGTGAAGGTGATGTTATTTGAAAACAGGGTCTTTGCAGATGTAATTAACTCAAGGGTCTTGGGATGAGATCATTCTGGATTTGGGGTGGGCCCTAAATCCAATGACTGGTTTCCCAATAAGAGAAAGGAGAGGGAGATTTGTGAGACTAAGACTGAGAGTGGAAGGCCCTGTTTAGATGGAGGCAGAGATTGCAGGGACTTGTCTACAAACCAGGGAATGCCAAGGATTGCCAAGAGGCACCAGGAACTAGAAGAGGCAAAGAAGGATTGTCCTCTGGAGCCCCTGTGGGCAGTGTAGCCCTCACAACACCTTGATTTCAGACTTTTAAGCCTCCAGAACAGTGAGAAAATGAATTTGTGTTGTTGTAGGCCACCAAGTTTGTGGTACTTGGTTATGGCAGCCCTAGCCAAGTCATACAGAGTCCATGTCACCGATGCTTCATCACAGGGTTAGATGGCAAAAGGCAGAGACAGTAGTTTATCTAGTATTTTATATTCTTCACACTACATAGGTATTTTACTGCTGCTTATGTGTTATAAATCAATAGAAGTATGCCAAACTGTGCCATTAAAAGCTTGGGCCTGTGGAGCTGGTTAGAAAACTGAGACCATGAAGAAAGGCTCTGCATTTGCTTTAAAAATGTACCTTTCTGATGTGTACATATCTTCAATAATGTATATGAGAAAATAAATATAAATATATATGCAAAAGAACTTACCGATGAACTTACAGAAAACTCGGAAGGCCTATTAAGATTTGCCTACAGAAGGAAGACATCGGCTGATAATATATACAATGTGTTTACCTCATTAATAATTTTAAAAATGCAAATTACTAAAAGGAGTCCATTTTCAGCTATTAAATTGGAAAAAAAAATAATAGTGTTGGCCAAAGTTCAGGAAAATGGGCACTTCCACACACTGTGGTCAGAGTATATTTCTGGAAGACTTAATAATGAAGGACTATGTACATTGAAGGTCTTTCCATTTCAGATAAATTCTTGGGCCCAGAAATCTTAATTCTATTTATTTATACTGAGGAAATAATCAAGGGTATGGGAAAAGGATATATAAAGATGTTCACTGAGGTTTTGCTTATATCGGTAGAAAAATTAAAAACAACCTGAAAGTATACTAATAAAAGCTCATTGACTAAATTATGGTAGAATCTCTACAACAGAAATTTCCTTAGGAATTAAAAATGCTGTAGTAGTAGAATATGTAGGGATTATACATGTTTACGATGTTTGTAACATATTAGGTAAAAGGAACAGATTATAAAACAACATACTACGTGATCACATTTTGGAAAAGTATATACAGAAAACAAATTGAAAAGATGCAAATAAAATGTAAACAGTGGTTATTTCTGGGTAGTAGGACGACATTGGACTTTATTTTCCTTGTGTGTGTCTGTCATACTTTCCGAATTTTCTATTACTGCCTAATGTTTATGAATGAATGATTATGAAATAATTTTACACAATTGCTTTTTAAGGAAGAAAAATAATATTTAAAAAATATCTCACTGGCTAGGTGATTAGCTCCTTGAGGTCAGGGACTGTAAACACATCTTTTTTTTTTTTAAAACCTCTAATACTACTGACTATTGTGTCTGGCAAACAAAAAGAGGTCAATTAATACTTCTCAAAATGAAATTGTAATACTTCAAACAAAAGCGACAGGGCTAAAATGGGATGTTCATTATAATATTTTCTCAGTGTGATTTCTTCTTCTTCTTCTTCTTTTTTTTTTTTAAGATTTTTTATTTATTTATTTGACAGACAGAGACAGAGAGAGCACCAGCAGGGAGAGCAGGAGAGGAGAAGCAGATTCCCCACTGAACAGGGAGCCCGATGCGGGACTCGATCCTGGGACCCTGGGATCATGATCTGAGCCAAAGGCAGACGCTTAACTGACAAGGCCACCCAGGCGCCCTCAGTGCGATTCCTGTTTTTTTTTTTTTTCAGTGCAATTTCTTAATAGGAAATTGCCAAGTTACTTCATTTCCATTTACAGTGACAATTTATTGCAGGTGATGGCATAGCACTTACCTGCATTTTGGGGGGCTGCACCCTGTTTTGTGAGTGTTATAGCCTTAATAATGAAGTATATAAATTTTCTGTAATCTAGAGATACAGGCTTACATTGAGTTTGATACATTTAAATTCAAATTTTGTAGGTAAGGGTCAAAAATTTCCAAGGATTATGGGATACCATAGCTGCTAAGTGGAAGCATTTAGCTAAATGATACAAAAAATTATAAAGATATCAGAGGTTCACACTTGCCTTTTCCTTCAGATTAAGAGATAGATTTGTTTAGACTGAATAAATAGGCTGAAATAGGACCCCGTAAGAGATGTTTTGTCTCCTTGGCTATTCCCCCAAGATTATCAGAAAGGAATGAATAAGCTAACTAATTGGATGTTTGACAGGGCCTGTATTCATTATGTAAGTGATTTTAGTACATGATGCTCTTACATAATAACTTGCATAGTTTATATGACTGTACACAATATTGTTTTATTTTAAAGTTGTCCAAAGAACTGTTCACCATTGTGATGAATACAGGAGATGATAGATCTTACAGAGGTACTTAAGTTTTCTCTACTATCATATGAATGCCTAACTAGCTTTGATTATAAGAGCTAAATGAGCTCAAGGATACTATAAAAGATACTAATAATATGTAATTTACATATCCTAGGGGAAAATACTTCACTCTTATGGCTGATTTATAATATCTTATAATGTAAAGATTTTTTAAATATAGTACAAATGGAAGAATTAAGGAGTGGGATGTTTATAAGACCAAATAAGTATTTTGACTTAAAAGACTCTTTTCATTTGCTTTAGTTTTCCAATTTTTTCCTTGCAGCCAAAATCCTAACCTCTTTTGATTAATAAGATGCTAATCCCGTTGGATACTTGTGGCTCAATAAACTTAAATGCCTCCCGTCTTGTAGTCCCATAAAAGTGAGCAGTCATCAATGACTTCATTCTCTTGTGCATTATTCTTCCTTTCCTTTTCTGTAACTATCAGGCTCCTGTTCTGTCTCCTGAGGAACCTTGTAATGCAATATTTAGACCTCAATTTTATTTTAAGTCACGAAGCAGTGCCCAAGGCTTAACTTGGTTGCTGTTTTTTCTTGTCATTTATTTCTGTCAAAATGAGTTTCTCAAATTATTTTCATCAGGAATTTTCATCTCAGGGTGCCTGGGTGGTGCAGTCGGTTAAGCATCTGACTCTATTTCAGCTGAGTTCATGATCACAGGGTTCTGGGATTCAGCCCTGTGTCAGCTCTGTGCTTAGTGGGGAGCCTGCTTGAGTCTCCCTCTCCCTGTCACCTCTCTCATGCGGGCTCTCCTTAAATAAAATCTTAAAAAAAAAAAAAAAGAACCTTTTTCTCCCGTTTTACCATCTGAGTTTGAATGATGATTTCCTTGAACTATTAAGGAAGTTGGTTTATTTTTTTTTTTAATTACTTACAGTATTTTCTACTAAGGATTGTACACAACTTTGGGAAATGACTTTATGAGAATATTTCAGCAGATTTATGACATTAAAAAATGAGAGCACTGATGTTTCACCAAGGTATGTAACTGAATTTTATGGCAAAGCTAAAAATGACAGAGCTGATGGCTATCATGGGAAGTAGAAGCTCAACCTCTAAGGTCAACTGGAGAGATTGGCTGTGGTATCCCTTTGTAGAGTAACTTGGAAATGCAGTAGAAAGCCAAAGAGACCCAGAATTCTCGTATTTCCATGTGACGTGCTTTCTTAATCCATCCATCCTTCCTTCCTCCCTCTCTCCCTCCCTTCCTTTTTCTCTTTCTTTCTCTTCCTCTCTCTCTTTTTTAAAAAATTTTATTGATTGATTTGGGTGAGGGAGAGTGAGGGAAAGGGAGAGAGAATCTGACTCCACACTGAGCACAGAGCCTCCCTCACAACTTTGAGATCACGACCTGAGCTGAAACTGACTAAGCCACCCATGTGACACGCTTTCATATGTGAATGTAAAAACCCCACAGTGAACATGTATGATAAAGAACACTGCCTTTATGTTTGGAGAGGTGGTGGAAATGAAGAGGCACGCCATCAAGAATGCTTTTTTCCATTGTGTGACCAGATTTTCAGTACGCTTATAAATAAGCATTTGCTCCTGCCTTTATTATGTCTATTGATGCAGAACAAATTATACCCAAAACTTGATTAAAGATTTATTATTGTACAGATTTTGTGGGTCAGGAATCAATCTGGGAGTAATTTAACTAGGTTCTCTGCTTTGGGGCCTCTTGAGTGGCTGCAATGGTGAGGGCTACTGTTGAGGCTTGGCTAGGGAGGATATGCTTCTAAAATCACTCTTGTGGTTGTCAGTAGGATTCAGTTCCTTGTGGGCTGTTGGCTGGAAGCCTTTCTCAGTCTCTTGCTATGTGGGCTTCTCCATAGGTGGTGTCCAACCTGGCAGGTGGTCTCCATCAGGGTGAGCAAGTGAGAGATCGAGAGACCATCTTTTTACAATGTGACATCCCATCCCTTCTGCTGAATACTCATTAAAAGCTAGTCATTAGGTCCCATGCACACCTTAAGGGTGCATTACCAGGAAGTGAGATCAGGGAGCCATCTTAGAGGCTGCCCATCACATGCAAAATACATTCACATAGTCCCTAGATTCCCAAAAGTTTCATTGCATTACAACGTCAGCTTGAATTTCAGAATCTTATCACTGAAATCAGGTAATTAACTTTTAAGTATAGCTTCTGGAACTCCTCTCCATGTGTAGACCCAAGAAGCTAATGGACAAGTCATCTGCCTTCCACTCCCAATATACAATAATAAAGCAGGCATAGGAGTACTGCAGTAAGACATTCCTGTTCACAAGGGGGAGGTGGAGACTCAGAGGAGTCCCTACATTCAGCCCACACACAAGGGGAGGGGATCATGCAAGGGTGTGAAAACCAGGAGTGGGAGGGTTCACTGGCGGCCATCTTAAAGGCTGCCTATCACACTGCCCTTCTTTTTGACTCTAATAATAAAAGAGGTAAAGTTTAAGAGCAGTATTTTAGGAAGCATTTTATTATAATAAAATATATATATAAATAAGCAGTATTTATTTATATACATATATTGATATATTTATAAATATATAAATAAATAAAAATATATAAATAAGCAGTATTTTAGGAAGCATTTTATTATATGGAAGTATTTTAGGTGCAGCTGAGTTTTCAATATATATTGCATTCCTTGTGAGTTTGTGTTGGATTTTTTTCTTTGGCTCAGGGTAAAAATTCTTTTGCATTACAAGAATATTAGAGGAAATTTCTTATAAATTCTATCTCCTTCTATCATGGCTGTAGATCTGATCACTGACTCTTATACATTGTTTAATTTTCCAAAAATTTTCAAAATGTTTTCCTAAGGTTTAATATAGCATCTGTTATAGCTCCATACTTACTCCTAAAGCTGCATTCTTTATTTCTTCTTCAATTTATCAATACTTTGATTACATTTGCAGAACATTCAAATTACATTCTTTAGTGAAACATCAGTGTCTCTACTTTGACTATGAGAGCTGTTTTGGTTTCTTCTTTACACTACTGAGTGAACTAGAGAAATAACTTTTCCATTTCTTTTCTCTATACTGTTTTGTTACTATATAAGTAATTTATTTTTTCCTCATCACACATTTCTTCGAAATAACACAAATGAAGAACTGTGATACAAACTAGAAATTATAGGTAGTTCAGGTTCAACATCAGTTACTTAACCTTGAATGATAGTGCCTCAGGTAAAGAACATCGAAATTGTACTAAGTATGCAGTTTGAGTACATCTCTTGATTGAGCAATATATATTGAGTACTCTGATACTCTGGAATCTAATTTTACACTTTAAACATGTGTAATTACTAGTAAAAACTATCTATAATAAGTATATCCAAACCAGAGCACAGATTAAGAAATTTTTTTTATTTCTGCGTATTCTTGAATGATGTCAAAATAATAACAAAAATTCAGAACAACATACAGTGGCACCTGTGGAAAGCCTAAGAGAACTATAATATCTTTAATAATAATGCTTCATATTTTTAATATTCTATGGTATTTCTAATTAAGAATCATACATTCCCCCATATCTAAGTATCTCTATAATTTTTTTTTAAAGATTTTACTCCTTTATTTGACAGAGGGATCACAAGTAGGCAGAGAGGCAGGCAGAGAGAGAGGAAACAGGCTCTCTGCTGAGCAGAGAGCCCAATGTGGGGCTCCATCCCAGAACCCTGAGACCATGACCTGAGCTGAAGGCAGAGGCTTTAACCCACTGAGCCACCCAGGCACCTCCGTATCTCTATAATTTTATGAATAATCTATCCAAATATGTGGAACAGGCCTTGGGGAGAGAAAAAAAATACACTCAGTATTTTCCTGACACCTGACTAGGTTTTTTGTTTGTCTGTAATATAAACATGCTGTGCTGTCAGTTTTTATCTTCAATGATATATGAAAGATCCAAAATCAGATTAGCTGTCTCCACAGCCACCTGCAGGCCACTTAGCTTAGCAGTAAAACAGTCCAAGGTCAGGTTGTTGGCTGAGCCCGTGGCTTCATGTGGAAGGCAGGTTTGTGGTGCGATGGGATGCCGAGTAGTCTTCAAGAAAGACCAGTGGAGTTCTTCCTGGCTATTGTGTAGTCCACAGCCACATCTTGAAAGCAGATCTGGCCAGTTAACAACAGAGGGAGACTCTGCCTGAGCGGACCAACAGTGTCCATACTTCATGTCAGTAAGAACTTCACCTCCATCATGTTCTAAAGAGCCAGCGACAGATTCTAACGCGCTGCAGAATGCTTCAGTGATTAGTTGAAGTTCTGTCTGAGTACATCCATCATCTCTGAGAATGCTTTCTGGCTCGTTACAAGTCTGACGAGTAATAAAACCATTGAAAACACATATAGTTGCGGTATTATAAAAATGTTTCTCAAAAATAAAATACTTGATTAGACCCTTATTGTAAAGTTACTATTTATGTTCACTTTCCTTGGGGGTTCAGCACAATGCTGATAAGGCAAATACGGGTCTGCTGGCCAGGCTATTATTCCTTAATCGGGTTGGTTATAGTATAAATATATGCTAGTCATGTTATCAGAATGAATGACCCAGAATAAACCCCATCATCAGATTCCTCTGAATGACTGCCCGGTTGTGCCTCCTCAGTATACGATGGACGAGGCATAATGCATATATTACAGGTTTTTCTACACATAGGAGGAGGTTCCTGAAGGCTAATGTGCAAGTAAAGTACTTACTTATAGTTGGCAGAGTGTTGGAGATTTGTTTAAAATTAGAATACATATATTAAGACAAAAGCCATTTAGGGACATGTGTAATTTTTACATCAATGTTTTAAAAAGAAATAATCTTCTTGAATGAAAAGATAATATAATTTTAAACTTTTTTTTGGTTCCACCATTCTAAACAAGTTTCTCCTGGGGCACCTGGGTGGCTCAGTAGGTTAAGTGTCAGCCTTCGGCTCAGGTCATAATCTCAGGTTCCTGGGATCGAGCCCCACATAGGGCTCTTTGCTCAGTGGGGAGTCTGCTTCTCCCTCTGTGTTCTCTTTCTCTATCTCTCAAATATAACAAATGGAGTATTTAAAAATAAATAAATAAAAATAAGAAAGTTTCTCTTGGCAATTTCATGATAGAAAAAGTAATACATTAGCAAGTTTGATAACTGAATGATAGTTAAAACCCATACCCAGTCTATTCCGAGGCAGTGGCCGCTTCTTTTTTCTGCTCAGGAGGTGTGAACCAGATGAGACCATCTGTACTGCATGTTCTTTCCCCCACATCTTCAATGCTGTATTGTTTCTTCAAAATCCTACTCAAAAAAACCTTCCTCCTCCAAAGTTTACTTTGGAGTTTTCAGTTTACTTAATGCCATTTGCGGACTATATTATTGTGTGTTCAGCATCAATACATGGGCACTGATTTTGTTTTTCATAATGTATCTTCTGATACCTTTTAGATTTTAAATCATTTTGGGAAACAGAGTGGGGCATATCTGTTAAAAAAAAAAGTTTGCTCTTTCTCTAATCCTAGTCAGCCATTGGAAGTTCTTTGGTCTCTTTTTCATTTTTAAAATTCAATGCAGGGATTGAACTCACAACTCTGAGGTCAAGACCTGAGCTGAGGTCAAGAGTCAGATGCTCAACTGACTGAGCCACTCAGGCGCTCCCTGTAGTCTCTTGGTAACAATCCTGACCAAAGAATCAACTGCAAACATCTGGGAAACACATCTTTTTGTATCCATTTTCAAATAAAGTAGGTCAGTATTTATGAAATAATTAATCAGAACTATAATGCACTAAATTAAATTTACCTATTCTCAGGATATAGTTTTCCTACATTAATAAAAAACATTCTATTTGATAGAACTTACAATATAAATAGATACCAATTTACAAACTGTAATAGAATCTAATACTTGGAATGCATTATTAAATGAAACTAGTCTTTTCTTGACAGTCCAGAAGGTACTGAAATATTTTGTAGACTCTTAACACTTTCATTATAACTATCAATTATGATCATACTACTGCAGTTGAAATCTCTACTACAACCTCCATTAACAGAACGCTTATTTCAGTATGCAGTATTTCAACAAGACTCAAAGAATGTGGTCATTTGGTGAAAGGTTGGATTAATAAAAATCATTGTGATAGAGATATTACCTTATATTTGCAAGTGTTATTTTCCTCAGGTGTTTTCAAATATAAAATTTGAGTGAGATTACTGAGAAATTAAGCATTAAAGGCTCCAGTGTATCATGATTTGGTTTATTATTTCATACAACAAATGTCACTGAGAATTCAGATCATCTGAGCAGGTCCATGTAACCTACCTTGTGTCTGATATATGCCGCCAAATGAGTTTCAGTACAGCCGCCTCCCAACAAAACACACGGTTCCTTGATTGTTAACTGCAAAACATGCAGTGCGGTTTGACACGTGAGCTAAAAGAGACGAATCATCAGAATCAGAGATTGCCATCAGGCTCACAAAGAAATATAACCATATTTTCAAGGCAAGTTAGATAGTAGACTCAAAGAGCTGGATTTTAATTGCAAAAGAACAAAACTTGTGTTGCCAAGGTTGTAATGTAATGAAGACATTTTGGAATAATAAAGATTAGAGATTAAAGAAAAATATTTTAGCCAGATGTTTGTTTCCATGGACCAGATTAATATCTCTCATATGCACTTAGCTCTTCACAAATGGATGGCCTCAAAATTACTGGGTCAACAAGGTTTGCTGCAAAGTTTGGTATTTCTACTAAAAAGTGATTTCAGTCTAAATAAATTAGCTGTATACACGCTTTAGAATTTCTTTCAAGTCGGTATGGCAGTAATAACAGCTACAATCCAGTAGTAATAAGAAAAACAGAGACCTTTCATATTTACCAAGGATATATCCTTGAGTATATATCAGTCTTCAAGTGTGTGATCAATATGCATAGGTTATCACTTCTCTTATGTAAGTTGCATGTGTTATTGCTGGTAGAAGACAACAAACTATCAAGAGGTGAATGATGGGTCTGGCTGGGGAACTCATTTTCTCAGTGAATTATTCATACACATTAGCATCAAAGAGTACACAGTTCACGTTAATTGCTAAGCAAAGTTCACATGTCAAGGACCTTTAGATTGTGTGTAAATACTAGAAATCACTGGTAGCACTCGCCAAGTCTATTGTAATATCACAGGCAAGTCAATCAGCTTACTTGTGACTTTAATTCTGTCATTTTTGTTGTTTTTGCCTTCTAAATCACCTGGGAAAGTTACAGAAAACAAAATACATAGCTCACCTACATGAAAAAGCCTATTGTGTATGTCCGACTCTTCAATTCCAGCTTCAGCCCCTACGTAATGGAATTCAGAGTGTGACTTACCTTCAGCTCATCCCAGGCTGTGTCATTTCTGTTGCAGAGCAGCAAGCTGCAGATAGTTGCTTCATTAGGAATCAGATGAAGAAAATGTTTGAAGCCAAATTTTGCAGGGCACAAATCTTTCACGCGTCCGTAACTACTAGGAGAGATTGAGCCTACGGAACCAATAGGCTGCGCTCCTGTTATTTAAAGTTCAGAAAACACAAAATGGATGAGTAACGATGGAACATGGAATCATTTAAAACTGATTCTTAGCCAATAATAAAAGTCCCAGTAAGAAGCATACACTTTAAAACATGAAATATAGAATAACAAGATGCTTCTAAAAACCTGTAAAATAAGTAGTATTCTGCTATTAAGATGAAACAGAAATAAAGCAAAGCAGAGGTTCTTTTGGTTTACAGACTTCTTTGAACATCTGCTAGGAGCTATTTTGTACTCTCTAGAAAAAGGCACACAAAAATGGGCATACATTTTCTGGGACCTTAAAAACTTTGCAAGAACCCAGAAATTAATCACTGAACAATTAAACTTCTTTGACTATTCTTTTCTTCTTGAAGCCTCAAAGAATGAGGAGTACTTGAGTAATCTGAAACTTAGGGATTGAAAAAAAAAACACCTATAGGATGTGTTACTTCATTTGGTGGACGCAGCAGAGAATCTGTTGTAGTCAGAGGATCTGGCTCCACTGCTTATGGGCCACTAGACATGAAGCAAGTCACTGATGTCATTTAACTTTTCAGGGCGGGCTTCCTCATAGGGGTGTAATGGGGATAATAGTGTCTGCTTCACAAATAAAGCAAATCAAATGTTCAGTGCTCTGTATGTCATGACAAGCTTCAAACACACCAGTGGCCCGCGCACAATAACCCCACTACTTCAGACCAATAAAGAGGAATTTTGCCTGAAAGGGGGAGAAAGGTAATGTTAACCTAGATACACCACGGAGGGTAGAAAACATAGTTTACCTAAGTCTGGGGCTTGGTATGGTTGTTTTTTTTCCCTTTTTATCTCAAAAGGTCACTGCTCCCAAGATCGAGGACTAAAGCTCTGGCTATTTATACCATGTTCTAGTTATATGTGGGATAAGTAAGAGTTGTGGGGTATAGATGCCCACTTAAACTATTGTTTCGATGACAAAATTTTTCACATTTTAATCTTTTTAGAGGGAGAGTGACTTTCAAGCAGGCTCCACACCCAGCACGAGCCTAATGTGGGGCTTGATCCCACAACCGAGATCATGACCAGAGCTGAAATTAAGAGTTGGATGTGGATGCTTAGCCGACTGAACCACCCAGTCACCTGTTTCACATTTTAAAAACCGTAATACCCAATATTCACAACTAGAAAAGTCATGAAAAACCAGTAAATATTTAAAACTATGAGTCTGTAGAATATCAACGAGGAGTTCCACAGAACTGTTTCCATTATTTCTTAATAATTTCCACTTTGGCAATCATGAGGCAGCCTATAGAAATAGGGCAGTAACCCAGATATTAGGTATTCAATACTGGCATACATACTACTTTTTAATTATTTATAACAACACTAAAAATGGTGAACTTTAACAATGGGTAAAGTCTGATAAACATAATTGATCAGAATGGAATGACTGATATGTTGTCAGTGCAATTAAAAGGATTTTGAAAGTGGCTCAAATCACAAACTCTACATTGTCATGTTTCTTTGGCTGTAATAGGTGAGTATCAACCTTAGGTCTGATTTTTAACTTGTAAAATACAGTTAATTTCTTGTCTATTACAAATCTGTATCTTACCAAATATTAGTCAGTTCAGTAAACCTTTTAGAACACCTACTGTGGACCAGGCCTGTTGTCAGTACTAAAAATAAAAGACAATCCTGATTCTCAAGGAGCTCAGCTGGAAATATCTGGGATATTTAAAGCTAGCGCATGTGTGCATGCACACATCCACCCACCCACCTACCCCTAATTAGGAATTACTATTTAGGCAGTACAGTAGTGAAGTAGAGAAGTGAAGAAAAGGATATTTTAGCTGCAAAATTACCTTCTGAATATAACGTGATTTCTACTTGTAAAATTCAAGAAGAATTTTATGTAAAGTATGAAAGACCTTAGGATTATGAAGCTGTTAAATTTCTCAATAAGATATTTGGGGGGGTTTAATGTTTTTAGATTATAACGGACTGTAGTCCTTTCTGGGGCTGGAAAATAGAAATCGCCATAGAAACATAGAAATCGCCATAATCACTCAATTTTAAGTAAATGAACATTAGAGTTTATGTTTTTGAGAAGCCACCTTTGTGGGCAGAAATGATACACATGCTGTGGGGTAGGCAGCTTCTAAAATTTTTCAGGATGTTAACGGTGTCACACACCAAGAATGTCTCCGCTCAAAAAGAGTGTGATTTATTAACTGAGGGGCAAAAGCTGAAGGTGCTTTTTACCTGTCACTTTACTCAGGGGTTCCATCAGAGCCACTCCAACTCTATCAATGGCAATTACCCGATGAGTACTGAGAAACTGTTTCAAGGATGGGTGTATGACTTTTTGGCACATGACAAGGTCTACGTGATCACTAACTAGCTGCCTTCCGAGGTTAAGCAACTGCTCCAGGACTGCATTTTCAAGAGAGACCCCGGAACTGACCAGCACAGTTCCTTCTCCAGTATCAGAGAGATCTCCAGATAAGGAAGCACAAAAGACTGCCACCTTGAAGGCATCTGATTTTTTGATGGGTAAGATCTTCGTCACTTGAACTTCTGACATTTCAATAAGTATTCCAGGGAATACAGTAGAATCTAGAACTCTTTGATCTTTTAAAGGCACAATTATACTCTTTCCTAAAATGAGCTGGTCTTTGGTGTTTTCTGGAATTGTAAGCAAAAACGCTCTCAGAACCAAAGCACTGATATGGTCTGTTTCCTCTCTGGTGAGCATGCAGGCGGGTTTACTTGTTACTATACTGCGCACCAAACAGAGGAGGGTCTGAGGACTGCTAAAGTCAACCGGAATTCGACAACCACAGGACTCGGACTTGAGGTAACTGGTGCAGAGGCGCAGAAGTTGCTGGTTCAATTTAATAACGGTGGTGGGTGTCAAGCCTGTTCTCTGAACACTTTCAATCAGATTGCAGCAAAGTATGGCTGTGAATAAGCCACAGTCACTGAAGCACGACACATGATTCTGCGTGGATGTTGTCAGGATCTTTAAAATGGGATGGGTGACGGAAAGGTTAGAGAGCAAGGCTGACGACTGTGAGGTTGTGCACACGCAGCCTCCAAGGCCATTGTGCACCTGCTTCAGCCTCCCCGAAGGGCCATAGCTCGATGTCAGGATTCCTTTCAAGACACAAAGTGTGGCCCTGACTCTCTCACTTGTCAGTGGCTCACTTTTACACAATGATGGCTTTTTAGCTTCTAAACGAGACATCTTACTTCAGGTGGTTAAGTGGTGAAGACAGTTTTTATTTTGTGAACCATACTTTTCTATTTATTGCATTGTCATAAGTCTTGACATTTAGGAAGAAAAAATTATTTTTCAGGAATGAAAGTCTTGAATACGCAGCACTATGGCTATAAGATTAAATAGCTCCAGGTTTATGAAGCTAATTATGCGTGTAATGACTTAATGACATATTAGCAATTTAATTCCAAATCTTTATTTTTACTTCATTCTTCCATACTCTGTTGTTTGCCTGTAGACTGAGATTTTACAGATTGCTTTGCAGCCCTCTGTATAAAGTATGTTCCAAGGTGGACACCAATAAAAGACACCCCAGCTACAAGGAGCCAGTTCTTTCTAATCCAGCTGATGTTTTTCATCTCTTCTTTCAATATCAAGCTCCGATTCAAAGATGCTTCTTTCTATAAGAAATAAAGGAAAAACATTTTATTTTTTTAAAAAGATTTTATTTATTTATTTGACACAGAGAGAGATCACAAGTAGGCAGAGAGGCAGGCAGAGAGAGAGGGGGAAGCAGGCTCCCCCGCCGAGCAGAGAGCCCCATGCAGGGCTCGATCCCAGGACCCTGAGATCATGACCTGAGCCGAAGGCAGAGGCTTAACCCACTGAGCCACCCAGGTACCCCAGGAAAAACATTTTAGAGAAATATATCCAAAACATTTAATAGAATGCAGTTTAGTATTCTGATGCTCTGCCCCCTCTTTAGAAAAGGAATTACCAACTGGCACAAGCCTCCACAAAATGAGAAATGTAAATCCACTCAGACTAAACAGTCATTCCTTTATTCTTCAATGAATCCCTCCAAGAAAAAGTACTGATATTTGAATGATTTTGGAATGCAGAACAACATAGCTAGAAAGCTTATGTATAGTTATTTGAATATGATATGCTTCTAGAAAAGAAATGCTGTATTATAAAAATCATTATAAAATGTTGAGTCTTAAAAAAAAAAATCCCAAATGTTTTTATTCTCTTACATCAAGATTTAATGTTTTCTTCTATAACTTTGGTTTACTTGGAAACCGTAGGTCTGAACAAAGATACACGTACATCAAATCCTGCTCAAATAATTATGAATGAAGAGAACTGTTAAGTTTCCCTACTGCAGACACACTCTGTATTGTGTAGGTCACCCCTAGCTTCCTAATTGTGCACAGCACACTGTCCCAAAGAATAAACCATGTTTTCAGTGTTTGGCTAACTTCAAAGTAATTTTCTATAGTTTTAGTCTGTCAATCAACGATTGTCAGTTTTAATGTCCTACAACTGAATCCTCTCCAAGACTTTGGTTAATGACAGTAAATGCAAAAACCAGGGGATATGCTATTTGACAAAGAGAAAAATAGGATCTGATTTGTAATTCAATCTCAAAAGGTCTAAATACCATAAAACGTTAACAAGTGCACTCGTACTTGTACTAGCTTTCTTAACAAGGTTGTAAATAAATAGTGTGCCTTGAGGCATGAAATCCTGACACTTTAATAATGGGTGGAAAAAATAAAAAAAAATCTCAGGTCATGGATCTTATCTGTTGAGGTTAGGTGCTTTGAAGGTGAAGGTTCAGCCAATTATTTTCAGGAATATGGTAATTATTGCTAATTCCTTGGACAGTATTTAGCATAAATAAAACTAAGTGAACTACCAGACTACAGTACGACCTGAAGTAGACTATGGCACGGTGTGATACAGACCAAAAAGGTGATGGAAGATGTGCAAAGAAGAGGTGAAGAGAGGGAGGGAGTGTTATTAAAAGAGTTATTTTGGTTACCACTCCTCCCCAGTTAAAGGACTGTAACCATGGCAACTGGGCCCAAATAAAGAGAAGGCAATGATGGCTAGTTTTCTCTCTGCAATAAAGCTACAGTCATCTTTTTTTAATAAGACGAGGAAAAAAATTTTTCATCTTATACCAGGAACAGCCAAAGTACTTAAATATTATTTCAGTAGTTACTTCAGATTCAGCAAAATCTGTGACATACATTTAAATGAAACCTTAGTGATGTGACTTCCATACATTATTTTACATGTGATAGGATACACCCACACAAGCCACAAATTGTTAACAGAAATTGTGATCAAGAAAATGATTTCTCCAGTTTAAAAAAAAAAAGAAGCATTTTCAATACATAACAGTGACATGCAACTTTTCAAAAGTGGAATGTTAAGTTGGCACCTCTAACAGTCTTGTGGTAGTAAGACCAGTAACCACATCTTTTCGCTAATATCTCTATAAAAAGGAAGAAACCATTGAAAATGCTGGTGACTCCCAAATCATTTTTAGGATGTCAAAACTTGCTGACTTGTGGGTCTAGATCCAGACAAAACAAGGTACAATTGAAAGAAAAGAAATAAGCCAACACTGGGCTGGCTTATAAGTATGTTTGGAAGTCTCGGTTTGGCTCTATTAAGACTTTTTCCTAACACTGTGACCCAGAGTTCCAAAGGCTACCATCACATGAATGACTCTGACTTCTTAGATGCGTAGGCCAGGCAGATGGGCTTTTGCAGGAATGCATAACTTAATTAAAATAACGGTAAAGCTTACAGGACTGTATTCTAAATTTAGACACACAATATAAATTATGAGTTAAAGAAATAGAAACAGGTAAAATTTTCTCCTAAAAGGAACCAGTTTCCTTGGAGAAATGGCTGATTCTAGGTCTGAGGCAAGAAATAACACAAGATGAACTGAGGACTTTTTTTGCCAAAAAATATACTTGGGTCATAGCAAAGAGTACAGGAAAAAACCAAAACAAAACACAGGACTCAACTTGGAGGGCATCCAAGATGGTACAATTACAGTCTTGAAAAAGAATACTGATAGTAATACCTTAAGATAATTCAAATAATTTGCAGACTCATGAATTCATCTTGTCACCAAACCCCACAACCCTTTTTGCTCTTAGGGCACTAACTCACTTTTATAAAAACGGAGAGGAAATAAAGCAGTTATCTTGCTTTTCCTGATAAATGCATTTTGAGGAGTAACTGGATAGCTGATGAGGGGGGTTGTTCTAGCTCATAAGTGGAGAAGGAATGATATCATTTGAACAGCATTATTTTTGCAACCCCTAAGGAAATTATGGATTGGACCTTTATGCTGGTTGGCAAATTAGAGCCCATGGGCCGCATCTTGCCCACCATCTATTTTTGTAAATAAAGTCTTACTGGCTCATGCTCATGTATTATATATGAATGCTTTTGTGCTACAACAGAAAGTTGAGTAGTTGAAATAGAGACTGAATGGTGTGCAAAGTAAAGTATTTACTATCTGGTCATACATAGAAAAAAGTTCTCCAATGCCTAGATTAGAACAATGATCTTAAATAATTTTTTAAGAGAGGTAGGAGGGGCAAAGGGAGAGGGAGAGAGAGAATCCCAAGCAGGCTCCGTGTCACAGGGCTCAATCCCACGACCATAGGATCATGACCTGAGCCGAAATCAAGTCAGACACTTAACTAAGCCACCCAGGTGCCCAATCATAAATAAATTTTGTAATAGATTTTATAATGGCGAGATCAGACTGATAATGCACTTCAATCTTAGCAACACTGGAAGTGGATCAGACATTAAATGTCAAACAATGTATACCACAGGATGTATACCATAGCACATACATGAAGTGTTCTTTTTCAAGAAGAAAAAAACAAAGTAAATCAAAGCAGGCCTTCTGATCTAACTACCAGATGATAGGAGATATGGGAGAGTGAGAAACTTGTTCAGTGACAAAATGAGGACTTAATCAACCAAATTCAGAATGTGGGACATTCAAAAAGAAGCAGACTTGGAGGGGAAATGTAGTGGTTGAAAAGAGATACATCTTTCAAATGCAGTGTGTGGACCTTGTTTGGATTCCAATTCCAACAAATCACTTGTAAAGTAGATTTTTTTAAAGACAAATTTGGAAATATGATCATGGCCCTGTGTATTCAATGGTAGTAAGGAGTTACCATTAGCTTTTTCAGTGTGATAATGCACTTGTGGTTGTGTATTTACCTTTAATGTTAAAGAGACACACTGAAGCCTGGGATTTGCTTTAAAATACTGCAATAATCAAAAGGGGGATGGGGAACGGAAGGAAGATGGGCAAATGTTAAGTGTTAAAGCTGGGTGATGGATACGAGAGAATTGAATATACTATCCTCTATTTATTTTGGGGTATGTTTGCAATTTTCCATAATAAAAAGTAAAAATTATGGGGTGGTTCAGTTGATCAGCATCTGACTTAATTTCAGCTCAGGTCATGATCTTGCGGTCTTGGGATTGAGCCCCATGTTGGGCTACATGGTCAGCAGGGAGTCTGCTTGCCTCCCTTTCCCTCTGCTTGTACCCTCTTTCTCTCTAAAATAAATAAATAAAGCTTTTAAAAAAAGTAAAAAATTAAAGGGACAAAAAAATAGTACATTCTTTTGATAGACTCAGTGTTTAACTCACTCTAAATCTGGTTTTCACATTTGCTCACCCCAAATTTGTTTAATATCTATTCCTCCTTGCTTGATTGGCAGTGTTGGTCACTCTAAGACTTCTAAATACTGTTGCACTGACATCTAAAATCTCTATTTTTACCTTAATGTTTTAGAAAGATGCTTTTTTTTTCTCTACTTCTCCTCTAGGAAAACCTCAATAATATTCCTTATATTTTTCATAGAAGGAAAAACTACTTTTTTTCTCAAAGTTTGGCTATAGCAGGGCCTCAAACTCTTATGAGAAAATGATATCATAAGTAATTTATACACACACACACACACACTCTCTCTCTCTAATGATCTCATTATAGTTAGAAAAGCTCAAAGATAAAAAAATCAAGCATCTAGTAAACTCTTTACCTCCCTGCTCATGTGCAGTAAAACTCCCTTTATAAACACAATCTTATATAGAATGTCTTAAGATTACATTTTTAAGTTATTAAGCTTCTGATATTTTACTGTCTGGGTTTTTATTATTAAATAATTGCCTAATACTTTCAGCCATGCTCATCACTTTCTAAGGGCATTTAAAAATAAAATCTTGATTTTGGGGCACCTGGGTGGCTCAGTCGTTAAGCATCTGCCTTTGGCCCGGGTCATGGTCCCAGGGTCCTGGGATTGAGCCCCGCATCGGGCTCCCTGCTCGGTGGGAAGCCTGCTTCTCCCGCTACCATTCCCTCTGCTTGTGTTCCCTCTCTCGCTGTGTTTCTTGCTGTCAAATAAATAAAATATTTAAAAAAATAAAAAAAATAAAAATAAAATCTTGATTTAAAAAATATAACCAGAAATTTTAATTTTGTCATAAGTCAAAATCATAGACCCCTTTAGAATGAGGAAAATCTTACTGAGGTCTTCCTTCTTTAAGAAGCAGACCCTAGGGGAACCTGAGTGGCTCAGTGGGTTAAAGCCTCTGCCTTCAGCTCAGGTCATGATCTCAGGGTCCTGGGATCGAGCCCCACGTTGGGCTCTCTGCTCAGCAGGGAGCCTGCTTCCCCCTCTCTCTCTGCCTGCCTCTCTTCCTACTTGTGATCTCTCTGTCTCTGTCAAATAAATAAATAAAATCTTTAAAAAAAAAAAAAAAAGAAGCAGACCCTAAAGTGATCTACCTTGTGCCAAAATTTAAAGCACATTATTACTCAACATAAGGTCAAAATGGGATATTAAGATAGAAAATGCTCCACAAGTATAGGACCACAGTTCTCTTATCTGGGGGCAGATGAGTTTCGTAATTCAGAATTTCTGGGATTTTAGAAAAATAATATAGTGTCTGGTACCCATAATCAAAATATTATGATTATCCTATATTAAATATATTAAAATATATTTATATCAAAATACCATGATCATATAATATATATTATGATTATATTATAGTGTTTAATACCCAGAACAAATATAATCTAACACTCATAATCAAACACAACAGTATTTCTGCAGTGCAACTAAATATTCATATTGAGTGGAATAAATACTGCAAACTGCCTTGTGTGTTAAGGTCACGTTTTGCTACCAAAAGAGTTATGAGAAAACCTTTTGGATTTTAGAACTTTTTGGATTTTGGAATTATAGTTAAGGGATTATAATCCTGAATTATCTAACTATATTCCCTTATTTCAGTGACTCTCAAAAGTAACATTATTTTGAAGGTAAAATATTAGATACTAGGGGGCACCTGGGTGGCTCAGTCGGTTATGTCTGCCTTTGGCTCAGGTCATGATCTCACGGTCCTAGGACTGGACCCTGAGTTGGGCTCCCTGCTTAAGGGGGAGTCTGCTGGAGTATTCTCTTTTCCCCTCCCCCTGCTCGCTTGGCTGTCTCTCTCAAATAAGTAAAAAAAAAAAAAAATTAGATACTAAAAAAAATTGGATACTAAAGAAGGAATACAATTAGTTTTTTTTTTATTTTTAAGATTTTATTTATTTATATGACAGAGAGAGAAACAGCGAAAGAAGGAACATAGGCAGGGAGAGTGGGAGAGGGAGAAGCAGGCTTCCCACTCAGCAGGGAGCCTATGCAGGGCTCGATCCCAGGACCCTGGGACCACGACCCCAGTGGAAGGCAGATGCTCAACCATCTGGGCCACCCAAGCACCCTGGAATACAATTAGTTTTATTTGTCTTGGAAAGAAACAGGATGGTATTAACAAAGGAAGAGAACTTTTGCAAGTTACAGATTTGTATGCTCTGGGAAGGATTTATGGCAAGTAGAGAACTGCTCTTTTGGACACACTCATGATCCTGGTGACACTGTTAGTGAAAAGGACAGGACAAGTAATGGACTAACTGTCCTCCTTTCATCCAAATGACTCTGCGAGACAACTGTCAAAGGTGTCTATGGAACAAACTTTTCTAGAAGCAACTGCAGAATAATATTGTGGCAGTAGGTCATCATAAAAACAACAGATAATTTACCAACTTAAGCTTTTTCTTGTCAGAGCTCTAATTTTTTACGTTTTAAATTTTTTTTTTTAAGATTTTATGTTTGTCAGAGAAAGAGAGCGAGCAAGCATGAGCGCAAGCAGGGGGAGCAACAGGCAGAGTGAGAAGCACTCTGAGTGCTGAGTAGGGAGCCCAATGTGGGACTCAGTCTCAGGACCCCGGGATCATAACCTGAGCCGAAGGCAGACGCTAAACCGACTGAGCCACCCAGGCGCTCCTGTACTTTTGTAAAGATTGTATTTCCCATTGTTGGAACATACCATTTGGTTGACCAGATTAAACTAAGCTTACCTGAAGATTCCAAGTCTGCTATTTCCCTTTGGTATGATTCTTCTCAGGACATTCAAATGCGGGACTATCCGGCACAGAGACGTCCTGATTAGGCATTTGGAAAATAGGGCTGCTCTTGATTCTGTGCCATCCCAAATGTATGAACCCAACTAAAGGTAGCATAACAATCAGAACTTTATAGTTTCTCCAGAAGTTCTGAAAGCTCATAGTACTTTAGCTTCAGTGCACCTAGGAAAAGGCCAATAGTCAAAGAAAGTAAGAACAAAACAACTCTCTCAAGTTACAACTATGAACTGCCACAAATAGATTATTTATTCTAATAAAAGTTGACAAACATTTTTGGGTGCAATATAGTGTAATATTAATTAACAAAAAAGGATATGTTGTAGGCTCAAAGGGATAGCAGGAAGTCAGGCTTGAGAAACTTATAAAAGCAATACAAACCTTTAGTTAAAGATTGTTAAAGGCGCCACGTCACCTGCTAGAAAAGCTATATAAGTCTTTGGAAATGCTCATGCATAGATATCATATTCTTTATATAATTAATTATACATTCTCTGAGCCACAGTAAAATTAGATCTAAAAAATACATTTAGTCAGAATTTTAACAGAAGAATCAAATGGTAATCCTTAAATATGCACTAAGAATTTAGATTTTGCATTCTGACACATGTAAGTGATGGTGTTTCAAATGAGACTGGGACAGTCTTACATGGATTCCAGTTGAATACTGGCATGGACTCTGAGTTAGGAGGAATTAATGCCATTTCTATTTATGTCCTGAAGCACAGGATTTTAGTGTTTCTCCTTATTACTAATAACTCTACCCTCTAGGGTTTACTCTCTACCCAGTTTACATAGAGAAATTGGGGCTAGTAATCAACCTGTACTTTCAAAGCTAGGTTGTATTAAAAAAGATTCCTTTCCTCTGTCTTTGGTTTGGAAAGCATGGGGTAAGGTACAAGAAGTCTGTTTTTGATGATCTGTTGGGTTTGGGAACTTGAGACTGGACAACCTCTAAAGACTAATTATACTTTTAAATTTAAGGGATGCTCATTAGGCTTTAGTGATTAGCTTATAGACTTGTGATGGTATGAATAGGCCCACTTTTAAAGTTCCTTTCTGAGCACAGAAAGACAGTACATGCTGCTCCTTCATCTATGGAATATACTAAGAATTAGGTTCTATTGCATATATGTGAGTTTCAATAACATGCAGTCACTTGTGTTACAATAATTTTGTATGAATGCCACTAGAAAACTGTCTAAACAGAACTTTTACTTATTCTTTCCCTTTTAAGTCAAGATTAAAATATATTGCTAATGAGTTAAACACCTTAATTATCTCTGTGTTCTGTGAGTATTAAAAATAAATGGGGGCGGGGCACCTGGGTGGCTCAGTCATTAAGCATCTGCCTTCGGTTCAGGTCATGATCCCAGAGTCCTGGGATTGAGCCCCGCATCGGGCTCCCTGCTCGGCGGGAAGCCTGCTTCTCCTGCTACCATTCTCTCTGCTTGTGTTCCCTTTCTCGCTGTGTTTCTCTCTGTCAAATAAATAAAAATCTTAAAAATAAATAAATAAATAAATAAATGGGGACATATGGGTGGTTCAGTCGGTTGAGCATCTAACTCTTGATTTCCACTCAGGTCATGATCTCAGGGTCCTGAGATCGAACACTGTGCGGGGCTCCCTGCTCAGTGAGTAGTCTGCTTGGGATTCTCTCCTCTCCCTCCCTCTGCCCCACCCCCTGCTCTCATACATGCTCTCTAAATAAATCTTAAAAAAACAAACAGAAAATTTAGAGTTATGCCTATGTACATCTATCATTTCCAGCATTAGAAACCATGTCTCCCAGTGTCCTAATTCACAGTTTATAAGGACTTTGTTGTAAAACTTAAACCACTAGATGGAAAAAAGCCAATGGTCTACTTTGTAACTCAAAGTATTCTATGCCTTTTTCCTGTTCTTTCTTTTTTGTTTAAAAATTTATTTGTCAGGGTGCACAGAAGCAGAGGGAGTGGCAGAGGGAGAAGCAGACTCCCTGCTGAGCAGGGAGCGAGGTGTGGGACTCGATCCCAGGACTCTGGGGTCATGACCTGAGCCAAAGGCAGACACTTAACCAACTGAGCCACCCAGGCATCCTGCCTCTTTCTGGTTCTGCAGTGCTCTTGTATCCTATATACTTTTTGCAACCTTTAGGGACCATACCTTTTATTGACATACTTATGTTCTATCTTTGGAGAAAGCCAATCACAATTAAATGTATCATTCAATTTCATTTTGAAGCCCACTGTACAAAATACTTTTGAGATTTGAGTATACAATAAAACCCTGGGTGATTTGGAAGTAATGAGGGAAGAACTATAGTAAGGATTATTTCAGAGAGAGAAAGAGGGACAGGGGCTTGTACCAGTTAACTGGCTTGTGTTGACTGATGTGATGTTTTTGTCCACAAAATACCTTCAATTAAAGGTTTTGAAGATATTGTCATTCATATCTAGTTTCATCAATACTTAAGGTTACTCCAACACCTTTGACATTCTCAACATGAAGTTATCAAGTCATATTACTTTTTTTTTTTTTAAAGATTTTATTTATTTATTTGACAGAACCAGCGAAAGAGGGAACACAGCAAGGGAGTGGGAGAAGGAGAAGCAGGCTTCCCCTGAGCAGGGAGCCCAGCTTGGGGCTCGATGCCAGAATCCTGGGATCATGTACTGAGCTGAAGGCAGATGCTTAATGACTGAGCCATCCAGGCACTGCAAGTCACATTACTTTTAATGGATGGCATCTATTCAATTCACAGTTTATTTCTCCATGATCGCTAATCTAATTCAGTATTTGTCAGCTTTTTCCTGGATTATAAACTTTTAGGAAATAGTTTATAGAAAAGAGAGAGCATTAAGTTAGCTGACTCTTTGGGTCATCTAAGAGTTAAGGACAAATTCCATTTTATTTACATTGTGTTCAACAGTCTATTATTTGTTTCCATTACGATAACTTAAGGAATTACGCATCTTTTTCTACATTTAGGCTTAGTTAAATCTGGGAATTACTATCTATTTTGGTTGAAAACTCATTATTGGCCATTATCACTGAGGCCCAGTAACAGACTTCCTAGTAAATGATATAGACTGATCTAATGATTAATTGCTTTAATGTTTATGCAATACCTACATGTCCCCATTTCCTCAAATTCTCCATATCTCATATATTGATTTGGCTAATGGGAGTGGGAGGCAGGTAACTATTTTCCAATGATTATTCTGTTGTACTCTGAGATGCTTGCAAAATGATCAGGATCGGGATGATAGGGGCTTTTTTTTTTTTAAAGATTTTATTTACTTATTTGACAGAGACAGAGATCACAAGTAGGCAGAGAGACAGGCAGAGGGGAGGAAGCAGGCTCCCTGCTGAGCAGAGAGCCAGATGCATGGCTTGATCCCGGTACCCTGAGATCATGACCTGAGCCGAAGGCAGAGGCTTTAACCCACTGAGCCACCCAGGCACCCCTGATAGGGGCTTTTTACTTTATAAGATACTTTTATTAGAGTTTTCACATTTAATCCACACAAAAACACTACCACATTGTCTGTATAACAGTCCATCTCCACCAAGCCAGATGAAGCTAGCAATCTTTTAAAATGGTACAGTAACTTTAACCTCCTTCATATTCTTTCATTTAATAGCTTTCCAGCACATCACATGTATCCAATTGCCTAAACCACCAACTTCCCAGTATAAGACACATTAAACTTTACTAAATAAGGCTCATTATTAGTTTTAAGAAAAAGAACACAGATTTGAAATTTAACATTCCATGTGGTAGTGAAGTAATGTGTTCCTTATTTTGTTCCTATCTTCTTATGGAGCTTTAAAATACGACCATACATATTTTGGGGATACA
The DNA here is from genome assembly GCA_028646535.1 of Procyon lotor. Taxonomy (NCBI): domain Eukaryota; kingdom Metazoa; phylum Chordata; class Mammalia; order Carnivora; family Procyonidae; genus Procyon; species Procyon lotor. The sequence continues at coordinate 28,839,353 of CM053610.1, forward strand.
GTTTTAACACCTTTTCTCTTCTCAATTCTTCTGTGGGATTTTTTCAAAATGAAAATTAGCATCCAGCCATTCCTAATATAATATAGCCTTGCTTTTTAAAGTTAGAAAATATAGAAATAAGGAAAAGAAAGCTAAAACGTCTGTCATCTTTTTGGTTTTAACAAAAATGTGATGATGATTTACATGCTGTTTTATAATCTTTTCTTCCCCCAAGAATATAAATCTTCATCATCATTTTTGATAGCTGCATAATTTTTTATTATATGGAGATAAGCTATTTTGATAGATCTCTGAGAGAAATTTGAGCTTTGTTTCAACGTTAATTTTATTGCTAAATATGCTATAGCACCAAATATTCTTGTAAATATTCCAGAGTCCTTGCTTACAGTCCTTATATGTTGCTTCTCAGGATAATATAAAGAGTTACCAGATTTCTTCATTAACTCACTTTCCAAATGAGCTTACGAGTTTTTTAAAACCTTGACTTTTACAAAGGTTAATGGTGCTGAGCAGAAGGGATGCTGAAATTCAACTTGGGAAATGGGAAATTATGCTACATACAACTTACCTTGAGATGGTCCTTCTCTCAAAACACTTGGCAAGTCATTCCAAGTGAGATGGAACTATTTTACTGACACCAGAGATTCCTGAGTCTGAAACAAAATAAGAATGCACTCCAAATGATCAGATTCGATGAGCAGTAACAGGCTGGTCCCTAAAAATAAGTTAGTCCTTGTTGTTTATTCATTGAGCTGTTCAAGTGTGCTTGGAGTAAAGCAGCAACAGTAACAAGAGCAGAATGATTTTTTCTTCTTTACCCCTCTTTGGTATCTACAATTGTCTTTTTCTTATCTTTTCTGAATCTTCTTTAAATGCACTCCTAAAGAAGCAAAGAAGGTATGGGACTCTTGGAAAGATGAGAGAAAGGAAGAGATATAAAATTCCTAAGTTTAGGTTAAGTAAAACAGCGTTTATAGTTTTATTCATTGAAATGCCTTTCGTTGAGTTTAAAATACGTTTAGACATAATCTTTTTTTTTTTCTTTAGATTTTATTTGTCATAGAGAGCGAGCACACAAGCAGGGGGAGCAGCAGGCTCCCCACTGAGCAAGGAGTCCAATGTGGGACTCGATCCCAGGATGCTGGGATCATGACTCGAGCCGAAGGCAGACGCTCAGCCAACTGAGCCACCCAGGCGTTCCTGTTTAGAGGCAATCTTAAAACATATTATGCTTTCATATACTCTTCTTTCAAAAATATGGACCCTGCATTATTCCAAAGGTTTCACATTTTTTATCTCATTTTGTTTTCATAGCAAGTTTTATAAAGCCACTTTATAAATGAGGAAACTCTAAATGACTGATTCCAAGATTATTGCCAGTTAACTGGCATTCAGTTTGGGTTTTGGAGTCCTAAAAGTCTTGGCTGGTATTCTTTTAGGCTATTTTCCAAAGTCAAGAATTAAGTGACCCAGCTTCAGCAGTAGAGTTAATCAGAATTTCCAGTGCATGATGATGGATAAGAAGAATATTCTGAGTGCATTGTGCACACTTTTAAGAGTCACTGAGGTCATCTATCCTAATGTATTTAGCTTGGCATGTTCTGATTCTCATGTCAGGTATGTAAGAGGTTAACAGTGGTCTTGTGCCAACTTGTCCAGAATTAGTCTGTATCCTCCAAATACACATCTGTGACCTACTAATTGTTGAGATTAGCTACACTAATTTTAGTTCAGTTTTCTTCAGCTTAGTTCCATATAGAGAAAGAATTATTCGAGTTAATGAACCGAATGGGGGGAGGCTTGCTGTATCTCAACCTTAATAAAACATTGTAATCTTCTCAGTACATATAAATATCAAGGCTAAGAAAGGAAAACACTGAGATCTATTACTTCACACCACAAATATTGTTTAAAGCCAAGGCATTACTGCGTCTAAAGTAGCAACTTTCCATCCCCCTATTTTGTGTTACAGAAATTATCTCTTCAATTTCTATCACTAGGGCCTCTCACAGGTCTGCAGCAGCTTGTTACATTCCAAGCTGAATGAAGGTTTCTAGGTGACTGAACTGGACTGTAAGGCAAAGGACAGAAAGGCAATTAGGCTTCCTACAAAATCTTAAACAGCCTAGCTCTAGCTATCAGTCTACTCTATGTAGCATCCTGTCAATTAAAATCATCAAGTTTTGTTATTGGCCATTACTAAATTAGGCCTACAACAACCTGGATGCAGGAAATATTCTAGAAAAGATTATCATTTTGCCTACTGGGCTTGCTGGGCGCCATCTGCTGGTCTTTTGGACACAGTGTAAGGTAGATTGTTTTCAGGTTTTCATTACTGCTCAACTTCCCCTGAATATAATTTAAATGCGAAGAGGACATTAGACAGAATGTTACACAACCAATTAGCCTAGATCTTGTGACTACAATTATATGATGAGGTTTACTGGAGCTGTATAATGCCTTTTCTTTTATGACAATGTTGGCTTAGATACTGGCTGAGAATTCTTCATTTCTGAACTCCAATCTTTGACGCTAAAAATATCCCGAGTTTTTAATATGGCAGTTCAGGTGTTGGCACTTTTTGTATACACGTTAAAGAAGGACTGTACACCGTCTTCATGCTTATTCAACTGCCTGGCATACTAGAGAGACCAACAGTTTCCTTTTTTTTCCCTCTTCGATTTTTATCACCTAAAAGAACACAGTTTTGCTGAATTTTCATCTTGTAAAAACACAATCAGATACATTACTGTCAGGCTCTTGATGAACTGAATGGATCATACCTGAGTTCTCAAGTTTTCATTTGGCAAAAATCCTACCACATTTCCCTCCCCCTCCCTCAAGGTCAGCTTGACCTGTACCGAGGAGTAGCTGACAGCACAGCTGGTCAGGAGTAGTCAAGAACACAGTGAAGGTCAACATAGTTATGTATAAGTATTTTATGGTCTCTGCTACCTCCCCCGTTACCGTGAATTCAAGACCTTTATGAATAAGTAACATACTGAAAGCATCACAAGTTTTGTACGGGAACTTTACTAAATGTCGGGAGTCCAAAATGTGAACAGTGAATGACTGATTGGGGACTAATGAGGAAGAGAAAATCAGCTTACTGCAGGCCGTGGCTTAGCAGAAAGGTTGTAGGGTTGTTTATAGAGTTTATAGTAAATTAAGTATACTTAAATGCATTGTATAAACTCTATAAAATAACACTACAACCCTTCCATTCCCTTTCTGTTTTTACACCTGGCTGCCATTTGATGCTGAGGTTGGTGGGGGAAGGGGAGTGGGTATCATGCTGAAAGCCAGTTTGTTCCAGATTAAATGTGCAGTTAACTGGCCCCTTAGTGCTACAGCAGTGACTATGTACCCCTAGTTAGATCTGAATCCCTAAAAAGGTGATTTCTATCTTCATCATTTTTAAGAGCTCTATTTTACTCTTCACCTCTGTTTCTGCAGCTAAGCTAATGGCCAGAAGAAACTGGCCTTTGGGTATTAGCATCCTCAACTTCCCGCCTCACATGTAAAAACCCATCAGTCTCAGCAGTCATCTTAACCTCCTTCGCTGCTGTCTCTGCAGGGTTCTAACTCCTCTATCCCTCTCTTACATTTCCTACCTCCCACTATTTATAATGGGTCTTCTTCCTCCTCCACAAAACCTGACCATTTTTCCCCATTGAAAAGAACCAAAACAAGTTTCCTAAAGCAACTGCCCTTTCCCAGTCTCCCTTCCAACTGCTACACTTTTTCTAGTTACTGCCCTTTCAAATAATGAATCTTTTCCTAGAGTCACTTCCCACTTCCATTTTCAAACTCAACTAATCTGCTTTTGTTCTACTCTCCATGGAAACTGCTCTGACTGCGAAGATCACCAATCTCTCCCCTTACTTGATCTCTGAAGCATTTTGATGTGTTGCTGAAACTCCCTTAAGTACTTGGGGACTCTGGTCTGTTCCTTGTCAGTCTCCTTTAATGGCCCCTCGGTTTCCATCCACCTATTCACCCTTATCAAAGATCTGTCTTGGTCGGTCTCTTCCCGTGTTCGTTCCCTGGGTGGTCTCATTCACATCCAAAGCTTCTATTATAGTACATCCATTAATGATGGCTACACCTTCAAACCGTGTATCCAACTGCTGCTGTTCACTTCTACCTGTACCCACAGTCTAAATTCATTTCATATACATATGAATCCTCTTTCATTCCCAAACTGCTGTTCTACCTCTATTAACAGTTAAAAAAATAATAATAATTACCTACCAGGTCTTTTAATTCTAAAGTCTGGATATAGTAGTCTCTGCCCTTTTCCTTGTATTCCTTATCAAATCAGTCCCTCAGCCCTGGCATTGGACATGACAATCTCATAAAACCTCTCCCCACAGTCATAATCCAAATCCTCATCACTGCAAATGACGTCCTTGCTTATAGTCCAGTGGCTCTCATAATGTGGTCCCTCACCAGTAGCATTAGCATCATCAATGAATGAGAAATACATATTCTTGGGTTGCCTCTGACCTTCCAAATCAGAAACTCTAAGGTGGGGTCCAGTAATCTGTGTTTTTTAGGTTAAAGTTTGAGAACCACTGCTCTAGTTTGCTCTGCATTAAATATACCCCACCCACTTAACAGCCATATTGCAAAAAACCAAATCTGGTTGTTTATGCTTTGCTTAGAAGCCATCCGTGATATTTTTGATTAGAAGGAGAAATCTAAATTTCTTAGTGTAGCACAAGAGGCCCAGGATTTAGTTCCTGGTTACCAGTTTTCAGAATGTAAAAGCAGAGCAAATCATTTTAGTAAGAATGCACCATTGTGTAGTGTTATTAAGGGGATGAACTGTGGAATTCGACCGACTGAGCTTTCAATCTCCACCTCAGCACTTCACAACTAGCTGTGACTTTGGATGAGTCTCTTAACTTCACTGTCACTCAGTTTTATCATCTGTAAAATGAGCATAATAATGACTTCCATATCACAGGGTTGTTGTGAAGTCAGCACAATACCTGGCACTTAGTCTGGACTCAGTGATTATGAGCTATTACTCTTGTTTTGGTTCTTTCAAAAGGAATGGAGCCAACCTAAAGCATAGCAAGAACAGGAGAAGACTGGAATGACTGCCCAGACTAAGGGAAGTGGTCCCCATAAAGGAGGCCTGCTTCTCTGGGCAGTTTCAGTTAGTCTAGATGTGAATAAAAATACTGATTTTAATGTAAGAGCTTCTGAGATCTCTGGGGTTATTTTGATTAGAGGGGGGTGGATCAGTAATCAGATTCCAGGATGTTTGTTATAGGAAAGGTAAACTCCTACAGTGAGAGCTGGGAAAGCTAATTGTGAAGAAAAAAGGAAAACTCAGAGCAAAGCAGCAAAAACCGGGTGGGTAATTTGTTTCTTTGGTGACAATTAATAGAGTCCTAGTAGACTATATTTTCAGAAATGCTGTTTACTTTATTTATTTTTACAGGCAGAGATAGTGAGTATGGGTGGAGGGGCAAAGGGAGAGACAGTGTTAGGCAGACTGTGTGCTGAGCGCAGAGCCTGATGGGGAGCTTGATCTCATGACCCTGAGATCACAATCTGAGCCAAAACCAAGAGTCAGGCACTTAACCCAGTGAGCCACCCAGGAACCCCCAGAAATGTTTATTACTTAACAGTGAAGGCATTAAGTAATGATGGGAATCCAATTCTAACCACCAAAAATTAATTTTGGGCAAATCACTTCTCTCTTGCCTCATTTTAATAATCTGTAATATAACCTATGTTATGAAGATCACTACATATATACTTATGTATTTATTGCTTAACACAGTGTCTAGTATGTGGGAGGCACTCAATATATGGCAACTATTACTTTGGAAGTATATTATCTTTAATACAAATTAACAGAAATAGACACCTCTGGAGATTCTTGTCTGACCAAAGCAATTGTGTATTATCATCTAATATTTCAATTAATATTGGGTTATAATTTATAAAACCGAGGAATATTGTAAACACAGACCCCAAAACAGTGTTTTGGTTGCTTAGGGCTTATCAATTTTCACTCCAAATATGTGTGAGAGTGATTCTATTCAAATGTCTACTTAGTGTCTACTAGGTGCTAGCAGGATATTAGGCTGGGTGGGGGGTGTGGTGGGACAGCTAAGATGAATAAGGCATGGTTCCTGTCCTCAGAATATAAGCTTGAGAAGAGAAAGGCAAAATCCAAATACAATCTGATTAAATGCTGTATATGAGCAAAAATATAAATAAAAATACTGTAGAGATTAAAAGTCTTTACCAAGTTGACTAATTTTTCAAAATTTTGGACTTCTCAGTTTCTCCTCTGTTAGTCTCCATCTATTTTTACATACTCCATCTTTAGTTATAGCCGGAGTCAGTATGTATTAAAACCAGTAACAGCCACCCACTGAAACAGAAGGTAGCAGCCATTTGTTTTGTTTCTCCATTATATTCTCAGTGCATAACAAAAAGTGGAGCATCTTCCCTTGTCTTACACAGGGTGGATCATTCTTGTGCTTCAGCTTAGTTCAGATGTCACCTACCCAGAGACCCTTTCTCTGAGCACCCAGTCTAAAGTTTCTTCCCTCTCCCACCCTGTTATTCCCTAACACATCCCACCATTACCTTCAAAGCCCTACTGTTGTGGGTGAATGCTGTGATGTGCCACCTGGATCCCCTTTAATAATGAAAGACTTATTTTCCCAGCTCTTGGGACTGCTGAGACAGCCCTCAGTTGTTAGTCTCCTTATAGGACTAACTTGGCTGAAAAGAGCAGAAGTCATGCCTTCTTTTCAGGACAAAAGGCATCCAATGACTGCCCAGGTATAAAGGTCTGGCCCTTCCCTGCAACTTGGGACACCTCTGAAGGGACAAACCAGCACAAGAGTTCCTTTGGGACCTCACTGCAGCTTAACTTTTTCTATCTGCCGATTCCTCCTTTATTCCTTGGTAAGATCTAAAACGGTCCTTTCTAGTAAAGGTCCTGCCCACAAATCTCCTTAGAGTCCACTTCCCAGGGAACCCAACCTAGGATAATCTGGAAACATCTTGTTCATTATCAGGGTGCTTGTTTATTGTTTCTTCTTCCATCACTAGAACATAAGCCCCATGTGGTCAGGGACTAGGTCTGTCTTGGTCACTGTTGTATCTGCTAACTCAGCACAGTGTCCCCAATATACGTGAATATAAATACAAATTGACCAAGTTAGTGATTGAAACTGCCAGAATTGACAGCCTCTGTAACAGCAGCAGTATTTAGGCATGGTCCTATTCGAGAAAAAGATGAATACGCCCAGGAGTTTTCCATCTCAAAAGGATTTCCATCCCCATAACGTCCAAAGTCCTGCGAGTCCTGCTTCTGCTTTCACACGGTGGCCACTAACCAGGTTGTACAACAGTTCTGACGTCCAGTTCCACGTCAGAGAGTGGCCCTCATCCCCCAGATAGACACAGGCGTACAGTGCCCTCTCCCTGCGAAGGAGTGACTGACGAATCACAGGTTCCAGCTAGCAGGCGGCAGCGTACGTGCAAGGGGTACTTTCACTGGAACACCTTATCCAGCTCCTCCCCGGTGTGGCCGCGCAGATGGAAGAGGCAGGAGGGTCTACACCTGGAACTCTCCCCACACTATTGGAAAACCTCCCCGTCATCCACATTCCTTCCGTCAGCAAGCATTTACTGCCTAAGGCTATGTTAAGGGTAGGTCTTTAGTTTTCTAAGGAGCCAGCCTCTTCCTTGTCCCCGCCCCCAAATATCCTGCAGCGAAGACACCAGTGACCTTTCGGAGAGGGGGCTAAGGGGCACCAACAAGCCCACCTCCCCTCTCTTCGGTCAGGCAGAAAACAGGTTTTTCCACCTGAGGTTCCAGCGCTCTCACCTGCCCACCAGCCGCTGAGCCTCCCTAGGCCGCCGCCACCAGCTGGCCCCCAGAGGCAGAGCCACAAGCAGCCGCCGCAGCCGGTCCTTCTAACTTGCGTTCGGCGCTTGGAGACAGAGCATGCGCAGAGCTGTGCTTGGAGCCGGCGCTGCTGAAAATCCGCTTTTCCGGGTTTTAGTGAGGCTTTCAGTCCAGAAAGCCTTTGCCAGAGACCGGAAAGAGCCGGGGGCGGAGCTTATTCAGGGTCAGTGTCTGCAAAAGAGTTGAAACTAAAGGACTTAAATAACATCAAGTGGACGTGTTAGGGTACGGTATCCGCTCTATGACGCGAGCTTCGGAGCTATTTTTGACTGAATGGCAAAGTCTTCAACGGTTCCCCGCAGCACTTTAGGCTCCCAGATTTGACCAATCACAAGGCGCCTGATTCATTTTTTTTTTTTTTTGGCGCCATTTCCCCGCCCTCTTATACGTCTGCTTCCAAAACCAGGAGAAAAGGAATGGCTCATCACCACGTCCCTGGATCGTGTTGGAAAGTGGACATGCGCAATGAGAGTTGGTCGCTTTCAGAGAGCTTTTGCCCTTAGCCTTTTCTAGGGGGCTTCTGGGGAGGTCGGCAGTCTTCCGAGTCTTTCGTTTCACAAAGTAGATAATTTTGGCATTGTCTCCCCATCCTGCTTCTTAATTCGAGGACAAAACTTTTGTTTTCCTGTAGTTCAAAAGAATTATGGAGGAAGTTATGCATATTACTATTTTAAAAATTTATCCGGCAATAGGAAAGCCACCTTTGCTTTCTGACCTTCTTTATAACCTTCTTTATAATATATGATTCTTGTGCTAGTAATTTTCCGGTATCAAGGTGCTCTGAACCACAGAAATGTTAGGTTTTATTTTTCTTTTCTCTCGATCATCTCTGCCGTCTGGCACTATGGGTAACCGTGATTCGTTACCTGTCAATCATATTCTCGGCGATCCTAGTCTCTGAAGAGCCGGCCTTGGTCGCCATTTTTGTTTTGGGCCCTCGAAAAATGGGAGGAGGCCATTTTTCTTTGGGGTAGATTCCTCGCGGTATCTTGTCCCCTCACTCAGTGTTTCGCCGCCATCTTAAGTCCTGGTTTTGGCCTCAGCGGAGGATGAGGCCGCTCAGTACATCTTGTGTTTGGGCGGCGGCAGCGTTTTCTCAACGCCCGGGGAGACCCTGGGAAGGGGGAAGTAAGGCCGAAGCTTGAATCCCCAAAGCATCTGAAGGTGGGCTTGAGAGTCCGCTCCCTGTTTAGTCTGACTTTCCTCAGCCAAGTACTACTCCACCAGTGACCCTGGACAGTAACAAAACTAATAAAATCCCGAACCCAAACCTTGCCACCATCATAGGTAAGAACGTGGAACTCCTGACAACCTAAGATGTTCCTTCACTTGAACTATTTGCCAGTCTTCTCCTTCCACCCCCGCCCCCCCCAAGGTATTTTCTTTTGATTTTTTAGCCTTTTCTGAGTTCTTTTCTCTGTGCTTCCACCTTCTTTCATTGTTTTCAAAGTGATAAAGAGTTGTTAACCTAAGGGTGCAGGAAACCTGGGCATAAAGTGGAAAGTTTTGGTCTGGAGAATTTTTTGGTTTTTGGGGGGGAATATGGGAGTACAGTGAGTGGGTCAGGTGTTTGTATCAAACTATGGCTGCCCACAACCATTTTTAAAAATACAGTCTCTTCTCAGACATTTTTAGGTTATGACACAAGTATGGATTGTGTTTGTATGTACTGCCCGTTCACTCGTTTATTCATTGCATTTATTGAGTACCTAATGTATGCTAGGCCATAAGGATTCTACAGTCAACCAAAACAAAACAAAAACACAACCCCTTTCTTTCTTGGCCTTTGCATTCTGTCTGACCTCAACAGCTACTAGGTTGGGGGCAGGTAATCTGTAGTTCTTAGCACTGTTGGAATATAACAAGTATCCCTTTGCTTTTTCCTCCATCTCCTCATCTTCCTTTTTTTTTTTTCCTGTACTAGGGAGAAATTGTATTGACACTTATTTCTTGGGTCCTAGATGCCGCCATAGTTGTAGGCTAGGTGGCTAATTTTATGACCAATATTCAAGTTACTTAGGGTCTTGCTCAGAGTGTGGTCTACTGACCAGCATCACCTGGGAGCTTCTTAGAGACTTTAGTCTCAGATCCCATCTTGAGATCCACTGAATCATAATCTTTTCTAGGGAGTGCACCTTAAAATTCATGGAGCAGTAAATCAGGACACGAACTAAAGATATAGAATGCCTCTTTTCAACCTGTGTTTCTTAAACAGTTCACAATATATTGTCAGTTTATTACCTATTTTCCATGCAGTAGACATATGACATGTTTTCCTGGGTCTTTATTTTTTCACATTTGTTTATTATTTTTCTAGAGAGAGGGGGAGGGAGGGGAGGGGGGTCCCGACTTGGGGTTCGATCTCTGGAGCCTGAGATCATGCCCTGAGCTGAAACCAAGAGTCTGACACTTAACCAGCTGAGCCACCCAGGTGCCCCTTTCTTGTGCTTTTTATCCGTCAACTTGATGTCAAGACGACAATTTAGTGTTCTAAAAAATTGAGAATTTGTCAGTCTGGTATATTATTATGTAACTGTTATCATGGCAACACCTATGTGCAAATTTTTCCTCTGGATAGTTTTAATTTCTTACAAGTTGAATTCAAAAGCCTGAACGTGTTCAACAGTTCAATATTGACTTTGAAAACTTGGGCTATGCTTTACCAAAGTTATTTGTGGTATTTTGCTCTCTTCTGTCTTCCTTTAATGAGAAATCTAATGATTTAAAAAAAAGATTCCAGGCCAATATCTGCAGAGTTTTAGACCCTGTGTTTGGAATTTAGGAACTTGAAAGGTGTTTGAGAGAACAGCAAATTACTTTTGTTTTTCACATGCTGTGTTTAGATTTTTTTAAATCCCAGATGCATTTACTTAAAATTAATTAGGAATTTAAAGGCATTGGAGAGAACTGGACTGGAAATGCGGTGAGCCAGCTTCCCAGGAACCAGTCAACTTGCCATTTATTCTATGTGCTCAGTAAGTTGTCCAGCTTTTCTGTGTTGCCCTTTTTCTCCCTATTAATTTGGAAAAGAATGGTGGTTGTATTGTTTTTTTAATTTAGCCTCATGTGAGTTTGCAAATGCTTAATTGTTGTGTAAGTAGAATATGTATTGCTTTTGACTTTCACATATTGAATCTTGTGTTTTGTATGCCAGTAGAGTATAATGGGTAAAGAAATGAACTTCAGAGCCTTATGCCCTGGGGGTTCAAATCATAGCTCCTTCACATACTAGCTATACGACCTTGAACAGATTACTTAACTGCTTCAGTCTCCTAAAATAGGGTTGATGTGAGGGTAAGATAAGTCAGTAATAGAAAATTGCTTAAAACAATGCCTGGCGGGTGATCACAGCTACGTACATATTAATAGTCATTTTTTGTTATTATAATTAAATCTTTGGGTTCTTAAAGTTTTGTTCATTCATGAAAATGAGTAAGAGAGAAGGTTTTACACTTCCATGACTTTAGGAGTGGTAGGTACCTGTTGGGAAGATGGCGTTGGTCTAAATCTACCAGGAAGACAAATTTATTTTTATTTTCATATATTTTTTATTTTTGTTTTTTTAAAAGATTTTCTTTTTTTTTTTTTTAAAGATTTTATTTATTTATTTGACAGAGAGATCACAAGCAGGCGGAGAGGCAGGCAGAGAGAGAGGAGGAAGCAGGCTCCCCGCCGAGCAGAGAGCCTGATGCAGGGCTTGATCCCAGGACCCTGAGACCACGACCGGAGCTGAAGGCAGAGGCTTCAACTCACCGAGCCACCCAGGCGCCCCCTTTTTAAAGATTTTTATTGCATTTATTTGACAGAGAGAGAACATAGCAAGAAAGGGAACACAAGCAGGGGAGTGTAGAGGGAGAAGCAGGCTTCCCACCAAGCAGGCAGCCTGATGTGGGCTCGATCCCAAGACCTTGGGATCATGACCCGAACCAAAGACAGACGCTTAACAAC